>OX457086.1:59985466-61185466 GCA_949752835.1 Empis stercorea | reverse complement strand
AAATTTATGCATTTTGTAATACCAAAATGCTACTAAGAATTTATCATTGAGAATTTTTTGTCTAATTCTTATTATAAACATTCTATTAGATGGATTATTTCATCAGTAAAACCAAAACAAAAATAAATATTACAAATTACAAGAATTATGTTTTTTTTTTAGTACAGCAATATAACTAGACCAGAAAACTTATTCTGTCTTGTTCATTCGTTTTTTTCATCTTTTTAGATCGCCTGAAACAAAATAATATTACATTTATATATATGTCAGTATAAAGATTCTGTTTAAGGTATACAATACACTATAATAGTAAAATGAAAACAATATCTTATCCTACAGGACATTATTATTGTTAACATTCCAAATTGGGAATTTATACTATCTGGATATCATGTAAAATATGATGAACATTAGAAACTATATTTCAGTATTATATATTATTGGCAATATGTATTTTGATTGAAAATTCAAGGAAAATATAAATAATATTGAAACCTAATCACAAGAAGAATAATTAATAAATTATAATTCAATGATTGTCATTTTCCAAAACAAGAAGTAGAAAAAAAAATTGAGTGTTAGGTTAGTTTACAAATTAAAAATGTTACAATTCCAATGGGTTAACATCCGAATATAATATACTACACATATTTAACATACTATATTCTATCATTAAGTTTATTTCAATTTTACCAAATTTAGAAATTTCGAATTTTAACAATCGATACACAAAAAAATGTTTGTTTTTTTTTTGTGAAAATTTTTATTATAATTATTCAATTAATATATTAATTTAATAATTCACTACCAACAAATTAATATTACAAATTTTCGGTTATATATTTTTATAATTTAATTACTAAAAATATTTAATAAAAAAGTCGGCAATTTATTAAAAATAAAAATTATATTAAAGTCGTGAAATTAATATACAAAAAAATAAAAAAAAAAAAAACAGATTATATTTTTAAAGGGACATTTAACTTCAGTAAAATTCATTAAATTAATAAGTTAATTAATTAAAAATATAGGTACTAATATATATATATAAAAGATATTTCTTAAAAGTGATGAAATTCTATAAATAAATAATTAAATGGAAATTGTGTATCATTTAATGAATTTTATATTCGACCTTTTCTAAAATATTTTTAACAAAATAAATTTAGTTTTTTTTTTTTTTGGGGCATAATTTCCATGTCAAAGCGTTTATAAGATGCCATTGAAATCAAGGTTATAATTAAAAAAAAATAAATTAACAGATCGGTAAAGCCTTTACAATTTTTCGACATTTATAATTTTTCCCGGAAAATATTACAAGGCATAAATAAGACCTTAATAATCCCTTAAGGGATTAATCATTTTCATTTTAAAATAATATAATTTATTCATTATTTTCATTGATATAGCAGCGTTGTTGATAGTGAATTTTGTAGATTTATTATATATCAGAAATTTTACAAAGTAAGAAAATTATACATAATAATAATTAATTTTTTGGGGCTACCATTAAAACTGATATAATAATCTAAAATTCTATTAAAGAAAATATTAAATTTTACTTTTTTTGAATTAAGTAGTCTTTAAACGTTTTAAATTGTATAATATCCTTTGTACATAATTTTTTGAATCAATTTTAATGTAAATTTTGTCTAGCTAGTAGATATATTCACCTATAAAATGACTGTGGAATAAAAACATTAACTATATATAAACAAATAATATTATTTGGTATTAGGAAAAATAATTTCTTGGCAATTTGTTCATAGAATGAAAAAAATATTAGAACCTTAAGCTGAATTTGAACATTTTTTTATTATGTATTATTTATGAAAATGTCTGAGATTGCAAAATAAATTATCTCTAATGGATTTTTCGTTTTTGTATAAAAAAAATTTTTTTTCTTATTATAAATTTTTGTCTTTGTGGGCGGTTATCCTTTATATATTCCTTTTTTTTTCTGTATAGGGAAAACTGCATAAAATAGATGATCTTATTTTTTTATACTGAGACTGACCTAAGTGCTTTAGTATAGGGTGTATATTAAAAACGAAAATTTTAAGCAATAGAAAATATTATGAAAAATCGATTAAATTATTTTGTAATGCACCTTGTAAGATTATAGTATAAAAATATAAGAAACAGAAATTAAATATAAAAAAAAAAATTTCGAACTGGTATAAAAGAAATACCTCAAATATTATTTTACAAAAAAAAAAATTCCTTTACTATCCCAATAACTTTAATGTACATTTTTCTAGTTATATAGTTTCTTGGGTGGCCAATTGAACATTTTGTTTAAAAAGACAAAAAAAATATAATATATATTATTTCTTTTTTTCTGGTAAAATTAAGTTGGGGGGAAAAAAACTGGAAAATTATTTTATAAAAATAAAAAAAAATAGATATCTATATGAAACAGATGGTTTGGTTGGTTAAGTTTTTGGGTTAACATCTATTTTTCTGTCTAAATATAAAATTCTTTCCTATTCTACTATTTTTTATATACTCTCTGTTAATCCGATAGATGTTTGGGAAAATAGAAAATAATGAAGTATATATAAGATTATTATTGTTATTATTTTTTCGTTATTATTTATATATAAATGTATATACATATAGAAAATGAGAAAAGGAAAAACTACAGTGTACCAAATTGTTCCTTTTCAAAAAAATACGATAAACAAACCTCGGGTTTGTCAAAAGCACATTTCCTCAAAATCGCGACATGTAGAACTATGAGCTATTCTAAAACAATGGGAATTCCTATACGTGCATATTGTGCAGTTTTAGTTGTATTTTCAATGTACTATAATATTGTGCAGTTTTAGTAGTAAATATTGTGCAGTTTTAGTAGTATTTTCAATGTACTATACATAGGAAAGATAAAAAATGATATGGTAAATATAGGTAAAACATGTGTCCCTGTTCGATTTTATTAATTTTTTTCCTTCCAAGTTTATTATTCCAACAAAATACATATAAATAAACTTATCATTTAAGTTTTCCCTAATTTTACTTTTAATTGAACATATAATGTGATATGAAATAATATCCAATATTCCATTTATATAGCTCCTAAAAATATGCAAAATGTTCGTTTTTTGCAAAATTTTACATGATTAAGAATTTTGATTAATTATAAGTGTGAGACTATAATTTATTAATTAACGCACTTTAAAGAAATATGATTTTCGAAACTTTTCTCAATATTTGTTTTTAAAAATATTGTGCAGTTATAATTTTACAAGTAAATTAAAAATGTAATTTTTTGATTTTCGAAGGGCCACAACGGAAAGGGGAGGGGAGATACGGATACAATTTCTTCAGAGACTCTAGTTATTTTTTAGATATCTCTTTGGTACATAAATTTCAACCTTCCATAATAAGCAGTTTGGGAAATACAGGGTGTTAAAAAAACTAAAAAAAGTTGTATGAAGATAACGGTATTTTTATACATCAAAGAATTAAATTTTAAAAAAATTGTTTATTTCACAAAAAAGATAAAAGATTTTCCTATCTTATGGCTTTTACAGACCTCAAAAATTTTTATTGGTTTAAAAGTTATTAGATGTTCAATATGGGTAATTTTCGAACTTGGAGGGGGAATACCTCAGAGGGGAAAAGAGATAGAAGAATATTTTGTTCTACTGGACCTATTATTTTATTACTATCTATCTATATTCAAAATTTTAACACTCTATCTTGAAAGATGTAGAAGTTTGTGTAAACGGACGGACGGACAGACGGACAGACGGACAGACGGACAGACGGACAGACGGACAGACGGACAGACAGAGTGAAACTAATATACACATTTCTTCCAATTTGGTTGGAAATGTGCTAAAAAGGGAAAAGTATATTGAGTTCACTTCATAACGAAAAGATTTTATATTTATACAGCGCATATATGTATACTATTTTGTAAGGTAATAGGAGGACAATTGTGTAGAGTGGATGATAATGATAATTTTGTCTTTTAATGCTTTTATATATACATAAAATAACAAATTGTGTTTTTTTTTCTCCATATTAAACTTGAGACATTAGGAAAGTATGATCTCAATTAAATGTCATTAAGTTACTTCCATTTTAGGGTTTTTTTTCTTAATGAAGCAATCACGTTTTGTGAATATATGTTTTCAAATAATTGACTACATACATATAAATAAATGGAAGAATTAATGTTATATGTAAAAGCAAAAAAATAAGAAAAATCATGAAGTTGTAATATAGGATTGCAATATGCAGTATTGAGGAAGTCTTATATATCGAAGTTTAATAATTAATTAATTTGAAACCACAATTATTAATAATATAATTTTAAATGCAATTTTCATGTTGTTATTAAATATTTTTCCAGAAATTTTTAGGACTATAGTAAATTAATAGGTCCAGTAGAACATAATTTTCTTCTATCTCTTTTCCCTTTCGAATTATACCCCCTCAAAGATCGAAAATTGCCAATATTGAACATCTAATAACTTTTAAACAAATAAAAATAAAGGTCTGTAAAAGCTTTAAGATAGTAAAAAAAATTTATCATTTTTGTAAAATTTACAAATTGCATCAAAAATTATATTATCTTGCAAAAAACGAATCTTTTGCATATTTTTAGGTACTTTATAATTTAAATATTTGATAATATTTCATTATCTTCGATTAAAAAAACAGAGAAAATATAAATGATAATATTTAAAGTTAATTTTCGTGGAATATTAAATAATCTTGGAAGGAAAATTTTTTTTTAATAAAATCGAACAGGGACGAATTTTTAACCATTATTTTCCATTTAATTTTTTTTCTAAAATATACTATGTGTATAGGATTTTTTTTTTGGTTTAGAATACCTCATGGGGCGATTTTGAGGAAATGTGCTTTTGACAAACCCGGGATTTGTTATTCATATTTTTCAAATTGGTTTTAATTTAGAAAATATTTATGTACACAAAAATATACACATAGCTACGTGTATCGTATATGTATATGTGACGATTGATTGAACTAATTTTATAGGATATTCTGCTGAATCATTTTTTACAAATGAAAATTATTGAAGTGTAAAATTTTAAACTATGATTCAATTCAATTGAAAATCAGTTTAAAAAGATCAGGATCAACCAGATTCATTATTTTCCGCTTGATACTTTTAATGTTTAAAACAAAATATAGTAGAAATTTAATAGCTCATGAAATTCTATATGCTATAACTGAATTCATTTTTACTCAAATAAATTTGAAATTTTATAGTTTATTTTTTTTTTTTTTTTTTTTACAAAATATTCATTTTTTCATAAAGAATTTTTAATACTGCTATTCTATTTTCTATCATACATTTTTTTACACATTTTTTTGTTAACAATATTGCATGAAAGGTATTGAATAACTATTTTTTCATCCAAGAAAATAAAAAGTAAATTTCTTTATCTTACCTATCTTATTTCCAACTTAACTATAGATTTGTAATATCAATAAATTATAGAGTAAATTCCGATATTATTGTATTGTCATTGATATTGATATTTGCATTCAAAAGTCATAAGATCCAATCAAATATTCGAATAATTGTAAATAATACTTTATTAGCTTTTATTGTATAATAAAATTTAATAATATAAACGATTATTTAATTTTATTAAATTTATTGAAAATTTATGCAAAATACAAAATTTTGTTGTCATTGATATAATCCAGAAATAATATAGTTATTAAATATGAAATTACTATTTTGAATTGATTTAATAATTGCAATTAAAATAGAAAAAAATATTTCCTATAAATAAATTTAGCTATAAGAAATTATTTGAAAAGTTAATTATAATTTAATCATGATATTATATTAGTTATTTATAATATTTATTGGAAATTGATCTTCTAAGAATTTTAAATTTGCTAATAAAGGATAATAAGTAATATTAATTAAATATGCTTTAAAGAGAATTATAAATTGATTTCAATCAAATTTATTAAATATTTATTACCAATAAATAATAATTCAAATATTAATTTTTAATGTAATTGAAATTAATTTAAGGTGGAATTAAAATAAAAGAATTTTGAAAGAAATTTCTGTAAATGAAATTATAATTCATAAATGTTTTAAGTAAAAAACTAAGTAATATTAGGCCTTAACTTTTTTTTGTAAAATTTACCAACTTTTCAGTCCTGGATATAGGATTTTATTTTTATAAATTTTCGAAATATTCTGAAATTTTCATGTGGTTTGAAGTTTATTTTTTCTTTTATTATCATTTCAATTTATCTTAATAAATTACCAATAATTTGTTAAATGGTTTGTTTTTTTTGGGAATAATCCTTAAAATCATTAAATATATTTTATTTTTAACTAATAAATGTCTTGCAAATGTCTTTATTAAATTTTCTCCAAGAAGAATCAAAGTTTTTTTTTAAATAGCTTCAGTAGATAATTTCGTAAAATGTAAAAATAACACAAAAACAAAAATATATTATGACTTAAACATTTTACAAAATATACAAAATACAAACAACAGGTAACTTTAGGGAAAAAAATTTGTTTTTAATTATATTATTTTCATTAATATTATGTATTAAAAAGTTATAATTAAAAATTACGTTACATTTTGGCAGAAAAATATTTTTGAACCTTGTTAATGAGTTATACATACATATATAGATATGTTACTATTTTTTGTTTTATTTCAATTTTGTAGATGTAAAAGTTTATATTTTACATTAAAATATTACGGTTCACAAATGCGAGTATTTATGTATATATACCACAACGAAAGGATATCCAACAAAATGTAAATGTAACAAAAAAAAAATTTACTCTTCATTTTATATAAAATCATCATTTATATATGTATATATATGTATTTTTATGTATAAATTATACCAGCCTTGATGTATATCGATCCGTCAGTTAAATAAATTTTATATAACTTTTTTTTTTATCTTGTTGGTGTAGTATTTTATATATATATATATTTATATATACATATATCATAACCTACCTTGTCTTGTAATCCTAATTAATACCCTAAAATCTTCTTATAAAGTCACATTCCCATTTGTTGCTATCATCCCGAATATACAATTTTCAACATATACAAAATTTTGTTTTGTATATAAAAGTACAAGGAGTATATACTCATTATTAAAGCTATGTTTTTTTCATTCGTTTCATGGATACCTTTTTATGTTGTTAACGATAACAATGCATAGGAAAAAAAATATTTAAAAGCTTGGTTCACCTTATGGTTGAAAATTTAAACAAAAAAAATATTTCCATATAAAGTAGAAACAGAGAAAGAATAGAGAGCAATAAACATTTATTTCTATATATATATTTTTTTTTTATTTTTTTGAAAGAGCTAATGTGGCTGATGAATGTGGTGGATTTTGTGGTGGCTTTTTGGAAGATATAAATTACACATGTAATACTTTCAGAAGGTTATCATGATAGGAATTAATTTTTAACTCCAGACTACATTTCATATAGAGAAAAATGATATGAAAACTCTATGGTACCATATAGAAAAATGAATAATAAAATTTATATTTTATATTATATTAATTCATATAATAATGATTTTAATGTAGTTATCATGTTTAAGTATAATTTATATTATTTCACTATTAAATTTTGTATATTAAGAAAGTACCGGTAATAATGATTAATATTTATATTTTATTTTTAAAATCATTAAGTTGAGAACATATTTATGTATATTAATTTTTATTATAACAAAATAATTGAGTTTAATAATATCCTTAAAATTATAATTTAATCCGAGTTCTTCAAAATATTCAACAAATTCCCTTTAGCTTCAAATCAGAATAAATATATTTTATATTTGACAAAATTACCTAATCTTCAATTTATTAGTTGAAATTTTTGTAATATTTGGAAAATAGTATAGTTAATTTCTAATTTTGCTAATTTTCTATAAAAATCGAAACTTTCAACAATTACATTTTCTAATATTATTAAAATATGTATAACATATAGATAAAATTATTCAAAAAATCATAATAATCATAAAATTTATATATACTAAAAAAAATATCGATCCTTTTAACAATTTTTGTTAATGCCCAAAACCCAATATCTATTTAACAACAATTAATTTCCAATTAAATAAGAAAATATTGATAATGAAAATATTAATATTAATTATTCAGTCCCTCAGCACTTAGTTAAGCCTTAATATTATCGCCCCAATATAATAGAAATTCTTGTTATCTTTTGTATATACTTATGTACATATAAATTGTTTATTTTCTATATTATAGATAAAAGTATACGAAATATACTTTTCTACAATATGTTTTACATTTTAGTATCAAGGATAATAAAGAAATACAGTAGCGTCGAAAATAATTTAGTACTTTTATATTTATACATATACATAAGTATTTTTTGTAACAAATTAATTTCAGATTTTCTTAACTATTTTCTAGAATTTTCAAGTTATATAGGTAATTATTTTTTTTACATTAAACAATATTAAAGATTATTATAGATAATTTTTAAAATTTTAATTCGACGTCACTGATTATTTTGTATATATTTCTTCAGATCTAGATTTGATGGTTAAACTTTTTGTGCTCTGAAAAAAAAAAAACATTTATAATAAAATCAAAAGAAAATAATTTCTTGTCTTTTTTCATAACCCAAGCAATTTATTTCTTTTTGTAGATTATTTTTTGGTTACAAAAAGGATCTAAATAATCGATTAGATAATCTTATCGATTATTTAAAAATGTTTTATTTTTCTTTGTAACTAACTATATACATACTTACGAATGTTATATATATATATATTTTTTTTTTGAATTAATTACTAAAGGGTGTTTGAGGAACACAAATGATTGAGTAGGGATTAAATAATAAAATTGTTGAATCTGAATTTATAATGAATAATTCATTAGATTAATTTAAAATACATTAATAATCTCAATTAGGTTAAAATATACGATACAGGATACACAATATTTTAAGGAGTAAAAATATTTCATGATATACATATATGTATATATGTATAAGTAAAATTGTTGAAAATATAAAACTTATATATTTATCAATAATGTAAGCAATTAGATAAACTGTTGAAAATATTCTACTTAACTATGAGTCCGAAATTCAATATTTTTCCATAAATTCCTTGAAGTATTTCACTTCATATAACAATTTTTTACCTTTTACCCTCAAACTCCGCAGACAAATTAATTATTGAAAAATAGTTAAATAGTAAATAAATGAGCTGACGATAGTAACTTTACATTTATTGTTATGACTAGAACTCTGTGAAAAAATAATTAATAAAATTTATAAACGACTCCGTAATAACAAAACAATAAGATTAAAAAAAATTATGCTACACAAAACACAAAGAAATACAAAAAGGATATAATATAATAAAAATAACTTTCTTTATTAAAGTAATTGATACAGAGTATTATAAGCAAACAAATTGAGAAAATATAAAATAATAATTTTCATTTAATTATTTTATCGTATTGCACATTAAATTCCTAAAGGTTAAATAAATAAAAGTATTTAATTTTTTTTTAAACAAAACGAAAGTTAAATGACAATGTAAACCAACCATAAAATATATGCTTTCATTCAAATTAGAATCTTTAAAATATAGCTCAATTATTATGAAATTAAAATAGAGCTATATAGCTTAAAACATGCCACATTTAAGTTGACGAATAGTTTCTATTAACATAAATCACCTTTGTATCGAAATTATAAATTTTTCGCAAAAGACTTCAAATGATATAACTAAGTTATATAGGGAAAACTATTTATTTATTTATTTGTTTGTTTAAATCCAGCAATTAACAAAAATTTACTAATTAATAATTTAAGAATGAAGCCTTTTTAAGCTTATTTTTAGTGAATTTAATTTATATATAATTCTTATATTGGTTTTGGTGGCCATTAACATTCTGTGTAGGGGTTCAAATTTGCCACAATTTATACGATGAAATGAAATTGTCAATATATTTTCATTTCAGCTTGCTAGCTATTGAAATATATTTTTCAATAGCTAGCAAGCAATAAATAATGAGTATATTATATAAAATATACTAAAATTAGTCCTTAAAATGATAATTTAATGCAATTTATTACTATTAACATTTAAAATAAATTTTTGGAAACAAACCCTAGGCCTAGGTAAAAAATTCTTATAAATTATAATTTATCAATTATATTGATAAAGTATTATATATTATTTATGAACTAATGAGAATTTATAGTAATTTTTATCAATTTTCCTTACTTTCGTTAGATCTTCAAAAAAATAGGTAAAATTACATGAATATATCAACCATTTTTTGCTTAATTTTCAATTTGAAAATTTACTTTTCTTTACGTATTCTGAACGGATCCTATATTTTATAAGTTTTTAAAGAAAAATTCAGTTTTATTTTTTTTTACTAAGTTCTTGTCCTTGTAGAATACTTCAAATTTTCCATTTTTTTCATATTATATTTTTATTTAAACGAAAAAGACGTAAACCAAATTAAAACTTTTTATTTCTATGCGGATTTTTATAAAACCCAAAATTGGTTTAAAGACTGTTAAAAAAAAATTCTATATATATAATAAAAGTTTGTTTTGTGGGATTCTATAGTAAATTTCTCTTTTCGTGGGTTTGTGAATACTGGGAACTAAAAATATCGAAAGTTTTTTTCCTTCAAGTTTTCTAAACTTTAAAATAATTTATTATAGCCGAACAAAAAAAAAAAAAAAGAAACAATAAAGTTTCATCATAATACAAGATAACTTTTATACTCTTTTTTAGATGACAATTGTGGTTATAACAAGGAAAAAATAATAAGGAGGCAACCTGAACAGATTTAAAAAAAAAAATAGTTTAATTAAAATTGCAGTCGAAAATATATTATGAATTTAATTATTCAGTAATATTATAGAAAATATATATAAATATGTCATACAATCAGAAAAATTGAAAAGTGACTGTTTAAATATATTTTAAAAATTTAATACTACAAAGAAACTCTAACTGCTTAACTTAAATGAAACTATCTTTACAGATTAATCAAAATTACTTTTAATTAAATATTCAAATTCATTTTATTACGTAAATCATTTAAAGTGGTTTATGTAATTAACAGAAGAAAATTGTATATCATACGATATCAAACCATTTTGATTAGATTGGTACATAATGTATGTATATATTGCAATACAATTAGTATTAGTTTAAGCAATTGAATTGTTATTTTCAATAAAAAGTAAGAAAGCTTATTAAAAGTACATAAGTAGTTTAAAAAAAATAGTGCAGAATTAAATCTGGTAGAAGACCAAAATTTCTGCATACAGACAATCTAAAAAAATTAATATTGGTTTTCCTTTACAATACTTAAATTTTTGCTATATAAATTACAAAAAAACATCAAATAACATAACTTTTTTACATAACGTTAGGAAAAGAATAGAATGAATCATTAAATATTATAATAATATAACTTTTTTTTAAAAAAAAAATCTAGTATGATTTTTGGTAAATAGCCAATAAAATATTATTTTAATAGACTGAAAATAGATTCACATTTTTTTTTTATTACATAAATTATAATATTATTTTAAAGATTGTAATTTTTTAAGCAATTTATAATTTTTTATTCTATTGGAAAATTCTTTATCTTTTGGCATTTAATCAGAAAAACAAATTATATATAAAATGATATAACAAAAATATTCGATTTGTGATAATAAAATTTTAAAATATAAAATATGTCATTTAACAAAATTTTCCAATTTATGAGCTTAACTATAAATTTTATAAAATTAAAATTGCTAATCCATTTAAAAAAAACTATAAATTTTGTTCAAATACAAAATTTTTGCATAAAACTATGAATTTTATTAATATTTTTTCATAAAATTTTATCAAAAATGGAATTAAAATAATCTATAAAACTCTTGAAGCTTTGACCGGCAAATTGGATATTTTTCTTCCCTTTTTTCCACAGATTTATTGTTATTTGATCGATTTTTGATTTGTTATTTGATCACTAAAATAAAAAAAAACTCCAATTAACATTATCTGATTTAAAATATATTAACCCTTTACAGTTTTTGCTAAAATTATTACTACCAGAATATAGTGTAGATGTAAAATATATTTTGGGTTTAAGTTTTATTAAATTTAAAATAAAAATTAAGAAATGAAATAAAAAAAAAATATGATGAAAATTTAAACTTTGGACATTTTTAATTAAGTAGAAACTTCTAATATTATGCTAAACATTATTTCTATTGATATATGTAATTAAAATAAAAAATTACAAATTTTATAATCGGTTTAATGTTTATATGTACATTAATTTTATATCAATTATTACTGTCTTGAATTAAAGGTAATTAAAATATGTATACCTACATTTTGATATAGTATACGAATAGATGGTATTGAGTATTGCCATACTCATCTCATACTTACTTTTATCATTAATAGAAAAATACTATATGTGGTGGTAATTCTAAAAAAATAACTTACTTTTTTAATAGTAAATTTTTATATTAACAAATATTTAAATTTAAATGTTTTCATTAAATATATAATTTGATTTATTTCATATTTTATTTATTGAATTTTTCTACTGACATATTGATTAATAGAAAAATTATAGGAAAAATCTTTTTTCTTTTATAAAAATATTATATTAAAATTAATTTTCGTAAATCTAAAACATTTTATTTCTATTTTATATATATTATTATGTAATAAAAGTCAATGTTATTTATAATATTTACTTAAATATCATTGAATATTATAGTTTATCTAAAAGCAATAATAGGTGATGAAATAAAAAAAATCTTTCGGAAAAACTACTTCTTAAATAATAAATATTTACAAAATAAACAATTTCAGCCACTGCTCGTATTTACGAAGGTTCAACACCCAAACAATTTTCCTTTATAGAAAATTGGATAATAAAGAATATTTTTTTCCCAACATATACTTAGTTATATATTATATATTATAAATATATGTATAATATGTACATAATGAAAAACCACAAAAAACAACCATGAATTGTGTCCTTAAAAATCGATTGTGTATTTGTTTTCGGATTGGATTTTTTTTTCTTTTGGTATATAAAATATTTCAGCAAATATTTAATATAATATATATATACATACATAGTATATATAAATATTAATTTTTAATATTATATTTATATAATAAATTGATCGATAAATAAAAGTACCACAATTTATGAATATATGTGTTCTTATATGATTTTATTATTATTATTATTTTTATTATTATTATTATCTAAAAATATTACTTATCCATTTATTCAAATAAATATATATTTATGTATATGTATATGTATAGTTATAATAATGAAATTCTAAATAAGTTCACCCTTGAGATAAATCAGAATATTTTTGTTCTTATGAATATCAAAATATTATTTTGAAAAAGCAAAATAAAACACACACACACACACACAAAACAAATCATTGAAAATTTATTGAAACATTATGTTTTGGATATCATATTAGCATGATTTTTTTTTTCATTTCCTTTTGCTGGCTTTTTTTGTTGTTGGTGTTGTTGCTGAACTCTGACACTCAAGAGGTTTGATCTATTCTTTTCTTTTATTGGTACATAAATTAAAATATAAAATTTATAAATTTTTATTTCTTTTCTTGGTTCGAAAGGTTCGAAAAATATGATTTTTATAATATATATTTCATTTGATTGCCTTTTCAGGCACAAAATATTAATTACTAGGTCACTATAATATAAATTAAATTAAATCATTTGAAATAAAATTTAATTTAAATTCTGATTGACTGGAAGAACTGCAAACTTAAAATGTAGAAAATTCAAAGGTCAATAGCTTTAATTTGAAAGGTTACAGTAAAATATTCTTTAGTATATAAGGTAAATTTTAATATTTTTAATGCATCAGTTTTTCTCTAGGGTAAGTTTTTATCTTTATGCTCAAAATATTTTTTTTTGTATATATTGCAATTTATATAAGTAAATTTTGTAATAAAACATAAACATATTTACATTTTATATACTATCTATAATTATAAGTTTTCTATTATTTATCTATGTATAATTGAACCAAAAAATAAGTATATATATGTAAAATGTCGAAAATTAATTTATTAAACTTGTTGGCTTAATTTGAAAATCATTAGATTTTATTTTTAATATTTTTTTAATTTTAATTTTAATGCAATTTCATTAAGAAAAAAAATTATTTCAAAATCTTTTTGAAAAACCATTTTTGTCAATAACAAATATTTTATATATTTTTGGGAAAAAAAAAACCAATTTTATTAAATTAAATATAATATATAGTCGTATATACAAGAATCAAATTCATACAGATTATCATACAAATCACAACCCCCAGGTGACTTTATAGTGTCAAATTATTCAGAATAGTATATAAATATATCCAAGATATGTTTGCATATCTTTTTAGAAGATCGAAAAGTCCTTTTTTTTATTTTGTTTTGATCTCTATATAATATGATAATACGGTATTTCTAAAAGAGAGATTTTCTTAAGAACTTTTATTATCAAGGATACCTTTGTTAGTCACACCCTTTTTTATGTAAATTTATTATTTTAGAGACAAAGATTATATTTCTTTGGAAATATAGAAATTTCTATAAAATATCTTAATAAAAATCCTCAGGTATAGTAAGTGTAATACCTAAGTTTCTAGTATATATAAAACAAATGACAAATTAAAATATACCATAAATTATTTTCTATGTGATGTTGAAAAGTTCTTTTAAAAAAATCTGTTTTTGACATTTTCTGGTATTCAATTTCTGGAAAAATTGATAATACACGAAATACAAAAAATAATTAATTTTATATATAGTTGTATAAATTTAACCAGAATTGTAAGTATAATTTTTTAATATGTATTCAATTTGAACTATACATACATAAATATACAAATTAAAAGAATGTCCCCAGGTTCGATTCCTGGCCAGACCTAATTAAATAGGAAATCAAGCCGAGGTCTACTGGTTAAAAAACCACCATACCAAAGACAATCCATGTAATCAAATCTGATTGGTGAGCCTCCTTTTAAAAAATATAAGAAATGAAAATATATTTCATTTTATTTGTTGTATTTAATTGACATTTTATAGAAATATATGTCAAACCATATTTCTAAATTATATATCCTATATTTGATATAAATTCCTATCGACTATTTAGTGTCTGGAATACCTTAATCATAAATTTTATTTTATTTTATTGAAAAATGAAAACATTTTACAGAAAATAAAAAGAAAAAATCAAAATTAAATTCAAGTTGAAGTTTTTCAGACATGCTCTAATAGCTTCTTTAACAAACTAATAGCAAAAATAATAGCAATCAAGATTAGTTTTTATCTCCTCTTTGCCTAAAAATGATAAAAATTTTATTGTCTTGTTGTCGTCATTGCAAAAACGAACAAAACAGTAGACTTACAAATATTTTATTTTTGATTAATAATAATAATAAAATAGTGACAATATTAAGTATTACATTATGTACTATAAAAAACCAATTGTTTTACAAAATACTAATTTTTTTATAGAATTGTTTATATATAATGTACATAATTATTATATTCGAATTATTACAATTTTACTATACAATCGTTTACTTTATAGATTTTCATTTAATATAATATAGAAACAAAAAAAAAATTATATTACCAACTTCTTTGTAAATAATTAAAAAAAAAAAATTTTAAACCCTCACTAAAATGCAAATTATTTCATTTTTCGGAAAATTGTTCAAAAAGAGAATCTACAAAATTTAATGGACCAAAAAATTGGCCATAAGGATTGTAATACTTTTCTTCTTTTCGTTCATGTTCAGAAATACTTTCTTCCTTTTAGCTTTAATCATTTCGTTGTTGTTTTTTTTATTTTATTATTTCTTGGTAGCAGCAGCACAAATTAAGATAATTAGAAAAGGATTACTAAGAATTTGTCGGCATGGTTTATATAGTGGTTTTAATTTTAAATTTTCTGTCTTCAGTAAAAAAAAATTTTTTTTTGATAATTATTTTAATTGTAGAATGAAAGACTTCCTTCCATTTGTTAATTATTTTCTTATTTACATATATAATATAAAAAAATGGAATTAAAGCTTATTAAATCTGCCCTTATTTTATACTTATTATTTTTTTTTTACAATATTTAACTTGAAATTGTTTATATAGTCTATCAAAAGATTATATATATATCATTTTTGAATATAATATTGAATAAATAATGAAGGTAAATTAGAATTGTTAGCTATATTGTAAA
Organism: Empis stercorea; assembly: GCA_949752835.1. Lineage (NCBI taxonomy): Eukaryota > Metazoa > Arthropoda > Insecta > Diptera > Empididae > Empis > Empis stercorea. The sequence continues at coordinate 61,169,144 of OX457086.1, read as the reverse complement.
ATTATTGTCAATAAACAACAAAATTAAATTACGAATTGAAAATTTTAATAATTTTTTACAACAATATTTTATAATATTTATATAATATCGGCAGTAATTATTTTCGAAAATTTCTTAACATTTTATCCTTGTTTTAGTTTAACGCATAATAAAAATAATGTTAAAATACAAAAAAAAAAGGATATATTGTTCATTATGCTATTAAAAAAAATTTATTAGTATAATTTATAAAAATTACTGCAGGAAAACTAAAGAAATTATATTCTATATACTTATATATAAATAAAAAATAAACATATAACATATATTCACAAAATATTTTCGGAAATTGTCAAAAAATAAGAAAAGTATTGTGTTTTACAACATAGAAAAAAACTTGAAGAAATAAATGAAAACATTATCTTCTTATCAGACAGAATTTATCAGACTGACAAATTTTTCGTTCTTATCTGATGGTAAAAAATTTTTAGTATTCGAATTTTTATTATATAAATACTTTTTCTTTGGTTGGCAATGGTAATAAACAAATAAATAACAAAATTTAATATAATTTTTTTTTATAAAGATCTTTGGCGAGACAATAAATGAAGCTAGGGCGACAATACAATAATATTTCCGCAAAATAAATATATAGAGAAAAAATTGTATCTTAAAGAAATGATTAAGTATAAAGTCCTTTGTCATTGGAATTCAATGTGAAAATTCCAAAAAAAATATTTTTTATTACTAACAAAAATTGCTTATTATTTATGAATTTTTAATATGCTGTTAAATATTTTGTTGTTGATTTGATAATTTTGTGTTGATGGGAAAAATATTGGTATACATATACGCAAAACTCAGAAATAAGATTTTTTTTATTAAATATACATGTACTATTTTACATTCATTATCAGAAAAGATGTATAAAAAAATAAATGACATAAATTTTACAATTTTTTTATATACAATAATATGAATATAACCGCATATAAATTCATTGAATAATATTTATATATTTCATTAATTAAATAAAAATTCTAATATATAAATTTCCAATCAATTAACTTTCACTGACATTATATGTTCAATGTTTTTTTTTTGTTCCATTATCAAAATATTTTTATTACTTTTATATAGCAATTTATGAGGTAATAAAAATGATATTAAAATGTTTTTGAATAAGTATAATAAATAAAAGGTATAAATTCTATTTAAGTTAAGCCTAATATCTTTCTTAGATAAAATTAGAAGAAATTTATTAGAAATTTTTCAAATATATACATTCGAGTTAGATATATATATAATATTTAGTCACACAAGTTAACTGCAAAGTTAATTAGGTTGAAATTAAACAAATATTTATAGTATACATATATGTAAGCTTAAATTTCATCTATGATGATGAATTTTTAGGCAAATAGTTATATAAATTTAAAATTGCTTTATAAAAAAAAAATTATACATTTTAATTGCACAAAGATTTTGTTCCCTGAACAACCTCAAACGATTAAATTAAATACTACTCCATGTTATTTCTACCCAATCAAAATTTAATTTCCAATCAAATAAACCAATAATGGTTTTCGATTTGATTTTTGATTAAACACTTTTTTGATTCTTCATTGAAAACCTAAAATTATTTCGTGTTTGAAATATAAATTACATTGATTGTAACTAATTTATATATATGTACTACATATAAAAGCATAATAGTTTTTTTTTATTATAACAAAATTTAATGAGTTTCTATTAAGAAAAAAATAATTTTTAACGAGTCCTTTTTTCACCTTGACTATATGTATAATTACAACATAATAGTATAACAATTTCCTTTGCCTTAAACGACAAACAAATCATTATATTTTTTTATTAAAAGAAAAGAAATTGTTATGGAATAAAAAATTAATCGAATTATTCCCCTTGTACCAAACTATAACCCTTTAGCTATAAAGACTTATAATACATTCTTGTATATAATATTTATATGATCTTTGCTTTAGCTAGTAAAATGGCAAATCTTTAGAACAAGTTTATCAATTTCTGTTTTTCGTTATAATAAATTTATTTATTAAATAAGAAAAAAAATATATATATTAAATTTTTATTACATAAAATTTAATTATTTATATATGTTTACAGCAGCAACTAAAATAAAGAAAAAAAAAGTAATTTTTTCGACAAAGATTTATATATACTTTATAAAAAAATAATCAATAATAAATTTATAGCTATAAAGTTTTATAGCCCGGAATAACAATTTCCTTGATGATGACACAAAAAAAAAATAGAGACCCAAGAGCTGAATTTTCAAATACATTCTTTGTGATATATCTTAAGGAATTCCATTATCTAAAGAAAATTCAGATTAAAGGATTAAAAGGCCAGGAAGGATATTATTTATAATAAAAAAAGATTATATAAAATTAAAATTATGTTGTAATGTAAAGATATTTATGATGTATATATGTACTTATATATATATATATATATATATATTAACTTGAAATTAATTTTCTTGATTTTTTTTTGTAAATTTATAATGAAATGTAATTTTTTTTTAACCATGAAGAAACTATTTAAGTTTGGAATTTTGTGTCCAACAATAATTCAAATTAAATTTTCTAATAAAATTTAATAAATGAACATAAAATCAAATAAATGTACCATAACTTTTGCTTTAATGAACAAAAAAAAAAAGATTATAGTAATTTAAAATTCAACTTTTACTTAATGAAATTCTTATATGTAACTACATAAGTAAAAAGAATTTCATATTTTTTTGCAGTATATCTCACAAAAAAGTGTCTGCACAATCGTAATTTTATCAGAGATTATATCAAGTAAGTTTAAAAAAATGAAGAAAATTTTAACGTATAACATAAAAAATAAAATAAAATCATCATCAATTTTATTAGTTATCACATTTAAAAATATCATTGATGGGAATTAAATATTTTTATCTAAAAAATTTCTAAATTTCTTAGAAATTCTGCATATTTTATACAATATATATATACAACATGTAATTTACTATCTTCTTATTAATAGAATGTACACATATATATTATAATATTTATTTTGCTCCTGGAAAATCAATTTCAAAATTTTTCTATTATAAATACATTTTTGAAAAAAATATTTGAAGTATGTTAAAATACATTTGAGAGTTTATGATGATGATGATTGAGTTGTTGAAAAGTGATTATGGTGGGTATAAAAACCCATAGAAAAACAAATTCATAATTTTGAAACAAACAAAATATTTGTATAGGAATTGAAAAAATGTGAATTTGTGAACGTATCACAAAAATATTTCGATGAATAATTTTTTTTTTTTATTTAAATATTTCAATCTTGTTAAAATTTTGCAAAAATTTCAATTGAATTGTCAGTAAGCCAAAATATGTTGTTAACATATTGACAATACCAAAAAAATGTATGTTATTGAAATCAAGTGTCTTAATCAATATTAAATATCACGACCCATTACAACATATAAATGAAATAAAAAATCAACGATCCATTACAAAAATTCACAGAAAAATGAAAAATTTATCCAAGCATATTTCATTTCTAAACAATAAAAAACGTTTTTTTTTTTTCTCCATAATTTTTATATTTAAATATATTTTATTATCAAGAAACTCTTTAATATTGTTTTTAGTTACTTCTTAGCTTCGCAATTGTTAGAATCAGCATATATCCTTTATAAAAACACTTAAACATGAAGATATACACAGCATAAAACATTAAAAAAAAAACCTCCATGAAGACTTTCCATATTGTATATAATGTATAAGTATCTTAAAATCTTTGAAAATTCTCTAGTATGACAGATTAAAGATAAATCTTTTTTTTAACAGCAGATTTACAATGTTTTGGAATTTAAATTTAAATTTATATAAATAAAAAATATGTATAAATTTAAACAATGTTATATTATTTAAATTTATGCTACTTATAATGGGATTATTGGAGATTTGACATTCAAATTTAAGATATAGAATTTTCATTTTACTAAACAAAAATAATAGATACTTAAAAACATTTAAAGGTGAATTTTAAATGACTAAAAACAATATATAATTTAATGTATATTTGATTAATAAAAAAATGCATTGTAATTGTTTTATGCAAATACACGTATCGGATTTTGTAAAACATATTTTTGATAAATTATAGGAGTAATTTTTAAAAAAACTATATGTACATAATAGATAACATATTTTTTTCGGGAACATTAATAATGATGTCCTAGAAATGATTATGCTGCTCTGTTTTTTTTTTTTAATGTTAAACAATAGTTTTTCATTATTATGATTTACTGCATTTTTAATACATGTCTACCACAAAATATAATATAATATAGTAAAAAAATGAAAAACATTGCCAAAAAATATTTTCCAACTTTATATGTATAATCTTTTCATTTCATTTAACAGTAAGATGAGAATTTTGATATTTTGCCAAAATGTTAAATAGATATAATGTATGTATATATATAAAAAGAAATTATTAAAGATATTTAGGGTAACATATGGCATGGAAAAGGAAATAATATCTCAATCTATATATGACTTTAAAGCTTTGATATGTATAACCATATACAATTTCAATGGCGTTTTAAAGTACACAATTTAAAGATTTTTATAAATGCTTCATTAAAATAAGTTTTGCTCAGACAGTGTATTAAAATCTACTAAAAAAGTTAGAAAAATCAAAAAAAAAATTTGCAAATTAAAAAATGTTTTTTTTTTTTTTTATAGATTTTCTGATTCTACTTTGATTCTGTTATTGATTTAAAATCAAATACCTAAATATTTTCAAACTATATTTGAAATTATATACTTAAAATTGTAAATAGTAAAATAATAAAAGTTTATTAAAGACTTAAATAAATATTAAGTGAAAATTTTAATCAATATATTAAATATAAAATACCAATACAAAATATATATTCCGTGTTTTGTCATAGAAAAATAAGTTTTGTTTCGTTTTCGAAAAGTTTTTTAAATAAACTTTTCTTATTTTAGGATAAATTTTGCAAAATTCAATCTTTTAATTTGTCTTAAATTATTAGATATTTTCGTTTATCTCTAATATGAATATTTAGTTCAAGGGAATTATTTTTTGGTGGTTCTAAATTAATTTGCAATTAGTCCTAAATTATGGCAATGAAAATTTAAATAATACACTAAACTAAACCATTTGCCTCGTACCTTTATTATACCAAATTATATACATCTACGAAAACTTCTGAGTGTAATAAATATATGTAAAGTTTTTTTTTGTTTCTGTAAAACTTTACTTTTATTATACGTAAATTTTTATTTTACTTTTATTTGTCAAGCTGGTAATCCGTTTAGAAAGGATGATCTTTACCTTGAAAGAAGTTAAACCTTGTCGTCTGTATACTATTTTGTATTATTTATGTATATAAACACTTAATTCTATCAAAGCCTTATTCACCTTTTTCTTTTGTATATATATATGATATAAAAGGTTATTTTCTCTATAATTTTAAATGCAAGTCACGGACTAGAGGATAAATTATCAAGGATAATTTTACAACAAAAAAATATATATAAATTTCCATGCACATTATATACATACTTTTTTTTTGTATTTCAAATAAAAATAAAATCGTTCTATGGTATATTTGTTTAGTTTTTCTATATTATGTATATGTATTTTATTAGAAAATGATATAGTGTCATATATATAATAAAAAAGCTTACACAATTTCTATAATAATATTTTCAAATATGTAATACGAAAAATGATATAAATATATAAATAAATAAATCTATATACAAAGTTGATTAATCAAAAGAAAAAAATTGTAATAAATTATTTTTTTAGAAATTTTGGTTAGTAAAATTTAGTAATTATTAAATATTACTTTTTTTCGAAATGATTTTTCTATAAAAAACTTATATAAATTCATTAGTTTTTTATGTATATACAACTAAATCAGAGTTTAATTTATAAAAATCAGAAAAAATATTTAGAAAGAATAAATAAGTTTTAAGTACGTTTAGTAAGAAAAGTTTTAATTATGTATTTCTGATTAGAATTTTCTATTTACCAGTTCAAACTTTATTTGGTTTATACATAATGTATTAATACTTTTTATAATCAATTAATAATATACAATAATGTATTATGTATATGGAAAAACGAAAATAAAACGGAAATTATAATTTCAAAAAGTTTGCTTTATTGTAATTATTGATGATTGATATAAGTTTCAGGATTTCATAAATTGGATAAATATATTATTAAATATATATATTGTAGTCCAGTCAATTTATAGTCCATTAAAATTGTATAAACAATTTACTTTACTAAATAACTTTTTAAAAGAAATTAAATTATTTAAAAAGAATTCTTTTTAAATAATTAACTAACAGCAGTCATTTTTATTCATAATAAAAATATCCTTAAATATTTTTATTATATTTTTTACCTGATGAAAAGACAAACTGATTTATTAGTAATTCCACAGAGACAATAATATTTTATAGCGTGTGTAGCAATTTAATTTTTATGAAGAAAATTGTATTACATATATAGGTAAATATATATATATTTGGCATAATATATTTAGAGCATCATTTTTTGTTTTATTTTTAATAATAATAAATTTTTGTAATAAATTTTTATCACTGATCCTTACAGCTCTGATATTTATTGTTTCTTTACGTTCCAAGGTTTCTATTTATATATACTATATATGGTATTTGACTGTAAATAAATAAATAACATATTAAGGAAATTTAGTGTAACGTACTTGGTGTTTCTTTAAATTGGTGTACAAGAAAAAACTATATATTTCTGTTTAAAAATTAAAAAATTTTTCTTCTTTTTAAAGAAAGAAAAAAAAAAAACAAATTATATTTATGAAATTTCATCACGTTCTTAAAACGTGATATTTTTTACATTAAACTATACTTAATATATTATTTTTATTATTTAATTTTTTAACGAATAGAATAAAATTGTATAAACAATATAAAAATGAACAATTTATACATTAATTTTTATGTATTATCTAGTAAATATTTATTTTTTATTATAAAATTAATTAAAATTATATTTACTATTATTAATAATGAATTGTTTTAAAACCGTTTCTATAATACTCACAAATTAAAAAGGTAACGATAGTTTTTAAATGTAAAGAGAATAAATATTTATGGGGAAAAAAAAATATTGTAACAACATTTTTAATTTTTTCATAGTACCAGACTGGAATTGGCATTTACATAATTGCAAAACTTTACATAAAATAAAGCACAGATTTTTCACATTATATATTGGTTCAATTTACTGATTTGTTTTCTCAATATTTTCAACTCGATTACTATTTAAAAAAACATTTATATTCATGCTACGAGTATTTCACTACACTTGAATTTTTATGACATCCTTTATCATTTACAAACATTAATTATGTATATTTTGTTTGTATAATTAATTTTCGTTGTAAATATTTGATGACGGGCGGACAGACAGACAGAGTGAAATCAAAACCAATTTTTCCCTTTCTTACCAAATTGGTTGGAAATGTGGTAAGAACCTAATTATAGTCAAATTCTTACGACATTTTTCTAATACATTAAAGATTTTTCATACTACTAAAATTATGTAATGAAAAAACTTACCTTAAAGATATATTAAAAGTTAAATATTTATCTCCTAACATTGCTTTTGATTCACTTTCTATTATTTGTTTTAAAATTACGAAATGTCAGTGTAAGACGCTATCGCTTTTGTGATATCCTAAGGATAGGAAACTCATGTTTTTTAAGTATATTTGCACGATATTTTTATACTCGTTATATAAACTATACATGAAATTATGTTATTACTCTGCTATATGAAGTTTTGTTGTGCAAATAAATTCATTTGGTTGGTACATTTTTTTATGTAATAAATGGTAATAAAAAAATAGTTTGTTCTCCATCATAGATAATTTATTTTAAATATTTTTTTATTAAAGTTTTCTTAAATTTAAGATTTAAGACAAGATAAAGTATAATTATGAAATTGGAGTTAATAAAATTTCAAATTTAAGAAATTAATCTTTTATCAGTAATTAATTAATATTTTTTTCAAATTCGCTTATTGACATTTATTAATTTTGTTAACCAGTAACTTTACAAATATATTTTATTAACATAATCATTAATTATTATTTATATGATAACTTATTTTGTAAAATTTTAACAAGACTGTTAAGTTTTTGGATGTTCTCTATTTATTATTCTCCAAAAACTTTATTGAAACTTAATAATATATAATTTATCAATTTCAAATAAACTTTAAAATGAAAACATATTTTCTATTACAATGAAATTGTGGTTACCATTTAGGTCAATAGCCAAAAGTTAAATAATTTAAAACTTTTATATAATATATGTAAGACATTATTCTAATGAAAGTAATTTGCTATATTAAATTTGGAAGGTTAAATCAATTTTATTATAACAATATAGTTATAAATTGTTGCTTTTAAAAGGATATTTTAGCATGAACTTGTGGCAAAAACAAGTCTATTATTTGTGGCAAGACAAAATACCTCAGTCTATTTAAAATTTAAATAAATTAATCTGTAAGATTTAATTAATTCTTGGCTTTCTAAAGTTAGTGGTATTTTAAATAATTATGTGGTTTGTTTTATGAGGTTAATTGGGTTTATGTTTAAAAAATTTCATGTGAAAAGAAATAAAATTTATAAATTTATTAAATTATAGTACATATTTTTAAATCTTTAAAATGTTTGTATATCGGTGTGTAGTTTCGACATAAAAATAAATATATTGTACATATACTATTTAATAACAATAACATTTAACATAAAATCTATAGAATCTAATGCTAAAAAAGTATTTCAATAAATCGTTTTCTTTAAAATACTTAAATACTATAATAATAAATTAATCAATTTTTTTATATTTTTGGTTTCTTTTAAATGATTTTCATATCTTGTCTTCTTATTTTCATGAATTATAGTTTTAATTAATTGATATACAAAAAAAAATATTATAAAACTTCATAATAATTAACTAAAAACTATATATAATTTTTAAAAGTTCCAAATCTTTGTAAAAAAATTAATTTCACCTTTTAACAAGAAAATATTATCAGTATACTTCTTTCAACTTCTCAAAAAAAAGAAATATTAATAATGATTTTTTATCTCTTTACTTTTGTTATCTAATAATTTACAGACATTTTTGTTTAAACAACAGCAACAAAAAAAAACATAAAAATGGTAAATATGTCTACATTACCCCATAGCATAGAAATTTCTATAACAGAACGCGAAAAATGACAAATTTTCTAAATCCGACACGTAAAATTAATATCAATCAAACAGTTTAATCTGAAGGAAAAATGTTTTTTTAAGACGACATATTTATCAAAAATTTTAAATTAGCACATGTGCCTGAGAGATTTTTTTTTTGTAGGAAAAAGGAGTGTTGAAATTAATGGATATTTTTGACAAATTTGTATTTTAGCTATAAATATATTTTTTAAAGGTTTAGTGACGAAATTTATAAATACAGAAGAATTTATTGCATATTATAATAATTGTTTGAAATTTTGTAGTATTATTATATCTTCATATTTGTCATAGCATTGAAAAATATTTATTAAGACACTTTAATGTTGATAAAATAATTTAATTTTTTTTTTATATTGAGAATGAAATTAAATCTTAAATCAAAACTTTTAATATATTTTATTTAAAAACATATTTTATATTCATTATTTTAATATTTTGAATTTATAAATTTATATTGAACAAAATACAAGACAATATATTTATTTTTATATATCAAAATTCTAAGCTAACGAATTTTCCTAGAAAAAGTAATCAAAAATTTAATATGGACAGTTGATTAAGTTATATATGGTATGTTATTATATTTTCTGTTTTCTCTGATATAATATTATTTTGAATTTATAATAATATTCAAATAATGAAATAAGTCAAAACAACATCATCAAATATTGTTCAATATACACAAAATATTTGACATTCCCTGACATTCTTCATGTTGACAATAAATAAGATTTCATTAAAGATTTATGATCATATATTATACATAAATTTTATACATTATAGCTATAGAATAGAGTTTTCTTTATATACAATATTTAGTTTTAAATGAGCAAAACATTCTATAGTCGTGTTAGAACCGAATTGTAGTAACTGCAAAAAGCAAGTTCCGAGATAAATGCCTTTGAAGTTTTTTCAATATTTGCAGCTCCCTTTAAATGTCTTAACCATATTACCAAAAATAAATATTACCAAATTCTCTCTCTAACTACATCAATACTCTCCAAACGATGTAGCTCACACTTGCAAGAATTCGTCCTTTATACGACGATATAAAAATTATGTTAAACACATTTTATTGTTTATTTGTATTACAGAAATATATAATAGAAAAATATGGAAAAAGTGTAATTAATATAGTTAGAATATTTATTATATGTATAATATTTATCTAACCATAATAGACAGATTACATTTTTATCATTTAATTTTAATTTCAATATATGTTTGTACCAGAATTATTAAATTTATTTACAATCATTCGAGATTTACCTTTCCTAAAAGTAAATATTTATATTTTAATTAAATCTATAGTAATTTTAATTCAAATTTTGTATTTATAGTAAAACTATGTACACAATCACTGTAGTCGTTATTTATATTTATCTTTGTTACAAATTTAATTTATATGTTGAAAACATATAGTAACTACCTATAAAAATTAAATTTTTCTTTACACAATTTTAATAAAATCATTTAAAATTTATTAAACCAAAATTTGAAAATATAAATTTTTTGATTACATTAAATAAAAATAGAAATTAAAATAAAATATGTATTTTTTTTACAATACAATTATTTTTTTCTTATATATTTCTCAAATTTAAATTAATATCCAATATTGCATAAAATTCTAATTACAAAATTTTTTATATCCATACACATAAATTATTAATTTTACATTTACATATTTATGCTTCTATAATCAATTTACAAAACTTTAGTTTTAATTAAATTCTATTGACTGTTCAGCAACATAAGAAAAAATACACAAACTTATTTTATAGGATCAATAACTTAAATTACAAAACGACATAAAAAAGAGGAAAATTGTATATAAATAAAACTTTTCAGAACATTGAGAATACAAAAACCAAACGAAAAAAAAGGAAAATAATTAAACTTTTCTTCTTTTTTTTTAAAAAAAAAAAAAAGGAAAGAAGAACGAAGCACCTGCTAACTCCTAGTTTTAATTGAAAATATCGTCAATCTGAAGAACTTTTTATAATCAATATTAGATATATACATAAGTATATATTTGTTAACAGAAATCGTTAACTTTAATCAATGAAAAAAAAAAGTTAAACAGATGAGAAAAAAATGTTGTAAAAGAATCAATAACTAAATACTAAACTATATCCTTTTATTTTCATGTTAAATTTTATATGTATATTCCATTTAGTTTTATTATTGTTTTGTAACTTTTCGAAGTGTAATAAATTTTGATGAAAACCTAGAGAGTATATTTTTTTTTTGTTATTTAGAATTTTTAAATTACAATTAAATTCCCGCATTGGTAAATTGTTAGAAGTTATTTGAAGTTTTTTTTTTTTTGGATATTATGTTCAAAATTTAATTGCATTATTTTTTCTACGAAAAATGTATACGTAAGTATGTATTTGAAATGAATTAAATATCTGAAAAGTCATAAAGTTTATATATATATTAGATTAAATAGAATTGTACATAATATATTATTGTAATCCAATTTTTTGGTGACAATTTTCCCCTAAAAAATTATTTGTGTAACATAAACTTTTAATTTAAATAATTCTGTAAATATATTTTGTGTATATATAGTTAAAGATTTTTACCTTAATTCCAGCATAATACATTTAACAAATATTGTATGTTTATATAATGTACTGTGATAAACAAACCAATTGTGCGACATGAGAATATCCTTTTGACTTTTATACCTTATCACTTATATGTAATATATAAAAAAAGAAAATCGAAAAAGAAACGTGATACAATTTCTCTTATTTAAAAAATGCACTTAACTCCTTATTTTATATACGTACCAAAAAAAAAATGAAAAACATAGAAATGTTCTTTTAGTGTTTGCTTTATGGTTAACCATAAACTCATATTTTTTTAACTTAGTATATGTTATACATAATTTTAACTTTATATTTATAGTATAACCAGTGATAGCGAGTTGCTATATATTTTTTGAAGATTTTATAGTTCCTTTAATATAAATGCGCATATGTACATTACTCCTATAAGTATATAGACAACAATAACGTTTCTTCTAACAATGTGAGAATAACTAATGACAATAAAATGTGCATTTTCATGAAAATTTATTATAATATTTCTTTTCATATCTTGTTTTTTTTGGATTGGTATTATGGAAAATTTCCGTATACTTATATATGTAATATAATTTCTATAAGCTCAATAAATATATTTTCTAATTTTTCTACTGAAATGAACTTAATCCTAATAGATAAAAGGTGTTACATATAATAAATATTACCAATAATAACTAACATCTATACTTATATGTATAGTACATATTTTTTGTGTCATTCTAATTCCCAACTTTATTTATTCCAATATCGAAAAAAATCGAATACCGATTTTAAATTTACATATACTATGTATGTACGAGTATGTTTTATATAATACCACTATCTAAAAAAAAATAGATACCAATTTTGGGAAATAATATGTGGAGAATATTTTTTTTAGTAAATTTACAGATGAGGTAAAATAATATTATTCTTTCTTTAATCGCATAGAAAGTCATCTTTTATATATATAGTTAAATTCAGAAATTTACCGTCAAATCGATAAAAATTTCACACGAGATAGAGTAGAATGTAAATAGTAATATATATTATATCCATGTATTTTATACATAATGTATATAACTATTTATATATGTATTATAAAAATATCTATAAGAAAATTTCTCTTACTAGGTATATCGCTATATTTATTTTTATTATATATACTTTCAATATCACTTTTTCCTTTCATTTTAGAAAAATAAATCGTTTTACTAATATCAAATGATATGAAAAATGATATTTAATAGTATAAATTGTTATCATAAACATTAAAAGCGATTAATATAAAAGTGAAATCAAATATCAAATCATTTTTAATAAAAAAAAATATTATCTTAAATATTTAAGAAATTATATTACATATTTTGAAATGTTTTTATAATACAATATTTTTATTGTTAATGAGAAAATAAAATGTTAAAGCTTTAGTTTAGAATATTTGTAATTTTTGTAATTTTTTTAAATATATATTTTATATATCCTTTTTATTTCATTTAAATTACTTTACAATTACTTACTTTTAAATGGAGTCTGTCAAGTTTTTTTATATAAATTTAACATTTTTGATTTCCTACAAAATTGCCTTTTAAAATTTATCAATTAACTTATGTAATACAAATTTTTCACAATTTTATTAATCAACAAAATATTAACTTGATTTATAATTTTGATTACTTTTCAAAGTATAGTCGACTAAAAAACCATTTATTATTTTAGATTTATGTTGACCTGTGAGTATTTTGCTTTAAAAATATATGAGCTAATTTAATAATAATATATTGTTTCACTTAATTAAAATTATACCACTGCATATAAAATATATACGCTTAAGTCTATCATTTCAAAAATTGTTGTTATTTTGTGTATAGAAGATAATATATTATATGTATACGTAATGTATGTATATTATAAAGGATAAACACATCAACCAGAGATAAAAGCATATTATCCTGCGGTCTGTATAAAATTTATTCAACTATATAACAATAATAAATTCTTTGTTCATGTTTAAAGGATAATACTACAATAATACAAAAAAAAAAGAAATATGAGTCTAGTAAATCTGATAGTAGATAGTCCATTAAAGTAGCATAAAAATGAATATTAACTCACAATGGAAATGTTATCTAAGCTTTTAGATCAGTGCTAAAGATGAAAAAGTATTATTAAGCTTTACCAAACAGCATTAATGTTGTTTAGAAAATAATGAAAGTGTTTTGTTTTTGTTAAACTTATTTATAAAGATAAAATATTAAAACTAAGCTAAAACTAAAGCTTCAACTAATTTATAAATGAAAAAAATATTTAATTATATGCTGGCGTTGTTATCAAAACTTTTATTATGGACAATTATTTTTTAAAGAAAATTTATACTTATATTTTTTCTTGCAATTGTTTAAGTTTTCTAATTTAATTTTGTGAATTCGTTTCAGTACAAAATATTGAAGCTGTCTAATATTTAATCAAATATAAGATAATTACATTTTGATTTCATATAATTTTTTTAAAAGGTTTAGTCTCAATAAAATTGGGACAATTGTTGAAGGATAATTGAAAAAATATTTAATATGATTTGGACCACTTTTTTAATTATCCTTTAATAAGTGTTAAAATTACTATATTATAATTATAATTAATATATTATAATTAACTGAAATGCTATCGATTAGCTGATCATTAATTAAAATTATTAAATATGTACGAGTATGTCTAATAATTCAGGACAAAATTCTAATGTTAGAAATATTTAAATTTTTCTATTTTACTGATACATATTATAATATACTTCGAACTTCGACTGTATTTATAAATGTATTAATACACTTTTTATACTTAATTAGTGTAATAAATAACTTAACATACAATTTTCAAAAGTTATATTATTATAATTAATTTCTAATTACATTATATCCGTTTTAAAAAGTTTAACACAATACGATTATTGTGCATAATTATTCAATTTGAACATATTATATTTATTTTATATATGTTAATTAGTAAACATATTATAATATCGGCGGTATTAGCATTACTAATTAATTATAATTATTATTATTGTTATTATAATGAAACTTTAAATTTCATGAAAATATATATAAGTAATATGATAATTTAATCACGTCCTTGACAACATGTGAAAATATATTTTGTGAAAATTTTCAATTATTAATGAATTGTTAAAATTAATATCTTTAAGTGTAGTATAATTAAAGTTGTTTATATATAAAATTGAAAAATTAAAATGTTTTTTTGTTTGTGTTTTTCCTTTTTATATAAATATTTTGTCACATATATGTACATATATATATATATGTATATCATAAATATTTAATAAGAACATAATTGCTAACAATTAAGCAATCACTTTGTTTCAATATTATGAAAACATAATAATAATAATTAGCTTCGAGAGATTTGATAATATTTACTTTGAGAATAAATTCCGAATATCTTGTATTATGAAATACATATATTATAATTATTGTTTCGTTTTTAAAATTTAATTTGGATAATATATATGTCTTTAAGCTTAAAGGGGTCCATAAAATATATTAATAAATAATTGTACAGTGTTAAATACATAATTATTTGTAAACAGTTCCTCAATTTCTATTAGTTTTTTTTGTAAAAACTTTAAACTTTATAATATCTCAAATTACTTAAAAGTGTATATGCATCTATTTTATGAAAATATATCTGAATTTCTTTAATTTTATAATAAAAGTTTTATTTGGTAAATCTCACTATAATATTTCGAAACATTCTTCATAAATATAAAATACAATAACAGAATATGAGGATCGTAATATATTTCTTTTCGTTTAATCCCTAGAGGGAAAATGAATAATCGTAACTAAACTTCAAAAGCATTATTAAATTTCAAAAGAAAACCGAATACAATCCCTTTTTTAAAGCTATGTGTATATACATATCTAATTTAAGAAACATATCCATAAGTACATAAATAGTTAAGATGGACTACCATAAAGTTTGGAAAATATTCCAAAGATTTGTTAGAGGAAATAAAGTGTAATTTTTTTTTTTTTTTGAAATTTAATGTTTTTTCGTTTAGATTACAAAAAATGTATTTATTTCACGTAATATGGTAAAATTTAAGTTAGAGTATAGTATAATTTGTTACCAATCTACTTTAAATTATATTTTTCTCTAGAGTGTTTACTTAAGTTTCAGTAGCTGAGATTTTTTAACTGAATAAAAAAAATTATTATAAATCTTAAATTTCATTTTATTTAAATTTATTTATATATTTATGTATATGTTAAATTATTCAATATTCATAATGTAATAATTTTTAATATTGAAAATATTGAAATTCAAATCAATTTACAATTGTTATTATAAAGCATTAAATTTATACGTACTAATTAGCATAATATCTTCTTTAGCTACTCATTAGCATTATCTTTTTATTACGGAACAATTAATTAATTATTGTATATATACATATATAATTATATTTGTCAAACCGATTTCGATTTGCTAATTATTGTAAAACATAATTACGAACTACCTAACTAAATTATATTCTTAAATGTATGTTATATTACAATTATTTTGTTACCTCCTTTAAAGAAAATTATAAATGAAGAAATTGTAGTACTTAATTATATATTTTGTTCTCCACACCTTGGAATAGAATGATATTTCAAAATATAACTAATATTTTCCGGTTACTATACATTATCGAAAGGAAATTGAGTTAAGAAATCGGTTTGTTGGAAAAATGTATATTATTTTTATGTGTAAATATGCAATTAGTGCTTTTAAGCAGACAAAATAAAAAAAGTGATGGAAAATGAAGGACTTTAATTATGTTTTATGTAGAAATTATAATGTTGAAACTTGTAATTATTATTGTTTTATGTTTAAATTATTGTTAAAGTAGAAACTTATTATTAAATTTGAACAAAAAATTATATGTGCCGCAACATATCAAATAAAAATTAATTCATTTAATTCTAAAAACCAATAAGATTGAATCCATTATAATATAAATAGTAAAAAAACTTTTTCTAAATATCTTATAAAAATATAAGAAAAAATAATATAAATTAATATAATTAAAAATTAACTAAATAAATAAAAATTTGCGTTATTTCACAAAAATATAAAATTTACAAAAACTTTTCCTTCTTTCATTTGACTAAAAACGGAAAATTATTAGAAATCACGTGCACATAAATTGCTTTAAATATATAAAAAAAAAATATATTTCTATTGGATTTCTCAGACCAAGTTTATTATTATACATACTTATGTTTCAAAAAGGATATATGAATAAATTACAAAACAAAGTAACTTTTAACCTAACAAAGAAGGACAAAATGTATAAATATAAAAATGTTTACCTTACGGTTAGCGATAAAACTAAAAGGATTTAGTTATTAAGTAAATGTTACGTGTTGTCTAGTTATTTTTTAAAAGAACAAATTCATATACAAATTATAGAGGATGTTTAGGTTTTTACAAGTTTATAATGAAACATTTAATTTTCATAAAAAATTTTATTGTAAATATATATAACATCAAAAACATGATTTTATAATCGAAAATATCCGACAGGATAAGTAAGTAGACTACCTGAAATTTTTTATCATATAAATAGTTCTCAGAATTATAATTTTGAAATTATACATACACACGTATACTTAAAATTATAAGAAACTAAAAAATTTAAATAGTATTATGAAAAATATAATACTTAAATGAAAAATATTTTAATATGTATAACTAAATTCTAAAAATTATAGCAAGAAAATATAGTGTTGGTGTAAAGATATTTTTTTAAAACTAATTAAAAAACTTTTATTATTATTATTTCTTTCTATTTGGAAATTACTAATACTTTAAAACTTTGTTTAATAAAAACTTTAATTCAATTTTTATATTATCATTTACATCACGTTTTTCTTAAATATACGAAATCAATTATGTTCAGTTGTTTTTTTTATATATTTTGTTATCATTCAGTAATTAAGATTTTTCAAATACTCCAAAATATTAGGCTTAAAAATAATAGTAACATTATAATTCCATTTAAATAAAAATATAAATAAGAACAACTGCAATGCGGTTTTTATTTTATATTGAAAATGCTCTTATTGAAATTTGATATTCCTGATGATAAACGTTTTATATATTTATTTTGTAGTTAAGTATAGAAAAGTTATCAATAATATTTTGAATTAACCTTAATAGTATACACAAACCTAACTATATTATTACTCTAAATTAGATTCATTTATAATATAATGCTCAATTTATTTACATTTGAAATAATTTTAAATATTTTAACCACTAATTATTTCCTATGTGTAATTTTTATTTTTTTTTGTGTGATCAAATACCAATAAAATGTGGTGAAATTTTCATGTGGTAACAAATTAATTAATAGAATAGAAAGAAAAAAAAATTAATTGAAACAATTGTTTTAATACGCCTGAAAACATTTTGTTAATAAATACTATATAAAGTTTTAATTGAAGTGAAATTAGTATATTTTATTATTTAATGCGAAAGTCTACAATTTTAAATTAATGTTTATTATTAAAAAATTGATTTTATATTATACTAAAAAATATAAATTTAATTACATATTGGAAATAATTAAATTATAGTAATGTTTAATTAGTGAAATGTTTATTGAAAGCCTATGTTCTAAAGTAAATAATTATATCATCGTTTTTAAATTAAATTAAAGAAATTTTTAAATAAAATTCTGTTAAAAATTTTTTTATTTTATTCAATATATAATTTTTGTATTTCCCTAGTTACTTACTGCCAAGTAACGAATTGAACATTATAGCCTTTACATGTAAACTTTACATTTATAAACTAAGTTTCCACTACGTTTTATTAAATAATAATTTTATTAAATGAAACATTTTTAAATCATTTATTATATAAAATCTTAAAAAATCAAATTTTCGTTATCAACAATTCAAAATAATTTCAGTTCTTTTTTGTTAAATTCACTCATTCCACATAATAAAAAATTGTTTTAAACAAAAATAACTTTATATATAAACTTTTACTTAATATTTCAAGCATCCATTTAAAAAAAATACTATATTTTTATGTACATATTTATATTTATTGAGTAATTTTTATTTCATACAAAAAAATCCCATTGATTTAATTGTGGTTATATGTCCTTTACCGTTTAATATCTTATTTAAATATTCAAATGATTTAACGTTTGTCAATTACATTAATATTTTTTATATACATTTAAAATAAATAAAAAATTGAAAATTCAGGAAAAATAATATTGAATAGGTAAATGTATGAAATCAAAGTATACGTTCTTATGTATGTATGTTATGTATATATATATTGCTACTCAGAATTTTTATTATTTATTTAATTTTTATTTATATAAAATATTTAATTGAAAATAAATAACGACACAAAATGGCATTTTTTAAACGAAAATTTACAATTTTAATTAATTTGGGAAAATATGAAAAAGAAAAATTTGATTGTCAAATAAATATAAAATGTATACATATATGAATTTTTGTTATTTTTTTTACATATATTTTGTTATATATGTACATATATACATAGAAAATTAATAATAACTTCAAACATTTTCGTGATCTAATTAATTAATATAAACTGAAAGGCAATTTTTAAATTATTTTGAATTTTATATATTCCATTTTTATATTGAAACCAATTTTTAATTAATTAGTGGCGACTTGATGTAGGACGACTGACTATATAAATTTGCTAAGTATATTACTATTATTATCGTATATCCTTTTCATTATTCAATTAATTTTCCACTCAAATTCTTTATATCTTATCTTATGCATATTAATTAAATTTTTTTTTTCTCGCTGTTTACTATAATTAAATTAACTAAACAAATTCTTGTCACGATTTAAAAGGGTAAACCACATTTTGTTGAGGGATTTTTATATCCTAACATAAGATACGTATACGAACTAACAAATATCCTTTGTAATAAAGATAGCGATAAGAATAATAAAAGATTTTTTTTTTTTATTTTTTGAAAATAAAAACCATTTTCAATTAGTTTTTATTTATTTGTAAGTCCGAATTAAATTTTACATTGGTTTTTTATTTTTAAGAAAATTGTTGTATCTGGAATTACTGCTTCGTCTTCAATTTCTAAATATAATTAAGCACTATACACATTCAATAATTCTAGATCACAATAACAAAATTTACTAAATCAGAAAATGCAATTTTTCTAAACTCAACTTATTTGTTATATATTATACTTATTTATACAAGGAAAGAAGTTTGAGCTGATTTTTTAAAAAATCTTTTTGATAAATTTTGGTATACAAATTGAATTTACCAAGCCTAACATATAAAATTCTGAAATAAGTAATATAAGATCGCGGAGATATACATATACTCTAAAAACACTAAAAAGAGATTTCTTACCTTAAAAAAATGCAATGAATAATTAACTTTTTGCGAGATGAATGAGATTTATATTAACTTAGTAATTTTTATGCTTTTATTTTCTAATCCCAAAAATAAAAACAAGAATTACATATATTTAATTATGTCAAAATATATTAAAATGTAATACAAACGAGCTCACTAATCACCAAATATACAATAGCCAATGATTAAATATGCAGATCTCTCCTGCCGGACCATTATAATAAAAATATATTAAAACTTTTCAGATATTTTTATTTTACGTTAAAATTTTTGCATTCGATATTTCATTACCTTAACAATCACAGTTTCCGCAACAATAAATAAGAGAATAATTATTTAAATTTTGACACATAAGGTCGATTTAATTTCGCCATGGCAACAAATTTAATGATACTATGCATTTATTTCATTAGTATTTAATGAAGATTTTTATGGTTTGTATAAATAATATATATGTATTTTATATCACTGAATATTATGTAATATTAAAGGATAGTATAATGTACAACTTAAAATTAATATTATTATGTAATGTAATATGAATTTACATTTCATATACATAAATTAAACATGAATAATATATAGTAAATATTTTGTTTCTATTTACATTATGATAATGTTCAAATATACCAAATCTAAAATGACTTTTATATTTTGAATTCAACGACGATAATAATACTTCTGCATACTTGAAACAAAATGATTTACATAAATCAATGTTTTTTTCGCATTTGTTGACTATGATATTCTGAAAATGGAGAAAAATATTAGCTACTAAAATTTCGTATAATAGCCAGCTATAATAGAATTTATATCTAATGATTTGGATTTTTGTGCATCATGTGAACATTTTTACGGTGTGTAAACATAACATAAAAAGCAATTTTATTACCAAACTTTTTCTTCGTACAACTAATTCAGAAAAAGTATTATCTATCTAACAAATTTCTATAAAAAATATCCTTACTTTATGTATATGTATATTAAATCAAAAAAAAAATTTAACAAGATACGTGAATATCCTTAAACATTACAGATAACCTTTAAAAAAATTAAATTGATTTTTTCATTCATATAAAAGCTTAATAATACTTTAATAATATTTAAATTAATTTTTTTTTTATTATAAAAATATTAATTAATAGGTTATTATACGTACATATATTATATTTTAATTAAGAAAAGTGTTAAATTTAATGTATATTAGGTATTATATTTGTATTTTTAACTTTTTCGTTACAGACATATTAGGCACTTCTCGTTTTTTTAACTTTTTCGTTACACACATATTAGGCACTTCATCATATTTGTTACTCCTATTTAATACTAATAATAATAATATTTATGATATAAAATTAATGAAAATATTAATTAATTTCAAAATATTTATTATTACAAAACAAAAATAATTTTTGCTTATTGCACATTACTTTACTTTTCCACCATTTACTTTTTAAATAAGTTCCCTTTCAGTAACAATAAAATCGCGTCGCTGTCCCGATGAGGCATATCAATATTTGAAAGGAAACTTTTGGAAAAATAATGATAATAAAAAAATTTAATTAATTGCTACCAAAGTAAAGAATATTTATTTTTCTTTAATTTTATATATTTTCATTTATTGTGTCTATCAGCCTATGAAAGAAACAAACAGATGATGCTAGTTTAATAAAAAACAAAATGTTAATATTAATTGCAAAATATTATTCAGTTAATGAAGGTACTCAAAGTTTATCCTTTAATTGTATAATTTTATTAATATTAATTATGCATTTTTATAGATTACTATTTTTTATGATATAATCTTAAGAAATTAATTACTTTGAGCAAAGCTATTTGTTATTTTAATTAGCTATGATATTATTTAAGATATATTATATCCTTTATAGGAATTTAAAACACATTTTATTTCAATAATTCAATTTTTGTTCTAGTATAACTTATATACATATTTCTTATAAAATAAAATATTTAATCACAGATAAATAAAATTGTTGTATATTATGTGATTTGATGGATTATGTTTTTTACCAAAAACTATCATTTTTTTTATTAATATTCATAGAATTAATAAAATTTTATATTAAATAAATTACATTTAATTCTTCAATGATTTGTCCTAATGGTATATTTAATTAAGTATTTTTTTATTAACTTCTAATGTAATCAATATCCTTATTGCTAAATTTTATTACATAATATAGTAATTATACATTTTAGTATTAAAATTTTACATATAATATATGTAGCTTTTTGTGTTTACCATAAAAAGCATGAAAAACAAAAATATATATTACATATTTACAAAATGTTTACACTCATAGTTACCAAATAAGGTTTCAGTGGTAAGTATCCAAATAAAGGTATCACTCTCTCTCTCTCTAAAGCTTTAGTGTGTTCGTGTTGGTGTTCATTATTAAAGTTAACTTTATTAGAAAACCAGCAAAGTTTGTTTCAAAGATTTTTATTTTTTAATTTCTGACACTATTTTAGTATTAAGTGAGCTATAAAATTACAATATATTTCAAAATTAATTTTATTGTAATTTATATTACCGAAGAGAATGGGGAGTCCAACATTTAAAAAAATCTGTATAAACATTTGTTAAACAAGTTA
Organism: Empis stercorea; assembly: GCA_949752835.1. Classification (NCBI taxonomy): domain Eukaryota; kingdom Metazoa; phylum Arthropoda; class Insecta; order Diptera; family Empididae; genus Empis; species Empis stercorea. The sequence continues at coordinate 61,146,164 of OX457086.1, read as the reverse complement.
TATACAAATCTTATGAAAAATATGAAAATGTCTAAAATTTATTGGAAAATGTATACGAATGTCATTATGCATTGAAATATATTGAAATATATTTTTACTGCAATCATTAATAATTTAAAAAAACTTATTTTAATATTTTTCGATGTTCAAACAAAAATCAACCATAAAGTTTTTTAAACCACCCTTAAAAGTTTATCAATTATTAATATAAATTTAATATAAAAAAAATCACAAAAAAAAATCATATCATTAAGGCTTTTTTTTACCCAAAAAAACAAAATTGGTTTGTATATTTTTCCAATCGATTAAATTTTTACGTTGTTTTTCTCTTATCAATTTATTTTTTTCTTGTTAAAGTACTTTTTAAATATTTACAAATTACTCTGATCTGATATAGAAGCATCTTTCGTTTCATTTTTTTTTCTTTATTTATTTATTTAAGAAAATTGATAAAATTATTTTTTTGTGAACGAAAGTTTTTACTTGATTTTTATCTTTTAAGGAAAAGAAAAATTTTCCAACTGAACGAAACGGAAGTGTTTTTCAATTCACAAACCGGAAATTTGATAATACGTTTTTTTTTTTCTACCCTAATATTTAAAGTAAATACTTAAATTACGAAAAAAAATCAATTTATATACAAAAATAAATAAATTAATGATATTAAAAAGAATGTAAAATTTAATAGCAATTTAATTTTATAAAAAAAATATTTAGAGATCAAATTGCGTTATTTTATAGAAGTTAAGTTAATATATTATTATTCCTGTTCTAATTAAAATTTAATAGTTGAAGCGGCTTTGCATAAAAAATTGTGACAATTCACTCGTGGCATAAACGTAATATTTCAATGTTAAAAAAGTTATGAATTATTTTTGCATTGCATTAATTGTAGTAGTAAGTGTAATCATTATTTTTGATTAAACTATATGCCAACATTAAAAATATGTGATATAAAAAAAAAATTAGGTATTAAAAAAAACATTACTTGTTTACATAATTATTACGTGTACAAATTATATTTTATATAAGATTAGATTTGTATTAAAATTCGTCTAAATTTTTATATTTAAACTGTAGAGAATAGAAAATGCACTTAAAATATTATTTCTTGATAATACCGTATTTTTAAATTCATTTTAATCCTTGCATTTTATTATTAAATTGTAGAAATGAATTTATGAATAAATCTTATTACACAATTATTATGCTTAATCACATACATATTTATTAGACATCGAAAAAGCATAATAATTCATATAAAATTTATTCCATTAAAAGATTATTATCTTAAGTTTAGTACACGATTTATGTTGATTAAATTCATGATATTTAGTCCATTATAAGATTTTCTATAATTGTGTAAGAGGGATGAATAATGATTTACATAAATTTATATTATATAATATTCTTTAGATAATTAAAATTTAACATATTTTTCTTTTAATGGTTTTATAATATTTACTAATGTAATATTATGATTTTAAAAATGAATTTTGGTATAAATGTTGTTTCAAATTTGAAATAATAGAAATAATAACATGATTAGTAAAATATTCGTGAGTACTATTTTAATTAAATATGCAATAATTGTTTAAATATATTTTAAATATTTAATGAATATAATTTTTAAAAATATGTGCACAAATGTTACATTAATTAATTAATAAAAAAAATATTATTTTTTAAAAAATCCTAATGAGAGCCTGTAATTAATTGTAATAGACTCTGTCTTGAAGTTTTATAATACTCTATATTATAGTTAATAATACTATTTTTAATTTATATATTTATACTGTCACTTAAATTAATTAAAGTTTATGAAATTGTATAATCCATAGAAACAACAAAACCTTTAATCATTAAAAGAAAAAAGATTTTTTGTATAGTATAATAAAATCTTCATAACATTACATAATTTTCTTTATATTATTTAGTACAAAGTTTATATATAAGTTTATGTATAATTATTCATATTATAATATAAAACTTTTGATTAGTTTAGAAAGAATTCGAAAAGTTTTAATTTAATTTGACGAGAATGGTTAGTGAATATAACATGTTAAAAGTTTAATTGGAAGAAAAATCACTATATATACAATATATGGGTACATTGGAAAAAAAATATTAAAGTTTTCTATTAATTAAGTGTCCTTTTAATAAAAATTATCGAGGTAAAAGGGAAATAATATATAGAACTAATTTAAATTAAATTTATAATTTGATTAAGGACGAAAAATATAGATACCGTATATAGAAATATCATTTCATTAATATTTTTCATTTGAATAAAGTTCACTTGATAAAAATTATTAAATATAAATAAACAGAAACTAAAAGTGTATAAGAAATATTATAATTACTTTGTATATTTTAACCATTACTTTTTTTAATTTCTTAATATTTTTGTTATTAAAAAGTTTCCAAATAAACTACATAAATAACTATTTTTAGTATATTAATTTTATAAAGTATGTATTACGTATATACATTTACATTTTTCTTTAGAAAAAAAAAACATATTCAACCTGAAAGAGCTTTTATGAAAATTACACAATACAATAATTTATGAAATATTTTTATACCTTCCTTTATACATTGTATTTCCTATTAAATTTGTAACAACTTTAGTAGTGAAAAGTGTAATTAATTGATACTTATATTTAATAATCATAAAAGCTTTAGGAAAATATATTATATACATATTTAAGAAAAAGTTTTAAATTTTATTTAATGAATCTCAAAAATATTCTACGATTACAGTAAACAGTAAAAACTTATATTAAATCTTGATTCTACAAATTAATTTATTAAATTAATTATATAACAAATGAATATTTTATATTTAATTAAAATATAATATTATACAATTTCATATTTTTCCGAACCCTATTAATATTTATATATCATTTCGATCCCAATAATCATTAGAAATTTTGAATTTTTAATGTAGAACACTAAATAACATTTTGATTTATTTAATTATTAATTAATTTGTAAAATTTAATATTACAATTTTAAATTACTGTAATAACAAAACCAATAATTAAATTGATTCTCATCGTAATTTAAAAATCATAAAATTTTATTTCACTTGAAGACAAAAACTATAACAATAAAAGTGAAATAATTTCACTAATTTTAAAAACTTAATTGCGAAAAAAAAGAATTTACTTTCGATTTCAATGATAGTAAAGTAAAGTAAAAGTTACTATAAAATTTAAATACAATTTATACTTAGATATTGCTTAGCCACATTGAAAACTTCTTTAACTAAACGATAGAACTATAAATTTCAATTATTATCCCCCTAATATATATAGTTTTATGATGATACTTTTATGGTGACCGCATAATAAACCTTTTTCGTTGTTACATATGTCTATTAACAATTTCTGTTAATTCTGTACATAGTCATGGAATATCTGACTAATTGACTAATATCCTTTATCTTAACGACCGACCCAAAAAATTAACCTAAAAACATAGAAAAGAAATGACAGTAAAAATAAATTTAACCACGATACTATGAGCAAAACAAAAAGAAAAGGTCAAAATAACAACATTATTTTAAGGACTTGGGGGAAATGAAATGCTATAGTTATTTTGAGTAAACTAATAATTGGTTAGCAGATGGAATCAAAATATTTAGATAATTCTATTATTGCATATAAAATAATTTTTGAAAAAGAATTTGTTATATAAAAAGAATGAAATATCGAAAAGTTTTAATCAATCAGATTATAATTTAAGTAATTTAATTATACATAGTTAGAAATTTAGTTAGAAATTTTTTTTCTTGAGAGTTGTTTAATTTTATATATATATATAAGTTAGTTTTCTTTTATCTAAAAAGAAATTCTTATAAGTCATAGTATTAACTAGATTATTAGTTTCTTCTAATATTAAATTTAATTATAGGCAATAATAAAGTGAATTACTAAAATAATTTTTTCTATAGAAAAATTTCTGGTCTTCAGATTAAAATTAACTTTTGTTTAATAAAATGTTTAATAAAAATTTAAGCACAAATATAAGATAATAAATATTGACAAGAGTTATGTTAAATTAATGGGAAGAAATATATTAATCTTATAGTATAGCGAAAAGTTGTGATAATTTTGATTTAATTAATTACATTCGTTAATCATTAAATTACAAATTACCTAGAATTATAAAAAGTATAAAATCTAAAATATTTGTGCTGAAATTGAACTAAGTTTATACATTTAAATTATAAATTTAATTAAATTTATTTTATATGAATATATCTCTAAGATAAAAATAATTACATCATAAAACGGGATTCTCTATCTACACATATAGCTATTTATAATCATATTATGAACTTATATAAAAATTAATATATACAGTGTAATCTATAAAAATCATAAAGCATAAAAAAAAATCAAGATTTATTATTAAGGAATTTTATGATTTCCGCAATATTTCATTAATTTTGATATAGTTATATAAAAGTTATTATTTTCATGTACCAAAATGTGTCAATAACAATTTTTCTGTTAATATAACGAAAAAAATAATAATAAATCATTTGAACTTTTATATATGTATATCTTTTATATATCACAATTTGGAATATCTCCAAACCCATTATCGAACATTTTTTTATTTATAGAACTTTAAATTTATCTAAGCAAGTTTATCAGTATGAAACCAAATATAATGTATATGTAGAATCAGAAAGTGTTACAATGTATAAACTAAAAAAAAAAAATTGTAAATTATTGCTTAAGAATAAAGTTTTTCGTTTGGATGCTTTTATCAGATCTACATTAGATTCTTTCGAAGAAATTTGGCATTGCAAAAATGACTGTAACATCCCATATTTCATATGTTATTCAGAAGAAAAACAATCTCCAATATTGAGTAGATTTTTTTCCGATGGTGAATAAAATTTAATTATTTAAACATTTTTAATTTACTAATAAAATTGTAGCTGAAAACAATTTTTCGATATTTTTTTAAATACATATACTAAATACTACATAGTAGTTAATAATAAATTACTTTGGGTTTGAAATCAATTTATTTGTTAACCATATTATAAACGAAAATTATATATTCTAAATAGCTTTTCCTTTTAACCCAAAATTAAATTGTTATTCGTGCTTACATAAATAAATATATGTATATAAATATAATTTATATTACTATGTATGTGTATAATGTAATGTTTGGTTATATATAAAAATATAAAAATTCATTGATTTCAATTAAATTTCAAGAGTATGATATATAGCGCTTTTTAAATAAATAAAAAATTTTATAAGAATACGAAATTATTCCAAGTCATTAGGAGACAAAATTATTATTTTAAGATAAAATCTGAAAAAGTTATACATAGATAAATTATATAGATAAAGAATAGTTCATATATGTACATGAATATATGTAACTAAAGAAAATAAATTCACCTAATTTTATTTAGATAAAAATGACTAAAATTTATTCATTTTGTAATGTAAAATATGCAAATTTAAAATCGCTAAAAACCCAAATTTCAAAATTCTATATTATAGAAGGATAACCTATTTACAAATACAAATTTCTAGTTTATAACCAGGTTTGATTCTTTATCGTCCAGTACATACAATAATTAAATATAAAAGAATATATTTATGTCTTAATCATTTTCATATTTATGATCCAATATTTCTATTAATATTAAAACAAATTTCACTTTTAAAAGATTGATTTTTCCATATTTATAATTTTTTTAAGGATCTAGGCACCAATTTCGCAGAAAAAATAATACAACAGAAATATTAGAAATTATATTTTGTATATATATTATATATAAGAAATTAAGAAAGACAATTTACATATTTGTACTCACTACTCACATGAAATTTATATATATATAATATATGTATGTACATACATTTTTTCCATGCCAATTATTATATTATTTTAATTAATATATGTTTTATGTATGTATGCTACATATAATATATTTTATTTAAATTTTCTGTATATTATTAATATGAAAATTGTATATATACATATACGTGCTTCAAAGAACAAATAATGTGTAAATTTTATATTATGCAAGAAATTTTCTAATTAGAAAACAAAGTCACTTGATATAATATGTAAATATTTATTAAAATCAAGATAAAAAGGATCATAAATTAAATTGAAATTTTACTTGCTGATATACATTATACATATTATATAAATATAAAATATTATACATAAATAACTATATTATATATCCTTATTCTATACATCGAAACAAATGACTAAAGAATCTTATATGACTTTTAAATAATTTTATCTGTTTTCTTGTGTTTTTACTTGAGTTAACAAATTAAATAAAAACAAAATAAATAAACATATAAAAAGCATAAATTTTCTTAAAATTTACATGATAAAAATATATTATAAACTTAACATGTTCACAAAATAAAACAAATATACAAAGATCATATAATTTTTGAAATATTTTTTATTATTATAATAAACATAAACCCAAAAAATTTAATGAAAAAAAAATAAATATAATTTAATAACTTAATTTTGAATTTAAATAATTTGTATATTTGTATAAGTTTAGATTTAATTAAAATAAGTACAAAAATTAATAATATAATAACATTGTATTTAAAAAAATATACAAAATTTTCAATTTGATATTCAGTAATGTGTATTTAATTTTTTTTTGTTAAATTTAACTGAAAAATAAATGGTATAATATATATACTAAAAATTTAAATATTTTTCAAATATAATTAATAATTAACAAGTTTGGCAAGTTAAACATACTTATCTAACTTTAACACACTAATATCAAAATTATATGTGCATTATTTGTCCTTTATTTTGACTTAACTTATGCAGTTCAATTTTACTATCTCATTAGATTTAAATAATATATGAGAAACAAAATGTAGTTGAATTCAATTTAGATATTTAAATGTGTAAATAATTATTGTAAACAATACCACACAAAAGGGCTTCAACATATATGTATATATACATTAATCTATATTTTTCAACCTTTTAATATTATTAATGTTGTTAGAATTTAACAAATGCTTTTATGTAAACATTCAATTACATTTACTAATAAGTACTATAACAAGCTCGAAAAATAATTCTTTGAAGTAGAATAAATAGTTATTTGTTAGATTATTTATAGTAATTGACTTGTATATAATTTATATTTTAATTAGTGTAATTCAAACCGATGAATGAATATAAACCTTACAATTAAAGAATAACTTACATAAACAATTTTAACAATATGTATAAAAGGATAGTATCATAAAAATTTTATTTGAAAATGAATATAAATTTTTGGGTGTTGAATAAAAGTCATAAATGCTTATAACAAATTTAAAATTGTATATGTACATAGTTCTATTAATTTGGAAATCACGTTCTTCTAATTTCGTCCTTTACTACAAATATCTACTGACCGTAAAATTAACTTTTCTACATTATATAATTGTAAAAGTCTTATATACTCCTATATAAATATAATTAATAATATATAAAATTCAAAGACTAAACACTTATATTCTACACTCAAAGGTAAACATGAAAATAGTTAAGTAGCAATAGATTAAGTAAAAATGTAAATATCTTTTAACGACACACTTGATTGGCTTAAGTGCAATTGCAAACGATATAAACATGTTTCCCAGGTATACCACAAAAAAAAAGTAAGTTTTATAAAGAGTAAAATCTTTTCTGTAAAATTGTGACCTAAATTATATAACGTTCACCACGTACTAATATATATGTATACATACATATGTATTATTTATATAATGTACATTAAAACAACTTGAAAAGAATTTTTGCATTTTAGTATCAGTTGACAACAATTTGTGATATTGAATTAAATTATGTATACACAAGTCATCTTCTTTAATCTTCTTCAGATCTAGGATTTAAGTAAAAGAAGAGAATCTAATAATTTTTACATTTGATTTTAGGATTTTATTTAAAGTTAAAGTGTACACCATATATCGTTGTTTATGTTTTTGTATAAAATTGTAAATTAAATTAAATTAAATTTAAATTGTAATTTAGAATTTTTAGAATATAATATTAATTCCAGTTCCACAAAAAAATTTAAGATAAAATTCTGAATCAAAAGATTCATATATAGAAATTTAGAAATTTTTTTACAAATTTATATCTTCATCTATATACAAATTTATATAGATGAAGATATAAATTTGTAAATAAATTTCTATAGATAAATCCATTTATAAAGTTGTTATTACAATTAAACTAATTTGTCTTCAAAATGGTATATGTATATATGATTTTTTCTGCTCATATCAATACAATTTTATACATAAATAGTGTCAAAATTAAGGTTATTTGAAAAGTTTAAAATATCTTAATTACAAAAAAAATTATAGATTTAATAAATTTTAAGATCATTATAAATTTATTAAATATGTTTCAGAACTTAAAAATGCTTTATATTGATGCTCTAAATTTAAATATTTGAAAGATAAAATATATCTAAGTAAATAATTTTATATTTAGACCATATAATATTTTTATATGAAATTGAAAAATATTAAGGACGTTCAAGTTATAATTGACAATTACATGAATTTTCTCCGAAGGTAAAAATTATTATACCCATAATATAAAATTAATCTCTCTCTGAAATGTAATATAATTTTAATTTAAAAATCAATTTCAAAAAATAACAAAATTTATGATTGGTTTTTTTTCTTCCTTATACCTTTCGGTGTTTTTAATTTCACTTGATTAGTTTTAATTTCAAAATATAAATTGATATTTAATACAATCAAACTGAATTAGATTTTTAGCTATATATATATATTATATCGTAATTCAATTTTATTCGAGTTTTCAATTTTCATTTACTCTTTATACAATTAAGTTTATTATCGTCTAAATATCTAATTGGTCAATATTATTTTATAATGTTTTTATAGGATTATGATTTTATTAGTAATTAATTTTAGAATTAAATTATTTTGGAGGATTAAACTCTTGTCATGATCCCCAAAATAAAAAAAATTTTGAGTTGTAGAAATTTCTTTGTTTTTAACCAAAACCGCATAAAAATAATGAAACTATTTTTTAATGAATTTAAATAATAATTAATTATGATCTTATTGTTAGTATTTAATTTTTGGATTTAAATTTTTTATATTTCGAAAATTATTTATGATTAAACTAAAAGTAATTTTTACTTATTTATTAATTATTTTTATTTCATATATAGGTATAACCTTTATATGACTACCATATTTAGTATGTCTCTGCTTTAAAAATTTCTTTCCACAAAAAAACTATTATAAATTATATATGTCCACTATTGTAACCGCAAATTATTATATATTTTTTTCTATATTTTTAGTCAACTTTAATTTTAAAAATCATAAATTATTCTGTAAATGAGGTTAATTCTTCTCGTCTAAATTTTTTTTCTGTTAATATATTTATGTAGCTAAAAAAAATATTATCCGACTTACCAAATTAAAAAAAAATTTATATTCTTTATTATTATCATCATTGCCGTTTTTCATTTTTTACAAAAAATTTCATTTTTTTTTTTTTTTTGTTTAAGTGACAGCTTCAACATTTTTATTCAGTGGACCCAACTGAACACACTATGGATGCAGATTTTTCATTCTTTTCTACTATGATGGTTGACATTTTTTGTGATTAACTACAGTTCAGCCAGACAGTCTCACCGGATTGTTATTAAGAATGATAACAGATACACACACAAATACATTTATATATACTACAAGCATATTGCGCAAATTACATACAATTTTACTTCACAGCAATTGTCCAATGTTATAAAAGACAGTTTTTAGTTTATTTTTGATAAATGGAAAATAAGGATTTAAAATAGTATATATAATATTAAAATATATTTTATTTATGTATATATCTCATTACAAAAATTATATTACATAAACTGAAAGGATGACAAAATAGCTATGTGACACTGAACAACTAAGGTGTAGTATTACAATTACGAATAACTTTTTATCTACTAAGTATATAATTATAATAATGTATATAAAAAATTTTTGTAGGAATTATAAAGATTTTTTTATAAAATTCAACACCCATTAATGGCGTTGTATATAAAATTTTATTTTTCTAAGGAAATGTCATTCGAAAATAAATTGAAATTATTTTTGTTTTTTTACATGATTGATATTCCCAGATTAAAAGTTAAATAAAATATTTAGACAATTTTAATTTTTAATTTTAAAAAAATAAAAAATTGTGTAACTTTAGGCAAATTAATTTGATATTTATTTTAATTTGTTGTCCAATAAAACAGAAAGCATAAAAGTATTATATTACTGTATAGTACATACAATACTTAAGTATTTTTGACGAATTATTTAATTTTTATATTTTTGTAATAATAAATTTAAATATAAATAAAATTTAGAAATAACTTAAGTATTTCTCATTCCCCCCAATAAATTGATCAAATTTTTCACAAACTTTATATATGTCATTTTTTGTTATAATACTTCAGATATTATAAAATGGTTCAATCTTCATAAGACATTTTATTTTATTTTTTTGTTGAGGATCAAACTGTTTGATTTATATTAATAAAACGTGTCAAAATTTTACAATTTTTTATCATTTCAAAAAGTATTCGATAAATCCTAAAAAAAAAATATATTTTTTTAAGATATTTTTATTACATATATTATGAAATCTTCAGAAGAAAAAAAAAAACAGGTAAAAATAAACTAAGAATAATTTTTTTTTTCTCGAAAATTTGTAAATTTTCCGTGTATAAAATATTAAAGAATTTTTTTTTTCTTTTGAATAAGATGAATTATGACATTATTTAGGAAAAATTAGTTTTTAAATTAGAAATATAATTATATATAATATATTAGGAGTACCTTTTTGTTAAAAAAACGATATAATTTTGTTGTTCAAAATTAGAAATACGATAAGAATCTACAAAATATAAAGTAAAATTAATGACAATTTTTTTTTAGTTAAGTTATAGATACTAATAGCTGTAAAAATAGATCATCTCAATTATTTTAATTTAAAATTTATAAAATAATCTATCAACATTAGGCTTATCTATGATTAAGTATAGATTTCGTCCTATTAAATTTTTTTTTACCCAATTATATCATTAACAAAGTTTTATTGTATAAAAAATATTTTTCTTTTAATGGTATAATTAAATTATTAGTTAAAAAAAAAAGAACATTATCATAAAAACTCAATGGTATTTAACCTAAAAAACAGTTTTTTATAGGTTTTATTTCATTGTAACACAATTATTATATTTCTATAACGTGTATATGCACCATATATATATTTAACTTTATTATATTCTAGATAAATTTAACAAAAAATAAAAATAATAGTTTTAATATTTTATTATCTAAAATGTTGCAGCACGAATACTCCTTTAGGAATAATAATAATTCTATATTTATTTATTTTTTTTCTAGTTTATTATATAGAAAACACTTTTTACATGTCCCAAATTGGAATTTTTTTTTTGATACTTTTATTCGTGTAAATTTTGTGGTTTTATCTATTTAACACTCCCGGCTCATGTCGGAGGAATTGAACATTTAACGTCTATGTACATAATTTTTATACCATAAACTTAATCTAATATTTATATATATGTGTACATATAGATAAAATATGTTACAGGTGCAATTTTTTTTTAATATATATTTACTGATCGAAATAACTATATATATTTTTTAAAGTTATCATAATTGTCCTATAAAATTTTATATTTTTAAATTCAATTGTTCTTACACATGTAAATGTTAAACCATTTAGTAATAATTACAAATATATTACTCTATATTTATAAGTTTATAAAATATTTATATATTCTTCTTTTACAAAAAAAAAACAATAATACAATAATTTTCCATTTCACCATGTATAATTTCCATAAAATGGTAAGTTTAATATTTTATATTACCTAAAGGGTAAAATATTATTAGCGACACTATATTTTACATTGAAATTGAAGTTGTTATTTAACATATAGTTGAAGGAAATATTTCATAATTAAACCATATGTATATGAATATATAGTTTGTTGTGAAAATACCCCCAAAGCGTTTCATTTCTAATTGAATGTCCGCAAAAAAATTGTCTATTATGAAAATTTCTAGAATAATATCACATCTAATAAAAACATAATATGGTAAAAATAATGAATAACTATATAAATGAAATGAAATGGTTTTGTTTCTACATGAAAAGATAATTTTTTACATCTGTATTTTTAATTACAAAAAAATATTGTCTTTTAATTAACCATAAAAAATCGTACTTTCAAAATACCTACATGATTTTAATTGTAAATTTTAAATTTTAAATTTATACCTACAAATTTTCAATAATTTATTTTATGTCTAACCAAAAAAAAAAAAAAATCTGAACTCTTTTGTATACTTAAATTATACGTCACGTGCGTATATATTGAGATCTATGTTATAATGGAATCATATATTTTCAATTATTAATTATAAATTCAATTGGATTTGAAAGATATTTTCATCAGATTTACTAAAATCCAAAATAATTTAACACTTTATTGTACAAAATAATAATTTCTAAAACATTTTCATTACTTTTTGCAGTTATAATAAATCCATTTAATTTTCACAATATATTTCCAAAAACTGGCCAACTAAATCCAATTTGATTTTCATACTTTTGTAGGTATAATAAAACAAAAAGTTTAGGTGATCTCTTCGCCAAAAAAAAAAATACCTAATTTATTTGAACCAAAAGATAAAATAGAAAACATTAAATTAAACTGGTGTTAGAAATTTTGTAATTTGGAAGGATAAGTTGTCCTACTTTCAGTTTTATACCGTAATGGATAAAAATTTGAAATTTTGATATATATGTACATATTTAATATTTTAGATATTTCTATTTCGTTTTATGTAATTTAAATTTCAGTTCAAGTTTAACAATTATTGAATAAATTAATTGATCTATGAAGAACCCTAACTACAATTTACAATTATTTTAATTACTAATATTGATCTTTGTATACTAATTTGCATATGTACATATTTTGTTAATTGCATCGTACCTTTTTTTTATTTATACTACATACATAGTATACTAAAAATTTATATACCCTGTTAGCATATCGTTATTCTCTACATATATAATTCACACAATTTGATTTCAAATTAAGCTTTTATCAGAGCACCAGAATAGTTTTATTACCTCAATTTTCTATCTATATACTCATATATATAAATAGGGATAAATATGTATATAAATTATATACATATAGCTATAGAGATAAATTTATTGTTGATAATCAAAAACGCAATATTGATGTATGCGTGCCAAATATTTTCTATATATGAACATACTATTTTGTACAACAATTAAAATAGAGAAGAAGATAAAAAGATAAAACCTCTGGGTAGCCATCAATTAAATTAAGTTGAAACAAAAAAAGGATTAAATATAATCCAAAAAAAAAATTTTTGGATTAGTTTGGTGATTTACACATATTTTCTCACTTTTGTACTACGTAAATGCTTATATCTGCAATATTTATTATTATTTTGTATATTAGTTTTATATACACATTTATATTTTCTAGAAATTATAGAAAGAAAATTCTTGTAGATTTGTATTTCGAATATAATTTTTGTTAAATAATTGGTTTTTAAATTATTACCATTTGTTTTACGAAAAAAATTTTATATGTAGGTACTTGAAAGAATTTAGTTTAGTTAGAAAGATTTATATTAATATTGAAATATGAAATATTTATATGATTGTTACAATAGTCGAAAGATATTTTTAAATTTAAGTAGATTTCCTCAATAAGTAGAATAAAATATAAAATAGTACAGTACTGGTAGTACTTGTTACATTCACCAATAAACACAAACAAAATAATTAACTGAAATTTATAGCTTAAAAAAGTGTGCAAGTTTACAAGAAATTGCAATTAAACATTTTTGTTTTAAATAAATAAATTGTAATTTTAAAATATATATACATATGTATGTATATGTACAAGTAAAACACAATCAATTTAATTATTTAATTACTTGATTGGAATTTTCATTTGTTATTTATTTTGTTTGTTATGTGTGTTTTTAAGCAATGCAAAAAATGAAGTCAATTTTACAATTATTATAAAAAATATAAAGAATGTAAAAAATAAAAATAAAATAACAACAACATTTTTTTTTTATTTATCCTTTGACATAAATATTAAATATTTGCTTGTTAAAATTTCATAAACAGATAATGAATTAATATTTTTGTAAACCAAATTGAAATTTTCAATACAATTATTAATTTAAAAAAAAAATAATATGCAAGTCTTATTTAGCATATTCACAAAAAGAAATATTTTACTTATTAATTTTACTTTTCCTATCAATCTAATAATATATTTAAGGTATAAGTGGTAAATTAATGTACAGATTGATAAAAATATAAGTGCCGAAAATAGTCTACTCTCAAGTATACTTCAGGAGCAACTATGCACAAGAAGAAGGCAACAGTTAGACCTGTAATTTTTGGTAATCGAAATTGCATTAAAAATTTTTATTAACATTTCTCCTTTCAACAAAACCTTTTACTAAAAATTTTGTAAATAAAAAATGTTTTTATTATATTTACTATAAATATTTTTTTTTATTAATTAATTTTTATTAATTATGTCAAACACATATTTCATATATATTTGTGCAATTAATTAGTTGTGCGCATTTAAAAAGATAAAAATATGAAAAAAAAAATATGTTGAAAACGTAAACCAACTAGAAAAGACATAATTTATTAATTTATGTAAATAAAATGTGGTTTATTTAAATAAAATTTATATTTTCACTGTATTTGATAAATTTATATTTTCCCTGTAAATTTATATTTAAAATATATATAATAATTGTAGTTATTTAAAAATGTTATTGCAAATTTTTATGTAAAAAATTGAAAGTCTTCTTTTTCTGTAGTATAATTTATGATTTATTTAAATTTATCAAAAATCATCTTAATTTTTAAAATGAAACTCAACCATTTACTGATTTACTTAAGAATTTAAATTTTCTACAAAACTATGATTTAGAAAACATATGTATGGGTATGAAAAAAAATTTATACAATTTTCTAAAAAAAAAAATGAAATCACCTTCTAAAAATCGTATAAATAATTTTAAATATTATGTAAACTAAAAATTTAATAAATATGCAAGCATAAAATATATGCAAGGAAAAAAAATTAAATTCATTGGCATAATTATTTTATTTATTTGACAATTTTAGAGAAATTGAAAATTTTAATTAAATACAAAATAAATTTTATTAACTGGTATTTCAATATAATCCAAAATTTTATTGGTACTATATTTAAATATTTGCAATTTTACTTTATGATGGTATATTGTGTTTTTCAAATTTTCTTCAATTTAATTGAAAATTTTTTATACTACATATTTAACTTTCAATTTTACATTTTTAAAAGTTTTACAATAGAAATATTTATTAAAATTTAATTTAAAATCATTAAAATGATTTTTTTAATACAAAATATATAGTTACAATATATATTTTTGTTAGATTTTTGAATATTTTATGTAACATTTTCATAGAACATTTTTTATATATTGAAAATTGAAAATGTTACAAAATATGTCCGAAGGAAAACTATAAATGCATTTCTTCTTTGAACATGAAATTTTAATATTTTTTTGAATTTATTTCATTTTATTTGACATTATTGGAAAGAAAAATACCTTTTCAAAATATTGAAAATGTTCAAAAATTTCACAATAATATATTTCACATTTATTATATGCAAATAATATATCAAAAACTATTTTATTATAATAAAAAAATTACATATTATATACTCGTAGGTAATACTGCAGTTTTTTTGTTGTTGAGCATAATGTTCAATGAAGAACTTTCATGTAACGAATATGAAAGAATTTTTTTTTCTACAAGTTTCTTTAAAATATTACAAAAAAATTGAAATTTATGAACATACAAATTATTATATAAAATATAAAAAATACATATTGTACTTTAATAATTTATAAAAACATATTTTGTTATGAAATATTTCTTTTCCTAAAATATTTAAGTAGAATTTACATGATGAAAAAAAAATTACTATATTTACATTACTATGTATTGTATTTGAAATTTTTGAAGTCATAATAATAAAATAAATTTTATTGTTAGAAAAACATAAAAAAAAATTAACTTTTATTTCAAAAAATTAATTCAGATTTTAATATAATACATAAAATAATAAAATTTTAACATTAAAACTGGATAATATACTTATATAAATGTATGCGTTCAAATAGATTTTTGTCATAAAAATTTTCACTGATATTTTGACAATGACTTTTTTAATGGATTTTACATATGCTAATTAAAATTTGAATTTCATTTAATATTCTAATTATTAAAATAAATTCATATTTCATAATTAATAATTATAATTATACAAAAATCATTAATTAAATAAATTTATAATAATTTATTTTCGGAATGTTATATTAATAAAGAAAAGGATATATACAATCAAAGAAGTATAATAATGGAAATTTCTTATTTTAAATTTATTTATAAATATTTTCGTACTAATTATTCAATTTTATATTGAATTTAAATATATGTATGAAGATATAATAATATATTGAATATTTATTTTTCTCATTAATAATTATCGTTACAGGATCAAAAAATTCCTCCGAAAAAATTAATATTATATATGCATTATATAATAGCCCCCTTAATAGTATGGATACCGTTTTCCCCTCCACTTACAAAGCCACTACGGTTGGGCTTTAATTAAAAAATATATATCATAAAACATTTTTTTAAAATTTAAATATAAGACAATTGTAAACAAAAATTGCTAAATAATATTTTCGTGATTTCCCATAAGTTTTTCTGTACATACACCATATTCATAATTCATCATAAAAGCGAAAAGTATCCTAACATAAATTTTTTCTGTTTAATTTTAATTATAAAAATTCTACAAGGGATTTGTTTAAAAAAAAATCATATATGAAATTCAAATTACATAAGGGAAATTGATGTGACTTTTTATGAATATCAATAATATTATTCTTGGAAAATATATCATTACTTATGTTTTCACTTATAAACAACAATACTTTATGATTGTATTTTTTTTTTTTAAATTTTTTCACATAAAAAAAAAAGAAATTCTAAATATCCTTTATGAAAAAAATATACATCGCCATACATATGTGTAATATAAATGTGAAGAGATTTTTATTTGAAAAGATTTAAGAGATTCAAATTTCCAATTTAATGTAGATAATAGTTCTTATATAAAATTGTCATTTTTCTTTTTTGCTAAAATCTACTTACATAAAAGAAATTCTAAAATTTATTTTTAAAAAAAGAAAAAAAAAAAAATATTATCATTCCATAAAATCAACAACAAAAATTTTTGCAAGAAATAAACTCAAAAAAAAAAAAAATATTAAAGGTTCATTACAAAAAAAATAATAATGAAAGTTTATTCTCAAAATAATCAGATTTAGTTTGAAAAAATCAAATAAAGATTTTTATAAAGTCCTCTACCAAAAAAAAAAAAAAAAAAACAGTTTTTTAGAGGACTGCATATAAAATTTTATGTATATAAGTGCATTTATAATCTAATATGCCTTTGCAAAGATAAAATTCTATAAATATATTATATGTAGCTATGTATATATAAAAAAACGGTTTAGTTCAATTCCAAAACTAAATTTAAACATCTCAATATATCTCCTTTTTATTAAGAATCCTCTATATTCTATATATACAAACTAAAAAGGATTTCTTTTACATAACTTTTATATAAAGTATGTATTTATAATTTTTTTATTCAAAATCTTGTTAGCCCAAAAGCAAAAGAAAATTTTTTTTCTTTTTTTCTATCAAATTTTGTGGCTCTTTATACATAAAATGAAGAAATCATAAAATATTCTGTCTATTCTCTATATGTATGTTATAATAATATGGCAAAAGATTGAGAACTTTCTAAATCATATTTTCAAAGCACGAAAAGGACATAAAGTTATGCTATAAAGACGTAATATTAAAGAATCAGTCCAAATAATAATATTGTAGTACATAATTTTGTATGTTGGTAAGGTATATTGAGTGTATATGTATATGAATGGATAATACTGTACTATATTTCAAAAAAAAAATAAATAACACATCACCTGTGAATTATGAATAATAAGGATGTTATATAAATTATAATACAAAAATATATTAATGGCAAATATGTAGAGATTAGTGCAAAGGTTATAATATTTTTTAGAAAAAAAAGAGATGATTTATATACTTACAGATTATATAACAAAATTATTTACAAAAAAAAAATCATAAATATAATATTATAAATAATTTTTTAAACAACATTTTATATATATTAGTTGATTTAAATTAAATTTACACTCGTTTATATTTTTGTTATCGTTTTAAATTATTATTTTCCTTTTTTTAATTAGTAAAAATTGATAAGAGAAATTTAATCATAAAATATAGAAATTTTTTATTATATTCAATAGAATAGTTTTGGTATTTCATCTACGAAAGGATCTTAGTAAGATATAATTTATTACTCTAATTTATTACAATACCATATTTAATTTAAAAAAATTATAATATATTACAAAAGTCCGATAGACACAAGTTTTTTTTTCTAATATCATTGATAGCCTGCCATATCTGTGAATAATTATAACTTTATAAATCAAAGAAAAAAAAAATATATATGTAATAACAAGAAATCCTAACCCATAATCTCATTTCTAATATTCTTCTTAGTTAAATTAAAATATCATTATTACAATTAAAATTTGATTCTGATTATTTTTAAAAAGAAAAGTGAACTGTAACTAATATGAAATTGCACTTTGAAATAAATACATAATATTTTTATTATATAAATTATTAATAGCATTATATATTATTTTAACAATTTCATAATAACAATCATATACATATTTTCTTCTTCTTTTTTACTTTTGATGTAAAAATACATTTACCATATGTGATTATACATTTCATTTTATACATTCAATGCACATATTAACAACATAAATCCCTTTATACGAAACATATAATTCAATATATATTTACATACATATATATCTTATATATATATAAACTCATTTGTTATATA
Source organism: Empis stercorea (assembly GCA_949752835.1). Classification (NCBI taxonomy): domain Eukaryota; kingdom Metazoa; phylum Arthropoda; class Insecta; order Diptera; family Empididae; genus Empis; species Empis stercorea. Next base: position 61,126,942 of record OX457086.1, on the reverse strand, counting down.
CTAATTTCTACTAAGAACCAGAGGACTACTGCATAAAACAAAAAGAAGAAGAAAAAACTTTCTGAGTTCATTACCACAATTTTTTCGTAGCAGTAAGGATATAATATATGTATATAAATATAGGATTTGATCATATAAAACTATATATGTATACATAGCTATATATATAAAGTAAATTATATTGTACAATCATATAAATATGGTAAGTTCAAAATGATGACAGCAAAAAGGATGATACCCAGTAAGTGGTAGTCCATATTATAAAATAAATAAAAAAAAAATGGATGAATAAAAAAATAAAATATACGGGAAAAAATTTATATCATTTTTTTTTTGTACAATAGATTATTTATATATGTACGTGAATCTATTTGAAAAAATAAACAAAGTTATCAAAGCTTTTACATCAATTTTCCGGACACTAAAGAATGGCATATAATAATAGAAGTTGTCAAGGAAGTTGAAGCAATGTTTTCTATTTCTAATAAGAAAAGAACATCATATATATATTCTCAATTTAATGTATATTTAAAAAACATAAAAGATTTTAAAAAATTTCTTTAAAATAATTTATAATCATCACAATGGGAAAATTCTAAAAATTTAGTTATTTCGAATTTCTAATGGTTAGTAATTTAATTTTTATGAATTTCTTTATTATGTAATTTTATAGAATTTTCCCATTTTTAAAATAATTGATTAAGAATAAAAAATTATGTCGTAGCAAAATCATTTAAAATTTAAAAAAATATATTATCATCTTGAAAATATTTATATAACAAAAATATAAATCAAATATCTAATTTATAACAATAGACCATAACACCTAAAACTATATAATTGTCTCATAAAAGGCGTAACCTCTTCTTTTTTAAAAAGCTCTTGACATTAGCAATTAAATTATATACATTGTAACATACATATATGTATATGTATAAGACATTTTTACTTAATAGTAGCTTAAATCAACAATCGAATCGAATAGCAAGATTTTCTCAATTTTGAATTACAATTTTCGGTCCAATATCCTAATTTCCTCAAAAATTACCGAAAACCTGCGCCAAAAAAAAAATTCCCCAAAAATCAAAAATATTTTCCCCATCTCTACAGCCAAAAACAAAACAAAATAAAAAAAAAAGCTTTTCTTAAATGGTCCATAACCAAATATAAATTTACTTTACTTTACCCAAGGACAACTTTTACTTACAAACAATCTCCCAAACAAGATAACATCATAACTAAAATATTTCATTTGAAAATAATCTAAAACAAAATTGAGAGGATGTAAAAGCTTATTTGTTGTTGTTGTTTATATAATTTTCATCAGTCAAAAAATAAAAAATCCTTTTTGTTTTCGGTGTATTCTTTTACTTTTTTGTGTGTATGTTTTTTTTTTTTTGTGATGCTGTAATGGACTTTTCCCTACATTCAACAAAAACAAGAAAAATATTCTTCTTTTTTTTTTTTGTTGTGAAACATAAAATATATTCACATAAAAACTACACTGTTTCAGTTATTTCCGAATAGTCTAACTTGATGGTAACGCGTGTATCCTTTTTACGTTAAGAATAACAAAAATTGTGATTTGAAGAAAAATAATATATTAGATTTTTAGTCACAAAACCAAAAATCCGTTTATTTTTAATATTAAAAAAAAATATATATATAAATTGTAAGGACATTTTTTGAATGTAAAGTTTTAAATATTTAAAAATCCTTGTAATTTTAATTTACGTTTTAAAGATTTTTTTTTTGTTAACGTATTTTTTGTAACTGATATTTTTTTTTTTTATGTATTTGTAACTGATAAAAACTCATTATCATTTTTTGGATAAAAAAAAAATACGATTTCTTTTTTATTTTATATATATATAAAAGCAATATTGCTATTATACCTTTATCCTTCGGATGTCCTGAATTTGCTCTTTTTTTTTCTATATAATATTCTTATTCTATATATTGTATCGTATTATATTATACAATATAATTTCTTTTTTTGCGTTCGAGAGGGGATGTGGTGAATTATGATCAATTTAGTGTAATTTACTGGAAAATTATTATTATTATTCTTGTCAGTCATTTTCCAAGCTATATAGTAACTTAGTCCTTAGTCATGTGCTACAAACATAAATACATACATATACATGTGTATAATATAAATAATTTTTAGAATTTTTGAAGAAATTTGATATATGTATATATACAAAAAAGGACATATTATATATACACTTTTATATAAAATATATTTAAGAATATTATATAGAATATATATACGTGTATAAATATATATATGTGTATTAAAAAAAAAAAGTTTATAAATTTTTTCTGTTGTGTCAAAAAATCATGTGACAATTTTATTTTTTATTTATTCTAAAGAAAAAAACTTTTACTTTTTTTTTTTTTAGGGTAAGTCTACTATATAGTGATTCCTCTAGGGTGTTTTATATCACAAAGAGAAAAATTGTATAATATTTTGTCATTTATATAAGTGTTTGTGTAATAAAAATTCTTTTTGAAATTTAATTTAATATTATACATGGACTTGAAATAAAACCTAATATATATATATATATAAAAAAAGACAATGTTATTAATAATCAAGATCAAATTGTAAATTAAAGTTGGTTTGTTTTTTTGTATAAAAATATAATATAAAAATTTTGCGGTGCAAAGTTATTTGACAGTAACATGATATTATACTGAAATTTGTGTACTAATTTTTATCCAAGTCAATATTAATGCAATGTGAATAAAAAATATTTTGTCTTCATATAAATAAAATTCAAATTTATATTTAAAAAGGACATAAATCATTTAAATAATTACACTATGAATATAAAAAAGAAAAATTGTATAATGGATACTATAGTTTTTGGATTTCTACAAATTTTAATATTTTCTTTAATACTTGGTAAGTTTAGTATTTAGTAAATTTTAAATAATAACGAAAATTACTTAATAGATTTTAATATATTAAATTTGAAAATATTTTTTCATTAATTTCCCAAAATAATATTATTTTATTTTAATTGTTTCCTTTTTTTTTTGCTATTAAATTAAAAAGATTAATTATATTTTTAAAAGAGAAAAAAACTAAAATCCTTAGAATCCTTTTTTTTTACGGAATATTTGAAATGTCCTCCTGACAAGGATTATTATTAGTCATAAGATTTTTTTATATATATCTATGTATACATTAATAATAATTATTATCCTTTTTTTTTGAGAAATGAAAAGGTAAATATTTGAGTATATTTAAAAATATTATATATCCAAAAAAAGGATTTATTTAATTAAGCATAATTTAATCCATTTAAATCGCCTACTACATAAATAAATCTAAAATATAATAATATTAATATTCTGTTTTTTTTAGTCTGGTTAAAATTTTTATTAAATAAAAATAAAAATTTATTAAGATCACAAAAAAAAAAGGAAAAAATTTTAAATATTTAAACTTCCTTTTTTATTATATATATTATTTTGAGATCCTTTTGAAATTTTGTAAAATTTAATTTGATTTAATTTCTATAATTAAATATAAATCTATACACACACACAAATATCAAATTTAATTGTGGTTTTAGGGCAAATTGATTATTCCTAACCGAGAATATAAATAATGATACATTAATTTTGTCAAAGACTATGGATAATTTTGTGTTTTGTATTAATTCAAAGAATTTACTAATTATATTAATTATTGCATTCTTGTTTTTTAAATTGATTTTAGTATATAGTTAGATTTATTTATCTAATTTATTTTGATATAATTATATATTTTTGTAATTAAAAATTAATTAATAAAAACCCCAGTTAAAATATATAAAAATTTGAATAAATTATCTTCTTTAAGAAATTTTTTTCATTATTGTATATATATTTTTAGAATATTAGGAAATTTATGATTATTTTCATTGAAAAATATACGTACTACAAAAATATTATATTAATTATTCCGGTATTGTTGATTTAATGGGGACAAACAACAATCTTTATGACAAAAATTCTTTTGCTTGTATATTATACAAATTTAATTAAAAATATTTTCGTTTAAGGAATTATTATGAATTGTTGAATTCAATAAAAAAAAACCATTCTATAAATTTGATAATAAAAATATTTCATTGTCAAAAAAAATTTCTCATTTTATAAAAATTCAATTCTAAATATAAACTAGGTATGTATATCATATTTCTTTGAAGTCAGATAGAATTTTTTTAAGTTCAAATTCTAATAGCTAAATAAATACTTAAATATATTTGTAGATATTTTGTTGAAATTCATATTATATAAATGATAAACTTACTGATTAAAGTTAACTAAACTATTTACATGAATAAAAAAAACAGTGTTTGACAGAATATTTTCTTTTCCAAATGTTAGAAATTTTCTCTATTTTACAAATATTCACAACCTTTAATAGTTTCATATAAGTTTGTCTTAAATACTTCTATAATATCTGCAAAAAATATCATACATATTTGCATAAATTTTCAATTTTCCCCAAATAAATTTGTATACATTTTCATTTTTATATTTATATTTATAAATAAAATATTTTAAATATTTAATATATTACTTTTAAAACGATAATTCAAACAAAAATTATTGAGCATATTTTCAAACGTTTTTCTTATAATTCCATAATAAATTTTCGTTCACAAAAAAGTAACAAAATATAACAAAAATATTTATTTTATAAAGAAAAACAAATTTCCTTTCAATATAAATTTAAAAAAAAAAAAAAAACTTGAGTGAAAAATTGTAAGATGACTCTTTAACATCTGTTATCAAAAGAAAGTTTTTCAAACGTTTTTTTTTTTCTGTGACAAAAAAGGATTTAATTTTGTCCTCATGTTTACCAGAAAAAAGCTTTACATGATATAAAATTCGTAGAAGAAATTAAACCATTTTTTTTTGCAATAACAACAAAAAAGATAATAATATTACAAAAATGTTAGGAAAACTACGATTGAATGAAAATTAAAAAATTATTACACTTAAAGAATTTTTAACAACGTCATCCTAATTTAGAAATTTTTTTATAAAAGATCTATGTATTTTTCTTAGGCTTCATACACCTATGACAGCATAGAAAATTTGTTCAAAATCTTATATATCTTATAGAAAAAAAACCAATATATAATTTAGAATGAAATCAGCAAAAAAAACATTATCTTTAAAGAGAAAAATTACAAAATTTATAGATCTTAAAATTTAATGTGAAAACTTTTACTTTAATTCAAATAAATAATGACAGGGTGTATTAAACTTTTCGTAATGTATTAATGAAAAATAGTCAAAATATCAGTTCTATTTAACGACATTACTGAAATTTTAAGATAAACAATTTTCTTAAGAGTATACCAAATCAACCTTCCATTAATTTAACATGTTTTTACTTTTGTTTTTATATAATTTTTCCATCATCATAAAAACTATATCTGAAAAATTCAGTAGTATATGTATAAGGATATCCGTTTATATACAATATTACGATATAATATTTTAGTAGCTGTGTAATTGTATGTATTATAGTTAATGATCCAAACTGAAATAAATGACCTGAACCATCATGTTATCACTTTCACAAAATTCGAAATTGGCTTGTTTTTTTCTTCTTCGTTTTCCTGTATACATTTTCCAAACACACATGAAAAAATTTCAATGGAAATTAAAAAAAAAATAAAATTGTTATTAACCTGAGTAATAATTTCCAAGTTTTTTTTTTTTTAATGTCCTACAAGTTCAAATCATTTACACAGGATAATTATTAAAGTGTTGACACAAAAAAAAAATAATATTAAGAAAAAGACAATATTTAATGATGTTATAAGTTATGAATTTTCATAATTATTTTCATTATGGTTTCTTTTTTTATTCTATTTTTAGTACATATAATTAAGTGAAATTTTAATATCCATAGTCATTAGATATTTTTCAAATAATGTGAAATTCCGATATAATATTATTAAATTAGCCGTATAAATTATTTTTGTTTAAGTAAGAATAATTCAAGTATTTGATCGTGATATTTATATACGAATACGAAAGTAATTAATGTGAAAAAGGAAATTCTGTGAAATGGTCATTAATTATCTCAAAACAATTTAGTTTTGTTCTTTTATACATTATATAAAAGTATAGTTCTTTACATGGGGGAACGATAATTTAGTGTTATTAGTGTAAAATATTTCGACTTCTACATTTTTTTATATATGTATGCATTATTATCATTTGTCAAACTTCATTGTAATGAATGTTGAATGATTTCTTAAATTATTTATGGTTGGTAAATTATGTTATCAATTGTTAATGTTTTAAATATTTGGGAAAAAAAATATATATAAATTGATGTAATAATAATTCAAATTAATTAATATTGAGAAATTACAATTATAATTAGGTTTTAATAAATAAATTTAATTGAAAATAAATTTTATTAATATAAAAGTTTAAATGTAATCATTTTTCTTGTAATTAAAATAAAAATAATACAATTTTTAATTATTATAATAAAATATTCATAAGAAATAAGCTTATTATTATGTAATATTTCCCTAATTATGCTATTAACAGCAAAATTAAATTACAAATTCCTTAAAGTATTTATACAATTATGGTTTGTTAATATGCGAATTATGTTCCTTAATTATTCAATATTGGATACAATTATTTCTCTATTATACAAATCAATAAAAAGTAATTAAAATTTATGTACAGCAAAGTTATAAAATCAATTATTCGCCTAGTATTTTTCTATGAAAATTTTCGAAATTTTTACATCCACAGAAAATAATTTTAATCATTCCATTTTCTAAGATCAGCTTCACTTAAAATCTTATTTTTTAAATAAACATTTAATTCGTTTTTTGCCTGCGTTTTTCAAAATAGCTTCTAAATAATTGCCGGACCCGCAAATACGAAAATATTTATAACTAAGTTTGTAAATAATTTTTTAAAAATTATATAATTTTCTATTTTATAATTTGTTAAAATTGTGATTTTTATATAAAATTTTCTTTTATTGTGTTTTACATAAATAAAAATATCATTTTAGTAGAAAAAATATAAACTGAAAGAAAAATTTGCATAATTTGTTTGCTATTTAAGTTATTTTCTTAATGCTTTTTTCCAACAATAGAATTTTTTTTTTTGTTAGTGAAATATTTGAATATTTTATGTTAAATTTTTAACATTCTTTTCATTGTTGACATTTATGAAATAATTTTATGTTAAATATACAATTGTTTTTTAAAAAAAAAAAAATTGTTTATATAAACTATTAACATTTGTTTAAACAAATTATAATATTTTAATTTAAAATTTTATATTTTTAATGATACTTAAATTTTTTATTATAAAATTTAAAATTAAAAAAAAAAAAAAATGTTGACTTGTAATTCTGCTTATATAATTTTGTAGTAAAACTTTTTTTTAAAAAAAAATTTTTAATGTGATCTGATAGAATATGTTTCTATTTAATTAAGAGTTTTCCAATTATAAGTTCATTATTTTCTAATAAAGAAATCAAATTTAAAAAAAAAAAATTTCAATTTTACTCCCTTAACAAATTTAATTAATGAAAAAAATTAGAATTTTCCAAAAAAAAAATTATAATTTTTTTTTTCAAATTTTATTTTTTTGGAAAGTTAATCAACTTTTAAATCACCTGAGAATTACTGAAAAATATTTAAAATAACTTTGTTATAACCACAGTGGATAATTGAGAAGAATTTTTTTTTAATATAGTAATCAAAAAATTATCCCTTAGGAAATTTAAAAATTTATTATAAGAATTTTAACTTTTAGGATTGTTTTTTTTTTGCCACCTTTTTATGTTGTTGTTTTTAACAGAGCAACAATATTTTTTTTCTTATAATATTCCGATATTCAAGCAAATTTCTAAAAGTTTAATTGTACCAATTTACAAAATAAATCAATATATATAAATTATTTTATTTTATAATAACAATCATAATAAATGAGCTAAATATAAAATTTTATTTATATTATTTTTTGTGTTGTTTTGTAAATTGTTTTTCCTCTTTTTAATATTTACAATAATTTTTTTTTAATTGGAAAATTCACTTCTAAGAAAAATGTAAACAGAGTAACACAAAACAAAATAGAATATCGAAAAATTACTTTCTATAAAAAGTTTTGAAAAACTTTTGACATTATCTAAAAAGAACAAAGTTAAATGGAAAATTTAAATTTAATTTTTCTATCCTTGTAAATGAAAATTATTTTATGCAGATAAGTAGCCGTTAGGAAAACTGTCAACATTAATCATTTTGGTTTTCGGTTATACAAAGAAAGGGAAAAAAAAATCGAAATTTTGTCGTTTAATTTTTATGGTAGCAATTAATCAAAGTATTAAATATTTATCGGTTTCCTACTTTTTCTAAAACGAAATTTTAAGGATTTTTCTTATAATTTAAAAGAAAAAAAATTAAAATAATTATTTAAGACCAAAAAATTAAATTAAAGAAAAAGGTTTATATTATTTTTATATATTTAATTTTCCACACAAAATAATAAGATAATTATTTTATTGTTCTACATCAACATATATGTATGTGTATAATATTCCCAACAAAAATATATACACAAAATTTCATAGAAATGTTATTTCATACCCAAAGGACAAATAAAGTATTATATCATATTAACCAGAATCGTAATATTAACCATTATCATTAACCCAGGAAAAAAATTATCTAAAATATTTTCTGTTAGATTGGCAGGACATGTTCAAAATGGAGTTTGATGCCCTTTAACTAAATAAAAGATAATATTATCTTAACCTGATATAATAATTTTGCCTTTTTTTTGGGAAATTATTTTATTTTATTTTGTTTTTTGTATACCTTTTATTTTAGTCAAAATATACAAAGTGTCCAAGTTTTAATTTATAAAATATTCCAAAAAAATAAGCTAGTAGAATTTTAGTAATAATCAAAAAAAGAATCAATCTTTTAAAATATTATAAAACTCTTCAATTATACCTTTAAATATACTTTTTGATATCCAGAGAAAATCATATTTAAATTCTGCTATTACAAAAAAAAAAAAATTTAGATAACATAATTTCTATTAAATACTTGAAAAATTCATGAAATCATTCAACCATTTATTCCACTAAAAATTTACATTCTTCTGAATAATTCCTTAGAGCATAAAATATATATACCTCTAGTTTTTATGCTAATTTTGTTATACAACATAAAAAAAATAAAAATAATAATAATATTTTTTTTTTTTGTATATCTTTTACATATTTTTCAGATGTTCAGCATATTAAAGCTTTGTACCTGACAAATTTAACAGTGCCACGTGTTGTGGATTTTCGAGACAAAGCAAAATTATCATGTACCTATGAAATGGGAACACATAAATTGAATTCTGTAAAGTGGTATAAAGATGGTTTTGAATTTTTTCGGTAAGTTAAAGTAATATTAACAAAAAAAAAAAATTCAGAAAATTTATTGAAAATTTTATATTTTATGTAAATGTATTTTCGCATTTATCTATATTTTTAAAAATCTTGATTTAAACCCCATTTTTTTTTATTCGATGATATTTTTGAAAAATAAAAATAGATGAAAATCTTATATATATAAGTAAAAGTATAAACTTAAATGCAAATTTCTTTCAATACTATTTCAAAATTTAATTAAAATCTTTTAAAAAGAAAAACAATTAAAATTGAGGATTTAATTAAAATCCTAAGGATAAAATTATTTTAATTGAAAACAAAGTTTGTTTTTGTTTCTCCGAAATAAATTTTTTTAAAAAAAATTGTTGAAACAATATCAAAATCACAGTAAAAATATTTAATTTAAAGAACAGTCGACCTGTAATTTAATATTAATTTAAACAAATACGAGTATATGTATTAGAAACATTTTTCTATTATTTATATATGTATAAAATTTAAGATATTTTAAACTACATATATATTTGTATAATTAGAATAATAAAAGATAATCTAATAAAAAATGAAATAATTTAAAAAGTTAATTAGGAAAATTCAAATTGGAAATCAATTAAAATAATAATAGAATTTTAAATTAGTTGATAAATATTATTTCTGGATATTATATTAACATTTAAAATAACTATTATAATCAAATGAATTAATTAAAAACTTTTATACATATAAATTTTTAATGAAAAAATACTTTTACAATATATGCAAATACAATAAATGCTTTCTAATTTCAATAAAATTAATTTAAATGAAAATTGTTTTTTTTTTAGGAAATAAATATTATTTAAAATAAAATATTATATAAATTTTGTGCAGTCATTTGAAAAATTGTTTGATAGTTTTTCATCGCGTTTCAATAAATTTTAATTAGAAATTATATAAATGAAAATTTTAGTAAAATATTTTAAATATGCTGCAAAATATATAGTATATATAAAATTATCTTTCATATATCAATTCTGACTTTTAATACATTTGCATAATTAGATTTTTTATATTATACATATATAATAAAGTGAATATATTTTATAATTTTATATAAAATCTAATATCTTCATCTCAATAATCCAAATAGATAAATTTATATAAAATTTCCCAGTATCATTATAATAATTAATGTTGATTTAATTATAATAACAACCATCGTATTTACTAATAATTAATATAATAATTGAATTTTCCTTCTTTTTTATAAAAAAAAATCATGTTAATCTAATATAAATTTAATTTATTTGTCTAAGGTAAAATTGAAAATATATTAAATGCTTTTAACAAAATAAAAAAATTTCAATTTAATTTTTGTTTAATTTTTGGTTTGATTTTGAATATAATCTCATTATCATAAATATTATATAACATCATCGTGAAATAAATTACAGTGTAATTTAAATAAAATATTTAAAATATTGTAAAGTCAAATTATAAAGGAGATTCTCATTATATATAATTTTAAATTTATTCTGTAAATATATATTTATATTGTAGAAAAAAATTCAATTCAATATAATACCAATAAAAATCAATACACAACAAAATAGATTGTTGTAACAACCAAAATAGAGGATGTCCTTATCAACTATCTCTATCTACTACATTTATACATATATATGTATATAATTATTATTTTTTGAAAGGCCTCTATATAAATAATTTACTTCCATACATATTAAATGACTATAATTAAATATCGAAAACATTAATTTAAAATTTTATTATTTAATGGTAGAAAATTATACAGAATATATGACCAGAAATTATAATTGAATTTATATCCTAAGAGGATATTCAATATGCATTAACAAAAAAAAAATTGTATACATATACTCAAATATTATAGTAAGTAACAGAAATAAATTTTATATTGAAAAAAAGAAATTCGATTAAGGAAACAAAAAAAAAAAACAAGATAAATTTAAAGGAATTTTGGGAATATGTATAAGATATATTTGGATTAAAATTAAGTATGTAACTAGTTGTAGATATAATAATAATGTACTATCAAGAGATTACTTAATATATGATCCATTAAATTATTTTGTACATTATTTTATTGTATAAATATGTCAATATTCAAGGAAATGCAGTTTACTATAGATATAAATATTTTAGTTGAAACTATTATATTTTCAATTAAATTGAATATAAAATTCATATAAATTATATACTTATTATTAATAAATATGACTTATCCACATAAATATGACTTGTCCAAATATTATACATCAAAAGACTATAATATAAATCAAAAATATTTTGATTATCCCATATTTTAATAAACAAATATACATCACAATTTTGAGTATTTTATCTAAATTATTGTTATTTATCTACAATTAATCTATTCAATATGATATATGCATTTTATATTGCTTAATTATGTTTTGAATAATATTTTTATGTTCATATTTTTATTACAATACTCTAAAATAGCTATAATATTTAAATTGTTGAAAATTTAACATAATTTATTTAATGATAATAATAAAACCATAAATTATTGAACAAAAACAATATACATATTTATTCAGGGATATATATATATATATATATATATATATATATATATACATAAATTTCCCAACGGATTTTATGTACACGAATTAAATTAATTGTTGCATAAACTTTATATACTCATAATAATAAATACATATATATACATATATTGGTTATGATATAACACGTATTTATAGCTAGCTATATTGATGAGATTAGTTACTTTAAAATTCTCTTAAATTTACAAAATAGTTATGGAATAATTATTATTATATTTTCAAATTTATTTTTCAGGGATAATCATATATTAAAAGAATTAATAAGTTATCTTAATTATATAATGTAAATCTAAATTATTATAGTTTTTGATAGTAATGTAAATTTATGAAATGTTTTAATTTACACTATTTTTTAACCAAAAATTTGTAAAGGCAAAAGGCTCAAAACCCAAAACCCACAAAAATTATTCGTAAGTATAAATTATTATAAAAAAAATATTTAAATTGACTTTTTGTAGTAAAAATTAAAATTTATAATTAAAAACAATTTTAATGAAAACTTTATTATTACAGTTAATTGAATATTTATTATGTATTAATTAATTTCATTAAAATTATATTTTAGAGTATAGTACTTTTAAATTATAAAAATAAAATAATTGAAAATTTAATTAAAAAATCAATTAATGCTTTATATACCATCATAAGCAAAAAAGCACCACTCTATACTAATGTCATTTAAATTAAATACCACGCACAAAATAGAAAATAATTAGTGGTTTTAAAATTCTTATAAATTTAGTTTAATTTTAATAGAGTTGTAAACTATTCGGGTAAATAATTGAATTAAATTTATATAAAATTATTAATCAATTTACTTCAGTATAAAAAGTTTTAAAGTATACATGAAAAAATTATTTAGATTTAATTGAAATTTGTAATTTCATTTATTTAAGTCATATTTTGTTTTCCATATTGCTATATAAAAATATAGTATATTAAATTTAAAAAAAAATACAACAATTTTATGGAATAATTAATTTTAATTAAATGTTAATGTAAATTTACCTTTTAGTTATTTCCTATATGCATTTATCTAAAAAAAAATTATTCTATACAGATATTCACCAATGACGCCACGTTCATTTTTAACATTTCCTGTAAATGGTGTCAGCATAACCAGTCGAGATTATTTTTGTAATCAATTTATTTGTAATGTTGAATTAAATGATATAACAAAAAATTCATCCGGAGCATATCGATGTGAAGTATCTGGCGATGCACCAGAATTTAAATTAGTTGGACAACAAGCAAATATGACCGTTGGTGGTAAGTATAGAATTTAATATGCCTACATACATACAAAAATTATAAATTAATGTAATTTAGTTTTTAATACATAATAGTAGTATACATAGTTGTCTTATTCCTGATTCACTATATCAGTCTAATTACAAATCTATTGATTATTTTTATATTAATGGTGTTTTGTTCAAATTTTCTATGATCTATAAAACGAAATTTATTTATATTATGATAGGAAAAAGAGTAATTTATCTAAAACATATAATGTATGTATATGAAACTTATAGAATTACATTACAACCGAATTTTAAATTCAAAATAGGAATTATCAATTCCTAAAATTGTAATTTCAGGAATTGAAAATTCCAATTTTGAATTCTACTATCTAAGAACTTTGGTATTTAATATAAGTATTGTTCCATTTTTGTTAGTAAATTCGAATCAAATCACTTTATATAAAGAATAAACAAAAAAACAATTCACTATCTGGAAATTAATATTTGAATTACTAAACGAAAATAATCAATATTTTCTACAGATTACTTTTTTTCTGGAGTATTACTAGGTATAGGAATAGGATATAAAAAAATTTAATACTGACAAATGTGAACTAGTATTTGTACCTTTTGTAGAAAAATTTATGATATGTATAACATTTTTATTATACCTTTGGAAATATTTTTTTATGCTTTTTGTATGTCAAGTTTTGAAAGAATACAATTTATTTATTTTTAATCAAAAAGTTGATCTTCCCCCAAACAAAAAAAAATGAAAGTAATAATAATAAAATTTTGTATAGTATTGCCACAATACGGTCCCTATATAAATGGAGCTATGACCATATATAGATTTGGTGATCATGTTTCAGCTAATTGTACTTCGGATTGGTCAATGCCCCCACCAAAATTAACTTGGTACATAAATAACGAAGAGGTAAATACGATATATTTTTAAAATCCATAATTAAATTTAATTATATCTAAACTTTGCTATAATTTATAATAAAAAAAAGGCACCACTTGATCTAATACAACCTTTAGATGATCAAAATCGAATTTCAGATGGTTTTAATTTATATATGAAAACAATACAATTACGTTTTTTTATTGATAATCCTAGTTTTTTAACAACAAGTGGTAAATTACATTTACGTTGTATATCAGATATTATGAAAATTCCAACATTAAGAAGAGAATCAATAATTAAAGCAACAATTTTATCAAAAGATGATTTAAATAATGAAAAATTAGTAAACAGTGTTACATCAAAAAATGGTAAAAATTATTGTATTTTCAAAATTTAATATATGTATTAATTTTATCATAAAATTACATTTTATCTGTTTTTTTTTTGTCCATAAAATATATATATTCTCTAATCAAATTTTCCATTAACTTTTTACAGATTTCTCTACAAGTTTTGGTAAAATTATTTTAATATTATTGGCTGTTATACAAAATTTAAATCCATTTTTAAATTTAAGATAGTTTAAATATTTAAATTTACCATCATACTTAAATAATTCACTTAATTATTGAAAGAAATATCATAACTTTAAACTTATTGAAATAAAAAACACACACAGGTGAGTATAGTTTTTAAAAGGCAAATAGAAATAAAAAAAAAAAACAAATGAAAAAGAAACCTAATTCCATAGACAAAAACAATTAAATAAATAATCTCTGTAAACTCAAAAAAAATCTTTACTAAATAATATTTTGAAAAACATAAAACAAATAATATAGTAAACCAATAATTAATCATATTAGGTAACAAAAATTAAAATTGAATTTAATTAGCTCAACATAAATGAAAGCATAAAAGATTTTTTTTTTAAGTATATTTCATCCATTCCTCTAAAACTAAAATCTAGTAGATCATCCAGTCTTTATTGATAAACTTTGTTATATTGAATAGGCATTTTTTTTATCAGTAATTTAAATATTTTCATAAAATTAAGTAAATAATTTCAATTTATGATCAAAGACAAATAAAAATATATTTATTAATTTCAAATCAATATTTTGTTTATTTTCAATATTTTATTTTATTTTTATTTTTTTTTATGTATTTCCTATTACATATAAAATATACATAATTTTTTTATAAAAAAAATTATTTAAATGATTTTTTAAAGATAAAATTCGGAAGAAAAAAAAGGAAAATCCATTAAAATTATATCAAACAAAAATAATAAATAAATTAGAAAATGATGATCCAAAAATTAAAAAAAAAAAATTATATAAATTGGAATATTTTAATAACAACCAAACATTTTTATAAATATCTTTTAGATAAAAAATGACGAATAGAAAAATTGGAAATCAATGTTTTTTTTTAATATTTATATTTTTTTGTTATTTTGACATTGATAAATTTTTTTTTCTTTGTCATATTATTGCAAAAATAGAGAAATCCATTAATTTTTTGTTGTTTATATATTAATGATGAAAGTATATCTTTATCCTTGTATAGTATTGCCTCTCATCTTATACTTACTTTTATCATTAATAGAAAAATACTATATGTGGTGGCTAAAAGCCACTGGGTAGGGACTATGAGTGTCGTGTAGACACGTATACTGTCTTGAATTAAACGTAATTAAATGTAGGTATTTATTCAAATGTAGGTATTTTAATTACCTTTAATTCAAGACAGTATACGTGTCTATACGACACTCATAGTCCATACACAGTGGCTTTTTTTTATAAATTCCCAAATTTTAGGAATTTATAGTATGAAAACTTTATTACATTTGGAAAACTAAAATATTTAGAAATTTTTGAACAGATAAATTAATTTTAAAATTTAAAGTTTTCATTAAACTAATTATAAACATTTATCCTTCCATCGATTATATATATGTATATGTAATATCTTCATGATATATTCTATAGTTAAATTATAATTGTTTATTCCAAAATTTAGCGTTTATACCAAAATAAAATTCGTCCTTGTGATTATCCTAATTTTAGAGAAAGTCGTATTTAAATTGCAAAAAGTCCAATTTAATTTGTATAAACAGAAAACAATTTAAATTCGAATTCCTGTATTAAATCGGTGATTATAAATATCTTTTAAGATTGATAAAAAAAAAAATTTAATCCCCATGATAACAAAACATAATATTTAAATATAATTTAGGATAAAAAAATCTAACAAAAAGTCGTGATATCAATATCATTAATTTACACCACAAAAAAAAAATAAAGAAATTTTTTTTTTTATCATATTTTATCCTTATATACAAATTGATCCCAATCCAAAAAAAAAAAAACCTCTACCATAAAAAAATTTAAATATCTTAAGATTTTTCTGCCTTATTAAACTAATCCCAAATTTCTTTTGTTACTTTTTTGTATATTTCTGTGGTGATGTATATTTTTCATCATGTCACAAAGAAGATTTTATTTAAATTTCAAATGTCTTTCATAGACATATAACATAAAAATCAAATTTGAAAAAAACAAAAACAAAATAAAATAAAACAAAAATAAAGAAATCCTTCAATTAGATACATATATATACCAATCCTCCCAATAAATACCACTTGAGCTATATATTAGTACATTCTCAGGGATATTTCTTGTTATACCAAAAATAAAAAAAAAAAACAGAAATATATAAATATCCTTTATTGCTAAACAAAAAAACAAAAAACCAATCCTGGATATAGAAATTCTAAGGGATAAGCATTACCGGAGGCAAAAATAGCAATCTAAAATGTATTTTATTCGCGTTTGATTAATCAAAGAGATTTTTGGAAACAAACACAAAAAAAAAAAAAAATATGTAAATTTTTTATGTTTCATTTTGTGCACATAAACAAAAATATAAATTCCGAAAAAAAAAATATAAAGAGCAAAATTAATTTCAAAATGACAAAAATAAAAAAATTTCCAATAAATAAATAATAAAAAAAAAAATTATTGTTAAGATGAAAAGTTCCTACACCAATCATTCAAATTATTAAAAAGATGTAAAAAGAAAGATTAATCAAATTATTATTATTATTAGAGGGTGGATATAAGTATATTTTAGATATATTTTTTTTTTTTAATTTTCAATCAAATGTCGTTAATCAAAAAAAAAATTTATTTTAAGATCTTATATTTATATTTAAATGAAAAATCTGGCAGTCACCATAGTATACCAAAAAAATAATAACTCAAAAGCAATCTAATTGGAACTTCTTATAATTATTTACTATACAACATATACAAAATTTTTTTTCCCAATATATTGACTTTTCAAGAAAATTTATCTTATCCATATTTCAAAATTTTTTTTTTACCGAAAAATATATTTTATTATGTAACAGAAAATCACTTTTCTTTAAAAAAAAATAAAAATGTTTTTCTATAATTTAATTTTTTTTTTTTTGAAAAGTATTAAACGAAAAACTCCTATCCTATCCATTAAAATGTTTTTATATATATAAAAAAAAAAAAAAGAAATGTTAAATATAATAATTTATTTATTGGAAATATTCAATTTAGCTTAAATAAATTTTTTCCTATTTAAAAAAAAAAAGTAAGGGATTCGTTTCAATAAATTTAATATTTTTTTTTTCCCAATAAATTCAATATTTTTCACATTAATCCAATAATACTTCAAAATATATTTATATAAACGTATATTGTATATATATATAAAAATTGGTATAGGAAAAAGGAGTATATAAGGATTTGTAACAAAAATAAATTGTATAATTTATATGGGAAAATCAGTTACAGTTACAGTTTAGAATTAGATTTATTAAATTTATTTTTCATTTAAGTATAATTTTATTTATTATGAGTTTGTTCAAAGAACAATTCACAAAAACAAAAACCTTTGAAATGCATTAACATATTTAATTTTAATAACATAAATTACATAAAATTAAATGATGTTTTTTTTTACTAATATCGCATTAAAATAATTTTTAATATTTTAGTTAAAGGATTTTTTCTATTTTTGAAAATATTTTAGAATTTTATAAATAATTTCCATGTATAAATGTTTTTCAAATATAAATCATTCTAATTATTGATTAATTTTGAAATATAAAATTACCTTTAAAAAGATATTTATGTAATTAATATTTTATACCTAGATAATCTAAAAATTTTTGAAGTCATAAAATATTAATTTAAAACTACAAAGTTTATATTTAAATTATGTATGGTCAAATAATTGGTTTTTTTTCTAGTAAATATGCATAATAAATATTTTAAAAAATAATTTATGTATAGATGTAAATTCATAAATTTTATAAAATATTGGAAAAAATATTTAAAAAAAATATAAATCTTAAATGTTTTCATAAATTTTATTCATTGTTTTTATAAATGATCATAAAAAAAATTATTTATATTAAATTAATTTTAATTTTAGATAGAATAAAAATTATATATTTAAATTAATTTTTTAAAAAATATCAAATTTTAATATATAAATAAATTTTTTTAGTTAATTATAATTTTAGTTGTGGTAGCTTGTTATTTTTTACATTTTCAAATTTTGCTATTACTGACATATTTTATATGAATTTGTGTATGGTTAATTTCATCATAATTTCTAATAATAAACTATGTAATAAAAACTAAAATAAAAACTTTTTAATTTGGAAAAAGTATTTGAAAAACAAAAAACAATCTGAAATAATGTAATGCAAATTTTACTTTCAGGATATTACTTATACATTATACCGTATATACTTAAACGAACATGTTAAAAACTTAAACGAACATGTTGAAAATATAATTTTTTTATTTTTAAAATTATTTTCCAAATAAAATATTTAATTAAATGTTAATAACACAAAACAAAAAAAAATAAATTTTTTGCACGAAATATTTAAATATTAATCATGAAAAAAACTTTAAAACATTAAAAAACTATTTAAAAAAAAAATGTTTTATAATAAAATAATAATATAAAAGTATCCTTGCACATTAGTAATAACATGTACATAAAAAAATATCTTATATTAATGATTAATGTGGTCAGTAAAATAATTTAAAAATTATATTCTTAAATATAAAAATAATTAAAAATGAAAAATTAAGAAAAAAAACCAAAAATAAATAAAAAATATATATATAAAGAAAATATTGTAAAAAGTTACTGTTATTTGTGTTAACATAAAAATAAATAAATTAAAAATAATATAAAATAAATAAATATATAAAAAAAAAAAATATTAATCGTTTTTTTTTTCTCCATAATGTTGACTTTCAATTTACCATTTATGGATGGGGGGAAATCGAAGAGAAATATCATAAAAACCGCTGTTATCTGAAATCCCTAATCAAAATTCCTTCCACATTTTTAAATTTAAACCATACCAATTTATTTATTTATTTATTTTGCAAGAATTGTCTATGCTCCTTTCTTGTTTTAAGTATACTCGTATTCGTATATAAACAAAAAAAAAACCATGTTTCATCATCATTCCCCCAAAATATTTTAAACATTTTCAATAAAAATAAAATATTAAATTGCTAAAAATTTAGCGAAAAAATGGCGAGAAGAAAAAATGTTTTACCAAAATATTCTTCGTTTGTTTTTTTTATGCTGCAGAAGAGTATTATTATAGATAGCATCTAAATCGACAATATCTGTAAGTCATCTAATATTTTCTTCATTTTGTTTACATTTTTATTTAAGTACATTTTGTGTTGTGACATAAAAATATAAAATTGTTCTTTTGGTGTTTAAAAATTTTATAATATTTTTTATATCGTGTTATATTTGGATACAACAATTTTAGTTTTTAGTCGACATTTCTTATTTTATTGAAAGCTCTCATTTCTTATAATACTTTAAATTTCGAATATAGAAACTTGTGAACCAAAAATCCAAAACAAATACTAATATTTTAGGATATTAACCAACATATATATTTCATACAAATATGTTGTTCATTGTGTAAAATAAAAATACTTTCAACAAACTCCACATTATCTATAATTTCATCTTTTTCCTTCTTTTTTTTTTTAAATTTGAAAAGGTGAAAACCAACGGAGCAAATCGTGTTTAGATCTGTTATATTATACGCATCAACTTTAATATTAGAAAAAAAATAATACTTGCGACATAATAGAAAAAAAATAATACTTGCGACATAAATTTACCAACATTTTGTTACCACCTTACCATTTTTTATACATTTATTTATTTTTTTTACCCATATTCCCTTCAAAAATGGCACCAAAATTAAATGCGATATATTTCATGATGCCATAAATAATTCGCATCGAAAATGACTGAGCAATTTTCTTATATTCTTATATTTTTTTTCCGCCTTATACACATTTAAAAGTGAATCCTTAGATTATTTAGCAAGAAAAAAAAAAGATAAAATAAGGTGCAAAAATAAAATACATTGCTTAACTTTTTTGTTTAAATGTGATATATTTGACGGGGGTGGGGGAATGATTCCGTAAATAAAGTAACGAGAAAATAATAACAAGTAGAGATAACATTTATTTATTTATGTATTTATTTTTTTGGTGGATTCTTTGGAAAATATATATTTTTAAATTTAATCTTGTCGTTAGTCTGACGCTCCAATTAATAAATTTCTATCTATTTATTAAATTTAAAACGGTTAAGTATTTTTTTTATAATGGAAAACGGAAAAACATAATTTAATAAAAAAAAATTTGATTGATATGAAATGAAATGAAATATATTTAAATTTGTATTTAATAAAATAAATTAATATAGAAATTATATTAATTTGTATAAGTCAAATAAAAATTGATACATGATGTCCTGCGGCTATAATAAATGGTCACATAAACAGAATATGATAAATTTTGTATTTTTTTAAATAGTTAATTATTAATTCTTAAATAATTAATTATTATAGAAATTTTTTATTAGAAATAATAAATGTCATTAAAGTATATTTTCATAAACTATCAATACCAATAATTATTTAGCTCAAACATAAATTATAAGAAGACAATAACGTTAATTTAATGTATATAAGTTGTAAGCTTAAAATTATCATTACATTACATACTAACCTATAAAGAAATATTATGAAATAAATGTATATACATATTTTCTATAATATAACATAAAAGTAAATAACAAGAATTTAATATGATTATATTTTTTATTATATAGCGTTGCTTAGAAACCCATATACAAACAACTGCAGGGAAAATCCTCCAAAATACAAGAAAAAAAAATTTTTTAGTCCTTACGTTTTTTTTACTTTAGGCTTTTTTGACAATAACACAAGAACGAATAATAATACATATACATATAATATTTTTTTATCATACTTAACTTTTTTCAATAAAATTTATATTACATATTTACAATGTCAAGTTTCTAATGGTAAGTAAATTTATGATGTTGAAAAAACATAAAAAAAACTCAACAAAAAAATCTTTTTTTTTTTTTTTACTTACTCATACTATAATAATATTTACGCAAAATACAATTACAATTGAAAAAAAAAAAAATCTTTTATACCTACCAAAATTTAAGGATATTTTTCAAACTAAAAAAAAATATGAAAATTTCTCTTTATAAACTTTTTTCCTTGTTATTGTTTTGTTTTATAGTTTAACGAACTTCAACTTTTTTTTTTTCTACTCTTAATATATCCTTTATTATTCTGTGATATGTACTTTTTATATCCTTGCTGGCAAAGGGAAGAAAAAAAACGTATAATGTATTATTTCAAACAAAAAAAAGTGATTTAATGGAGTATATATTAGTATGTAACAATATTATAATGGTATGTTACTTTATATTAAATAAAGATTCACTTTTATGTTATACCTAATATACCAAAATGTATATTTATATTTATCATACATATAATATGTATTTTAACTTTCCTTTCCGTCAAATTTTTATTACTGGCTGTTTATAGTGGCTATCTATTCTATGTACATACAATGATGCCTTCATCTGGGTAAATTATGTTCAAAAATTTGAAAAGGAAAGAATTTTTTTGTATATACATATATGGACAATTTATGTTACCTTAACGACACCAATGTTTTTAACCATTTCAGATCCAAAGTAGTATTAGGACATAAAACATTTTTGAAAAAATTCATTGTTGTCCTTTTTTATCTGCAGAATGTAATGTACATCATAAACTGTAGAGAATATAGAGATTTATACATCTATAGATTACTAACTGCCTAAATACTCCTTTCTATAGTACATATAGTAGTTTAAAAAAGTATCTTTTTCAAGTTTTTGTGTTTGTTTGATGGACGTGTGAAAAATGATTTTCCTTTATTTGTTTTTTGTCCAAAAAATATTTACTATTTATATATTATTATTTTTGCAGTTGACAAAAATGTGAATTTAGTTTAAGGCCAGGGAAAATTGTTAATAAAGGTTTCTTTTTTTGGAAGAAAAAATTAAAATTTATATAATAAAGTAGTTTTGATAATCATTTCAAAGTGACACTGACTGTTCATAACAAATTTGGAATCTAAGGTACATAGACTATTATTAGATTTACAAAAAAAAATGTTATCACTGAATGTATGCGAAAAAACTAATAAATATAAAGATTAAATAATATAAATTTTTCTTCCATTTTTATAGATACTTTCATAAATTTAACAACGTATATAGTAAAATTTATGGTTGTTCATTTTGTGATTATAATAATGACAATAGCAAAGTTCAAATTTAAAGTAATCAGATTATTAACCTGGGTCGCACATAATAGAAAGAATCATTCCATAAATGGATAGTGAATGTTTTATGGTTCAAATATAGTTTAATACCACAATTTTTTTTTTATTATTCTATGACAGACACATTTGCATACAAAATATAATTTTAATAATATTGATCACCACATGCATTTCTATTACTATATCTCATTTTAGATGAACTTCTAGTTTCTATATATTTACGTTTTGATTTTTTTTTAACAATTTGATTATTAATACTAAATTCTGATTTACTTTTATCACGTCTTATTGTACCTTTAAATTTAATTGGTTCCATAGTATTATCATCACATCGATTACGATAATTATTATAACTATTATTTTTTAATAATCTTTTATATTTTGTTTTTTGAATTAATTTCATTTTTGGTTTTAAATTATTTTCAATTGCTAAATCATTTAATTGTCTTTCCAATTGTCTTAATTTCGATATACAAGTATCTGTTTGGGTTGAACGGGTCAATTTAAGGAATTCTTTTGATCCTTTTAATATTGTTGAAGATATATTCATATTTTTTTCTTTTATATTTAATTCGGATGTTGTATGATCATTATTATTATTATTATTATTATTATTATTATTATTATTATTACTTAAATTATCAAAATTTTCATTTTGAAAATTTATAGTTAAATCATTATTACTAATAATTTCTGTATTAGTAATAGTCATATTACTTTCTTCAACATGATCAATTTTTTCCTTTTCTTCCATTGTTATCTAAATTTTTAAATAGTTATTAAATAATATTAATTAAATATATTATAATTTAAACTATATTAATAAATAAATATATTAATTACATCTTTAGTTTTTATTTGTTGATTAAATTTTGATTTAAATGCAGAAAATAATGTATTAAAAATATTAAGAGTAACTGAATATGGATTACATAATTTTAGTATTGAAAAATTTTGAAAACTTTCTGATTTTATTAAATTATCAATAACAATTTCATCATCTAAAATATCATCTATTTCATCATCAATTATTGATAAATAATAACAATATGCTGCTTCGTCATAATCATCTTGTATTTTATTAAGTGAACTATTCGAAAACATTATTATTATTTTTGAAATATATTATATCTTTAAATATCTTTGAATTGTATTAATAATTAATTATATTTATACGAATATAAAATTACAAGAAATTTTCTCTAGATTTTAATATAAAAAAATTTATATCCTTTTTTTATTTATTTTATTTATTTATTATATTATTTTAAATAATGACATTTTATATATATATCTACATAGATTGATTTATTTTTTTATTGCAAATTTTTTATTTAAAAAAATATACAAATTATCTAAATATTAAACAAGTGTGTATATAAACAGGAAACTTTTTATTAAGATTTCCACAGTTATTATAAATTAATAAATTAAAATATATTACACTATGAACGAAGTAATCATATATATACATATATATCTACTTATTTATTTTTCTTTAAATGAACTTCAAAAACTAATATGAAAAACCAATATAAGAAATCCTTTCAAGTTACCTATAATTTTCGTATTTTTTCCACATGAAAACTTCAAATTTCAATAAAATCTATATGTTTCCGATCCTGATTTCTGAATATTCAAATAAAAGAAACAAAAATAATAAAAAAAATGAAGGAAAATGTCCTTTCAAAAATCATATACATATACATACATATTATCTAATTTCAAATATTCGCAAACTGAAAATAATTCAATTTTTATTTATGCAAACGGAACCACTTTAAACAGTCTGCATAATTCGTATTGAACGTTTTATATTATTGTATACAAAAGTTATCCTAAGGATAGTTTACACACAAAATATTCTTCTTTTGTACATGTATCCCGATTATATTTTCTGCAAATAATTTTCCGAATTTTTTTAAAACCAAAAACACATTTAAGAAAATTATAATACACATATTACTAAATAATTAATCTACATATAATAAATATTAAATTTTTTATGTATTACAGGATTTACGTTTAATATGTTATTTTTTATATAAATATAGTAATGTCAAATCAAAAACTATCAAAAAGTTATATGTACTTCTTATTATCCTGAAATCTGAATATGACAAAATGAAATTTCTCATCCATTATTGAATTTAAAAACATTGGAAAACTAAAAAAAATCCTTGAAATTTTTGTAAAAATATTACGAATCAGAACAAAAAATCGTATCGCACACAAAAAAAAGGATACTACTTACTATCCTTTTTTCTCTAAAAAAAAAGAAGGGAACTACCTCTTCGATATATGTATGTATGTACATACATATGTCGCAGTATATACAAACGTTTATGAAAGGCAATAAAAATCGATTTCCAAAATCACATAAAGAAAAGTTTTTTTTTTTTTTTTGTGATTTTACTTTCACAGAACTCTTACAATTATCCGCCCAATCTAATATTCAATCTAGCACTTTGTCGTATTCAAAAACAGTTAAAATGTTAAAAGAATTTATTACAAAATAAAAATTTCAAAGGGATATAAACATAGTTAGAATATATGTATATATTTATTTGTTTTCCCTTCAACAAAATTTTTCTCTCCCACTCTGTCTTTCGCGTCATCAATTTAGTTTTTCAAATTTTCAACAAAAAAAAAAAAAAACATTTTTTTTCCCACATCATCGTCACGTTTTTGTCATGTATATCTGATGGCAAAGGATTTTTTTTTAGATATGATATTTGCAATAGATTGAAAAGAAAAGGAATATATAGTAAAAAATAATTTAAGAAAGACATATAATAATGTAGTTTATATAATATCGATTCTTTATGATGGTTCAATATGAAACCAATTCGAAAAAATATATAGAGGGAGAATCAATAAAAATTTATTTGGAAAATATTACTATACTATAAAAACATTGCAATTTGCAGTACAAAAAATAAAATAGTCACTTTTTTTTTTTTTGAAATTTTCTATTCTTATGTACCTATAATAAATTTGCTTAAAAAGGATACCGTATAGAGTCTTCGTCATTCTGTTTGTTCCGTCGAATTTAAAAATATTTCAAATAAGTTGAAAATCATCAAATACATTTCACATTTTAATTTCAAATAAATAACTTTATACAAACTTAAAAATTTTTTAAGGATAATAATTTCTATTTAGATTATATAAAATTTCAATTTGAATTTTTAAACATGTCTTGAACTATAATAAAATTATTATATTTATGTACCTATTATAATCGAGAAAAAAAAATATGATTGATTTTTCTGGCTCACTAATAGAATCTATTTGATTCTAAAACAATTTATGCTCTGTTGGTTACAAAGAAATCAAATTGAATAAATTTAAAATTATCAAAAATAAAAAAAAAAGATCCTTTTTTTTTAATGAAATAGTAGAAAAATATTTCTTTAGTGTGTTTGCATTGGAATCAAAAACTGTTTTCGTAATAAAATTTATTCAATATTTTTCTAATAAAGCTTTTTTTGTTCAATAATAAAATATTCCATGGACTATAGACGAATTGGATAAATTTTTATTTGTATAATTTAAAGTAATCACTCTAAAAATATTTGTAATATTTTTTTTTTTCATTTTTGATTTAACTTATGGTTAAATGTGATTATCTATAAATAGAAATAAATGGTTTACCACAGTTAGCTAATTCATCTCTTATGTAATTATTGAATAATTACTAACTTTCAGTTGCCGTAGTACATTAAGATTATGTATTTTATTAATTATTGATAATTTAAAAGTATTTATATTTTAAAGTAAATTAAGGATTAAATAATTATTATATTTGTTACAGTCAGCAGTAATATAAAAAAAATATGAAAAACAAACTCCGGGTTAGTCAAAAGCACATTTCCTCAACACTGGCCTCATGTAGAACTATCGGGAATTATAAACCAAAGGGAATTCCTATATATCCAATATTCAGTTTATATAGCACCTAAAAATATGCAAAAGATTTGTTTTTTTTTGTAAGATTTTATATAATGAATGATTTTAATTTATTATGAGAGTGAGCCAAATGATTATAATTTATTAATTAATGCACTTAAAACAAATATGATTTTCGAAAGTTTTCTCAATAATTATTTATAAAAATATTTTGGCAGTTACAAAATTACAAGTGAATTACAATAATGTAAATTTTTGATTTTCGAACGGACACAACGTGCTTAAAAATGTTATTCTTACGTAAGTAAATAAAATACATATTTCTGCTGAATTGTTTATATAATTAATTTGAAATTTAACTTCAGTTTATATTTATAAAACCAAATTATTATGTTAATTGAAAATATATAGTAATAATTAATTGAATTATTTTTATTTATATAAAAAGAATTCTGTTTTATAAATCGAATTAATAATATAAATTTATTTCACTTATTATGGTTAACCATAATAAAAAATACAAATTATATTATTATTGATGAACATTTTATTTTGACATAATTAATTATAATTTATTGTCTCTGAAAAATATGTTATATAATATGTAATATGCTTGTAATTGACCGTTTTCATTATTATGATAAAATTTAATTTTAAAATTTCAATTATGAAAATTCATTTTTTTCAACATGTACTACATAACCACGATAACCTTTTAAGAGTTTTGAAAAAAAAATATCTGCAATTATTTAACTGAAAAATAAATAGTTTACCAGTATACCAATACATTACTATAAATATTTAATGATAATAAAACAAATTTCTATATATGAATGATTTATTGCAAGATTTTATGCTATTTATTTAGTTAATTAATGTCAACTGGATCAGTAAAGAGAAAATTATTACATGTTTTATATAGGTATACCGGTTTACGTATACGTTTATGTATATGAATTATATTATATAAAGCTAAACTTGTTAAATCCTTTTATTCAATTTTTAAAAAAGCATAAAGTACGAATTAAATCATTCCTTCTATTTCCACAAAATTAAGAATTTAATATAAAATAAAACAAAGTGAAGTAATGAAATTGAATTTACATTTCATATTAATAAAGTTGTTTTTTTGGAGGATTTGTTTTTCAAAAGTAATAAAGAAATTGTTTTAAAAAAAAATTAGATTTCATTATTTTTTATGTCCATATACTATGTAAGTACATACATATATGACTATTTTGGTTTTAAATAATTAATAAGAATTCAATTTAGGTACTATCAATAAATGTTTTATTTATAATAAATTTTTTTCACTTAATTCAATAACAAATCATAAATTTAATTTAAATTACAAATAAACTTTATTTAAAAAAAAAAATCCATACCTTAAAAAATATACTAATGAATAATCAGGATAATTGGAAAAGTTAAAAACATAAAAATAATATAATAAATTTTCTAGATTTTTTCGGTATATAATAAAGTTTAAATAATTTTATTTATAATATAATTTATAATTTTTAAGTTTATTTTGTGTCCTTAATTTATAAATAAATTTAAAATTTTATTTGCCCTTATTATTCATATAAAAAAAAAGGAAGTTTCTTTTAAAAATTAATATAAAATTATTATATAAATTTTGTTTTCTGTTTTGTTTTTTTTTGTAGATTTATAAGCATTTTAAGCATAATCTTAAAATTAGATATGTAAAATAAACTTTATATTTACAATAATAAAAAGTTAACAAAACAAAAATACCATATTTTTATTTTTTATTTTGTGTTTTTGTTAACAAATTAAGCATCCTTCTTATTTACGAGGACTAAATTCTAATAATAATTTTTTTTTTATATATATATATTTACATTATTACAAATTTTTTTTTTGTGCCATCGGGCATTTCATATTCACAAGGCAATAAAATTTATTTTTGTTTATTTTATTTATTAATGTTAATAATAACAGGAAAAAAAAACATCTAACAAGAAAAGCGCTAATAAAATATGAATAAAATAACAAAAACAAAAAAAAAAAGCATTTATACGGTTATAAAATCTAGAGAGAAAATGGAAAAACATTACCACCCCATGATAAAGTTTAGACTCATTTACCAGGGATGATGATCCATTTAATGTTTCTAGCAAAACAAAAAAAAAACATCAGCGCACACAAAAAATACAATGTTAATTGTAATAAATATTAATTAAAACTCCTTTTTCTTTCAAGTATATATTTTATTTTTTAATATAATTTATTCAAATGACCTAGTAATAACCCTGAAATATGTATACATGAATTTTCCACAAAATTTAAACAAAAAATTATATATAATATTTAGAAATTGTTAACGTTTTATGCTTGTATATATTATTTACGTTTTCTATTTTTATAAGAATTCATTATATTTCAGTTGAAAATTTATAATAGCTTGAAAATACAAAATTTTATTTTAATATTTTATTTTAATGCATTATTACCATTAATTCTACTTTAAAAAAAAAAAAAAAAATTAAATTAATAATTTTATATATATTATTAATATATTTTATACAAAAAATAATATTCATTATATTTTCTAAAATATGAATCAATTTATTACAAATTCATAGACATTTTTAAAATTTCAATTTTTACTAACTGCATAAGATTAGAGGATAAATACATAAAATTATACTATATATATATTGTTTACTGGCGAATCAATTAATTGTCTAATTATCCATTAATTTTGAAACGAACTTTTAATTCTTGATAAATAAAAAAGGTTTGTTTAATGGAAAATCAAAGAAAAAATATCAAGTTAACTTTTCAATTAATTAATAAATATTGAAAATTTATTACATTTTTTTGAAAAATGTATACTTTTCGATTTTATTTCGACATGTAATAATTTAATATATAAAAATGTACAAAAGACTATGTATATAAATATTAAATAGTCTTTTACTTATATGTACAATATAAAAGTTTCCTAATATTTATTTAATAAAATATTATTTAAAAATAATTAAAGTTCTAAATATACTATAAAATGTCAGACTTCAAAATTTGTAAAAAAAAAGAAGGTAAAAATTTAGATTAAATCCAAAGAACCTTTGCCAATTTAAAATTTATATATTAGATATTACGTAAAATAGTCCTTACTATTATTAGATACTATTAGATACAAATGTATGTGAAATAAATGCTGATTTAAAGAAATTTTAAAAATTCTCTTTGAAAGAAAGTTACATTTATCATTTTTTTTTTAAATTCACTGTAGGCAAAAAAAGCTTCCTATTGACTTGAGTCAAAAATCCATTTAAAAAAAATTAAATCTATATACGAAAAGATCCTCTAATAAATAAAATGGTAAATATTTTAATTCTAAAAGTCATGTTTAATTTAATTAGATTCTTTCAAATATTCCTTTTCTTCTTTTATATATTTATATTTTTGTTAGTATTTTTTTTAGTATACCACTTTTTTTTTTAAATATATTAATAAAGTCTGTAAAATATTTCGTCTACTATATATATTATTCTCTTCATTATAACAATTACATTCCATCGAAATAGATTTTTTGTATTTACATATATATTTTATATACTTTGTATCATTATTATGTATATATATATTTCGGTTCTTATACCCCATAATGATATTTTATACAAAATGTTTTATATCTCTACACAATTAAAATTCCAATTCAGTTTTGTGGCGGCGCGCAAATGAAAAATAAATTTTCATTCCATCAAAAATGTATCTATTTCAATATATAAATATATAAAATAGGAAAATGAACATAAAATTTTCAATTATTCTTTTTATGTTAGATTAAGTATATATAACTATTAAGAACCC
Source organism: Empis stercorea (assembly GCA_949752835.1). Classification (NCBI taxonomy): domain Eukaryota; kingdom Metazoa; phylum Arthropoda; class Insecta; order Diptera; family Empididae; genus Empis; species Empis stercorea. Next base: position 61,096,220 of record OX457086.1, on the reverse strand, counting down.
TACGAATTGAAGATGAGAATTTTATATATGAAATATAAAAATAAAATATAAAAACTGAACTCTATAAATTTACCCATAAATGATTTTAATTATTTTTATTTATATATTATACCAGTTAAAAAATGTTAAAATAATTTTCTTTTAGATTATACATTATATACGAGATACTATATTAAGAGTGACATGAAATAAGGCCATGTTAAATAATGCCATATATTTCACTTTCGAAATGCGAAATAGGACCATAATTGCAATATGGCATTATTTCACTTTATAGAAATACCTTTTGACTATCATTTTAAATATCGAGACAGTGAAAAGTCGACAAATTTAGCTTAACCAATGCTCCTTCTGTCGACTGGTTCCTGTCTCGTTGATTAAACTACCATAAAAACAAATAAAAACATAGCAGTACTGCGAACATACTGCATTAACGAAAGCAGCCATCCTCAAAATGAAATGTTTGAATGAAAGCAAAAGCACCAATAATTTGTCAGTTATTATTAAATTATTGATGCATGGCATTATTTCGCATTACCTTATTTCACTTCACCCGATTTCATCTAAATTTTTTTTAATCAAAACTTTCTTGTCTTCTATAAAATTGCATTGTAGGTAAAGAATGGTTTTAATTATAATGATTTAAACAAACTCCTTGATTTAAAAATGATTGTAATTTTTTTAATTCAAGATTCTTAATTGAGGAAAGTTATTTTAATAATTCCAAAAACGTTCTTGTTTTAACATTTAAGTATATATAGTATGTAAACATATAAATCTTCTTCAAATCTAAAACTTCCAATATGAATAAAATAAACTGAATATCTATTTCAATAATCTCAAAAAAAAAATCAGATTTTTAATTTATTTATTTTAACTTTTCATTATATACCAAAACAAAAAATAAATACATAATATAAATTATATACCCTAAATCTAAAATATAAATAATAAATTGAAAAATATAAAATTCACATACAAATTTATTGTAAGCTAAAATTACAGCGCAATAAGAATTTAGATTGATACATACATATTTATTTTTTTGGTATATATATTTTAAAGGAAGATAAAAAAGCAAAGAAGGAGAAAATTTAAATGCCAGCCCAGCACCCATCCAAGCCCTAGAAAATAATACTGCTTATATATATATATCAATTTAATTTAATTTGTTATGTCGTTATGCATATTATTTTTGTTATTATATGTATACTTTGTATATTTACTAGGTATATAATATATATATCATTAGATCAAATACCAGAAAAAAAATTGTATATTTGTTTTTTACTTCTTCCTTTTATAACATTTAAAGGATCTTTATTTGGATCTTTTAAAATTATATATAGGGGGCGCTATACGAATTAAGTTATACATTTACGAAAAAGTTTCAAAATATTTAATTCCTTATTTTTGAAGGAAACGAAAATTACCTAACAAGGATATATCAATTTTTTTTATTTTACTCATGTTTTTAAATAATACATACATGCATATATATGTACACATATGTACATATATATTATATGTATATTTCTTCATTCGCGTGAATATAAATTTACATTTCTATAATATGTATAAACAGGGAAAAACTAAGTTCAGGAAATGAATGACAATTTATTTTTTGTGGTTCCTTATATTCTTCTTTTATTTTGTTATATAAGTATTTTAAAATTAGCTGATTATAGCATATATTTAATAATTGGCGGTATAATAAATTATCAGGATAGTTCGTAGTTAAATTGAAATTCTTTTTGAAAAAAAATCGTATACTTGATTAATATTGTACAATTTCTTTGTGTTTAATATATGTACATATACTTATATGTTTTTTGAGGACTGAATATAGATAGAAAAGAGATCAACAAGTATCAAAAAATTGTATAATTCTGTCTTCAAAATGGACTATGAAAATATTGGACTATGAATATTTAAAAAAATCAATTAAAATTTTTTAAAATTTACACAAAATAATTAATGTTAAATTATTATTTTTGTTTTAATTTATTAATTTACACAGGTTAACAGTACTATAAACTATAAAATTATTTAATAATGAAACTAAACTACCCCAACCAAATCCATCATCAAAATATATACAAAGTAAAGTATCTTATATTAGAAGTATATTTTATATTAAATTTTTATGTTGTGCTTATTTTTATCAACTTAAATTTTTTAATAATAATGAGAAGCTGTAAAATTAGATTGGCATCCTCAATTATTTTTATGTTACCTTTTTTTTTCATTATACACTTCATTTTTATGTCAGGGACTATTATATTACGTGTATTTTTTTTAATAACCAAAAAAAAAAATATGATAAATGCTCTCCTCTATTTTCATCCTGTCTGCGGATTCTCGACTTTTTGTAAAAGTCGTGATATACAAAACAAAATATAAGGTAAAAGTATAGTAAATAGGTATATATTAAAATTTACGTTAAATTGACATTAAAAAAAAAATTAATTATAAATGGTGCGATGATATAATATTAAATTAAAACGATTATTATTATGTATTATGATTATTAAAAAAACATTGAGCCCTCTCTTGTTCCCTATTTATAATATAAACAAAAATATATAAATAACATCTTTTTAAAGTTTATTTATAGTTTTATATACAAATCAAGACTGTTTTATGGTAAATTTTATTTTGTTTCCCTTACATTTTGAGTGTCATAATATAATTGTTGATAATTAATTATATACCTTTTAAGTTAACAAATAATATAAATTATTATATTTAAAAAAAAAAAGAACTTAAAATTGTTATTTATATTAATGAAGATTTTTGTGGAAACCATGTTATTACTCTTCGCAGTAATCAAAAATTATTATACCAGTAAGTATATATTCCACTTTTTTTTTTATTAAGCCCATTTACAATTTTACATTATTATTATTTTATTTTTAAATGTCATGTTATGGTAAATTTAACATCGTAAAATATTCATAAAATATTTTCCCCAGTTATTATGGATATAAAATAATATTTAAAATTTATCGAAATTATATATATGTACTATATAATTTTTTTTAATAGGAAATATAAAATACAAAAAAATAATATAAGTATTATAAAAAATGCTTTTAACAAATAAAATATTATACATAAAAACAATAATATTTTTATTTATTTAAAAAATCATGATTTTTTTTGTTATTCAAAAACTTAAAGGAATATTAAATGGAAAATGTGTTAACCGAAAATGAAAGAAGAATAATATTGTATCTGAATATTTCATAATATAAAAAATCACCCATATAAAGGTGATTTTTTATATCATAATATGTATTTAATTAATAAATATAAATAAATTTACAATAAATCTCAGTGTATGATACAATTTCTCAGTGTATGATCCAAAAGACCCAATTTACTTAAATTAGTTGAATAAATCTTTGAAGTGGTATTGATGATTTTGAAATGGATTAGAATAATTTGGATTACTAAGTAAATTATATGTATATAGGGCTCTGCTATAATCCTTGTAAAAACCCAATCAGTTTTTTATTGAGCGAGTGATTCTGATTCATTTGTTTTTTATTTTAATTATTGCATATAATCCAAGAATATATATATATAATAATAAAGAAGTCGCATGTAGAGCAAATGGGAAATTTAAAACTTATTCCAAAATCTCTTAATATTTATGGATCTGAAATTTCTCAAAATTATTTAAATAGCTCATATGTTACCTAGTAGTATTATATAAAAATCATTGTTATATTATATATAGCTATAATATAAGATAGTATACAAATTGGTAATGGTCAGAATGGCCATACTCAAACTGGTATAATTTAGCAGCTACATTAATTTATACAATCCTATAATTTTGGACTGATTAAAGAATGGCATTGAAAAAAATATTCTTATCCTTAAGTAGAATTATGGACTCACGATTTATCAACCAAATTTTGGATTTTAAATCTTTATTTCTGGCGAATAGGAGGGGATGGTACAAAATTATTTTGTTGGGGTTAAAATTAGCTCTTAATTAGTCCAAAATTGTAGCATCAAAATTTTTAAAATCTGTTAACGTGGGGGTTCCCCCTTTTTACGTTATAACATTTCCTATTGATCGTTTAAACATTAACATTAAAATTGAAAAATGTGTGCCTGAAAATATGCAAATGTAGAATTATTTTACCACCTTTGTGGAAAAAAAACTTGTCGTAAATTAATTATCAATTTTAAATTTTAGCACTAAAACAAATTTAAATTTTAGCACGCATGTAGAGCGTGCTAAAATTTAGAACTAATATTAGCAATTATTAAAATTTATTTTTCTAAAACTTTTTCATTGTTTCAAAGTTTCGCAGGGAACTTCCCTATTTTGTAATTTGTGGCACCACCTATTGATCAAATAGTATACTTAACCCAGTGAGAATGTTTATACCAACGTCGGCCCGACTTATATACCAAACAAACGCGTATGCCTGACACGATACGTACTCTCTCATGGCAAACACACAGGCCACTTCCGCTGACGTTGGTACTGACGCGTAGGTATCTTGTTGGGTGTTGTAGTTTATTTATTTTACCGCAGGTGGCTCAAAGAATACCTTTTTATATTGGAATTTGCTTTTTTTTATTGAAAATGAAAAATTGAAAATATTTTTAATTATTTTTATTATTGACATTGCAATATTAATTTATTTATTTTTACATTCGATATTTCTTAATTAATATAAAAAAATAATATGTATTTAGATTTTTTTTTGCTTAAGGATTTCAAATTTATAATATACAATATACATATTATTTCTTATAGATACAAATTTATATTTAACTACTATTACTATACATAATTTTATCACATCGTATTTACAATTTACCACAATTATTCATTATAAAGTTAATTAGTATATACATTCAATAAATTATGTTTTTAAATTTGATTAAAATTTTGCAAATAAATAGTTGCATATTAAATTAAATACTTTCATTACATTAATTTTAATTATAAATAAAAAAAAAGAATTTTCCAATGATCTCGTCCATCATCCATGATCTTGCCAGTCCAGTTATTTTCTAGGTTTTATTAAGTTAGAACATGTATTTCTGAAAATAATTAATAAATTTGAGATATATTAGAGTTTCAATGCATTTTTTGTCTGGCTTTATTATACATACATACATACTTTTTTTCTTCATGAAATTCCAAAAGAAATTCAACTGCATTTCCACGGAAATAAAAATATTTTAAATTAATAATACAATTTATAATTATTACTATTAAAACTACAATTTTATTCTAAATTAAATATACAAAATACACACATTAAAATTAAAAATACTCTACAATCACCAGATATGTAGACACAATATTGTTTTTCTCTCCCATTTTTATTTTGTTTGAAGCAATTATCCGCTTGGAGCGTAGAATTTTCTTCCAATCCATACGAATCGGGTGAAAATTGGTATCGTGTCAGGCTGGCGAGTTTATATCAAATCGAGAAAATACTTTGATTATCTTCTATCTCAGTCTGACATTATATTTTTATATATTGTCATTTCGATACCAACAGAGTACCTTACCTACGCGTTGGTATACATACGTAAGTTCTCTCTGGGAAATTTCAAATTAAATAAAGTGTAGCCAACTTTGCTTTTGCTGTACATCAAAATTTTTTTATAATTATTCGCTGTCGTTCGTCTGGTTGTCAAAAAATCAGGAAAAATTTTATTATTCGATAAAATACAAAATTTTTCATTTTTTATAAAATGGCATCAAGAGTCCTTTTTGTTTCCAATAATTTACGACTTATTACTAAAGGAACAAATTTATTTCAGGTAAATTTTATGAGAAAAATGCATTTTCTTTAATAAAATAAAACTAAAAATTATTTCGAAAAATATGTGTAAATGTAACTTCTTGTACCATTACGTAATTAATTTTAAACTTATGTAAATTGCATTAATTATTCTAAGAATCTTATAGCTTTATATACATTTATAATTATATATGAATAATTTTTCACTTATTTATAAAAAAAAAATATTTTAACTAATTATAAAATAGTCAAGAACAATAATGTTGAGGTTATGTTTTCATTTAATACATTATGATTATATTAATATATAACTATATTTTTATCTTCATATTTTTTTAGAGATTTAAAGCTTCAGACTCAGCAAATTTGAAAAAAGCTCTTGTCAATGTACCAGCTACTGAGGTAACATCATTAGATAATAATCTAAGAGTTGCTACTGAAGATTCTGGAGCAGCAACAGCAACTGTCGGTTTATGGATTGATGCTGGTTCTAGATATGAAAACGAAAAAAATAATGGTGTTGCACATTTCTTAGAACATATGGCATTCAAAGTAAGTCAAAAAATATATTAGAAAATGTATATACATATTAACATATATAATTATTATTTATATTATTTTTAATTATAGGGTACTGCTAAACGATCCCAAACCGATTTAGAATTAGAAGTTGAAAATATGGGTGCACATTTGAATGCGTATACATCTAGGGAACAAACTGTATTTTATGCAAAATGTTTATCCAAGGATGTACCAAAAGCTGTTGAAATTCTAGCAGATATTATTCAAAATTCTAAATTAGGTGAAAGTGAAATTGAACGTGAACGTGGTGTTATTTTACGTGAAATGCAAGAAGTTGAAAGTAATTTACAAGAAGTTGTATTTGATCATTTACATGCTACTGCTTACCAAGGAACACCATTAGGGCAAACAATCTTAGGACCCACAAAAAATATTAAGTAGATAAATTTATACTTAATAATTATTATTTTTTTTTATTTATTATTACAATCAATTTTATTTATATTACAATTTTTAAATTTAATTATTTATTTCAGATCAATTGGTAAGAGTGATTTATCTGATTACATTAGCACTCATTACAAAGCTTCACGTATTGTATTGTCTGGTGCTGGTGGTGTTTATCACAAAGATCTTGTACAATTGGCTGAACAGCATTTAGGAAAATTAGATAATACTTTTGATGGTAAACCACCAGTTGTTTCACCATGTCGCTTTACTGGTTCCGAAATTCGTGTACGCGATGATTCATTACCATTGGCACATATTGCAATTGCTGTTGAAGGATGCGGCTGGACCGATCAAGATAATGTACCATTAATGGTAGCAAATACATTGATTGGTGCTTGGGATCGTTCTCAAGGAGGTGGTGTTAATAATGCTTCAAATTTGGCACGTGCTAGTGCAGAAAGTGGTAAATATTAGTTTTTATATTTCAATTTAGACATAAAATGTAAAAACAATGCTTTTTTTACAGGATTGTGTCACAGTTTCCAATCATTTAACACCTGCTATAAAGATACCGGCTTATGGGGTATTTACTTTGTCTGCGATCCTCTTCAATGCGAAGTAATATTAAATATTTTTGTTGTTGGTTTTAAATTTTTAATTGTTTATCTTTAAGAATATGCTCTTCAACGTTCAATCTGAATGGATGCGTTTATGCACAATGGTGACCGAAGCTGAAGTTGATCGTGCTAAAAACTTATTGAAAACAAATATGCTCTTACAATTGGATGGTACAACACCTGTTTGTGAAGATATTGGCAGACAAATGTTATGCTATAATCGCCGTATTCCATTACACGAATTGGAACGCAGAATTGATTCAGTTACTGTACAAAATATCCGAGATGTTTCAATGAAATACATTTATGACAGATGTCCAGCAGTTGCTGCTGTCGGACCAGTTGAAGCTTTACCAGACTATAACAGAATTCGTTCATCAATGTACTGGCTTAGACTTTAAATCTTATATCTTTCTAGAAAACGTATTATAAAATTGGAATACTTAAATTTATTTTCTTTTATTTTATATTCTTTAAATTTTTCTCTAATGAACAATGAAAAAGTAATAAATAAAATTTCAAAAAATTAATGTTGTTACAAATAGACATAATTTAAAACTTTGTGGACAAAAAATGTTAAATAAAAATTTTAAAATGATACCAAAATAAGATTTCGTTTAATTTATTGAAAATTTAAATAAAAAATAAAATTATTTACTTATAAATTAAAGATATTTTTATTATGTTACTTTATTGGACAGGAAAATATGTCACATATAATTTCTTAATCATGAGAATATTTAATCGGTATTCCACTTAAACCTTTTGTTATTTTAACTGGTTCCACATCACCTAAGGATGGATCTAAACCTCTCCAAGAACGATCTTCAAAGACTCTCCCACTATTCATTTCCATTAATTGATGATTTTTTTTCTCCATTATAGTACCCTGTTGTTTATCACTGTTACCATTTGTTTCTGTACTATTTAAATTACGAACTTTACCAGTAACTAAACTAATATCATTCCGAACAATATCATCAATTTTAAATTCATTATAAAATTTACCAGTTGGTAATAAATCTTTAAAATCTGTAATATAAGTTTCTGGTAATTTCATATGCCAAGCTGGATTTAAAGCCATTTCAGCTTCAAAAACAGAAACAATAGGTTTATAAAATTCACGTGATGTATACAGGTTATTAAATGAACATCCAATTAAAATGAAACAATCAATTTCCATAAAATTAGCTAATTTTGCTGGATTTATTCGTCCAACAGATATAATATGTGTTCGGATACTTCTTGCTCTTGCCATTTCTTGTATATGCTTAATAATATCTAAATAGCCATCTGCAGTTAATGTAGCCACAACTAAACCTAATGTTTGTGCATCTTTACATTTTTCAATATAAAAATAACGTCTTCGAATATAATTTGTGGTTAACGGATTTGTTTCTTTAAATGTTAATGTGGATGGATTGTAAATGAACCACTTTAAAGCTACGAATACAATAAGAGATTTATAAAATATTCGTATTTTTAATAAAAAATTATTTACCTTTAATAGTCATGGTTAAATTAAAAAATACTTGACTATCATGGCCAATAAAAATGCAAATTTTATCTTTATCATCTTCAATTGATTGAGAATTTGTATATTTCTTTATTAATAAAATTGAGTCCTTTGAGAGATTTTCTTGTATTTGTTCTGAAATTATTAATGTTATTTGAAGATTCTAAATATTAAATATTTTATTTAAAAAAAAAATACCATGTAAACGAGTGCTGTCTTCATCTGAAAATAAAAATTGTACAATAAATTTATTTTTTTTGGAAATAATTTAACTCTCCTTACTCAAAATATATTCATATTCTAAACCAAAATAAATTATAAGGTTTTCAGTTTGTGGTTTGAATTCTTTTAAATTGGTAATGAAATTATTTAAATCAAATGGTAATTGCGGAAAAACATAAAAAACCGGAAGTCTTGAGACTTTACTTTGACATGCATTTCCAAAATGTATTAAACTGTCGGCATCGACATGGCTGGAAGCAATCTTTTAAAAAATGTAAAAATTATATATATTATATTTAATAAAACTAAATAAATAAAAATATTACTTCATCGATACAACAGCTGCCATACGAAGTATCTGCCAATATGTAAAATTTGGTATCTGAACAAGCATTTTTTAGATTATCATAAATTTTTGTGCTATAAGGAAGATAACTATCCGGAAATTGTAACGAAGTCTAAAAAAATGTTTATTTAATAATCGGAAACTTATTTTAATTTAAATACAGCAGAATATACTTTTTTGTAGTTATTTTCATTGACCCATTTTATGCACATTTCCTTATTGTTAGCTGTCCAAATTAATTCAAAATCTGCAATTTCTTCATCCTCTTTTTGGACTTCTCTTTCTAGACAAATATTATCAGGAGTTGAAAAAGCAGTTGCACTCATCGTTAGTTCTTGTTTTGATTATTAATTAATTACTTTTGTGTCGTATGATTGTATTTATTAAACTATACTTATATTGCACTGCACGTAGCCGTACTCAACTCAAGTTACAAGTTACAATATGTCAAAGTCAAATAGGAATTAATTTCAATTCCCAGTCATTCCATTTCAATCATTTGACAGTTACCTATTGAAAAATCATATGCCGCGTTCAGCACGGTCTAGCTCATCTTGCGGCTCAAAGAGCATTATTAGATAGAGCAGCAAAAATGGAAACAGGGGTTGAGTTGAGTTGAGTTGGAATGGAACGAATAATTGATGGTTCCATTTCAACCCCAATTCAACTCAACCCAACTCAACTCTGTACATGAAAACTAGTTAAATATTTCACTCAGCTTATTTTAATTCAATTATTCTATTAACTTTAACTGCATTTTAATAAAGAATTAGGCCAGTTTCTTTGCAACATTCGGTAGGCATAATAATTTTATATTATTTCCCAACCATTTCTCGAGAATGGAAAGAGTAATGTATTTTTGAACGATAATATTTTATAAAGCTAAGTCAATATAGAATAGAGCAATCAATGCTTCGGTTGTAAATCGAAATATCAAACTCATGCATACCTTTGACAGGCAATTGTGTATTTTCTTCAATAGTGTAATTACCGTATTACCCACACCCAACACTTGTCCAGTGCGACCATATATGTATATAAAAATTATTCGAATTTCATCGAAATTCAAAACTGTCAAATAAGAAACTACGTTTTTTTTAAGTGTCAATGTTTATAAGCGAAGACAAAATAAAAAAAATTCTAAAATTAATTTCAAATAAATAAAATCCCCCAAAATCGCAAGACAATAATTCCTTTAAATACCGTGATAAATTGTACATACTCTTAAATAAACAAAAAAAAAATGGATGATAGGGATGAAAATCAATTTATTGTGGATGATGTCAGCAAAATTATTAAGGAAGCTATTGAACGTACAATTGGTGGTAACGCCTATCAACATGACAAAGTAAATAATTGGACTGGAGCTGTTGTAGAGAATTGTTTAAGTGTTCTTACAAAAGAACAAAAACCGTATAAATATATTGTAACATCAATGATTATGCAAAAGAATGGAGCCGGATTACATACAGCTAGTTCATGTTTTTGGAATAATGAGACGGATGGTTCCTGTACAGTCCGTTGGGAAAATAAAACAATGTATTGTATTGTATCAGTTTTTGGATTGGCAGTTTAATTTTATCTCTAGCTAACATTTTTTTTATAAACAAATAATTTATCTTTTTCTTTGTATTTATTTTCATTTACAATTTTTTAATTTTATTTCCTATTAACTTCAAAAAAAAAAAACTATTCAAATTTTAATTGTTAAAAATTTGAAGAAAAATAAATAAATTATTAATAAATATTAATTACCTTATAATGTATATTTTTCAAAACTTGTAAGGTTTTTTAGGTACTTACTACTTATTTGAAAAATAATATTTTTTTTTTGTTCGGTAATTTAAAATAAACATTAGATAAGTAGTAGTGAATTTTAAAAATTTAACTTGATAATAATAAAAAAAAATGTTGGCCTTTAATTTTGAATTTATATTCCATTAGAAATACAAAATGTAATTGAACATATAACATGAATTATTACAACAAATATATAAAAATTATTCTTAACCTACTAACATAATTAATGTTGTTTTATTTATATAACTATACCAATGTGTGGGGAGTTACATACATTATTTAAAAACTAAATAATGTACGAAGAAATTGGCGAACAATGTAATAAATGTCTACATTATTATATTTATATGTAGAAAGGTTTACACTAGGTCCTTTAAATTGTAACAACATTACATTGTGAAAAGCAAAAAAAAATTCTTCTTCAATAGAAAGTAATATTAAATTTTTGTGTAATTAATATTCCTTGTTTCTTTTCAATCTTATAAATACGTCATTATTTCTGTTTTTCATTAACTATTAACAGTTTTAAATTATTTTTCTGTAAATTGATAATTATGAATTTAATAAGAACCTTAGTTTTTATTACAAAAATTTAAATAAAACAATTTATATATGATTATTAAATTTTTGTTTAAAAATATTAATTTTAAAACATTTTATTTAAAATCTTTTACGTTTTCCAATGAAAGGTCTTGAGCTTGACGTGTTTGGCAAATTTAATGTTAAAATATCAGTTCGTGGTTTTAATTTAACGTGTACAAAATTAGCATATTGAATTATTTTTTTACGTGGTTTTGATAATTCTTGTGTAAAAATATTTACATCAATTTCATAATTTGGACTCATTAAAATAGCAAGAATAATAAAATAACACATGGCTTTATCAGTAGAATATGATGTCTTTATCCTATAAAACAAAATTTTTAAAGAATAATTAAACATTTAAAAAATATCATAATATATTTCTTACGATTTAGTAGAATCTTTTGGTGTGAAATTTAACCGAATATGATTCTCAATTTTTACTGAAATATTTGATAAATTTGTTTTTGTCAAAATTCTACTTCTAGTTTTAATCAAAGCACTTAATCCATCCATATAAAGAAAAATTTTAATTTTTGTTAAATTTTCTGGTGAACTTTTTGATGGAGATTTCTTAATATTCATAATTTCATTTAAAATATATTCCGATGGAATACTGAAAATTTAAATTAAACTTTATTAAATGTCTTTCAAATGTTTTTTTTGAGAACTTACGGTAAATTTTCAGTAGTTATTAAAACTTCATTTGCTTCCTCGTTCAGTCGATCTAAAAGATTTTGTGAAACAATTTCATTTAATGTATAAACATCATCAATATTTGTTGCAAATTTATTAAATGGTGGCACAATATTTTCAACACCACTATCAATAATCTTATTTATGTCTTCACTTTCATTATCTGAATTAAATTCTACGACAGTTTTTTGTAATTGATTTTTAACACTATCTACATTTACTTTCATCCGTTCATCACGTTCTAAATGTAGAGCAGCTTTACGACCACCAAAATTTTTTATTAACGTTCGAAACGCTAATTGATCATCTAATTTTTTTTTCGATTTAACTGTACGACTATACACATTATGTGACAAAACAGCTTGATCAGTTTGAATTAATCGAATCTAAATATAAATATAGTAAAAATATTTAATTTTTAATATTATAGAAAAAATTTATACAGTTTTGGTCCGTTTATTTCTGATAGCTATATAAGTATCAAGCTGTTCATTAGATTGAATCAAACCATGATAAATATTACCATTAATAGCCAAAATTGCTCTGTCTTTTTTTACTTCACTATCGTATGCACATGCAAATTCATTTTCTTCGGTATTTTCAGAATTCAATTTACCATTTTGAAAGTTTACTATAAAAATGACAAAATTTTTTAAAAATATTTTTTATAATATTTATAAAATTTACTTACATATTATTGGTGTTTGATATTGTTCATTCTTTTGATTAATTTCTGAAACAACTACTTTATCGGCTCCCATTATTACTTTAGTTTATATATTAACTACACCACTAATTTAGAAAAATTATTAAACTTCCAGACAATTTGTAGATGCAGCTACATTGGATGAGCATAGGCAGGACGTTAAAAGAAGCAGGAATAAAGGAACAAGGAAGAATATACTACAAAATAAATCCACCAGTAAAATAAAAATACTTTAGTTTAATCTTCAACTTCAATCTTCAACATTCAGCGCACGTGAACTTAATTCGAAATTCGAACTGAAATTCGAATTGTCAAAAAAATTTATTTTTTAAGTGAGTTGCCGTTAGTTATCGACAATTGCGAGAACATTCCCAACAAAAATTCTGTCTTGCATGACAGACCCAAGACATGTCACTAGTATGTCTTGGGTAATTTAAAATGTATTAGAAAGAAAGAGATAGATATACAATATTTTTCGAAATAAAATATTTCATTCTATGCGATGGTTAGGACTCTGGTGACTATTACAAAAACTAAAAAAAACTTCTATTTTTTGTATATCTTTTTTATTCAGTGTCAGACAGTAATGTATTGTATTTGTCTTGCGGAAAAAAAATTGTGAATTTCTTTAATTACATTTTTTTTCAGTCATATTTTGACTTATAATTACTGTTAAAAGTTTTTATTGATTAGTTTTAAATGTATTTTATTAGTTTTTAAATAAAAAATAGTGATTTTCATATATAATATAAATTTTTTTCCCACAAGGACAAACATAATACACGTCTTGCCAGACAAACCCAAGACACGTCATGCAAGACATACCCAAGACATGTCATGCAAGACACACCAAAGACATGTCATGCAAGACAAACCCAAGACATGTCATGCATGACGACTTGTGACATTTGTATGGCGATGTCAGCAGTCTGTCTTGGGTCTGTCTTAAAGACATGTCTTTGGTGATTCATGGGTATGTCATTGAAGACATGTTTGCTGGGTTGTCACACCAATAAAGCCAAGTCAAAATATGACTGAAAAAAATTTAATTGAAGAAATTCACGATTTTTTTCCGCAAGACAAATACAATACATTACTGTCTGACACTGAATAAAAAAGATATACAAAAAATAGAAGTTTTTTTTAGTTTTTGTAATAGTCACCAGAGTCCTAACCATCGCATAGAATGAAATATTTTATTTCGAAAAATATTGTATACCTATCTCTTTCTTTCTAATACATTTTAAATTACCCAAGACATACTACTGACATGTCTTGGGTCTGTCATGTAAGACAGAATTTTTGTTGGGATACCCATGAATCACCAAAGACATGTCTTTAAGACAGACCCAAGACAGACTGCTGACATCGCCATACAAATGTCACAAGTCGTCATGCATGACATGTCTTGGGTTTGTCTTGCATGACATGTCTTGGGTGTGTCTTGCATGACATGTCTTGGGTCTGTCTTGCATGACATGTCTTGGGTTTGTCTGGTTAGATGTGTATTATGTTTGTCCTTATGGAAAAAAAATTCATATTATATATGAAAATTACTATTTTTTATTTATAAACTAATCAATAAAAACTTTTAACAATAATTATATAAGTCAAAATATGACTGAAAAAAATTTAATTGAAGAAATTCACGATTTTTTTCCGCAAGACAAATACAATACATTACTGTCTGACACTGAATAAAAAAGATATACAAAAAATAGAAGTTTTTTTTAGTTTTTGTAATAGTCACCAGAGTCCTAACCATCGCATAGAATGAAATATTTTATTTCGAAAAATATTGTATACCTATCTCTTTCTTTCTAATACATTTTAAATTACCCAAGACATACTACTGACATGTCTTGGGTCTGTCATGTAAGACAGAATTTTTGTTGGGAAACTTATAGTGTGCATTTTACTACATAGAATTTTACTACATTTACATGTTTTATAAAGCCTTGCAAAATTAAATGAAAATTTGTAAAATTTATGTAAAATTTGTAAAATTAAATAATAACTGGCCCATACATTTTGTATGGGAAAATGAAAAGGGGTATTTTTCTATTAATGATAAAAGTATGTATGAGATGAGTATGGCAATACTCAATATCATCTATTCGTATACTATATCAATATATATACGACACTAACAGTCCATACCCAGTGGCTTTTAGCCACCACATATAGTATTTTTCTATTAATGATAAAAGTAAGTATGAGATGAGTATGGCAATACTCATTACACATTACCATCTATTCGTATACTATATCAAAATGTAAGTATTTTAATTACCTTTAATTCAAGACAGTATACGTGTCTATACGACACTCATAGTCCATAATTTGTAAATTTATAATGGAAATAAAAATCAATAAATATTATAGTATTATTTTTTCACGTTAACGAATGGAAAAATATACATAAAAAGTTAGAGCAACTAGTACCTAATAATAGGCTTTTTGTGCGAGAAAGTATTAGCCGTACAATAAATTACTTACTTTTCACTTATATGCATATACATTTATTTGTGATTTTTATCTTCCTATAATTTAATAATCCATTTAAGTGTATACCTATCTTTTAAATTTTTCATCAGGATGTTTTCTATTAATTTAATTTAATTAACAACAGATAAAACAACAAGAAATTGTTTAAATAATTTATATACACATTATATCTAGCTCATTTATAAAAAATTTATAATCTATATACAAAATAAGAGATGTATTAAAATTTATATAATCTGCAAAAAAAAATTAATTAATTTGTTAAAAAAAACATTAGAGAAAATATCAATTTTAAAAATTCGAAATAGTTTTTTTTTAACATTTATTTATATGGCAGACTTAATAATTTATTTTGAGTATTTACTTTTTTTTCATTTAATAATTCTTTTTTAAGCTATTTGATTGATAATTTGTATTGCTATTAATTTTCAGTTTATAAAATGACCAAAATATATATAAAATTAAATTAATTTTTTTTTCAATTAATTTTAAAAACCTTATCTAAACATACAAAAAAAATTAAAAAAAGAAATTATAGAAAAATAAAATATTTTTAATTTATACTCGTCTCATTTGTACGAATACTTTTTGTAAATCTACGATAATTGTAACCGGGAAAATTAGTTTGTGTTCTTCTTAAAAAATTATCTGGTTGATATAATGGCATAACTGGTAATGTTTTTGGTAGTGCTTCACCCTGATTTAAAGCTGTAAATGGACTTGACAATCCATTATTTCGTAGACCAACTGTTGAAAATTGGAATGGTTGACGAATTCCTGTAAAATAACCACGTCCATTAAAATCTAATGGTAATGATTGTTTTTTATCGAACTCATATGATGGCGGAAATATTATTCCACCAGAATTTTTTGCCCCAAAATTAATTCCAGCTGGATTTGGTGTACCAAAATTAATAGCAGATGGACTTTGTGATCCATAATTAAAGGATGATATCATAGGTTGTGGAACAAATTGATTATTTCCTGGCATTGGTAATTGTATTCTTAAAACTCTATTATTTTGTTCATTTGTATTCAGATTTTTCAAAAAGAAACGATGGAATTTTGATGATACCATATAAATTGCACCAGGATCAGTGTTTGGTGCTGTTATATCAGCAACAAATTGTAAATTATCTGGATCGTAAGCTAAAATTCTATAAAAAAAGGATTTATTTTAATTTAATTAAAATTGATTTTTATTATATGATTTGATTATTTTTAAAAGTTTTTATCAGTTTACGTTTGTTGATTGTTTATTGGATTATATGTAGCCACAGCTGTTTCTGTTAAAGGACTAAAAATTATACTGCCATCTATTGGTGAAACACCCAATGAAACACCTTGAGATGATTTCTTGCCTACTAATTTGACTGGAAGTACTTGATTAATTGGAATAGGACCGGCTCTAAGAACACTTTTTGCAATTGAAAAAATTCTAAAAAAATATATAAATTCAATTAAATTAAAAAAAATTAAGAAAAAAAAATCAAATTCAATATTGTCGATACCTATCAGTAGCCAATGGCTGAAAATAAAGCATATCAGAACGTGGATCAAATGCTATTCCTACAATACCATCCATTAATACAAATTTATGTCCTAGAATTTCTGATTGAGCAAAATCTGGATCTGGATACATAGCTGGATGTGACATTCTCCAAGTTAAATCACGTGCACTATCATATACAATAATAGCTGGTTCAACAGTATCAGAAATATACACAAATACATCATCACAATTTCCACCTTTTTGTGCTGTTGTCTCATCAATTACTAAATTTGTAAATAATGTTTCACCACGAATTACTTCACGTGGAAAATCAATTCTTCTTACAACACGATCTGTATTTAAATCAAATACTAAAATTTTTGGCGGACATGTAATTTCATAATCTTCAAGAGATCGTGATACACCAGCATCTAAAGCCCATAATCGATTACATGAATCAATTTTTAAACGATAAACAGATACAAGTCCTAAATCACTACAATTATAGCTACGAGTACCAGCTGCATGGAATGACCAATCCGGATATGCCTATACATATAAAAATATTTGATTTACAAATTAATAAATTTTATATTTTATATTATATTACTCCTATATAATTTTAATTTATATTTATTTATTTAAATAATATATTTTATACCTGTAAATCTGGTGAGTTACCAAATTCAGCTAGAGGCACTGAACTTAATGTTG
Organism: Empis stercorea; assembly: GCA_949752835.1. Lineage (NCBI taxonomy): Eukaryota > Metazoa > Arthropoda > Insecta > Diptera > Empididae > Empis > Empis stercorea. The sequence continues at coordinate 61,078,263 of OX457086.1, read as the reverse complement.
CCGGAACACCAGATAATAAACGTGGTGTACCAAGAAATATACGATCACCAGAAACTGCTAAACCAGTTAATAAAATATTTAGTGGATTATAAAAATCTTTGTCATTAACTGGTGAATTAAAATTAAAATTATATTTTAATAATTTCCATTGTTTAGCTATTTCAAGAGGTGCTTGAACTGTTGGCGTCAATGATCCAAAGCTACTATTGACCAAAATTGATAAAATGCATATAACACTTAACCATTGTCCGTTCATTTTGTAATAAAAAAATAAAAAAATTATAAATGAATTTCCTGAAAGAAAATTGAAAAAAAAAACTCAATTTAATTTGTATATATGAGGCATAAAATTACGTGCTATTGCTATATTTAAATTTAGTATTTATATTATTAAATATTTTGGATATTAATGTAAAATGAATACATTAAATATTATAAATTTTTTTTTAATTGAATTGCATATTATTCTTTTTTTAAAAATTTATTACGTGCAAATTAAGAATTTTTATGTTGCTTATTACAAATATTTATTTAATTATACTTTTGGGAAGCTCTGAATTTCCCGATCCAAATCTGTTAATACCCAAGCAACATTAAATAATGGTTCTTCGACATATATATGTACATAATAATATTTAAATTTATATAAGAAAATTGCTACTTTCAATTATATGTGAAGAATTAAACCGGTCACTTTTACGTATCGTAATACATATTGTAAATTTTAGAAATTTTCTACGAATTTTTTTCACTAAATTTTTTTTAAATAATCCTTACATTAAATTAAACAATTTGCTTAAGCTTCAACATTAATCCACTAAATATTTTATTCCACTTTAAAAATTCAAATTTGAACTTGAAAATTTTAATGATTTAATAAAAAAAAATATAATTATGTCATTGACAAGGTAATTATTCAACTGTTACAGATTATAATAAAAATTTTTTTTATTAAAATAATTCTAAAAATGTTAGTGGTTATTAATTGCTTGTAATGTTTGTAATAGAGGCGTTACGCTGCTTAGATTTATGCGATTATAAAAATGTGTACCTCCGATATCAATTACATTCTACATATGTCGATAAAACATAATTATATCTTGAGAAAAACAGCTAAAATTAGATATTTAAATACCGATAATAAATTATAATTTATTTTTAAAGACTGTAAAGTGTCAAATTTTCTACATACGAATTGTGTTAATCGTTGCAATATGTGCGTGTGCGGTCCATACTAAATACAAATTGAAATAGTATACTTATACATGTATTACATACTTTGAAATGGAAGTATTTAATATAATTTATTATATTTTACCAAAATCCAGTTTTAATTTAAATAAATAATTTAATATGGCATTTAGACGTAATGTTATCATAATGTAAAATTATCACTATATATGCCTAGTTATCTATAGTTGTTATACTCGAATTATAAAATTTATAGGATATAAATATTTATCTCTAATGCTTACTACACTACTTATTCTCGTTATTACACTATGCGAAATCTTCATTATAATAATATCCTACAGTATTTGTAAAGTTAAACAATATTAAATGCTTTCTCTCTAATATTAATAAAGAAAATATTTATTTCACTTATTGCAAAGCAATAACGTATATAAAATCAATCAATAATGTAGTCACCATCAGGATAAAATTTAAGATAATAATTTAATTTCCTGGATCATTTAAAATATAGACAAAATATTTCCAATGCTAACTATACAAATAATCAATTACCACATTGAAATCTAACGATCAGTGAACTATGAAGCATTAAGAAACACAAAAGTAAAAAAACAAGGAATATTCGGTATTGAATGATTAAGCATTTTTAAAAGATTATTAATTGAAAACAAAATAAATAAAATATACAAAAACAAAATCAATCCGATTGACATTTAAACAACCTTGCAGATTCAAATAAAAAAAAATGGTTTTAATATAGTAACAAAAAATAAAGTAATATAAAAATAATTGAAGCGATCTCGCATCTTTTATTGCAACTACTATTTTTTTTTAATAAAACGACAAATAATGGAAATATTTTTATGTAAGAAATAAAATTAAATGAATGTAAGGAAATAATTTTTATATATAAATTGTATAATAAAATTTAAATTATTTCAATATAATTTAAAACAAAAATTGGCAAAAAAACTTTTAATTATAATTGAAAATAAAAAACAACAAAAATTTGAAATTCTTGTTTACGTGAGAAAAATTTTTTAATGCCAAATTATAGAGATTAATTTTAGTTAGTTTACTTATATAATAAAACTTTAATAGCGTATAATATCCGGTTTACCAATTTTATGATGATTAATTTTATTTTTGGGGTTGAAGTGACAAAATATATTTTAAATTGGTAAAACCCCAAAAAATTTATTAAATTAATAATTATTACAATTTCACATCTTAGAAATATTTCAAATATTTCTGATATGTGATAAAATGCATATAATAAAATATTTATTTTTATTATTATATTTTTAAGTTAAATAAATTATAATCAAGCGAGTTTTATTTATATTTCCAATATTTCGATTTTTGTTTGATTATTTAAATTTTTATTTGTTGAAAATATAATAAATTATTAATACATTAATAAAAAATTCAATGTTAAGCAAATTATTCTGACAAAAGAATCTGGTTTTTTGGTAGAATTAGCGAGCACCACGCGTCAATTTGAAATCATATTTTATGTTGTGTTCGTATATAGTTTAATTTTTTAAGGAGCTATAGCTAGAGCTTATATTCTATAAACTTTATATTCTATAAAATTTGATAAATTAAAATTAGTAGACTGTGTAGACTGTAGAGTCTGTAAAGGTAATGTATTATATTTTTAATTTTAAATAATACAAATACGACTGATTACATTTTACATAAAGATAAACTTTAAGAGTATAATTTAAAAAGTGAAAACCTGAATTTCCAGTATAGGCTTCAACAATAAAAAGAGGTTTTCAGCACATTAAAATTTTTGATCTATATATTAATTTTATAAGAATTCCTAACCATAATGTATTTATCAATATTCTATTTTTGGTTAATTAACCATTAATTAACAAATAAATCTTTAATATAAATTGGTAAAAGATAATCCAAAAAAAAATAACATTCAACACAACCTTAAATTGTTAATCGTCAACCTTATAATAATATTTATATTTATACTTTTTCTTACATTACTATTTTGCTAACGCATATATATTTTTTTTATATGTTTGAAAATTGAAAGGTTTAATAAAGGAGAAAGTGTTTTGTTTCTATGATTTCTGTTAGATGCTCGATGATTATTAATCCATTAAAAAAAAACTGTAAATAAAATGTATACAACTTTTAAATTATTAACAAATTTAACAGCTATAAATATTTTTAAAAACCGCCAAAAATTAATAAATTATATATACAAAATAAAAACAAAATTGCGTATTAATCCCGAAATGAAACCTTGCAAAATCATTAAATTTGACCCCAAAAAAATTTTTGCAAAAATTATATAATCAATAAAAATAAAATTTTATGTTTATGCAATTTCTTTGTTTCAGATATAAAAAAAAATATGATGTATAGTTTACTATGGCATAAATAAATGAACATAATTTAGGTTAAAAGATCATGTTGAATTAATGATCAAATTGAATAAATATAGTTTTTATATGCAAATGTAAAAGTCATAAATAATTAAATTTTCACCTATTTCTTCAAATTTATAAAATCCTTTCACTATCAAAAGAAATTATTAATGCTACCTGATTTTTTTTTTTGAAACTGTAACAGAAACTGTTAAAAAATTTAACAAAAAGTTATCTCGCACTCTCACATTTCTCTTTGCATAATTGTAAAATAAAAAAAAATAATATGGTCAATAAAAGTATCAAAAATAATGTTAAACACTGAATTACTAACTAACTTTATATATTTAGTAAATTGAGTAAATTGAAAGTAATTATGATTAACTAAATTGCACTAAATTTGCAAATTTGTTATTTCATTTTAGAAAGCTAAAATTAATATTTTGCTATTATGAATGAGCAATAAATTGTTGTAGATGATTATCATTTGTACGTTTTAGATCAAATAAAGCGTAAGCTTTTGAATCCTTCTTGTGATATTTAAATGAAAAATTTACTTATATTTTCTTTTTTAAGGATTTTTAACAACTAAAATTTACCTTGTATCAAGAAAATGTCTTATATCTACAATCAAAATCTACCTTGACTAACATATAATTTGAATACACCCAATTTTTTATTGATATTATCTACCTTTATAATGTTATTTTGAAACAGTGAAAGTTCATGTATGATGGAGAACATAAAAAAAACATTGAACAGATAAAAGAAACCAAAAAGTGAATGTCTAAATATATTATTAGATCATTATAAGTAATATCTTGGAATTTTCTAAAAAAAACAAAATGAAGCGTTTTTAATTATGCAATTTAGTAAATGATTTCAAATGTGTTCAAAATTTTGAGCCACTCATCAATCTTAAACCATAAACTACAATTTCAAAGTGAAGATTTATACTCGTATATACATATTGGTTATGTAATTGGTTGTACACATTTGTTTATAAATAATACTTATAAGAATTCAGATTTACTTTATAAAATGTTTTGTTATTTTTAAATGAATGTGACCCAGAAAATATATTAAAATTTTCTATAATATAAAAACTTTATTAAAAGTACCAAATACCTACCATAATAAAATAAGAAATTATTTATAATTTTTTGTACATATTATTAATTGTATATTTTATAATCCATTAAACCGAAATGTCATAATTAGTCAGCATTTAATACTCGTGATATTAATTATTTATTTACTATTTTAATCTGTTTTATAAATTTAATTATGATTATGATATTTCATTGGAAAACAGGAAAATTTTTAAAATGATAAAAACATCTTAAACTTCAATCAAAGATCAAATTTCCAGTTTTTCATAAAATGATTTAACTAGTAAAGTGCAATTACTGTAATACAAATTTGTAATTTGAAATCACTATATAATTAATATTTAAATTTTAGTTTAGGAATTTCAATATAAACTTAAATTGAAATTATCAGTTTAATGATAACCTGATAATTTTAATTTATTTTTTTTTAAATTTATAAGATGTACCGAAATATTGTGAAACACAAAAATTTATATAATATGTAAATTATAGACATTAAAATGGTTTCAAGTTCATGCGACAAAAGAAATCTTAACCATGGAAAAGAATGGTTATAAACGTATAATTATTGAGCGTGAAAATTACTTTGAGGAAATTTGAAGCTAACAAAGTCTATTTTTCATGTATATTGCCAATTGCCATCAAAAATATATGCCAAATTACATAATAATCGGATAATGGGAAGTGAATTTGATGTGCAATATTGATTATGTACATTATTTTATGAACAAGAAATCAACATAGTAAATAATATAAAACAAAAAAAAAACTGTCTGAATAATTCGATTACTGCAATAATTTTTAAAAATGAAAAAAAAAAAACTAATTTCTTTTTTACTTTATACAATGTTGTCGATAAGATAAATTACTTTATGCAAATATTCATTTATGTTTAATGTTATGTATTTTAAATTTTTTTCCATATTAAATAAAAACAATATAAAATTTATCTTTTCACATTGTTAATTCAAATCAACTGCGTTTGGTGTGAATAATACTAAACGAAATATTACGTAAGATTATGAAAAATTTTCAAATTTACATTACCAAATTTTAATTTATCATTTTTTAGTGCTTGTAATTTTTAATTTTGTTCCTAATAATAATATTTCTAATTCTTTCCCAAATTCTTACTGAATTAATTACTTTGTCGATCGTGAGAAATAAAGATATGTACATTATAATATGTTTCATACCTTAAAAAATACTCGAATTATGATAACATTTCACACATAATATATTTATATATGTAACTATTAAAAAAATGTCACTATATTTTGTGAGTTTTGTGAAATTTTGTAATCATTAAATAATTTCATTGTTTTCGGGAAAATTATTTCCTAATATTAAATTATAGACGACTATACATACATATGTATATTATATATAATTTCAAATATTTTTAATCTTTCCTTTGTGATAAATTTTACTAAATTTACCAAAATTTATTTGAAAATAGTTTTGCGTAAAGGTGTAGCTTATATGTTGTCACTATAGCGGGAGTAATTGAAAAAGATTTTCTTTACTTATATTTTCTACATATATACAAAAATTTACCTGTGGATGGGGAGATAAAATAAACAATGAAAGATTTTATGTAAAATATTTTGAAATTGCGTATCCACTTATGTATTTATCGCTACAAATAATCAAATTTTTGAATAATTTTACTTGTCCAATATTGTAATAATGAAGAAAAACTATTTTCACAATTTCTAGCCTATATATGTAGACATTTGATTTTGACCCAAAAACGCATTTCTCTTTTGTAATTTCATTCTTGACATTATATGTAGCAATGTGTATTTATATGTATAGTATTAGTATTAAATATAATTATTATTTTACATCATTAAATTTTTTGCTGAAAGAGTTAGTCTACGTCCAATACACATTTTTATATATACTTAATTATTTTTTGATTGTCAAAATGATTATTATTTAATTACAAAATTTTACTCTAATTGTAAAATAATTTAAAGTATGTTATGCATTTTTCTAAAAACAAACAAATCAAAAAGTTTTTATAAAATTTTATATTATGAGGTCAATTTAACCACTTAAGTGGCATAAAATTTAAAATTTGTAATAAATTTATATTTAAAAACAAAGGTATTATATTTATAAAATTATTTTTATTATATTTGTTCTTATACAGTTAAAGAAAATCACATTAAAAAAAATTAATTATCAATTAACTTTGTAAACTTTCTTGTTTATGTTTATAATTGATTAACATTAATTTTAATATTTTAAAATGTCTTATTTACTAACAGACAGTAATTGGATAAAATAAATTTTAGTAGAAAAAAAACAAAGGATAATTAATTGAGTAACCATATAAGAAAGGAATTTGTGCGATTTGTTGCAAAATTTTATTAAATTTCAAATAGATTGAAAGTAGTTTCTTTAATCTTCTATACTATAACATATCAAAGATTTGAACAAAAAATAACACAAATAAAGTTATAAATAAATGATAATTTTTTAATAATTATGGATTGAACTATTTCAGAAAGAAACTTCCAAATATCTATCTATAGGTATACTATTTATTCAACTGTAGCATTTGGATTTGAATAAATTGCATGTTTAAAATTATATAATCAGATCTGCATTCGATAAATTAAGTATGTCCTTTTATATAAATATTCCATCTACAAGTGTTTACGAATATTCATGAGGCAGTTCAAATTTATTAAAGATTTTTAACGTGGATTTTGATCGATTTCTTCTATTATATGAAATTTTCATATACAAATTTACTTATAGTAGATACAAAATGAATTACATTGCATTGATCATTGTGTATATTGATCACAAAAATCATTACAGATATTTTTTTTACATCTATATGTATTTAAATATTTTTTTACTAAATTTTTCTCATAGCTTATTGAAATTGTAAAAGTTGAAAATTTGGTACGCTAAAATATATCAATTCTAATTTTACGGATATAAAATAAAATTCTCAAAAAAAAAAAATTCTCAAGAAATAATAATTAATTTCATACTCAAGAATATATTTTATAATGTATAATCTTCAAAACAAAATTAATGAAATATTAACCAATAGAAATTTAACATATACATATATATATACACATATTTCCAAATATTTCCAGTTTCCTAAATTTAAAATTTGGCATTTTAATTCACAAATGTAAGCATTAATGTGAATAACATTCACTTTTAGCAAGAATTTAACTTTTGATCTTGAATAAAACATTTTTTTTTAAGAAAAAGCATTTTAATTTAGAAACAAAATAGATTTGTAGATTTTAAAGTGACCATTAAAGTATTAAATCGAAATTATTAAAATTTAAAAAATCTTTTAATGAACATATTAAATTTTAATTATATTTTGTAAATTGCCATGATAATAATTTAAAAAAAAAATTTGCTGACTAATGTTGAAAAATTAATAAAATTGTTTTAATTTAAATTATTATTAACAAAAAAATAATAAAATGAAATCAATTTAAAAACTATATTTACTTTTGTGATTATCAAAATGGAATAATGTCTCGATAGTTTGTTAACAAGTATTGAGGTGCGGTCAGAATTTAGTTACTTTTTTTTAAATACATATATGAAATTTGCACCTCTTTCAAGGTCATAATTATTATTTTTTTCTACAGTCTGGTTAATATGATTAAAATGTTAAAATTCTTGTGGTAATTTTGTCTTTGTTCATTAATTATTTATGTTGGTTTGTTTTTAAGGAATTACAAAAAAAAAAAAACATAAATAACTGTTGTGTCTTGTGTACTATTTCAAGGTGAACTTTATTTAAAATGTTATTGCCCGTAGGTTTTTTTTTTTAGTTAATTTTTGTTGAACAATCAACAAAACTTGACAACTGGAAAAAGATTGAGTTAAAAAATTATCCTACAAATAAAAAAGAGTTATTTTCATTTTAATATTTTGTGTTCATTTTATATGATCATTTCATAAAAGTATATAAATAACATTTAATTCAGTTCAGGGTCAATTTAACGAGACTTTTAAAAAAGGATTTAAAGTTACTTTTCTTAATTGTCAATAAATTGCGATTGAAAACAAAAACTACCAAAACGTGATTTGTATTAATAAATGAGTGAAAGTTGTTTATTAAATATTTTTTTTTTAAATCAAATAAGTTTTTAGCATCGTTCTTTATTTAATGATTATAATATTGTAAAATTTTACATATATTTTTTAAAAGAATTTATTAATTACATGCAACTAAATTAAAAATATAAAGAATAATTTGTAAGTCATTAATTCAACTATAAATAGATTTGATAATTAATTTCCTTACACAACATATTTAATAAAGATGCAATTATTGTAGTAAATAATTCTAATTAATTTCGGGAAAGAAAAAATTGATTATATTATGGCCTTGTGAATGAAAACGGTGTATTTTTCTACTCAAGGTTTCAAGTTTCAACAAAACAACATAATATATAAAACTAAACTAATTTGACAATGTCAATAATCGTGAAATCAACTTTCCTATAAATTCTTGTTTAATTTTAACTGATTTGCAAAATTTAAATATTTGCGTTAATTATACAATTTCCGTAAAACATCTACCACATTTATAATATTTAAATTGCAATTTTATATTATTTATTATACCCATAAAAATAATTTTTAATTCATTATAATGTTAAAATTTTATATACTCAAAAACTAATTTTTTAGTATGTCACAGAAAACTTATTCAATATCGTTTCTTAACATAAAACTCGAATTTAAATCTATAAGATTTTCCTAAGTATGCATATGTTTTTTATAAGTAGATTTCATTAATGAACGAAATAGATTTTTAATTGAATATTTTATTATTAGTATTAAGATTGTGAAAAACTTGTCCATTTATTTAACTCCATCACAGGGTAAAAGAATTCTTAAAGTGAAATTTAAATACGCTTAAAAACATTTAATATTATACATATGTTTCCAACAAGGTGAAAGAAAATTTTTTATACAAATAGCTAGCTATTTAATTCCAACTTTTACCAATCAAATTTTTGAACATTTAAAATTGTTTTGGTCGGAATTATAACAAGGAAAAGTGGAAATAAATGTTGAAAGTATAATTAAAACTGAAAATTTTAATAGTTTTTCTCTTATAAAATTTATTAGTAACAGTAATATTATTATTATTTGAAATATTGAATTTCTATATAATTTAAATCCATTTAAAATAATTATCACAAAATCCTTGAATGATGTTAATCCATAATTCAATATAAAAACAAGTAAAATTATACACTTTATATTTATTTTAACACTTTTCTTTCTTTTAATACCTTTTTATATAATATTTTAATTATTTTTTAACATCAAATTCAATTTATATATATTATATAAACGAATTATTTTTTTATATTATCTAAATTGTTTCACTGTCACAAAAAAAAAATTTTTATTACCAATATGTATAATTCAATTTTTTTTTTGGAAAACGTTTCTTACTAAATAATAACCGAACTCTTTGGCGTTTAAAAAGAAACTGATTTACTCAATGCCACAAAATCAAATTATATACCAGACAAAAACAATCTCCCATTATATGTTATTTTGCAGAAATATATTAAAAGATATGTTTTAATATAAATTTTTACCTGGTCTGCAAAATACTAAATTTACTCTATAAACAAAATCATATAAAGTAAATTGAATTTATACTAAAATTAGAGTATAATAAGAGAAATTTTGATTTTGTGAGAGAATTTTGAATAATTTTAAAATTAGCGATCATTATGCATAATTATCAAACAATCCTAATACTATATCTTTAATTTTGTTTTGCAGTTATTGATTTACTATCGTTTTTTTTTCATTATCATCATTGTTGATTTTTTGGTGGGTTTTTTTTTCTTAAACTGTAGTAACTTTTGATTCCGTAAGCTTTCAGAATAAATTTAATATAATAAAAAACCCAAAATTTATTGAATTGATTGAATTTTTTTAATGAAAAATGTATTTGTTTAAAAAAATATATTAAAAATTAATCCTTTTAGATATTTTCTTATAAATTAAATTAAATTTATCGTTAGTTTGAAATTATATTATGTAATATGATTTGTATATAAAACGATACTATCAGAAAATAAAAATATTTTCATCAAATTTTATAAAATTAATAAAAAAACAGGCAAAAATTTATACCACTCCTTTTTAACTTTTCTGACTTTAAGTTCAAAGTAAATTTTTTAAGAAGTTTTCAACTACTTGGCTGAATAAAGTAATGCTATGTAAAATTAAATAGATTTTCTTAAAAATAAAATTATAATTTTCAACAATTTTAAGGTTGTTGTTTGTCGGTGTGAATAATTCTTGAACTTTAATACTAATTTATATATATTTTTCCCTATATTCATAATTATTACTACAGATTTTTTCTCAAATTTAAAAATTTAGGTTAAGTGGTTAATTTTATAATTTCGAAATTACTCACTATACTATGATATTATAACTTTTTTTTATATACTATATTATTGTAAAATTAAGATTGGTAATTTTTTTATTAAATTTCATATTGTACAATTATGAAAAAAATTGAGGGTATCTAATATTTTAATTAAAAATTTATCTTGAAATCAAAAATATATCAAACAGTGAAATAAAATTGAATCTTTAATCATTTATGTAAGTTCAAAAGTTTTTTTTTTCATTTATTTTAACAGAGAGTAGAAAAATTCATACTATAAAAGGTTTAATTAGGATTCGAATACGTTGGTCATCAAGCTTTGTACAAATAATTATATGTGTACACAGAAATCACATCACATTTTATAACTTTGACAATTTTTATTTTGGGAAAAAAATTTAAAAAACAAATTAATGAGATCGCTTTATTTTTAAAATGAACACAAAAAATAATTATTGTCATTTAATACCATGATTTATCAAATCAAATTTTCACAGTTTTATATTATATAAATCGTTAAGGCATTCTAAATAATTTACGTAAGATATTTAAAAATAAAAAATAAATTATTTTTGATGCTTAAAAAACTTTGAATTTTATAGATTTTTTCATATATGGAAAATAATATAATTTTACACGCCTAACGTTCAAAACTAGTGACCAAAAAATAAATTGTAATAATTAATATTGATTTTGCACAAAAAATAAATAATAAGCTTCAATTATAATTAGCCACATAAAAAAATATTACTACAACTACAAATTTTCTTATAATTTTAATGATTTTAATTAAATGTTCAAGGATAAAAACACCTTCTGTCCTTTAAAACCATGATTATTAAAAATTATAAACATACTTATATAGTAAATTATGTAATTAAGCAACTTCCCATAATTAAAATCAATTTATATAATATCTTAGGGAAAAAATTTATATTAAATAAATTTGATGCAAAAATTTCATAACTAAAAAGTTTTTTTATACATATTTTTCTTTGGAATATTTACAACCAAAAAAATAGATTATTTTATTTGTTATCTAATCCCTTTCTAATATGCAGTTTTATAATATATATAATTTTAAATTAATATTCCAGCAATATTAATAAAAATTAAATATATTTTGTAGATAAACAAAAAATGTACATAAGATTTTAATAAATAAAATATTCATAAAAATGCATAGATGAAAGCTCATCAAATCGACAATCTAATTTGCGTTTAGTATAAACTGAACTATATATTTTTCAGCATAACAATAAAGTAAAAGTTCGTCGAATCAAATATAAACCAACAAAAAAAATCAAATAATTATGAGACATTAAGAGAAAAAAACACAATTGAATATATTATAACAGCTAAAGGTGGGCGAACATTAATTGCAATACTCCAATACTTAACAAGCAAGTATAAATTCAGCATTGATAATTATAATTTGAACTCATCAAAATGGCCTAGACATTAAGTTTTCGGTTACTGGATAATTTGACTAACAAAATATAATTAAATATAATAATTTTAATTTGGTCATGAAGAAATCAATTTTGCGAAAATATTTTTAATTTAAATTTTTTATATGATTGAAATATTTCAAATTTTATTATTAATCTTAGTTTTTTTTTATGAAATTTACGTAACATGAAAAATAAACTATATGACGAAATATATTTTAATTTTTATATCTATGGTGAATTTTTTGTATCCTAATATTATAATTATAAAAAAACTTACAGGTTACGTTTTTAATTATTTAATATCGTATTATGTTAAATAACAATTTAGTATGTTTAGTATTAAAAAAAGGTGAAATTTTAACATTTGTGAGCGATTTTTTGGACAATATATTTTACATAATCATAATATATAACATTTTTTTTGTGAACGACTTTATGAGGGAGTTAAATATTAAATATATAATGTAATTAATTATATTTTTTTATTATTCATTTAAATATTAATATATTATTTCATGATTATTTAATAATGTTATTAAAGTAGACATAACATAATACGTAATATAATTTAATTTATAATTTGAGGATACATATAGTTTGTTTTTACCTTTTTGACTTTTCTGACTAAAATTTACCAAATAGTTTGAAAATTGTTCTTAAACAATGATGGTTAAGAAAGTTTCTTAGTCGAAATTTTATTAATATAAAATATAACTTTTGATATGATTAATTTTTTTTTAATAATCATATTTCAATCAATGAAAAAATTAACTTGTATTCAATATATATCTGGAGGTTGTTCATAATTGGCATAGAACAGTACAGTATTTATTTTATTTTTATTAAAAAAACAATTGCATAAAAAAAGATATAGAAACAGAATTAAAGGAAATTAAAAAAAAAAATCAACATCCCCTTTTGCAGATTGAATATCCGCCCCTCTTTGTATAAAGAGCCTGTATCCGCCCTGTTATTTACCTTGAATTTTTCAATAAATGTTCAATAAATTTATGACTATGCTTTTCCATAGTCAGATTAAAATTATTATTTTATGAATTGTTTAAAAAGCTTTAATGTTTTATGTTCAATTTAAAAACTATGTATAGCTACATGAACATGTCTTTAACAATTATTTTACCTTGTCTTTAACTGATTTGTTGTTTGGAAAATCAAGTTGAAAATTGCTTAAAAAAAATATCGCTGATATTTTTTCTAGTGTCTTATGGTGTTATCCATTCACTTTTTTTTTTAGATAACGACAGAATTTTCAATTTTATCTGAGAGATTTAAAATGATTTAAAGAAAAATGATTGCAATGTGCTGCATAATTATTTACATATATAAATAAATTCCTGTCCTGTTTATTGTTTGCATATTATAAATATTTATTTTATGTCATTAAAATTTATGAAATTTAGTTTATATATTGAATCCGATGAACTAGTTTCTTTATTACAACAAAATAAAGTGTAATTAATTTATATGTTTATATTAATTGATTCAGTAATAGCAATAAAAAAATTTTAAAAATAAATTATATAATTCATTTAATATGAAAAATACTGGAACTATTTACATTCTATATCAATTATATAAATTATTAATTTTATTTGAAATATATTAAAATATATTAGTTAATTTATGACGTATTACGACTATAGCCTCGACACCAAGCCCGGAGCAGAAGCTACAAAACTGGTTGCGAAAAGAAAAATTTTTATTTTAACAAATTGTTATCAAATATAATAGTGCAATATAGTTCAATAGATGAATCAGGTAGTTAAATCATCAATTTCAGTTCAGTTCCACAAAATTAATACATATATGTATAAAAATTTTTTTATTAATTTAATATTTTATTTTATTTCATATTTAAATAATATTATATACCAACATTACATAATTTACGCATGCCGTATGTTAGTATTTAAGTCACGCACCTATTAAAAAAAATTCAACCAGTTTTTTGTTGAATTTATAATAACAAAAAAAAATTACTATTTGTGGTGACACCAAGGAAAGTGAAAATTTGACTTCATTTATATTAGTTAAAAAAAAATATAACTATCGCTAATCAACACTGTCGAATTAATTGCTTAATTTATTTTATCTTTAAAATAATTATATAGTAAATATATTAAAATATGATTTAATTAAAAGTTTATTACTTAATAAATCAATTTTAAATGACATTTATGTATAATTATTAATTTAGACTAATATTTAATTATATACTTCTTTATTTTACCATATTCTTGTAACAGGAAATTAATATTATTCAATTTTTAATTCATCCATGCGTCAATGTCAGTTAATTTAATGTCTAGCCAACATTTTTTTATTTCATAAAAATCATTTTCAAAACAAAAATGCGTAATCTTGAACCTTCTCTTTAAATAACCTCTTCAAATTTTTCTTACTATATATAATTATAAATAAATGATTTAATTTTATCGTAACATCGGATTTTAATTTAGCAAACAAAAAAATTTGGTTTTATATTATTTTATTAGATAAATAATGAACGAAAAATTGTGGTTTATGTTGAATACAATACATATATCTAAGCTTAAGGTCTTATGTAATTTTCGAAACATAATAAAATCGTGATTTGGTCAAACAAGATATGTACATAAATATACTTTTTTTGTAAGTTTTATAATAACAAACAACTATTCTTTAAAATCGTTTAAATAATTTTAACCAACAATATAATTATAAGTGATCTAATTCCATTCACATGTCTCTTATTATTATAGCGCTTTTTTTTGCAATGTCAATAATTTTATTGACGAAAGAACATGATTAATTTGTTTAAATTTATTATTTAAATTATATACCAAAGAAACATATGTATAACAAATAAATAAACTATAGTTATCAAATAAACTTACATACTTTCTACAAAAACTAAAAGAAAAATCAAGTCTTTCCATAATATTTTTACTACATGTATAGATAGGTACAGATACGTGTACATTATATATACTATTTGATAATAAATCATAACGTCACGAAACTTTGAACTTAATTGCAAAAAAGAAAAATTAGTATATATTATAATAATAATATAAATTTATAAAATTTGTAATATAATTTACATTTCCACAACTTTAACTTGTGTTACCTAAACTGAAGAATTTATAAATAGCATAAAAATTGTATAAATTAATACGAAATTATTGTATCCTATCTATGCTATATCACAAAATTTATATATATAGATAATATCTAATAATATTATTATAAATAAATCATATTTACTGCAAGCATATCAAATGGTAAATCAGATACGGTGCAATATTAGCTAATGGACTAGTGTATACACTTATATTTTGTGTAATATAAGTACACATAATGTGTTAACAAAATGCTGAAACATGTTCGGCAACTATTTTTTATATCTATGTAAGTATATTATTATAATAATATAATTGAGCTTGACTTGGGTCTGTTTTTCTTTGAACTTCTTAATTAAATGCTTGTAAATACACAGTTAAAGTATATATAAAAATTTCTCACCCAGTAGAGTAATCGAGTAATTTAAGTATATATAAAATTATTATATGTACTTATAAATAAAAATACGGAAGCTTTCATATTTATTTGCAATAATAAATTCACGCGATGTTAAAAGTTTAAAAAAAAATATTTCACACTTTTGAGGTAAAACTGTGGATTTGAATTTTATAACTACCTCTAAAAATATTCTTAATTCTTGCAGTGCTTGGTGTATATGCATGTGAAAAGTAATAAATAATATTCGCTCTAATTTGTTTGAGACCTTGAATTTTTTTTTATCATTTATGTATAAATAATTTGGATGGTAATAAAATGTTATTTTCTTGAATTTTCATTCAAGGTGTTTACAATTTGTTTGTTTTTTTTAATTTTTAAATTGAATTTAATTATATACATATTACCAGCCCTGCATCAGTAAACCAGGTTTTATTTGAAATATTTTTGCGTAAAATAAATCAGAAAATATAATTTTATTATAGATAACATTAAATTGGGAATTTTTAATTTGTTAATGTGATTAAATTGTATTGCATATTTTCATTTAATTGTATATTTTGAAATATTTAAATTTATAATATAAAACTTTCAAATGTTATTGAAATATGAGGGATACGAATATTTTTGCAAAAGAAACCAAATTATTATTAAATTGGCTACTATAAATATTTAAAATAGTTCAGGTTTTCCCTACAGGCTATAATTAAGATTATTTGAAATAAGTATAATAACAGATATTAAAATATATTCTAGTATCTGATGGTGTAATCAAATAGATAACTATATGTGGTATAATTTAATTGTTGATTGTGGTTAATTAAACTCAATGATATGTTATATATATTTACATTATACTATATTATACATACATATATATTTATTTAATTCTCAATTTTTTTTTCACTTTCAAGATATAATTTAATTCAACTGCAATTTTTTCGCATAGTATTGAATCCATTGTACTGAACTGTACTGAATCCATTGTACATTGTACTGAATCCATTTTCTTTTAACTAATTTTGAAGGATCCCTAAAAATACTGCAAATAAAATAATGTAACACTTTAAAACTTAAATGTTTAATTACAGGGCCATAAATAATAGGAGTATATAAATTTCAATTACATTAAAATAAAAAGTATTTCTATACAGTTACTATAATTTGTATTCCTTGGTATTCTTAAATAATTATGTATTATTTCATTTTATTTCATTTATGAATTAGGTAAAATTATTACAAATTCGATAAACTTTACATAGTTTTTCAACAAATTAATACATTTGACCTCACTAACACTAATAAAATATTAATATAGTAATAAGAACTTTAAAATTAAAACATAAAAATAACATTTATCTGTTATATTATATCAATATTTAACTTACATATTAATGCGAAATTTAAATTTAGCATTTAGCTTTAATTGGTAACGCCGATTTCTTTAATATTTATCCGATAAATCTATATTTTTGGAAAAACCTATAAACGACTACCATTTACAATATTGAGACCATTGAGAGATAAAAGCATTCATTGTGACTAAAACAGGTTTTAGGTCAAAATTAGTGACGAATAAATTCCGCACCTATAGACGTAGACGAAAAATATTTTTTCCAATTACGAAGTGTTTTTAGTCGAATGTATATCAGATTAAAAACAATTCTTATATACAAAATTTACTTGACCTGGAAATTATATTTAACAACAGCGAAAATAAAAGATTTATCAAACACAATTGCATTTGGTATACTAAATATAATATAATATTTCTATAAAATATTACAGAAACCCAATATAAGTTAATATATACAAAATGGTATATTACAAATTTTTAAATATATATAGTTCTTTTCTTATAATATTGTTTTTCATTCAAATAATTATGTAATCGGATAAAATAATATGCATGGGTTGTAAAAATTTTTGTATAAACTAATTTTATGTACTATGCAATATAATTACAATTAATATTAAACCAATTACAATATGTGAAAATATTTACTCTCTTGCTTAAGATTATGTACACTAATCGCTTTTTTTTGCACTAATTTTTATGTTAAGTTAAATTGTACTATAATAGGTTAGGTACAATTTATAATTAATTTAATTAATATTTCTTTGGTATGGTAGCTAATCAGATTATTTTTAAATGTTAAGGAAAATTATGAATAATTATCAATTATTATTTCATTAAACTGGAATTTTAATAATAATCTTGCTGAAAAAATAATTTTTAATTTATCTTTATAAGTATTATGGTAACATTATATATAATTATAATTATAAGTATTATGGCACACTTTTTTCATTTTTATATAGTTTTATATTAATGGGAAAAATTCCAAAAAAAAATATATAAGAAAATATGTTAAAATATTATAGTACATAAATGTATTGGCTTCAAATTTAAATTTCAGATTTGTGATTCTAACCCATTTTATTACTGATTTCCAGAAATTGAAAATATATGTATATTCTTTCATTTCAAATTATTATAACCTTGAAAACTTATCTAATTTTATAAATTTCTGAATATAAACTATATATAAAGTAATTTATTTCAACACCATATAAAATATTGATAATTTAATTGATTTTAATACCAAACCAAAATAGTACATACATAATAAAATATTTACCATAATAATAAAATTTATTGCTTATGTAATATATGTAAAGTACACATTAAAAAACATTATTTGGTTGGTTTCATTATTGGTTCAAAACTTATAAAATTTATGACTATACTAATGAAATTTTTACACATATTTTATTAGTAAATTTTTTTTCAGCATTTATTAATAATACAAAATAAAATTTTAAATTACAAAACATTAGATGATTAAGCATGAACTTTTTTATCCAATATTTATACAATAATTATTGTACTGATTGTCATATTGGGTTTAAAAAAAAAACCAATATTTATATTTATATGACATTTTTTTTATTAAATATAAGTCCATACTTAATATAACTAACCCGCCATTGGCTATATGCACGAAATGTATATATATCCAAAGTACCATAAAAAAATAACTAAATTTTCTTTAACATTAAAAATTAAAATTATAACACAATAAAAAAAAGCTTTTTTTTATTTATAAATAAAAATTAAAAACAACTTAATGATTATGCAAATATTTCTATTTCTTTATATTCCTACATAATTGTATTTTAATAACAGCAGCTGGCCACATTTTAATTTGGTTGGTTTAAAAGGTGGTATAGTTTATTGGTAACGAATTAACATACCAAGTAAAAATAAATGTTATTGATATTGAAAAAACAATGAAACATGTAATTTTTATTTATCTATGGTTGTTAAATTTGAAAAATTTATATTATTATAAATCCGGAATAACAATATAATAGTAAAATTATTACTTTTAAATAAACTAATTAATAATTAGTTTTGTCTTTGTGTATAATTTCTGTGGTATACTATACAGAAAATTTTCCCACATGATATAATTATTAAAAAAAAATAATAATAATTTGTTATAAAAGATATTTATATAACTTAGAGGTCAATAAATTACTAAGAATTTAATATTTATTTTGAAATGAAAATATAATTTACAATAAATATTCTTATTATATTTCATAAACACACCTACATTAAATTTGGTTAAGGAATTAGATTATTTGATTTTAAAATATAAATATAATTTTTAAGGTATATATATACATTAGTATATTTTAAAAGTTAATATTCAATTTTTTTGTGGAGGTGTGTCACTCATATTAATTTTGTACAAGTTAAATTACAATATTCTATTTAATTAACCATCACAAATTTACTAAAAATATATAATAAGATTTGATATGATTTGCTTTTTGAAATATTTAATAAGCTACAAAAAAAGAATCAATGTAATACTTTTAAATTTTACAAATATTAGTGACTCTCTCATCAGAGTTACTGTCTATATTGTTTAATTAAGATATAACAACAATGTCAGATTCCTTCTTTTAGCTTAGTATAGTTCAGTTTCACTTTCACTATTATCATACACTTTTGGCCCAATTTTAAAACAGATATTTTTATTTGATTATGTCGGTGTTTTTGTGATGGGTGTCGGTATATTAAAAAAGTAATAACAATACCTATATAGGGAGTGCCTTCTACTGGACATGATATAAAGTCTCAGTATATTTTATATAAAGCATTTTCAAATTAATCAATCTTCTACGAAAATTTATGCCAGAAATTAAAATTAAAATTTGTTATACTTTCAATTATTATTTGAGGAAATTTGATGATATTACAAATATAATAATAAAAACACTTTCAAATTAATTTACACTCTTCCACTCATAATTCAAAAGTGTTGTTAAGAGTTCGTTAAAATTTTAACAAATAAATAAACAATAATAAATTATTATAAAAAAAAATTATGATCTAAATTTCAACAGCCAATATATTTCACCTAATAAATCTCAATCAAACTTTAATTTATACCATGGACTACACTTTAACATACGCATACTATTTTTTTATAATATAATTTATAACCCAGGGTCTTTTAGTACAATAAATTTTATAATACTAAATAACCAAATAATAATAATAACAATTGGAGATAATTTTATTTCTTTCAAGTTTAAAGCCGAAAGCACTATTAACAACGCTCACATATTATAAACCATGACTAATTTTAGACTTACCTGAGTTTTGTGCACACAAAGATTTTGTTTTGGTCAAATTGTTTATAATAATTTGAACGTTCAAATAAAATAAAATAAATCAAATTTTTAGTGTTGTCTTGTGGGTTGGTTGTTTTCATACAATGTCATCAGATTAAGTATAATCACAATACATAATTTAAAATAAATTCTAATCGAAATTATTATATATTATTTACATGAAATCACATTATTTATTTAACAATTTTTTGGTAAATCTTTTGATAAACATCTCTAGATATTGAAATAAAACAATTACAAGATTCATTATAATTTTATTGGTAATTTGTTCAATTTAATAATTCAACTTTGAAAATACTGATGATTATTCAATATTTTATAAAAATTAATATTGTTAATAATTTTTATATCATTGTAAATGCAAAACGGGTTGGGTAGGTATAAGTTTTTATTTTCAAATTTTTGTTAGCATTATTAAAAATCATTTGATTTTAGATTCTATATTTTTCGAAGAAAGATAATATTGTTGCAACGTTAGCTGCAATAAATCAAAAATTTACATTGTTACCAGCAATAAATCGATCATTAAAATGTTAATTGCAGTTTTTTGCATTTGATATTATTTTTTCATTTGTTCAATAGTTTATGTATCGCTTACATAAGAATACCTTATATGAAATATAATATTTTCTCAACATTAAATCTGTTTATAAAATAAAAATATTTTAATTTCAATTTTACCAGACTGGCATGTTATTCGAAATCATGTTTTTCGGTAAAATTAAATTATATTTTTGGGCGTACTACGCATGAGTATACATAATATGATAAATTCACATGATACATTATTTTTTGATTTCATATTTATTTTCTTATATACGATTACTACCGTATAATAATTATAATGTTTTTGTAGTATTTGACCTGCTTATATTTTTTTAAACCTTATGCAAAATTCATATTTTTTTCCATTGAAAACATAACTTAATTATGTTTTTTAAAGATTTAAATTGGAAATTTGGGTTGAATTTATACAAGAAATTTCGATATTTTCACAGGAATGATTTTTTTATCAATTTTAAAACGATTTTAATCTGTACTCAAAATTTTACAGACTTCGAAAAATTATTATATAAACGAATTAACATAAATTTTTGATTGATTAGATTTTGTGTAGAAAATTAGGTAATAGCTTGGTTAGAAGCTAGAAGGTAATAGTAAATATCAGCAAACAAATTTTGAGTATGTAGAAGATAATAGTAAATATTTCAGTTTGTAATGAAAATAAAAATCATCTTTTTTTAGTATAAAATTTATCATTAATTTCATAATTATATAGTAAATTTATTATAACCCAGTCATTTTTTTATCGTTTTTATTGTATTAAATTGTTTAGCTGCTCCGATCCGATGCATTCCCATATGACTTTTATTATTTTTTATAATTTCTCTGTAAATCGGGAAATATAGCTAAAGGCAATCAGATGGGGTTATCACCGTATGGGTATAAAAATGCCTGACTTATAATGATACAATTTTCTAGTTTGATTATTATTTTTATTTAAACTAGTATAGTATCAATATTTGATTAAACATATATATATATTAAATAATTTTTCTATATTTGTAAAATAATCATTAAAATGAAATTACCAATTCTCTTATTATTTACCCACCTATACCATTTACCTATTTTCCAACTTACCAGGAAAAAATTAAAATAATAAAATGATTAACATTAACCAATCTTGATGCATTCCATTACAATGATTCTCATAAAAATCATTTTTATTTTCAATATAATATTTTTAAGTAAATCAAATATAAACCATTATAAATTTGAATCAAATGAATTAATTAATTGTGTTTATAATATTATAAATAAATATATTTCTATTGGTGAATCATTGTCCGGTTCAGTTTTATCAATTAATATCAATTCAAATAATACAATTCTTCAACAAATTTTACTTAATCGAATTTATAATGAAAATAAATTTTATTATTGGACAAATGTTATTAAAAATTTTGAAAAAGATTCTTTATTTGAATTTAATATACCTGAAAAGATAAAAACTTATATAATTTTTATAAATTATATTGATGAATTATATGATATTTTAGAACAATTAAAACATTTACCAACATGGAATTCATTAGCTGAAACATTAATTATATATACAAATCGAATTGATTTAATTGAACCAGAAGATGAACGTGATTCATTTAATACACGTATTATAACTGAATTAATTGATAAAAAATTTTTAAATCATTATTTAATAAATATTAATTATAATGAAAATTTAGTAGAAAGTTTTTCATATTTTCCATATGATATAAATAATAATTGTGGTCATGAAATTAATAAAATTTATTGTGTTGATCGATGTGAATTTAATAATGATATAGATAATTTTAATATAGTCGAACAACATAGAAGTATTCTTAAAGATAAATTTCCAAATAATTTAAATCAATGTTTATTGAAAATTGCTGCTAGATCATGGGAACCATATACAATTTATAATTTAACTAATAATCAATTTACTGGTGGAATTGATGTACAAATTATAAAAACATTAGCCGAAATATTAAATATGAAAATTGATATACGTTTTGAAAATAGAACTTTATATTATATATTTCAGGATTTGATTGATAGGTAAATTAGTATAATTTTTATATGAATTATTAGAATTTCAAATTACATCTAGCTATTTTTTTAAATATTTCTTTTAGTTCGATTGATTTAATAATCGGTGGTTTTGATGAAGAACCCGCAATTAGTCATTTAATATCAACATCAATACCATATTATCAAGATGATTTAACATGGTGTTTAGCTAAATCTGAAAATATAATACATTGGACAAGTTTTTTATCACTTTTTGATAAATTTACAACAATTTTAACAATATTAACAATTTTCTTATTAACAATTACAATTACCGGATTATTTTTATGGTATAAAAATAAAAATAATAATTTATTAAAAAACTTCATTCAAATTGCATCAGTTTTATTAAATCAAAGTCCAAATATTTATACAAAATATATATCAATACGTGTAATATTATTAACAATTTTTATATTTTCACTTATAATTAATGCTGCTTATCAATCATTTTTAATAAGTTCATTAACACATCCACGGAATCAATTTCAAATAACAAAAATTGAAGAAATTTATAAAAATTCAATTTATGTTACTGGAGGTGTTGAAATTGTACGACATTTATATAAACAAGATTATGTAAAAAAAAAAACTATATATATTTTATATATTTTTAAAAAGTATTTTGTTAATTAATATTATAATTTCTTTTTCCCATATAGATATTTGATTATCTTCGTAGAAAAATGACTATTTGTTACAATATTGAAGAATGTTTAAAAGTTTCGATTGAAAGGAAAACATTAGCTGTTGCAATATCAAGAGAACATGTCTTTTATAATCAGAATATTTTAAGAGATAAATTATATTGTTTTACACGAAATGAAAATATATATTCATATTTGGTAACAATATTAGCACCAAAACAATATCATTTATTAAAACAAATGAATAATATTATACAAATGATTATTGAATCTGGGCATATTGTTAAATGGACTAGAGATATGAATAATGATAGAATATTAAAAGATGCTGTTAAAATGAATAAAAAAAATATTTATGAGAATATTTTAACAATTGAACAACTTAAAGGACCTTTTATTTTAGGTTTAATATTATTATTGATATCAAGTAATATTCTTTTATTCGAAATATTTGTTTATTGGATAATGGAAAAACGTAAAATGAAAAATACAAATAACTATTATATAATAATAAGATTTAAAATATGGAGAATTTTACATAATATTTTCTAGTAATTAGAAATAATTTTTTATAAATAAAATCAATTTAATATAAATTATATAAAAATTTCTCATAAATATGTACATTGTTAATGTATAATTATCTTAATGAAGTTAAATTGCATAAATTTAGGTGTTTGAAATAATAATATTGAAAGTTAGTTAATGTTTATGTAGCACAGGGTATTTCAGTTTATATAAAATACAAGTATGTAATGTAAGTCGCAAATTGTCAATATTTAAAATATTTTTTAATATTGGCAAGATTAAAATATCATTTTTCCAAGAACCTCACTTTTATTTTAAGATAAAAAAATTGATATGTAAGATATAGAATAAATATGTATAAAAATGTCAAGATTTTTGCAGATGATTTTTTACCGATTATTGAGTGACGCTACGCTACATGTCAATAATATTTTTAGAACATTATTTTAAAATTTTTAACTTAATAATGCGTTCAATCAATTTTAATATCAAAAACTCAATTCTCGAGATAAATAACTATGCCCACTGTTATACATAATTAATAAGAAAATTATAGATATATTTCTGTTTCTATAATCAAAATTGGTTTATTAGAAATATTTCAATTTTACTTTAAGAGTTTTAACAAATGAATAATTATTTAAAAAATGATCACAAAAATTAATTGAATTATATATACACAACAAAAAAAATTAATAATAAAAAAAAAATATCGATTTTATTGCAGAAATATTTCACATTTTATGTTTTTTTAACCATTTATTTAGATATAATACCCTTGTGTCCAAAAATAGATATAAGTTTATATTTTTCTATCGTATATTTATTTAAAGAAAAAGCACTTGTATAAGAAAAAACAAAACTTCGATTAATATAGAACAAAAAAAAAATTTGATATCTAAATAACGAAATTAACCCATAACTTTAAAAGGAAATTTTTTTTTGTTGAAATATTTATAAAAATTTTTTATCTATATAATTTTTGACTTAATGATGTTGCATACAATCAAAGGAGAAAATTATATTTACAGGTGTTTATTTAATTTTCCTTTTGTTTTTTTTACATATAGATAAATATATAAATTTCATTTTTTTACTATCCGAAACATATAAAAAAAATCACAAGAAATATTTAAATTAATATTTTCTATATTTCAACAAATTCAATTTTAAATAATAAAAATAATAATTTAAATAAAAAATAAATTAAATTTAAATAATATAATCAAATATTTTGCACAAAAATTTTAATTAATATATGATTAAAAAATGTTGTTGGTTTTTTTTTTTATTACGAATAATAATTAAATTTTATTATAATTTTAATCAAAAAAATTTAAAACTAATTAGAACAAACCCCTAAGACAGTCTAAGATAAAATAAAACGAGTTATAACTAATTTTTCTACCAGGTAAACATTTTCTTTATAATTCCTACAAACATAATAAAAGAAAAGAAAAAAGGAAATATTGTGGGGGTGTTGTTATTACCACATCATCGTACCATCAGAAAATTTAAATCATATAAGACTTTTCTTTGCTGAACATTTTTATGAAATTGTAAAAAAGAAGAAATCAAAAATATATAGAACAAAAGTATAAAATTCAAAAATAATTTCGAAATATTATATATTATGAGATTCGAATTCGAAAATTTATATTTTTAAAAATTTTTCAATGTGTCGAACTTTTAAAGGAAAGAATATGTAAAAACAAAAAAAAATTTAAATTTGAATTTCGAAAGATAAAATTCGTTTTGTTTCGGAATTATTAAACCACCAGGAACAAAAATTTTCATCAAAATCTAAAAATATAAAAGTTCCGAAAGTTTGAGTTCGTGCACCGCCTTTTTAATCTATCAGAAATAATAAAATTGTTTAAAAAAAAAAAATTCTGACTACAAATTATTCTCAAATAAAATGGCAAAATAAATTCAGAAAAAAAAATTATTATATAGAAGAAAAATATGAAAATGAATTTTTTAGACTTCATTTTTGGATATGTTTCAAAGTCTCGACATAAGGAATCACTTTATTAACTAAATAAGAGTGGTGGAATCCCTCCATTTTATGTGATGACTATGAGTCTTATTATGTATTTGTATAAAATTAAAATTAATGTTGTCATTTAAAAGGGGAGTTAAATTTAGATAAATTTCCGAAATATTGTTTTCATTTTTATTATTTTTTCAAAAATATGTTTAATGTAAATAAATATGAAAATTATTTAATTTTTTATAATTGATATAAAGACTATTTATAAAACTTTATTCACGTAATTCAATAAATTTTCGATTTACAAATTATTATAGAAAATTTAATTAAAATTTTATAAAAAGTTTATGACAGTATTTATTATAGATATATAATATATAATGTTTTTTTTAAGATTTAGTTTTCAGGAATAATTAATTTTCACCATATTAGATGGTAATATGACTGCAAAATTGTCGAGAAAATGATTAAAATGGCTCAAAGCAAAGCGATCTTGGTTGGATCTACAGAATTACTGCTCGATTCTAATATCGACTATTGAGAAACTATAATCTTATATAAATTTCCTTAGGTTCTTCTGTTCAATTTTAAAATTTAATTCTTATTATATTTATGTTGACATAATCTATTTGTACAAGCTACAAAAGTTAGCTTAAATTATTAAGTACTCAATAAATATGAATCTTCTTCTAGTCAAATTTATTTTGTATAGTTTCAAATTAGAATTATTTTGGTTATTTAGTAAGCTTATTTTAGATATTAAGAAAAGCTAAAAGTTGATTTCATTTTAACAACATAAGTTTGAACTAAATTGTATTTGTATAGTAGAAATGTTGACATATTTATTAATATATTAAAATCAGGTTAATTGTTAAAAAAAAAAGACAAAACAATATTACTTCCTTATATACTATAATGAGTTTCCTAAAAAAAATAATATATTTTGATAAACATAAAACTTAGTATATATAGATTTGTTTTTTTTTTTGATTTGCTATATTAGTCTAACAAAATATTGTTTGGCAACAAATCAAAAATTTTATATAAATTAATTGGATTATGATATAAAATTAATATTTTACATATTTTTCAATAATTTTAATTTATTATTCTCATTTAATTTGACACAACAACAAAAAATTAGAAGAATTCCAATTTCAATAAATAATTATTAATAATTAATATTAAATTTTTCCAATATATATACATATACTAAATTATGTATTTTTTACTCATATTAATATATCCTGGATCACAGTATACATAATATAATATTTTCAGCATACCTAAATCTAGTCTCGTGCTAGAAAATACAAAATTATAATATTCTGTTTAGATGATGGTGTAGGTGGGACGCCTCTTATACAACATCAAATATATATTTAATAAAAAGAAAATTTAAATTTAACAAAAAAAAAAACGAGGTCATGTTTAAAATTAAGTAAATGAAAATATCTACAAACATAAACACATAAAAACTCATTTATATATATTATATTTTTTTGGAACATAAAATTCTATTTTTGTTTGAAATTTAAAAAAAAAACAAAAATTATTTAATTTTTTTCTTAATAAAACGGAACCTGCAAGAAAATCTTGCGCATAATTAACAACTATGTTAATTTTAATCTTGAAGAAAATTTATATTTGTACTACGCATTATCCCCAAAAAATATAAATATAATAATGTTAAATCGAAAATTTTCATAGAATTTTTATATTCTTTTAAATTTTTGCTCGAAATATAATTTGAAAATTATTTCATTCCATTTTTTTTCCAATAATTTTGGATTTAAATAAATAGTGAATGATCTTAAAATTATATATGCAATAGCAATTGTCATCAATTTGCTAATTAAAAGGGCAACAAAATTTTAAATAAGATATCACCAATTTAATATGAATGGACATATACATTGTTTTCAAATGATACAAATAGCTTTTAATTGTTTATAATATGAGCGAGCGCGTATTATTCTTATTTCAGAATAATTTGTCAGCACATTTATTTACATTTTTGCTTTTGCCAAAATTACAAAATAGTAAATAATGAAAATTTTGAAATAAAACATTTATAAGTAAAAAATTAAGAATTTTAAAAAGATTTATTATGTATTTAAAATATAGTGAATATACATTATTTTGGGGTTTAGAATTACGATTAACTTATGCGTGAAAAATCACAAGCTCAATAAACAACCAATTAAAGATTATTATCATATCATCGTCTTTTGTTTTTTTTATGTAAAATAATATTATATTTATGTTATATTTTAAGAAAATTTTTTCATTTAATTTAGATTAATAAAAAATGATTTCCATTTATTTTATTGAGTTTAGTTTACATGCAGTTTCTTGAAAAATATAGAAATGGCTTAAATATGGATACGAAATATATAAATTAACTATTTCGGAATATTTTGTTATATATCATATAAATTTCAGTAAGAATACATTTTCGAATTATCGAAAGGAATTGTACTATGAATTCTTGAAAATTAAGTGTTAATTTATTAGTTAAATGCTAAATGTTGACATTCATCAGTTAAATGAGTAATTTCATTCATGTGAACAGTAATACATATTCACTATTATAACTATTTTTCTAGCATGATATATATTTTGATTAAGATATCATAACTTACAAATTAAAATACCTTAATAATAATAATGCTTTGAAAAGACTTGATAATTGAAATAATAAATGGCTCTAAAGCAAGTTAAATTTTCCATATTTATAAATTATACAATATATTTATTTTCTGTTTTAGCTGGTGGATCAGAAATTGTATCCTTATATTACAATAGTTGGTAGATCAGTTTTTAAGTAAATTTTCAATGCTAAAATATAATAAATTTTAATGTTCTTCAATTAATAATTGAAGGATATTTTGTGCTACATATTTAAAGAACATATACACATAATGCAATCGAAATTTTGCACATGCATATTGATTGGATACATGATTTTTAGGTTGACTTGTAATATCAAAAAAAAAAATATTAATTTCAATATCAAAATTTTTGTCAAATTTTGATTTATCTTTATCAAACTAATATGATTTAGGACGCAGTTCTAGTTACTAAACTTTATAAAAACAGGAGTATATAGGTTAAAGATGGAAGTTGACTAAAGGTTATTAACAAATCTTATAAATAAATTATGTGAAGTAAGAAATAAAAATACAAATTAAAATAAAATAATTTTTATACATTTTTATTCTATCTAAGTCTAAAATATCAATCATAATTTTCCTATTGCAAATATAGGCTAATTAATTATAGGATTAGGTTTTTTATATTTATACAATTATGTTATATAGTAATACCAAAACCGACTGTGGTAATACTGAAGTGGAATATACTTATATACTATAAAGTGATTTATGACTATCAACTATCACATCTTACAATTTTGATAGAAATTTTTATATTTTTTCTTGATAGTAGTAAAACTTTAGACAAAATTTAATCTGTGAATTATATTTGACACCGGGAAATAATATTTAGTGGAATAAATAGTTTGGACTTGGACTTTTAGTCTTCATCAAACAAAAATCATTTTTATTATATGATAAAGTTAGTTCTAATATTATAAATATGTACCTACACCTACATATATACATATATTACTATATAAGTAAGAAATAAGAAAACTAGTCGATTGCAATTATTATATTTATATTTCTTTATAACCTGGAAGAGCAATTTTATATCCATAATTAAATTCGAATAAATGTGGACATTTTATAGTGGTGTTTTTTTTTATTTCTAGAAAGGAGAAATTAAGAATAATCGATGCTATATAACTATATGACAACTGAGAAATGAATTATTAAAATTATACTTAAAAAACCTCTATTTATGTTTTATATATTAATTTCAATAAACTTAATGTAATATTTATATATTTATTAAATTTTGATTTTCATTATTTTTAGACAAAAAACTAAAAAGAAAACATGAATTGTAATACATATATATACACATTATTTTCCTTTTTTATTTTCGCTCTTTTTCTCATTTTTGACTTTAAACAAAACCATATAAAGTGCATCGTTTAGGAAAATTATAAAAATAGATAGAAAATTACAACAAAAATTCATATAAAAATTTACGCTAATCTCCCGCCACTCTTAATAAATATTACTTATAGAATGTAGAGTACGACTACATCCAACAAAACTATGTATATTATACAATGTACACCAACCCCTTCTTCATTAACAAATTTTCATTTGTATATAAGAAAAAAAATTTACATTTTTATAGAAAAATTCATAAATACTAAAATAAAAAATTTAAATTTGTATAAAATAAAATTATTTTAACAAAAATTGAATATATAAAAAAAAAATTTAATATATATCCAAAAATATAAATATGTATACCACTCCTCAATGTTTTCGAAAAAAAAAAATAAGGGGCCGCCGCCGCCACTACCATAAAAAAAAACAACAACAACCTCAAAATTTCTTCATTACCAAAATTAGGCAAAAATATAAAGTCATATAAATAATATATAACCAACAACAATGATTTTTCCATACAATTTTCCTACAATGAAATCATAACCAGCATAGCATAAATTTCATTGCCAAAAAATAAACTGATTTTTTTTTTTTCAAAATAAAATTATTCATGCATTACAAAAGAGAAAAAATAACCGAAATAAATAAATAAATAAAAAAAAAATTGAATTTTTCCAAAAATAAAATCACAATACAAATAACCATAATTAACCAAAATAAAACATTGACAATCATTCATCAGAAAATGCGAAAAAAATAATATACACTACTATATCCTCCCTCATCCTCAAATATTTTTTGAATAAAAAAACTAAACTATTTTACCTAATAGATATAAAATATCTTTATGTTTATATGTATCATTTTTTTTTTATTTATGTTTTTCCATACGTTACAGCAGCGAACAGCTTCGCCGATCATATATGGTAGTGTAACGGACGTTACGAATATAAACATTCAAAAAAAATAAAAATGCTGTGTTTTTTTAAACTCATGACGAAAATCTTAAAAATATACGAGAATATATTGAAAATTCCTCGTGTCTTCCACCCGATCCATGTATGGGATGACAGCAAAAATTGCTCTGAATATTTTAACACATAAATATATACACCCCCCTTAACAATCCGTCCAACCCCGTCTACATTGTTACTATTTTACTTTTTAATTTTCTTTTTTTTTATAACACATCCCACACACTAATAAAATACATGAATTTTCCACTATTTTCCACATATTTTTAATAATTATTATAATAAAAAAAATAAAATTGATTTTAATTAGTGTTAGTACGGGTGGAAAATTAAAAAATTTTCTATTTCTGTACGCGGGAAAAAATGAATAAATTAAAAAAAAAATTTAATGAAATTTTCAAAAAAAAAAAAAATTATATATATTTGAATTTATTGCATTAGTATTGGTGTTATAATATGTTGGAAAATTCTATATGATTGTATTTGTATACTAATGATATTTTTGTGGTAAATATATGATGAAGATTATTATGGTAACAGCATAGAAAATTTATCTTCGTGTTTTATCTTCGTTTAAATTTTTTTTTTGAATTTTCGAAATTCGGGATTTTTTTTTTTGTTTTTTGTATCTGAGCGAAATACATATTTTTAATTATTGAAAAATAAATAAATTTTGAAAACAGTATAAATATTAGAACAAACTTATCCAGGAATCACTCGCAGTTCTACAGCGAAAGTGTTGCTTAGCTTCTATTTTTTTGTTACAAACGGTTAGTTAAATAATATATTAAATTATAAAATATTTTTAAAGTGTAAAATTATTTTCTTAAAAAAATATTTTTTTTCTTTTTGGTTTTGAGTTGAAAAAATTAAAATTAAATAATTTTATTTTTACATTTTATTTAAATTTTCTTTTGAATATTTTGAAATTTAAATGTGATTTTATACTATACATACAAAAAGATTTCTTTCCTGGATAATTTACAATATATACCAAAAAAAAATTTCCTTATATGGAAATGGAATATCAGTGAACAACAATAAAAAAAAAGAAATTGTGAATTTAATTATCACTGCAAATACAAAAATTTATATATTAAATTTTGGATTTAATTTTATTATTGGATATTTTTGAGATTTAATTAAAAATTAAATTAAAACAAAAAAAAAAATTGAAGAAAATATTTTAAATATTTGAAGAAAAACTAAGCAAGGAAATCTTTTCTTTTATGTATTATAAATTTTCTCCTGAAGAAATTATTAAAATTTTTCAAAATAATATAAAAAAACTTTTCTTACATTAATTTCTTTAATTTTCTTCAATTTACAAAGAAAAAATCACATTTAATTATACAAATTCAATAAGAAAATTGAAAATTAAGATAAAATTAAATAATAACACTATTCATTTAAACGAAATTTTCAATTTTTCATAAGAAAAATTATTTTAAATTTATGTAAAGTAAAAAATTAAAAGGAAAAAAATGATTTAATCAAAAATCGTTTGCAAAATTTGTCAATTTTCAATATTAAAAATTTATTAAATTAAATAAATAAAACTTTAAAAATTTTCTGTACTAAAAAATAATTCTACAAAATTTTTGTTCATTAAATAGAAAATAGAAAATTTCGCGTTAGATCATATAAAAATTTCAAGTGAATTCATTTTTTTTTTGTTTAAAGAAAACCTCAGAAAAGATTAATTTTATTTTATGGTCTATTTTTATTTAACATAAACATAAAAAAAAATTAAAAATATAAACGTTTGAGACAACAGAGAGGAAAAAAATTAAATCTGTTTTGATTGCCGCACCCGCGTGTCTAAAAATAAATTCAATATAACAGCAAAAAGAACAGATAGTTATAAAATTTTCATAAGAAAAGAACTCAAAACCAAAACCAAAATTATACGAAAACACTTTGAAAAAATACGAAACTCAACGTGTGGTCAAATTTCTGATCTTATTTAAAATATCTTTTTCTTCTTCTTTTCATATTTTCATTAAAAAAAAACACCCCAACAGAGGAACAACACAAAAATCTACCAACATGTGTGATGATGAGGTTGCTGCTTTAGTCGTTGATAATGGATCCGGTATGTGCAAAGCCGGTTTTGCTGGTGATGATGCACCACGTGCCGTATTTCCATCAATTGTCGGTCGTCCAAGGCATCAAGGTGTCATGGTCGGTATGGGCCAAAAAGATTCATATGTAGGTGATGAAGCACAATCAAAGAGAGGTATCTTAACCCTTAAATATCCAATTGAACATGGTATTATTACTAACTGGGATGATATGGAAAAAATCTGGCATCACACTTTCTACAATGAATTGCGTGTCGCCCCAGAAGAGCACCCAGTTCTCTTAACTGAGGCCCCATTGAACCCAAAAGCTAATCGTGAAAAGATGACACAAATTATGTTTGAAACATTCAATGCCCCAGCTATGTATGTTGCTATCCAAGCTGTATTATCATTATACGCATCTGGTCGTACAACTGGTATTGTATTAGATTCTGGTGATGGTGTATCCCACACAGTACCAATTTATGAAGGTTATGCTTTACCCCATGCTATCCTCCGTTTGGATTTAGCTGGTCGTGATTTAACCGATTACTTAATGAAAATCTTAACCGAACGTGGTTATTCATTCACAACCACAGCTGAAAGAGAAATTGTCCGTGATATTAAGGAAAAATTATGTTATGTTGCATTGGACTTTGAACAAGAAATGGCTACAGCAGCTGCATCAACATCATTGGAAAAATCATATGAATTACCTGATGGTCAAGTTATTACCATTGGTAATGAACGTTTCCGTTGCCCAGAATCATTATTCCAACCCTCATTCTTGGGAATGGAATCATGTGGTATTCATGAAACTGTATACAATTCAATCATGAAATGCGATGTTGATATCCGTAAAGATTTATATGCTAATATTGTAATGTCTGGTGGTACCACAATGTATCCAGGTATTGCTGATCGTATGCAAAAAGAAATCACTGCCTTGGCTCCATCAACCATTAAAATTAAAATTATTGCCCCACCAGAACGTAAATACTCCGTATGGATCGGTGGTTCCATTTTGGCTTCATTGTCCACCTTCCAACAGATGTGGATCTCTAAACAAGAATATGATGAATCCGGCCCAGGAATTGTCCACCGCAAATGTTTCTAAACATTTAATTTATCAATTAATTAAAATAACAACTTTCGTAATTTTTATTAAACATATAATTATTTTAATTTTATTTACAAAAACAAATTTTTATGAATTACAAAAAAAAAAAATGATTAAATATTAAATTAAAAAAAAAAAAAAAAAATCCAACATTTTTTTTTTAAGATACAACAACATTTTCGATTTATTTTTTTATAAATTTATTGATCCACCATTTTATTTGCCTAAAATTTGTATATATATAAAAAAAAATCTTAAATAAATTTATAAGAAAAAAATTGAAAAGGAAATTATAATATTAATAATTTATTTTACTAAATTTTTTTTTTGTTTGAAAGAGGACATTTTATCCAATCTTCCGCCTCTTTAGTTTTTTTTTACTAACTCAAACACCTAGAAAAAAAAACAAGAATTGTTAAAAATTTTGGTCATGTTTCATATGAATTGATGAGAATAAGAACAAAAAATATATTTATTTACAAAAAAAAAATGGCATTTCCTATTTTCAAATAACATAGCATCAATACATCTGTTTCCCCTTGAAGATTATTTTTATTTAAATTTATCCTGTAATAGGCGCCAATTGCGTATATATCTTATAAAATGATATCATAGATGAATTATTTATTTGTCCAAGAAAATTTTTGCGACACATAATTATTTAATATTTGGCAAAATTCCAAATATTTTATAATTTCTCCCCTTGGTTAGTATAATTTTAAATATTTATATTTGATTATAAGCTTTGTAATCCCTGAAGACATTCAGCATAAATATTTTTCATACATTTTTGGATTTGGTTGTTCGTATAATTTTTCTTCTTCCAAAAATATCATTTAATGCTATATCTTGAATTACTTCTCCCGCAATCGTATGATTGTTTTGATAAATTTCTATAATTAGATCGGAAATATTTTTATGTATGTTGTTATATATAGAGGATTTGTTGGTTGTTTTTAATGTTTTCATTTTTGGATATTTATATTTGCCATATGTTAATATGCATAGAGTATTTTGTTCATAATTATTACGATATACCACAATTTTGTATTTTCAATTGTTGATCTGATATGTAACAGCAATACTTTGTCATTTTGTTATTTGTAAATTAAATTGTTTTTTTTTTTACATAAACCCGAAAAACCTCTTCAAGATTTAAGTTGAAACAGTTTAAAGTTCTTAGGTGTGAATGATCATTTCACTAGTACGGATTATTTAAATGTTATTTTTGTGTGCAAATGATTATCATAGTCATCAGTTTTCTTTCCACTTATAATTGGATTAGGATACAGTTAGGATAGTTGAATCATTATTTATTCAACTATCCTAATTTTAGTTATTTATGTTAGTTATTCGAATATTTAAAATGTCTGTGGAAAAACATCCTGCATTCATTCTAATCCACAATAAGTGAAAAATATTAATTTTAAATATTAAAAATATAATATGTAGAAAAACAAATATTTTTATTTTTCGAATTTTCTTCTTGTATATTTTTATTATACTTACAAAAAAAAAAATATTTTTTAAGGCATCGAATATTTAAGTTCTAAATACAATAATAAATTGATAATCGTTTTCATTTTATCATTAAAAAATTATTTTCAAACAAAAATATAATAATAGTAAATTTAAAAAAGTATATTTATGATATTTAAGTTAAAAATTTCTTGTTAAAAATTTATGATTTAAAATACTGCAGTTGTTAAAAATCTTAATTTTTATTATTTTAAAATTTATTATTTGTATAATGATTATTTATTTTAATTACAGTATCAAATAATGGCACTGGCTTAGAGGTGGTGTGCCTTTTTACTTTGATTTTCTCAATTTAATTCATTTTCTTGGAAGATTTGACATATATATATATAAATAAAAAATTATAACTTATTACATTTTTTTTATACCTTAAACAAGTAAGTAAATGGAAAAAATACTATTTTTAAATATCAAAATTTCAATTTCCAGACAAATATAAATATTTTTTACGATTCAATGTGCATAATACAAGATAGAAAAATCATGATAAAAATTTGTCACTGCATTTTAAATAATGTGATAAAAGAAGAAAAAAAATGCCACATCTTTCTTAAAGCTATAATTAGCATAACAAGTAAAACATAATTGTTTTTTTTTAATTGCATAGAATTTCATTGAGCAAAAAAGGAATGAATAAAAAATAAATAGAATAAAAATTTATTTAAAAAAATTAATTTGCTGGGAGGAATGTAATATACAACATTTTTGCGTTAATTCTGTTTTTTTTTTAGAATGAAATTTAAATAAACAAAAATGCGACATGAATGAGGAATGTATTGAATGTGCACAGTGTCAGAACCGTTCAACTTTATAGTTCAAAATATGCTTATAATTTAAAAATTTAAAGATATATAAAAAACAGAATTTAAATTTAAATAGACTTTTTTTTATATTACTTTTCGTAATTTTCATGATTGATACTTTCCTTGGAAATCTTAAAGAAATTACAATTTTTTTTTTATTATAAGCATATAATTATATTAATTTATATATTTCGTTGTATCTCTGGTTAGAAACTATATTTGTTGTTTATTTCTTTTTGAAAATAAAACTAAAAGCAATAATTAAAATTTTATTGCTAAACTGTTAACAAAACATTAATATTATTAGTACACATTGTTGTAATTTGATTTATATAAATTAATGTTCTTTTTTTTTATGCACAAGGAAAACTTTTTAAATAAGTTTTTTTTTTAGTGAAATACTTTAAATTTGTCAAATTATTTCAACAGTTTTTAAAAATAATTTTTTTTTCTCTATAAAATTAATCACTTCATATTTAAGTACATTTCAAATTTGTATATCTATATAATAAAAATATATCCAAAAATTATTTTTAAGGCACCATCATTTTTACTAATGATAATTATATTTTTTATAATTATTTTTTTTTAAAGTCTTAAAGTTACATAGTTTTTTTTATTTTAATATAATTGACTTAAAAAATGTAATGGAAAAAAAAGGAATATATTATTTAAAATTAAGTAAATAATTCTTTTAAAGAAAAATTACAGTAAAATATGATTTTATTTTAATTCATAATTAAAATTTTTTAACAGCCTAAATATAAAAAAAATATTAAATAAATATTGCGTAGATAATATTAACGATTCATTATAATAAAAAAGAACCCAAAAAACATTTAAAATTTAATATTTAAAAATCTATCGATTTACATTTTGTTTTTTAAATTATTCTTTCAGTTTATTCATTTAATAATTTTTCTTTTTGTTTTTCTTTTTGGGAATTAGAAATTAATTTTTTTAAATATATTTTTTTTTTATTTATATGGAAGCATTAAATTTCCAAAAGACGATAATAATAATTCTATAATTTATTAAATTTTTTTTTATTAGATGTAATTAATTAAAATAAAAAAGAATTAATATTATATATTTTTTTTTAATTAACTTAATTAATAAATTTCGTTTTATGATAATTAAGTATATATAAATTTAATGCTATTTTATATTCGTATAAATTACAATTGAGTTGTAATTACGGATTTTCGAATTATTGTCGATTCTTTACCTTTGGGCGCTGCCGTTACTTCTGACGAAACTAGCCATGGTGATAGCATTTCACTTGGTGGACTTATATGATTTATAGAATTCTGTAAATAAAATAAAAATAATAATTATAAATTATTTCTTAAAAATAATCTTGTGTATTAATAATCTTCCAATATTAAGTATTTCCAATTAAACATTATTGTATAATAAATTACTCTACTCAAATATGATTCCACTTGTACACCTTTTTAAAAAATCATTTAATATATTTTTCAAAATTTTTGGCTCGAAAACCACAACTCAAATTATTTATTACCAAGAAAATATATTTCTATTTCTATTCAAAGTGGAATAATAATATTAAAAGGGATTTTCTAATTCTAAATTTATTTCAAAATTAATTACCATACTTAAGCAAATTCATGTTTACAATATAATATTTTTAATATAATCAAAAAATGAATATTATTCAGTTATTAAATTAAATTTACAATGAAATAAATTAACTTTAGTTAATAATTGTGTGTACAATAAATATCATTTTTGTGCTATACATGAAATTGTGTTATAATATACATATAATAAATATTTAATATTTTATCTAAAAATAAATATATAATTATAATTTAATGACGAAAAACAAAACGATTCACAAATGATAACATAACTTACTTTTCTTTCTGTTGATGTATTATTGTCATTATTTTCTTTATTATCGTTTAATAAAATCGCATTATCTTTATCATTATTATTATTACTAATAATCGTTGTAGCTGTATTAATAATTGTTGTTGAATTTGTTGGTACTGTAGTGTTTGATGTAACTACAAAATTTTTATGTGTACTAATATTATCGATAGTGTCAATTAAAGATGTATTTAAAATTTGTGTTGAAGTTGGTGTTGTTGGCGGTGTATTACAATAATTTGTATTATTATTATTAATATTTTTAATATTAATATTATTCATATTATTAGCGATTATTGTTGAATTTGTTGCAAACGGACTAATATTTGATAATGTTGGTAATAATGGAGATGATATTCCTGTTACCATTGTTGTTGATTTTTGTTCAGATATATTTAAAGTTAACTTATCACCGCCCTTTTATAAACCAAATTTACAAATATATATTTTGTAGTAAGTGTTTAGTGTTTTGGTGTAGATTTAGATGATCGACAAAAAATTTTTTTTTTTTTGGATTTTTAAAAATGAAATGAAAAAAATAAATAAAATAAAACAAATACAAAATGAAAACATAATAATGATACAACAAAATTAAAATACATTATCTACACAAATATTTCTACATATCAAAAATTTAATTTATCTACATTAGTAAGTTTGTTTCTTTACTTACAACTGAAATATATGTTGCATTTAATGAATCTGGTCCACTATCACCTAAATTACTATTTGTTACTACTGCAGCTGGTACAAACATTTGATTTGTAAGCTTTGCATTTGTTGCTGCTGCAGCAGCTGCGGCTGCTTGACCCATTTCTTCCTCAACACGTGCTATATATAAACAAGTGAAAATGTGTTAAAATAAAAATTGTTTAATTCATCATTTATATACCTTTTAAAATGTTACATTTAATTTGTCCTGGTGGCAATGGGGTACCACACATATTTGCCAATTTCATTTGATTATTAGGTTTTTCTGTAGTTGATAGTCTTTTTAATGTTTCATTATTATGTTCCATATCAGAAGTTTTATTTATAGTAACTCTATCAAAATAAAATTAATGATTAATAAAATTCGAATTAAGTTTTTCTTTTAAATAAATAAGTATTGCACAAAAAATGTAAATAATTAATAAAAAGCTTATTAAATTTTTGCAAAAACTAAAAAAAAAAAGCATAAATTAATTGCTACCTGATACTGTTAGCATCATTAAGAGCCTCATTAGCTAGGATAGATGGGGATGGATCTTTAACAATGGATTTAAGCAGTGAATCTAGTTGATTATCTTTATCCGATAAGCCACTTTTAATGCTGGAAACAAAACAAATATTATCACAATAATACAAAACAACATGATAAAAACCTTAATGCGACAACAACATAAAATATATAAATAAAATAAATGTTTTTTTCTTAAATTGTTACACTAAAATTTACATTTTTTTTACATAATAATATTTCAATTTTACAATACGAATTAATTTTTCTCTTCTTTTTTTTTTGTTTGAATTATAATAAATAAGTGTAATTTGTACACAAGATAATATCTTGGCACTCAATGTAAAATATTATTTGTTAAAGAATATATAACATGATAAGTATAATAATTTTCATTGAGAAGTTTTATTAATTAATTTAACTAATTTGGATTTAATTTGGTGTTTTTTTTAAAGTGTTGACAAATTAATTCATTGATACAATTTTCCTCAATGGAATTTAGAATTTAAATTTGTTTTTACTCAATTAAATATTCGATATATTCGAAACATGGTATAAATTTCTAAAAGAAATAACTAAAAATATCATAAAAAATACATTGTCATATTAAACAAATCATTAAGTTTAATATGACAATGTATTTTTTATGATATTTTTAGTTATTTCTTTTAGAAATTTATACCATGTTTGCACAAAAAACAAATAAATTTGATTTTACACAAAATATGAAGAAAAAAAAACAAAAACAAATGTGTTATTTCACAAATAATAAAAAACAATGAAATACCTGAAATTAGAACTAATTGATGCTTTGCCGAAAGAACCATGATGTGATTGTGTTTTTAAAAATGGATTTGTTTCTTCAATATGTTTATGACCATTATAAATTTCAGGTTCCAATCTAAAAATAAAATTTTAATAATAATAATGTTATAATTTTAAAAATTTAAATGCTTACTTAACACTAAGTCCTGCTTTTCCAAAAGAACCAATTTTACTGTATCCCGGATCTTCATTACTCGAAGCAGATTTCATTGAAACATGACTCAATGATACCGATGGAGCTCTACCATTACTAATAGAATGTATACCATTGAAATTATCTGAATCAATGCCACCATTACTCAATCCAGTATTATGAATAACTGTTTGAACTGATGGTGAAGGTGTTATAGAACATACTGATTGAGTATCTACTACATTATTGTGTTGATCAATGTTTGAATTTAATTTTTGTTTTTCAATATTTTTCGTTGATGTAGCTATTGGTTTTTGCACCTGTTGGGTTATAGCTTTGTTAGCAATAGCACGATTTGTTGACACAACAGTAGTCTGATTATTTTGTTGATTAACTTGTTTCTGACGTTCTCGTACTAAATGTGATTGTCGACTGGCGAAACGTTGTGATGGACGCCGTTCAAATTGTACAGTACGGCGAGCACGACTTTGAGCGGTTGTTTGAAATTCTGTACGACCCGAATAACGAAATCGTGATCCCATACGAAAGAAGTTCTGACGTGCTGATGGACCTTTAACCGGTGCTCTTAATCGGAAAAAAGTATGATGTTCAACAGCACATTTCCACAAATGTTTACAAGCTTTCTCATTATATAATCGAAAAACAAATGTATGTTCTTGTTCGCGACCATCATCATCATCCTCGACAACAACAAGTGTTAATTTTTTCTTTTTAAAATCTAATTTACTTATCTTTGGCCAAAAGAATAGACCAATTTTTTGTATTCCTTCAAATACAAGAATTCCGGTTGGTGTTAAACCTAAATGATATTCGCAACCGTCCTTTCCCTATTCCAAAAAAATAAATAAAAATAGATATTATAGATTAATTATTTACATTAATTAATTAATTTAAAACTTACAAGGACAGTGTGCATATCAACACCATAACTATCCAACCATTTAGCCTTATTTAAGTATGCAGCCTCCGATTGCGCTGGTGAACCAGAACAATTTTTATATTCTTCTAAAATTGCAATTTCTAATTCTTCCGTTTGATTCGGAACAAATCGAAATTCAGATACTGTTGCTGCTGTATGTACAGTATCATCATAATCACCCAGTTCAGCTTTAAATATAATTATTTATAAATTTAAATATACATATATGTACTTAATATAAATTAATATATTTATGTTAAACTAACATTGTAATGCAAGTGCACATAATTCAACTGCTTTTTCATCAGGACATTCTAATCGACCTTCAAGTAAATCTTGTTTTAATTGTAAAAAAAATAAATATCTAGTAAGTTCTTCACGTAAAGTATTCGGTTCGGATGAGTAAAATTTCAC
Source organism: Empis stercorea (assembly GCA_949752835.1). Taxonomy (NCBI): domain Eukaryota; kingdom Metazoa; phylum Arthropoda; class Insecta; order Diptera; family Empididae; genus Empis; species Empis stercorea. Next base: position 61,035,713 of record OX457086.1, on the reverse strand, counting down.
TTTAAGTCGAAATGTATAGGGCGGGCCAACTATAAAAAATTTGAATAAAAAAAAATTTAATTTAAGTACATATATATACACTACCAAAAATTATAGATTTTTAAATTTAAAACATTAATTTTAACTTACTTTTTACTTGTTTTTTTATTGCTTTTGTTGGATCAAGCCAATGTTTAACATGATTGGCATCTGTAAATTGTAAACCAAAATAATCCTTTTCTGTTAAATCTAATGCATAAAAAACTTGTTCATATAAATAACTTCCCATTGCTTTTTTCTGAAATAGTCAATATATAATAATAATTAAAATATAATAGAAAAATCATAGAAAAAACATGGAATAAGAATAATACAAAATTTGTTGTGATCGTTAACAAAAATTAACCATAGAAGCATCCTTTTTCGATCTCGACTGTATTCAATTATACAAAATTGAACTACATAATATGCTGCGTTATTATATATAATCATAATTGTTTTTTAATATTTTGCTTTATATATTATATCGTATATATTTTATTTTAACTTTCATTTCAAAGACTGTGAATAAGTAAGTAAGTATATTTACATTTTTTTAATTTGCTATTAAGTTTTTGAATTTTATTCAAGTTACCAAACTCATAAAGTACATTTTATCAAGAACACCTAATGATTGTGTCATTCATTTATACTTTCAATAAACATATTTGTAAAATCTATTAAATTCTAACTGGATAAGCTGCGAACAAATATACATATATTCTACATTCAGCTAATTAACGTTAAAGAGCTAAGTAAATTTTCAAATTATATTTACAACATATAAGTATACTTAATGAATGTGAAACAAAAATAAAGAACGTAAGAATATGATGTATAACTAATTAAAGAATTGTTATTATTGATCTTAGATTGTTGACAAATATTATTACAATATAATAAAATAATATACAATTATTAAATATTATTTTTTAAATTTATACATATTCAAAAGTTTATATAAATATTTAACCAATATTGCCAATATATAATTATAATAAGCTTTCTGTTCAATGTCATAACAATTTATATGTGATAATGCAATTTATAATTTGAATTATTGATTTTTTGTATATGTAATTTAATAATTATGAAGAAAAACTAGAAAATATTTGATTAGCAAAACCTGACACGAATAAAATTAACAAATTGGAAAAGTCTAACAAAAAGATTACATTATATTAATTAAAGTTTAATTTGTCCAACATTTATACTTAATGTAGTAATAGTGGGTGCATAGTAAATGAACCGGCTTTTTAATTATAACATTTTATTATAAATCATTAAAATTTTTATTATGTGTTATGTGTAAATTGAAAAATGTGTACAATAATAATAACAAAATGAACTATATATATAAGTATATATAATAATTAACCAACTGAAGAACTTAATATTTAGTCTATTTATAAAATAGCTCATCAAACCATAAACGATCTGGAAAATGTGCACACAAGACAAAAGGTGTTATTAAATAACGGTAATATAATAGCAAAAAAGAAAGAAAATAAAAAAATAAAAATTAAACTAAATTATTTACGAAGAGAATAATAAGAAAATCGGACAAACGCCAGTATAAATATTATTGTAAAGCATGGAAATGGCGACAATTTTATTTCTTTTAATGTCCAGACATTTACAAGATTAGTTTTTCTTTTATTGTAATAAATAAAACGCTATAATCTGTAATTTTCCCATAATTAAACTTTATTTTATTACATAAAAATGTAAAAAATATTTTAGAGCTTTTTTTATTGTTAATGAAAAAAACGTATTTATTTCAAATTTAGGTTGAACTGAAATTAGTGATGAAAAATTCGGTCGAAATTTCATATTTTTATATTAATTTTATTATACCTATTATTTGATTTTTATAAATAAAAATTATAAAATAGATATGTATTATACTTATTTAAAATAAATTATATTTATATATACATTTAATTTGTTTTTCGTGACCAATAATATACCAATATAGTTATATTACAAATCAAAAAGTAAGAAAATATTTGAAAGTGATTTCTGACGTCATTAAAACACTTTTTTAAAAATAAAAATAATTTAACTATTATATATAAGTATAAGTATATATATACAAAAATGTTCGTTCAATAATTATAGAATTTAAGTATTTTATAGTTATATAGTTAATGTATATATCTACTTATAAAAAATTTGTCATTTTACATAGTAAGTACTATTGAGTTTAATTAACTAGGTAATCTACCCTGTATTATAAAAATATAAACCTTAAGATTTGATTTTTTATTAATAATTAAAAAATCAAATATATACTAAAAATCGTTTTGTTTTAAAGTTTTTATTAAATTGAATTTATTATTGTAACATTATAATTATCTTATCTTCCGTGTTTCCAAAATAATTTAGATTATAGGTCAACTTTTACACACCAAAAAAAATAATCTTCAGTCCATCTATAATATTGCAGAATATACCAATTTCTATATAACATGTATACTTGAATTTGCTATTAAATTTTCTAATTTATTTCCTAGTATATACTCATTAGTGTACAATAACTTAATTTTTTTTATTTTCTAAGACATTTTCTTTCTAAAAACATTTTTTCTTTAGGTGACCCTAAAAACTGGTTCTTATACACTGCTAATTCCATTGCTTTACTTTTTGGTTAATTTTATTAATAAACTTTATTTCCCTCTAAAGCAAATAAAGAAAAAAAAATTATGTAAACAAACTCTTTTTTAAAAAACACAAAGCCACAATATTTTTGAAAAATAAGTAAATAAAATTATGAAAAATCCACCTACGCACCGATAACTCAATGGAGAGGTCAGTATTGTCCAGCAAAATGACACGACAATCGATTTTATTTTTATTTGTTGTGATCCTCTGTGATTTAATTTGACTGCCGCCATCAGTTGCGGAATTTCTAACTTTTCTTCTACTTAAAAAACGTAACATATTTTTTTTTTTGTAGAAATATAATTTTATTTATTATTAATTGAACCAATTCTCTTTTTTTTGTGCATAAAAAAAAGAAAAATTAAAATATTTTCTTAATAAATATTTCTAATTATTTGATGGAAAAAAGTACATTACAAATTGCGGTCACTTGAGTGAAAAAGAATGAAGAAAAAAAAAACAACGAATAGAAATTATTTTTTGTGGGGCTCCCGAGGCACTTCTTGTTACACTTTTCTTTCACTTAACAAAATTTAAAACACTAATTTTACATAGGTTTTAAATTAATTATTATTATGAATTATCAACTGAATTTTGTTAATTTTTTTATTTGTAAATATTATAATTAATATTTTTATTTTATTATTTGGATAAATTAAAGAGAAAATATAAAACAAAAATTAGAATACATTTCGAAAGGTAAAGTATATCGAGTAAAGCGCCGAGCAAATCTATCACGGCCCGTCAAACCTTTTTGACGATAAGGCAAAAACAAAAAAGCACTAAATAAAAACCCAGTCAACACGGAAACCAATTGAAGTATAGGCGTCAAAGATAGTTGTAATTTAATATTGGAATTCGAGTTCCGTATTCGGAATATAATGATTATGTTTATTTCATTTAGTTTGCAAATGTTATATTGAAAGTAATAATCAAATTATTAGATAGAGAATGCAACTCATTTACATACTTATATGATGATTAAAAAACACGATATATATTTTTTAAATATAAAATAAAATAATTTGATACTACTCGTACTATCAATCTCCTGCGATATTCCTATTGATAAAATATCAAATAAATATATAAGTTAAAATTTTAAATCAATTTTTATTATATAATTCAACATTCATTATTAATATTTCTGATTTAAAAATATGAATATTATCTTTCTAATTATTTATGTAACTAGATAAATTCTTATCTTCATTTTTTTTTTGTTTCAATTCATTTTTTAATTATTTGTCAATATATATGTAATTATAAAATTAAAATAATTTTATTTATTTTATTACGATAGATATATAAGAATAATTATAATTAATATGTATACTAAAAAATATAAACTTAAAATTGTAATAGTTAATAAAAATAATGTGCAAATATATATTCTAAGAAATATAAGAAAAAAATAACTTTTGCACTTAGGGAAGGTTATATTAAAAAATATACATAAATATATAAAATCTTCAAAACATTAACCTTTTATAATTATAGAAAATAAAGTAAAAATTTATTAATTTAGGTTTGTTCATCTGTTATTTCTAAAAATTGAGTGCAAACATCACGGCTACATTCACCTTTCGTGTTAAAGACAAACTTGTAATAATGTCCATCAGCACAAATCACTATAATTTTTTTTGTAATAAATTCATATTTTAAAATTAAAAGATTAAATTATTTTAATTAATCAGAAATTACCAATCACAGAATTTGGACTACTTCCAAAAGCACAAATGCATGGTGGACCTTGTGGTATAGAAAATTTACAAAAACTCCATTGACTTGAAAAATATTTGGGAATAATTGGTATTGATGTTTCACGTAGTTTTGGTTCTTCTAAGTTGAAAACATGTATAGTACCATGATCTGATGATACAACCAACATAGTCGATTGATGATTAAAATTAATACAATAAATTGTAGCCTGAAAATTATGTACGTTGTTAATGTTATTATTATTATAATTGTATGCTACACATGGTATGGTAATTAATATTAAATATCATTAGCATTTATTAACAGAAACCATTTTCTTTTTTTTTCTTTTTTTTTACAAAGCGTTTATGTTGTCAGCAATGCTTGTGAATGATTTTTTTTATTTATTAAAAAAAATACAATTTTGTTGCATTAGTGATTAAATTGTTATATTTTTATTATTTACCTGATTACTACCGCGGCGTAATTCAGCAACTTTTTTCCCATTTTCTGTATCAAAAACTCGAATTAATGTACCTTTTTCACTAGCTGTAGCCAATCGAGTACCATGTAAATTTAATGCAATACACGTGACTGCAGCTTCATGAGCAACTAGATCTAATGGAGCACGTTCTGTTTTGGCCAAATTTACAATCTTAACAAAAATTTTTTTTTAGCTAAGTACCTAATCTTTATTTGAAAATAAAGTATTACTCACCTGTACGTGTCCATTCCTACGTCCAGGAAATGCAAGTAACGAATTATTACTGTCTGGACACAAAACACATAATCCTAATGGATTTAAACTTGTTTCAAAGACATGCATTTGTTGTGGCTGTTTGGTAAATGTAAACACTTTTATCAATCCTTCCAATACAACAACAATCCGATCTCGTCGTAAACGAACTGCTTTAACCGGTTGATTAAAATCCAATGAAATTGCGGGTGCTTTTTTATCATCATCCCAAATAATTACTTTATTTGGTGGATATAAAGGACGAATACCGCCGCCAACCAATGCTAAATAATTACAACGAAATAACATTTCAACATGTCCGAGACCACCTTCAGCGAAATATTGATGTTCTTTTTGTTTTAGTGGATCGCAATTATAGACACGAAATCCGGTATCGGTTGCACATGCAAAGCATCCTAATTTTTGTTCAATTAAATAAAATAATATAAAAAGAATATTATGTACCTTGATCTTGATTAAATCCCGAAAAAAGGATTCCATAGGGATTTGATTCAATTAAATTCATCTTTATCTTTAGTCGTTTCTTTTTTTTGGATAAGCTATCGCTATCCCATTTATTAACAAAATGGGGAATTTAATTTTTTGGCTTCGGTGATGTTAATTATCTTGAGACCTTTTTTTCTTTTGAACAAAAATAATAATGATAACAAAAAATATTATTTCCGATGTGTCAAAAAATTTGTCAGGTGCATTTTAGCAATAGGGTTACCAAATTGGCAAAAAAACACTTCAATGGTGCCTAAGTAGCCTTTAGGTCGTCTGACTTTTGGCCGCGTAGGACAAATGCATGCGGTCTGGTTTGCAAAACGCGGTTAAAATTCATTTTCCATAAAGACTTTAAACTATACAATCATGTTTCACCCAGAAAGAAAGTTTTCCGCAAAAAGACTGTTAGAAGCAGTAACCTTTTCGGCAAAATGACTTTATGCCGCGCGACATAATGTAATTTTGTAGTGCGGCCTAAAGTCATTTTTCAAAATGCCTTTAGGCCAAGTGAAATAATGCAATAGTGAAATTAATATGATATATGCAATAGTAAAGTATTACATGTTTCATTTCCGTGGCATTCCACACTTATGAAATAGCTAAATCGGTTAGCAAATCTGTTGTTTATCCCTTTTTAATTGAATGACAGATTTAGTTCTGATGAGGACTACATGTACTCTAACCTACTACACCAGTTTAATATACTTTAGCAATTCTGAAAATAATTGCTTATATGTGGCAATTCTGGCTTGTCAAAATATTTGCCAAAATAAAATAACAGCTTCTGTTTTAGGTTCAGCTGACGTGTTGATTTGGAGGAAAATATTTTTGTAGCAATAGTAAAGTAATTAAATAAAAATGTTTGATATTCAAACTCATATGGTAAGGAGGATTTGAAATATTTTAATATAATTTCTTATGTATTAAATATAAATTAAATTTGTAAATTTCAATTAGGATTTTGAGGGTCAGCATAAAGCTGAGAAATTGTCGAGATTTATCATAACATTATTTGGATTTGTTGGTTTAGTTTGGGGTGCTATAATTCAACAATTCTCACAAACAGTATACATTCTAGGAGCTGGTTTCATTTTAGCCACTCTCGTAAGTCAATACTGTAATTAATTTTACTTAAAATTATTTCCAAAAACTTACTTTTAGCTTACTGTTCCACCATGGCCAATTTACCGGCGTAAGCCATTGAGTTGGCAAAAAGCACGTCCAGAAAGTGCTGGCAGTGGTGATGATTCAAAGAAGAAGAAAAAGTAAATGAAAATACCAATATAATATAATTATTTTGCATTTTATTTTACGTCCATTCAAAACATTTATTTTAAGAAAAATATAAAGAGTAAATATGAAACTTAAAAAGAATAGGTATTTAATTTTTCAAATTGGTCTTTTATAAGATTTTAATTGATTGTGATCATAATATAAATGAATTAAATCATACATATGCGAAAAGAAATATAATAAATTATCATATTGACCATTATATGGTGCAATACTGTCCATATTATCTTTGTCACAATCGTCAATTATTTTTATATTTTCATAGAAATTATCACAAAGTTCTAAATTTTGTAATCCATCGTAATTTGTGTTTAAACCCCACGCATTAACATGTACTTCTAATAAAAATTGATGTATAGCTTCAACAGTAGCTAAATACCATCGTGGACTACCTTTTTGATGGCGCCAAAATTGTGATATTCGATTTTGTAATACAACAGATTTCATAGATGATATTCTTGGATCTTTGTAAATACCACGACATTGATTCCATGTTGAATCAATAAAAACTGCTCGTTTTATTGGTAAATTATTTATATTATACTCAAATGATTTATCTGAATGACTATAGCTTTTTGATACATCTCCTGCTGATGATTCTACTTCAGTTTCATTCATTCGTACACGTAACAATGTACCCATATTATAACCCTTTGGGAAACCAAAATTTTCTTTTGTTTCTAATTGTATATTTTCATTGAAAAAGTGTGAAACTGGTAAACTCTTGGTACCAGGAAATATTAAAATAACATTTTCTTCTATTTTATAATCTGGTATATCAGGATATGTAAATATACGTACATTGTCTGCAAGAACAGCAGCATGAGCAGTTGTACTCTTACCATCAATTTCATGTTTATGCTTAATAATATCAATTTTAATAGGAATCTTCACTTGTGGTAATGATGATTTAAGATGTTCTACTGGTATGAAACATGTATAACAATAAAATTTTCTAGATTTTCCACATTGTATGCATTGACTTCTATTTTCAATTTTATTCAATATTTTATTATCATCTATTTTCATATTGGTAAACGGATATTTGCGAATTTTATTTTCGAGTGGATGAGACATTTTTAAATATATTTATTAAACAAACAATCCCGTTGTATTGTGCTGTGACATTTAAAGTAAATTATTTTATTTTGCGACATAACACATAACTACAAAATTTTGACAGTCGTCCCATGCAACCCAAATCCCAATCATTTTTTCTGAATATAACGCTTTCCAATTCAGAAATTAGATGTGGTTGTTTATACGGCGTTTTATTTCAATGTGGAATGCAACTTGAGTTCGCCGCGTGCCAAAAATTAAAATAATCTCATATCCATCCTCAGATCCTCACATTTATGCTTTTTAAATTATATTATTGATTTTTCAATATTTTAAAATTTATTGAATTGATATGATTAATCATAACTCTTAATTTTTTTATTATCATAAATAATTACATATTTGACAACACAATATTGGTGGCATTGAATAACACAGTGTTCCTGTTCAAATTAATCAATAAAAGCGACTGTAATTACCACCAGTGTGAACAGCTTCAAATATGATAAAAAAAAGCTTCTGAAATGCCAAACTAAAATGTCAAATCAATAGATTTTAATTTTTTATACCATGGAAAATTAAAGTAGTATTTATGTGTGTTAAAATATAAATTTTATATTTAATTTTATTTTATTCTCGCTACTTTTCCGTAAGTTTTTTTTTCAAAAATATAAAAACTAGAGACATATAAGAAGCTAAATAAGTTTGAGTTTAACTCCGGTCTTATACAGTTCGTTTATATATTTAGAAGACAAATAAATATTTTTTTCTTTAATTATTTTTAAGTATTTAATTAATTAGAAAATTTCTTTAATTTGAATTGCCTTGCAAGTGTAATCTTTTTATTTATAATTAAAATTATAATTGAACAGTTTTTTTTTATTAAATATTTTTTTTTACCTATTTTTTACCACGGTGGTGATTTTAAAGTAAGTTTATTTAATTTTATGTGCGGGTGATTTTGTTTTTTTCTCATTGGAATTAACTAAAAAAATGAGTCAGAAATTAGACGCCCGGCTTTAATAATTAATTTCTGTGTGATAGATAGATAAAAAAAAAATGTAATAAATAATTATATAAAAAAATTTGCTATATAATATTAACAAAAAAATTAAAATAGTATAAAATGTCCAGCCAGAATAATTTTACAATTCACTTCAATATATCCTCATGACATGTGGGAAATAGAAATCTTCTGGGAGATTTTTCATACTATAATTTAACTAATATAGACAATTTTATGAGAAGAGTTGAGTCCCTGACCTCATATCACTATATAAACAAAATAGTTTATGAATACCTTAGAATTTTACTTTTATTTTGGTGTAATTTATTATCGATATAATCTAATGTACTTACATTTTTATACATGTACTATATTAAATATAATTTTTTTTTACTTTCCAAAAATCCAAAATGAAATTCTTTAAAATTTTACAATTGCAAAAAAATATTTTTTATTTTTATTTTAATTATTATACGGTACAAACTAGGAAGAATATTTTTTATTATGATGTCAGAAATTTTCATTTAGATTTTTTTTTATGTTTAAATACACCAATACTAATTCTATAATTTTTTATATGCAATTTTAGTAAATATTGTAGGAAAAAAAATTATATGAAAATTATGTATATAAGAACATAAAATATAGAGCAACACAATTAAACTTATACATTTAAAAAAAGATATATTAGAATATTATTAGCTCGTGGTGTTAAAACTTTAGTAATTAGTACATAGTAATTTATATAAATATTTAAGTAATAGTAAAAAAGTAAATTTAAAATGATAAAAATATTGAATATATCTTTGAAATGTCACTCAGTTTTTTTTTTTTTTGCGAAAATTAATATTTAGCAAAATAGTAACTGAGAATGTCACGAAATTGTATATGATACAATTATGTATAGTAAAATATTTTGATAAAATTAGTGTAAAATTTATGTTTATCATTATTGTACAAGGCTAAATATTGTATCAATTTGATGATAAAACAATTATATAAATTGATTGTTTTATATAAAATATTTTCCAATTACTTATTATATACATATACTACAAAAAATCGATTTATAGTTAAAAGCGACTCAATTTTGATATACTTAAAAATTGAAAAAAAATTGACTTCGAAAAAAAATTGACTACTATTTTACTTGATTTCCAATTTTAATTTTGTGATTAAAATATCAAATAACGATTAAATCGAATTGAAAATACATATTTGAAATGCTGTAATATATTTTATAGAATGGAGAAAATACTAAAAAAAAACCAATTTTATATCCTTGATATTTAATTTTATATTTGTAGAATCAGAATGCAATCTACCTTGTAATAAATAACAAACTAAAACAAAAAATGAATAATATTGGGTTGTTCATAAATTCATTTAGGTTCTTCAACAAAAATTTAAAATATTACTTTTTATAAGAATTAAATTTTCTAAATTGATTCATATCTAAATAAATACAAACATTTATTTTTTTTTCAAATTATTAAATATTTTAATAAATATTAAACAAAGCAAATAAATTTGTTAACTTAATAATATTTTGAATTTGTATTACTATACATGACAAAGAATTCAAAATATTGTAAAAATTTATATTGTATAAATATGAATTATAGACTATATGTCATTGTTTATAATTACATTATAAATAAAATTAATAATAATTATTGATATATTATAGAAGAATATTGAATAACTTTCATTGTATATATTAAAAATAATTTCAAATCAAATATCAAACTACTGTTTTGAATAAAATAAATACGTATCAGTATATTAATTATTTTATTCTCAAAAAGACCTTAGAAAATTCTAATTTTGAGGTAATCAAGTATTATTTTATAATAATCACGTCAAATGTCGAATATAAATTCTAAAAACAACATTCTAAGTATGGGATATTAAATATTAGTTATAATGTACCTAATAACAGTTTTATTCTTATAATAAATGAACACTTATTATAAACAAAATTATAACTAAAAAATATATTTACATAATTATATTAATTAATTTATGTATATACTTACTTAATTTAAAAAAAAAAAAAATTATATATAAAAAATAGCAAAACAATATTGACCCTCAAAAAAACTTTATATAAATTTAAAAAAATGTTTGGAATATAAAAAAATGCCTATATACATATAATATATTTTATATTTCCATAAATAAGAAATCAACAAGTTGTGTTGTGATTCTCTCCCGCCAAAATCAAATGTATTATGTACAAACAAAATCCCAAAAAATATTATAAGCATGTTACAAATAAAAAAAAACAGGTTTTTTTTTTTTGGTTTTATAATGTCTGAAAATAAAAGTATTCTTCTTAAAAAGAAAATATTTCAGTCAACAAAATTAATTGTCACAAAAAAAAGTATAAGAAAATTTATAAAATGTAAAAATTGCGACAATATGAAAAAAAAAAGTTTTTTATTACATAATTTTTGGTTTATAAAATAAAATTTTGAAAAACTATTTTGGAGGTAATATAAAATTCGAGATTCTGTAATTAAAAAAATCCCCAGTTATGCATAAATTCTTGCATTTTACAAGAATGAAAAGTTTTTACTATAATTTGGTTCTGTATTTTATGTATATAAACCAATCCTCTCCGGCAGTGTAAAGATTTAACTATTTGATATAAAGTTAATTAAAGTAAAATTTAGTTTAATAATTCTATTTTCTGTATCAATTACAACCAAAATGCATCGGAATTAATGAGTAATATATTCATTCTGTAAAATCCTAACTTTGATATAATTAATATTTTGAATTTTCTTTATATACTTTTATTTGTCCATATCAAAAAATGAATTATTTGTACTGTTTTTATAATAAATTGTTTAAAATTATTACATTTATGAATCCTGAAGATATTATAAAATCCATATAATTGTAAACTTAGTAGTTTTTATTATTCTTAGATTATAGTATATTTTTATTAGTGTCCATTTACTAATCTGTTTAACTTTTAAACAGCACTAATATAAACAAAATTATACTTTTCAAAAAATTTCATTAATATACATTTTAATATAATTTATATAATATTATATAATTTTCTATTTTGTGTTGTGCTAGTTTTTTAATTGACAATGTAAATAAATATTTTTGTTTTTAATTTCTCACTTTACATGGCTAAACAAAAATAAAACTCTTAAAACACACTAAAAATAACCAACAATAATAATAATAACAACAAAAAACATAACTTTCTAAATCAACATATAAATAGCTTCATATATCAATGATTTTTATGGTCTACAATATTATTTTACAATAAACCAAAAGATTTTTTTCAAAAGAAATATATATAATAATAGATAAAAAAAACGTAAGATGACACACAAATTAAATATGCTATTTAGACACAAAAATTGTTATAACATTTTTGTTACTTTTTATAAAAAGGATATATGGAAAATATATTAGAAAAAGAAAATTAAAAACCATTTAGACATACCTAGTATAAATATATAAATACCGAAAATTTACGCAAAAAATATAATTTCCTCTAAAAAAATATTGAAGACTTCGTTCTTTTTTTTTTTTTTATTAATTGAGGTCAATTTATTTAGATTGGTCTTGATTTTTATTTTACAGAAGAAAAAAAAATTCTTTTCGTTTGCAAAATATTTTTAGTTTTTTTTTATTCAGTACAATGTCTTGTTCCAAATTACCTCATATTATATAAAATGTAAAAAAAAAAAAAAAAACAAAAAACAAATTATTGCAATAAATTATATTATAAAGAAAAAGACCCCGACAGGTATTATATAGTAATAATATGTGCGTACAGGTGACAAAATATTATATTAAAACTTATTCACCATTCAATTCATGTAATAATCCAAAACTTTAATGTATATGAGTGAATGAATGAATCTATGGTATAAATATACAAATTTGAAATGTATTATATTAAATTTACATAAAATATCAAAGAATGTATAAATATAGATTTAAATTTAATTTTGGAAATGTAACAGAAAATTTAAAGAAAATAATAATAATGAAGAACACAATTTTAGTATATATTAATTTGATTATAGTATAGTTTCAATTGGATAAATTGTATGTTTGAGAAATTATTATCCGATAGAAAAATTAACTATAGAGTGAACGTAGAAAGAATATGATATTAATAAATTTGATAAATAAAAATTTAAAATAATATTTTTAAATTTTTCATTAAAAGTATCGAGTGTTATTCAATTCTCCATTGCGATATTTCGGCATCTGTAAAATGTCAATTTGATCCTTTTCCCAAATTAAATTTGAGAAACGAATTTTAGTCTATTCCAAATGCCAAAGATCCATATTAATATATAAATGATACAAACTAATAATCGGACCACATTTTCAGATAAAAACGATTTTAATAATAATATTAAAATTTCTAAAGTAAAATATAAATTTTCTTTTGAAATTTTTGTTTGATGAAAGCTGCGTGTTCAAACAAAAAAAATATATTTTTTATTTAATCGCGTCGCACGTTACTTATTCTTCTTCTTCGAAAAAAGTTTAAAGCCAATATGGATAACTGCCTATATTTATACATAATTTATTCATATTTTGTAGTTCAAAAGCGCAATCATCCGTTGAGCTTGATTCATTAACATGTAGTTATATTTAAAACTAAAATGTTTCCTAAAGTTCCTAAATATGGTATTCATATATTATAGTAAAATATTATAATTTTTATATTTTTGTTGTCATTGATTTCCAATTTTTTTTGGTTTAATATAGTATTTTCATACAAATTGTTGACATATTTGTGTTATTTTGATGTCGTATTTTAGCGTAATTATTCCTCTTTATGGATGATATTCATTGAGCAAGTAAAAAATTAAATAATTTTTTTAAAGTTCACTTGTTTTTTTAAAAAAAATATTAAGTATGTTGAATTACTGGAAAGTCCAAAATTTTAATTGATTGAGATCAACGAATAGGAAAAATTATTCAGTTTTGTTTATCAATTCTAAAGTTAATTTGGGTTCTAGTAAAAATCATATATACGTTGCATTTAAAAAAAAAATTATAAGGTAATAAAATTTAAGTTCAGGTTCAGGAAATAAATGTTTACAGTTCTGTTAAAAAAAATCTTATCTTATATATGTTTTTTATCCATTAATTAATTTGAAATTATATTTAATTTGTTTTAATTATAGATTTCAATAAGTAATTAGTTCCAAGAACAGATTATTAGTCTTAATTATTAATATTATATTAGTGTATTAGATTAAATTGCAGTTTCGATTTAAATAAAATGCAAGGCATTCAAGCTTTCAAATTAAGGGCGAACAGGTTAACTAATGATTATCTAGTAACAACTAAAAGATATCAAAAACAAAAAAAAATTCCGCTCAGTCATTTTGTTTTTTCTAATTATTTTTTAATTAATAGAAATTTTTAAAGATTTATATCATTTATTATATTTATTTAGATTTCCCTTAGGTCAATATTATATCAATATTTATAACAAACAATTTGATTTTCTAATAAAAAACTTGATTCATATTTTAGTTATAGAGTAAAATTCCGCTATTATGAATACTAAAATTATTCATGTTTAAAAAATGCATTTTGGAAAATATTAGTTTTTAATTTTAAATTAATATAGTTTATAAATACTAGATTATGAATTTAATTGAAATATTAGTTAAGTATTTAATTAGAAAAATAATCTAATTAATCTTAAAATTAATATATTACAATTGATATTTACAATAAGGGAAAGTAATGAAAATTGGGAAAGAACTTATAGTAAATGATATAATTTGTTTCGTTAAAATTAACTATATGTTGTTACTATTCAATGCTTAATTTATATTTTTATAACATTAGTATAGAATCCAATATCTTAATGTTTATTTTCTTGATTAAGACTATATCACAATAATATTCTGTTAAGCTACAAACGTTATTTTACACAATTTTTTCTCATAACTTCCTTATCTACAATAATATTTGCCAAAAAAAAACCATATTATACCATATATATTATGATAGTTTAAAATAATATGGGTTGGCCTCTAGGCCATCCATCCGAATTATTAGGTGTATAAAAACAACAACATTATTCAATTTATAATATCTACTCAAGGTTTTTTCAATATTACATAAACTGTCTATGCTCATTTTTTTGCAAATAAAATGATGTATTGGTACATATTGTAAAATGACTCATATTTATATTACAAATTGAAATTTAAAAAAATATATTGTTATCAAATAAGTAATATATGTATATATATAGTTTTGTTGCTGATAAGATATTTTTTTCAAATTCTTCACCGATGATTATTTCTTTGGAAATTATCATGTATTCATTTGTTTTATGCTTTTTAAAGTCTTTATAAATTCTTCGCAAATGACATACATATATGATATTATATTCACTTTCGCTTTTTTTTCGAAAACTTAAAGTTTTTCAATGGGAAATTCCATTTTTGGAATTTGTGTTTGGGGTGATTCTTCAGGTACATTTGCACTCAATATTATACTTTACGTATTATATATAAACTATTGGATAAAAAATTAATATTTCCCAAGCAAATTTTTTTGTTTATATAATTTTTGTATTTTTTTTTTTATCTTTCATGGTTCATAGTTTTATAAATTTCCAGGTTGATGACTATTTAACGCTTTCAATAATTTTTTATTTTAAATTTTTTTGCATATACATATATGATGAGTGATATGAGATTTAGATTTTTATTTTATGTTAAATTACCCGATTTGAAAGATTTTACGTAAAATTTTATATTATTTATTACCAAAAAAAATTTCCTGTATTGTTAAATTTATACTTTTAGTTTAATTAATTTAATTTTTTGGAAATTTCTATTTTTTGGTAATTCAAGTTAAAATTTACATCAAAATATTATTTTAAAAGTTCAATGTACAATTTAAAGGTTTTTTTTTTGTCTAAAATAAGAAAAAAAAATGTAAACGAGGTAGACAAGTTAATTAGAATGTAAAAATATTAACGTTATTAATTAATTATATGTAATAATTGGGTTGACACTAAGCCAACTAATTGAAGAAAATATAACACAATTAGTATAGTCATGCTTTGCTTTAATTTCTTAGTTTAATTATTATTCCAATTGATTAACGCAAATAAAATCAGCCAAATAATTCATTTCCTCATAGTATAAAGTTTTTTTTTTTTGCATCTACAATTTTCTATCTGATTTTCTGAGACACTAAGCGCCACTATAATTATGTCTTATAATAATAATGATTAAATTTACATATCAACTTCAAATGAAAAGTACTTTTGATATACATAAATATTTCAATTAATTTATAATAAAACTTAATTAATTTAATTATTTAATACTTTATATTTACTTAGATTAATAAATATCAATATAGGTACTTCATACTTTAATTAGAGTAATAGAAATCAATATAGTATGTAATTAAAATTCAGTGATTTTTTTATGAAGTATAATTAATTTATTTTATTTGGATTTTACTGTTATTTGATTTCTTTAATTTCTACCAAAATTAGAATTTAAATATTTAAATTTTAACTTTTGTAAAATTGCATCATTTGTGAACTTAGTTTATTGAATTTATTTTACTGAAATATATTATTTGTTATAAGCCACAGTTAATGTTAGTTTGTACATTTTTTCAAGCTAATTTTACTTTTATCAGTCCCTAATTTGTTTCTTTTTGTTTTTTTTTTTTTAAATAAATTAAAAATTTTTTATTTAAAATTCTTTAAAAATATTGATTTTGCTGACGAAGTTCGTTATATTATTCGTAATTTTTATGTAGAAAATATTCTTTAAATTTTTTTTTTCTGATTGCTAGAATTTTTTATTTCTCCCTAAGGTCAAAAGTTTTTTTGATTAAAACGTAATAAATTTTGTGTTTCCTCATAAATATAAAGGTATAATGGAGATTTTGTCTATGTTTTCTAACAGAGATTAGTATAATTTCTTAGTATACAATCTAAAAACTAGAAGCTTATATTATTTATACTCTACCTTTAAACTTTTCATAGAATAGCTAAATGTTTAAATATTATTGATAAAATAGTGTTGATTATTTAATTGAAAATTATCTTGACTTGGATATAATTTTGATATTGATAATTTTCGTGTATTATAGTATTTCAGAATTATATTTGTGTCATAATATCTAAAAAATTTATGTTTTTTTCCATATTATACTTTGATGTACAACTGTCACAAAAATTTTCTTAGTCTAATAATTTATGTATATACTATATTATCTTTTTTAAACGAAGTTATCAATAACTAGTTACATTATATTTGGGAATTTTCCAAATAAACTAACTACCTATAATTGATATGGTCAACAAAATTTAAAAATTTATCTATCAATAATTGTTGATAATCGTTCAATAAAGTTTATAGCTCGATAACAAATAAAAAAAGGGACATTTATTAATTAATTTCTTCGTAATATTTCAATATTGTGTTTGTTGTATATAATTTAAAAGGGAATTTGTTGAACTTGTTTTTCTTGTTAAACCAGACTAGATATTTATTTATGGTTATTTTTGTGTTTAAAATATTTCATTATATAATATAATTAATTTATAATAATTTTTTCAAATAAATATTTTCTTATAATATAATAATATTAATATATTATTTATAATTTTAATCTTGTAAGTGCGTCAAATATAATATTAACGTTCAAACATAATGTGATATTTTAATTACTTATTATTTTTAACATATATATTAATTTTCTATATTTTTCGCTTATATTTAAACATTAACGTAATTTTTGTTTTTGAAGAAAAAAGAATTAATTTAGTTTGTCTATTAATAAATTGTTTAAACATAAAAATACATAAAATATTTTTTTTACCATATTAAGCAAAAACCATTTTTAAGTTGGAGTTTAAATCAAAATTTTATAATACATAAATAGTAAGATCTTCTCTTCTTTTTTTTTGATGGTGTGATCTTATTTGCATACCCTTTTAACGAAAAACATACATAATAATAATTTTATGAATGAAAAAATAAAAAATAAAATAAAAATTGATTTGTTGGGGAGTGGTAAATTAAACGTGCTACAAATATATATATGGCATTGAAATTTATGTTGATTTTCACTTAAACGAGTGTTAATTAAAATAAATATATCAAAGTATATATATTGGAAATTATATAGAAGAGAATTTATATTACTTTTTTATATGATCAAGGTGGTTTTGCATATATATGATTTTAGCTCAACTTCAGTTAGCTGAATTTATTAAATTCATAATTTAATGATATTAATATTAAATGAATTCATAATTGATGAAATATTAGTTGACAAAAATAGACGGCTAAATATAGTTTTTATTAAAGAAACTCATATTTGTGCACAAACTAAACCCGGAAAACAGTTTAAATTTTTAGAAATATTTTTAGAACATTTAAAAGAAATTCGTAGCTTAAGTTTACGTAAATGGTATCAGAGAAAAAAAATCTTTTAATTACTCTTAGATAGAATCCTAATATTCATATTTATAAGTGGTTTATAGGTTTCAGTTTCGATTTCCGGCCAAGATGTTGATTTTCCTTGCTAATTTTCCTCAGTTATATAAAAAAATTAATTAAATTACATAACAAATATTAAATATATAAAAATAATTTTTGTCGGTTTTCTTGTTTTTAAATGTTACAATACAATTATTATATATATTTTAAGCCTAGTAATTATATTCCTATAATTCATAATTTCATTTCAATTCTACGTGCACTGATTTTTCTTTATTTATGTATAAAATATTTAATTAAAAATATATTCTTTTTTTTTTTTTTTGAAGTATGTCAAATGATTTGTAAATAAAAATATCAAATTTCATTTATTTTTATATTCCATTATTAACCACAGAAAATATGCAAAAAAAAAACATTATATTACAAATCGAACTTATAATATTAAAAATAATATTGATAAAAATTTTATAAATTCTTTGAATATCTTAATTACATAATTTTTTATATTTACACAGAAAATTATTATAAATAATTTTCAATAATTTTGCATAATTAACTGAAAAAATAATTTCAAATTTCAATCACAGTAAAAATATGTTATTTAAGTTTTCCCATTTACATATACATATATAAAAAAGTGTTTCTTTATTTCATATATAATAATTATTTTACTTGACCAATAATTTAATTTATACAAAATTAAATTAAATTAAATTAATCAATTATAATTTTAAAATTTTAATACATAATGTAAATAAGTGCGCGCAAGTTTTAAAAGAATTTCTTATATTTTATAACAATTTAAAATTTATGCACATTCGGTATTTATTTATGTCACGATCAATTTGTCGTGGGTCAATAAAGTTTTTTTTTTTTTTGAATAATTTATTATAGGGATTTTTATTTTGTTTAATTTAGTTTTTAAATATCGCACAATTTTTTATGATTTAAGTCCAATTTTTTTGGATACTTAGCAGAATAATTGTTTAACTATAGTTTACTCTTTAAAATCAGATTCGTTTATATAATTGCACTATAATCGCACTAAGTACTTATATAAAATTAAAATGTAAAGTATAAAAATTAAAATAAATTCATTACGAATGCAAAAAGACAACCATAGATCAATTATTATTTTAATTTTTACTATTAAGAAACGGTTACGTAAATTGATTATGTTATTAGATCAAAAGTCATATTATATATTAAATATTTGCAGAATTAATTAATAAATTCAAAGAATTTATAATTTCTAGATTTTAATATATTATCAAGAAATCAATTGTTTTATTGATATTAGTAAAGTAAAATATCTGAAAGATAATCGACATAAGTATTATTGAGTATATATTCAAATAATTTTCAGACAATTTATAAATATGTACCCTTAAACAAATTGTTTAAGAAAATATAAATAATTAAATAAATTTTTATAATTATATTTTGCCAATGGAAAATTGCGCCAACACCCACATTATTCGGAAAATATGTATAAAATCATTATAAGAGAAAAATTACTATATATATATAAAACTGATGGGTGCTCAAAATGAATTTTTAATATGTATATAAATTCATTTATAATTCTTGAACAATATAATTAAATATAATAATTACACCCTGTATTTTTTTTTTTTGTAATTATATAACACGCAAAGTTCTTTTAAACAACATTTTTTTTGTAAGAGTTTCGTATTTCATTATTCATAATTCTTGGCAATGTTCTGACCAATTAGAAATTTTTGTTTCAATATATAAACATCGCCAGCAGAGTAGTAAATGTTTATATTATGAGTACAAAAAAAATTTAATCTAAAGGATTTTTGACCCCGAAAAACAACCACCGGATTTATATTTTTATCATATTAATTTAGGTTCATATTAATTTTTATTAATATATTCATGTTACCAAAAAAAAATCAATATTAAATAAATATAAACAATAATTTAAGTCAATGCGATTTTTATCTATTAATCAAGCTAATCGAGTTATAATAATCATTCTCTGCTGCTGCTACGCCGTCAGCGTCAGCATAGATACATGATATTTTTTAAAATTTTGATTTTATTTCTGTGAAGAATTTACTATTTTTAGATTATGAAAATGTTTTAAGTGCGAATTATACATGTCGATATGCAAATTGGAAATTATAAATTTGTTAGTTTAAAAAAAAACACTCGCACATTCGAAATCAGATCAATGACATTATGTATGTGCCATTCCGCCCCGTAAAGAAAAATTTCGGTGTTGTCCTCAATCTTGGATATTTTGATAATTAACCCAATAAATAATTTATCCTATTTATTTGAATATGCTTGGTCAGGAACTATCGTCATATAAACTTTAATTTTTGCTAACCAGTAAATTTTAGAAAAATGTGAAATGCGAAAACTTGTAGAAACACTGATTTTTTCTTTATTAATCTAATAAATTACGTAATCTAATCTGTTGCTTATAAAAATATAAAATATCAACAAAAAAAAATTCTTATTAAATTTCATATTTTATTGTTTTTGTAGTAAAATTTTTGTGATTCACTATATGTGTAAGCATATATATTCGTATAAAAGATTAGATTAAATATAAGGAAATTGATTTACGAATTTATTAAAAGTGGTCTGATTCCCACTACAATTTGGACAAGGAATGGTTTTGTATGTTCTTCTTGTTTTATTTGATAACAAACGAATTACTTGAAATGAATTACAATTTTTCTATAATAAATTTGTCTTGGGGGGGGGGGATGGGGAATATGTTATTATGCTCTACTACTATTAATTTACTGAGCAAAATTATAGCAGCACTGATTCCTTCCAAGGAATCTACATACTTACTCCTACTAAAATATTATCTCTCTAAAGCATTAATGTTGACCATTAAATTGATCACATAAATTCAATTTCAAATGACCATCAATATATACAAAATGTAAACAAACTTTTGGCTTACTTAAATTATTAAATATTATGATATTATTAACATAAAATGCGTGGTTTTTCTACATTTTTTTATGTTAAAATCTTTCTTCTTTTGAATATTATGAAATATTTTTATCCTCCTATTAATTTAAACTCTTTATAGACATTTTTGTGATTTTCATTGTATCTATTATTATTGCCACACTGCCGCCCAGTTTATTATTTTAAATTTATGTTTTAAGTTTAACTATTTTGAATATTTACAAAAGAAAAAAAAAACTGGACATTTGGAGATAACTAAAAGTGAAAGCTTTTCACATTAGTAACAAAAATTATCAAATGTTAAGCATATTTTTTTTTTTTTATAAATATTGATTTTTGGGGGTCGTTAAATGGTGCGCAATATGAAAGGTAACGACAATTTTGATTTAATTATCTTAACAAAAATGTTTTTGAACTAACTTTATATAATTACTGGGTATATATGTCATTTTGTGAATGGAGTTTTTAAGGTAATTTATAAATCACAAAAATCATCATTATACATAGCCAACTTGTGTAATGTTATAGGTAAACCAAAAATATTGTTGAAATCAGAATCCTTTTGAATATCTTTTTTTTTTATTTAAGTTTCCCATCGATCAAAGCAAGAGAATAAATCGTAAAAAAATATTTTTCAATAATTATATTTTAATTTAATTATAATTTTCTTATTTATTGAAGAAGCTAGAAATTTTTTCTTCTTTTTATAAATATTTTAGCTGTCCTTGAAAACTAAACATGAAAAAATAAATTTATTAGTAACTAGCTATGTGCACTGAAATTTATAAGTGTTAATTTGTCAATTTCCACATAGTTTCTCATACAATATTCAATTTTTATAATAAATTGGATATAACACGCCGTTTTTTTTTTATGCAAAATGTAAAGAAAAAAATATTTAATCATCCAAAACTTTGAAGTTTTAGAATAATTGTTAATGAAAAATTAAATTGCAGGAAAAAAAAAACTAGTTTTAAAATGCGTTAAGTTAATAAAATTTATTTTTATAATTGATTAAGTAATATTTTTTTTTATTATTGTAATAAAAAATTTGAAGGATAATAAAAAAAATTCAAAACTAGATTTTTTTTTTATATTAAATTGAGTTTTTTGTATAAATAAAAATTTATTAATCTTTTTGATAAGATTTATAGCAGTAATGCTAACGATAGAAAGATATGTGAAATTGGCAATTAAAATATTTTTGAGGATGTTTAGTTTAAAGGGATAACTATATGTATATTAAGTCTTGCCACCGAGCGAAATGGGAATTGTGTAATTAAACCAGTTTAAATAGAAATGTTACAATATGCTTTTTTACTTATTGAAAGCAGTTTTCAAATTTAATAGTTTTATATTAATAGAATAATCAAAAGTATAGATTAACACAGTGATTTCGTTGCTTTCCTTAGAAATAATTTCGTTGCTTTCCTTAAAAAATAATAATGATTTCGTTGCTTTCCTTAGAAATCTAACTTTCAGACCTTATAAGTTTCACTTATTGCAATTTACTAAATTTTATCGTTTTGGTAATTTGACTACAAATAGTAGAAGTCTTAATAACGGACAACATCTATTATAAAGTATTTGAAATGTGCTTTAATTAATTCTCACTTCTATTAACATCATCCTTTTAATAAACCATAATATCATTCAATTAATAAATAGACACATTTTATTACTATATAACATAATCCATAAAATCTATGTTAACTTATGTGCTAATTATTAACACGTTTCTTTTTCAAGTCCAACAAAACAACATTCAATAAATTTTTCTTATTTTATAGTTTTCCCATTTTATATAATATATATTTGTTCGCCCTCTGGCTTTTGAATTCTACATATAAAATGTGAGCCATGTTGATAATATTTTGATCCGAAATAATATTTTTCTATAATATCTATACGTATAATTGTGTGAACTACCAAAATTAGTTTACACTTTTGTTAAAAAAAAATCTGATCTAATTGTGTGTGGTGGTATGCCTTACTGATCAAAAACCTGAAGCTTTTATTTTTGGTTTGTTTGTTTACATCTAATTTCAAGGTTGAAAGTCTTTTCTACCGCATGAAAGAAAAAATATATTTTGATTAGGGAACTAAAGTCATAAACAAAAAAAAAAGATCACATCATAAAAATAAAGATCGGTAAAAGAAAGTTTTTATTTTTCATCATTTTTTGAATTTTTTTATATTTCTTCGTTTGATGATAAAAATCGAAAGTAATATAACGAAGAATCAGGTTTCTTCCGAACCACAATGATGGTGGTTTACATTTTTTGGACTTCCATAATAGAGAGGAGAAGATTATTATTGTATTATGTCAAAAATGATAATAATAACAACATATATTATGATCGTGTAGATATTTACATTGCATTTTGTTTTCAATCATTTTTGAAGATCAGGGAAGCTTTATCAATGTATTTGAAGTGTAGAAATTTCTCCTTCTCTTTTAGGTTTTTGGTATCCCACAAATACCATTCACTGAAATTGATCCAGTAATGTGTTTTTCTCTCCGTAGTTTGTAGATCTTTTTTTATTAATATTAAATCACATTTCTATTTTATGGTATATTATATGTAGTAAAATTATTTTTCAGAAAATATATTTTTTTTTTTTGTATGTTGTGTAACAAGAGCTTCCGTAGATTTTATTGCTATAGTAATATAATATTACAACATCGTATCTCGTATGTTAGCCACAATATTTTTTTAGCGACAAATTCCAAAAATTTGATTGAATAAATATAATAGATATTATATAGTTGAAAAAAAAAAGTGTGGAAAAGTAGAATTCGTTAGATTATGTGATTAATTAAATTTTATATATTTTTATGTTAAATGTTAAGTTTAAGTTTAATGTTAATATAATAAATATTAAAGCTAGGGGTTGATATTAAAACTGTATTTGTATTTAACTATAGTGGATTACTTTTTTTTTGTATAGTTGTAGTATAAATATTAAACGAAAGCCGATACATAATTAATTAGTAAATGTTTTGTCAAATTAATTAACCGCATTATCTATCGTCGATAGTTATGAAAAATAGTATGCTACCAAAATATAGTTATAGTTTACATTTAAAATAGAATTTCACTTAAATTTTTTAATTATTTAATTTGAAATCACATTTAGTATTTAATACTATTATACAGACCACCTGAATAATAAAACTGGTAAAGACTATAATAATATTTATAATAATCTAATAAATTGTAAATGTACTTTCGATATTTATCATTTTGTTAAAACTGAATTGTGTCAAATTTATTACATACTATATTATACGTATGCTATATATGTATATATATATTTTGGAGAATTTCGAAAAAAAAAAAAATCAAAAAAAAAGAAATTTTTTCAGTTGGCCATTAACACTTGTCGTGGCATGATATAAAGATATTTCATCGGATTTGTTTTTAGAGTTTTCGCGGTGTGGTGGCGGATACTTTAAAAATTATATATTTTATATGTAAATAATAACGTTTTTAATTTTTTTATTTGCTTTATTCAATCTTTTGGGGATTAGTAGCTTTTAATTATAAAAAATTTGTTCGTTAATTGTCATTGATATATTGAAATTAAATTTTGGAAGTGCATAAAATTTATGGCGTGCAAAAATTTCAAATAAAATTTATTAAATATAATTATTTATGTATTTTCAAAAACTTATAAATATATTTTTGAAAAATTATTTTATTTGAGAATTTTGGAAAATTGTTTTTGGGTGGATTTATTTAAAAAAAAAAAAAAAATTTTATTCAGTGAAAGTTTAAAACAAGACAAAAATTATTTATATGATGGAAAAATAATATATATACATATATAAAAAATTTAATTTCTTTTATGTATTTTTGATTTTATTTATTAATTCTCTTTAAAAATGTTGAACTTCCGGTTTTTTTTTATTTTACCTACATTTCCAAATAACATTTTTTGTATACTACCATTAAATTAATAATGATTTAGTTTTTATTTACTTTTTTTTTGTGTTAAAGTCCTTTTAAAATGTTCACATTTATATAATATATTTGTGTCAAAAAATTTGGACTAAATAAACTTGATTTGTTGAATCGGTTACTGTGTCAAATGATTATTATTGAGAATATAAACATATAAAAATTTCTAATTTTTTTTTGTGAAATTAGTGAATAAATTTAATTTTTTCAAATAAAATATTTATATTATATAACAAATTTTATTTATGCATACCTATACATATATTTCTTTTAAATTTACAGATAAACATTTTTAAAATTATATAAGGAAAAAATTTATATAGATTAAATAATAATCTCGAAATTATTGGATAAACATTATTTAATAAATTATATAAGGTGAGTAAATAAATAATAAGTTAATTTAACAATCTATTAAATATTTTTATTTAGTGTAAAAAATATTTTTATTCAATCTATTTAAACATATTAATTTTATGTTATAATTTTCTATTTGAATAATTTATTTTGTTAAAAATTAATTTAAAAATTAATTCTATAATACTAATTCAAATAATTTATTGGACAGCATTTACCAAAAAAAAAAAGAAACTCAAATAATTTTAAAGAAAATGTAAAAAACATAATATACAAATGTTTTTTTTAAAGTAGAAAGCAAAGAAAATCCAACAAAATTGAAGAAATTTATGACTAAAAAATTTGAAATATATATTTCATAATCATAAAAGATATTCAAGTATATATAGCTATAGCTATATGTAGCTATAATGCTACATATAACATAGTTAATAAATATGTTGTCGGTCTAGACAACTTGAATACTTATGATGATGACTAATTGAAATTTATAATAAATATTCGACATTGATAGGTGCGTGCATTTAATAATCAAAAAAAAAAAAAAAAAAAAAATTATGAATGAATTTTTAATTATGTGCTAATTTTTTTAGTTTTCCCGCGCCATGCAAGTGAAAATTATATTGAATTTGAATTTTAAAATAGAATTTATAGAAAATTACACACATTGAGTTCATAAATTTTTGATCGATAATCGATAAGAAAAGTTGGTCATTTTCAGGATATAAAAAATTCTTAATTGATTAAAAAAAAAAATCAACTTAGTACATAGTACATAAATATGAATTATTTAAATAGCAAGTTCTCAAATGCTATTTTATTTTTAATAAAATATATTTTAACTAGGGGGGAAATCCCGACATAAACTACATTATGTACCTATTAATATCTTTTATAGTTTATACTGACTCAATAAATGCATTAAACCAAGGAGACTTTACATCCTAAAACTGAATATAACAATATAACAAGTAAAATTTGCAATTTCACGTCAATATATGTAGAAAACGATTAAAAACAAATAATAATCAGCCGGTTTTGTAAAAAATAAATAAATAACTATAAATAAAAATATACTAAGAGTATAATAATAATCAAAGTGGTTGTCCTTGCTAATATATTATTGCACAAAAATTTTACGAATCTTATACGGTATATTCAATATAAAATCTTGTTTAATTTTAACATTGCAATTTCAAATGTTTATAAATAAAGTATAAGCTTTATACAGTATTGTACATATAAAGAAAATAATAAACATTGACCTTCTCGTTTCATTGATATCTTAATTTTTTTCTTCACTTGAACTTCAGAATAATCTGTGAATACGTAATAAAATTGACTTTGATCTGTTTTTAAATGTCTTTCAAGGTATAATTTTTTTTCCATTTAATTACTATACCACATTATTCTCATATACTTATGTATAATTATTGAAATTTATTATAAATATGAGTTTAAACAAAAATTAATGTGCAGTAATTAAAACATTATCCTGCAAATAATAATTTATATTATTATGTATTATTATTTTTAATTTAACTCTAAGAATTCTTTACTTGCATTTTATTATAATTTATATTAATTTTTCTATTTACAGATAAGAAATAAATAAATATGGCATATTTATTATATGAAATGTATGATTGGTACAGAGATTTAATGGACAATCGAAGTGGTAATATAAAAATTAAATTTTTAATTTATTTAAGAATTCGGTTATAATTATAAAAATTGAAAATTTAATTTATTAGATCATAGAGAGACCTCAAAAATATTTCATTAATCTTAATAACATAATTTAAAATCGTTCCAACAAAAAAAATATATTATTTTTACTTACTGATATGTGAAAAATTGTCCAAAATTTTAAATTTTTGGCACATAAATGGTGTATTTTTTTTTTGTATCTTAAGCAATGAATTTGTAAAATATATTTACAAGACTTGTGGGTGGTTGGTTTTTTTTGTTTTTGCAAAAATAATTTTATGGTAAATGTATTCAATGTCAAATTTATATTTGATGATTACATATGTATACAACAAATTTGCTAATTTTACCATAATTGTATTTTAATTTTTGACAAAACAATATTATGTTTTGGGTATTATATTTCATAATCATAAAAGATTTTACTAATCAATAAAATTATGTAACTTTTTAAAAAAAAAAATAAAAAAATTGATAAAAGTTTACAAATAATACGCATTTCAAATTTGTTATAAAATAATAATAATAAGTGAAATTTTTTTTTTTATATCAATTTGTGTTAAAAAAACTTCCATAACCGAATTTTACGATAAACCATAAACGATTAGGAGTATTTTTTAATTATTAAAATTTCAATATTATTTATAAATTATAATAATTATTTGGAAAATTTGGAAAAACCTTTACCAAGCCAAATTAATTAATAATAATATTTTCTTTTTATGGACTTATATTATTTATAAATTATAGTAAATTTTATGTAATATTATTAGTTAATTGTATATATTAAATTTTATATAGATCCTCGAGTTAAAGATTGGCCAATGATGTCATCACCATTTCCAACACTTGCTTTATGTATATTTTACGTATATTTTAGTAAATCTTTAGCACCAAAATTAATGGAAAATAGAAAACCAATGGATCTTAGAAATATTTTAGTTTATTACAATTTATTTCAAACAATATTTAGTGCGTGGATATTTTATGAAGTAAGTTTTTATTTTACAATTGTGAATGAATCTTAATATTTTTTTAATTATAAAAATTGAATTTTTTTAAATATTTTTTTAGTATCTTGCAAGTGGATGGTGGAATAATTATAGTTTTAAATGTCAACCTGTAGATTATTCATATAGTCCTCTGGCGATGAGGGTAAGTTTTTTTTCATCAATTTAATTATGTATACATATATGCAAAAAGTTTTGGATTTCATTAGAGTATTCTTTATTACACATTATAATCATTGAATCAATTTGAATGTTACATGTATTATTTATTTTTAATTTTTTTGTTGAAAAATTTTTATTATTTTATTTATTATTATTATTTTTATTTTTGTAGATGGCTCGCACCTGTTGGTGGTACTACATTGCTAAATTCACAGATTTCTTTGATACATTATTTTTCATTTTGCGTAAGAAGAACGAACATGTATCAACATTGCATGTCATTCATCATGGTTGCATGCCATTTTCTGTTTGGATGGGCATGAGATTTGCACCAGGTAAAAAAAAATATATACATATTTTTTAATTTTTCTTTTTTGTTTAAAATAGAATTTAAAAAAAAAAAAAATTTTTACTTTACATAACAATATAATATTGATATTCTAATTTTAATTTCAATTTTATATAGATCACGTTTATTTTCAATTATTTTATAGTAATTATATTATACAATTTAAGCAGCAAAAAAAAAATTATTTTAGATTTCAAAATCTCTGTTAATACAGGAAATTATAAATTTTAATATCATTGTAGTATAATATTATTATTACAATTTAATTACAATTTTGAAATTCACAATATAATCCGTATATAATTACAATTTTGGTTTTACGAAATCATTATAGTAATTATGGTAAACAAAATTTCACCATTATATTTATAGTGTTGCAAATTATTGATTAATACTAAATTATATTTTTCAATGTATGTATTAGATTAGCGAATATACTATCTGCTTGAAACAGATAAAAATTAGTCAAAGTTTATATTATTTCATAAAATATTCCAATATTTTGAAAATTTTTAAGATCAATTTTGTTACCATATAGCGTGAATTTAGCATAAATCATAAAATCGAAAATTTAAATGTGTGAAATATTTTTAAATTATAATTTATTTTTTTCGTTATTTCACTTTGCAAAAATAAAAAAAAAATCGTAAATTTAATATATTATGAAAATGACGTATTGTGTGTGTGTATCTAATTATTATCTTTAGTGAAAGATAATTTATCAAAAAATGCGTAATATTGAAAATTTCAAAATAATATTTGAAAATATTTAAATAATCTATGTTAATATGACTCAATGATTGAAGCAACTATTTTTATTGTCGTGTGTATGAATTACAAATTCTATTTCAATTTAAATACTAAATGATTTTTTGCATCTACATATGATACTATCATCGCGATTAAAATTGTAATATAATTAAAATGTACACGAAAAATAATAATTTAATATTTAATTCAGATTAGTTAATAACAATAATTAAAATTGATCAATTTCAATAATTGTTATATAGTTAGAATCGAATTTCTATTCAATTTTATAACAAAATTAATGATTTTTTTTTTCATACAATTATTTTCAAATCAACTTCTAAATAATAACTTGGCTAACTGACAATTATAATTATATGTCTGGCTTGATTTATTAAACTATTTAGTAACTTTGAATAATTTATTAGTCTAGAATAATTTTATTAAGATATTTATTTATTTGTGTTAAAAATGAATTCGTA
This sequence comes from Empis stercorea, assembly GCA_949752835.1. Taxonomy (NCBI): domain Eukaryota; kingdom Metazoa; phylum Arthropoda; class Insecta; order Diptera; family Empididae; genus Empis; species Empis stercorea. Next base: position 61,005,483 of record OX457086.1, on the reverse strand, counting down.
ATATAATTGTTTTTCTATTTCTTTTCTAAATTAAATCATTTCATATCTTTTAAATGTGTAATATGAATTTAATATATATGTAAATCAATAAATTAATTAATTTAAAATTGTTGACAAAATATTTTATTATTTATTTCCAGGTGGTCATAGTACATTTTTTGCATTATTAAATTCAATGGTACATGTTGTTATGTATTTTTATTATATGATTTCTGCGATGGGACCAAAATATCAAAAATTCATTTGGTGGAAAAAATATTTAACTACTTTTCAAATGGTAATTAATTTTTTAAATAAGAATTATTTTAATTAAATTAATATATTTTATTTTATTGCAGGTACAATTTGTCGCTATATTTACACATCAATTCCAATTATTATTTAGAGATTGTAATTATCCAAAAGGTTTTATGGTTTGGATTGGTTTACATGGTGTTATGTTTCTATTTTTATTTTCTGATTTTTATAATCAAAAATATTCAAAAAAAAATCCTAAAAGTATACAAACAAATGGTCATATTAAACAAAATGGTACTACAAATAAAAATGGTTATATAAATGGTAAAACAAATGGTATAACAAATAGTAAAAGTAATAAAATAATGAACTGGACACTTCCAAATCTTCCGTGTATGGTAAATAAATTTTATATTTAATACGATTAATTATATAAACTGAATAATTTTAGTACACATTTTTTAGTTTTCTTTTTTTAATGTAATATTTTCGGTTATTTTTAGTAAAATATTTTAATATTTTATTTATTTTCTAAGTCTGCTGTAAATTTTTCAATATTTTCTATTCCGGTAATCAATAATTTTTAGAATTAGGAAACAAGTATACTTTTAAAAAATTATCTCAATATTTTATTAAATAATAATCTTACGTTAATTCTAATTATTTACTATTTCAATTAGTAAAAAAATATATTTAAATATTTATTTGCCGGAAATCCATCCTATATAATATTATATATATATGTATATATGTATATATTATATATGTAAATTATTTATATATAAATTTATCAAATTGAAAATTTACTGAAAAATTACATTGCGTAGTTTAAGCCGGATTTAAAATATTATTATTTGTATTTCTCATAAAGAATCAATTTGTAGATTATCTGATCATTGACATAAGATAAATTTATATCTATTTACTTTACACTTTATTGTATATACTTATATGTACTTGTCCCTCATAGTTTAAGAATATTTGCATTGCAAAAAAACATCACACATTTATTTAATAAGAGATAAGTTTACATTGAACTTGTAAACTTTTATTTACAAATTCTATTAGCTTTCATTCTATAAATTTTTTTCTGTATGTTCAGATTAAAACTTCAAATACAAATTTGATTTTTTTTCGTCATTGAAATTTAAAGCTTCAATTGTAAAAATAGTTAATTTTTATTTCCAGGAAAAAAGAAAAAAACGTATTATTGTAAAAGAATTTATTCTAAACTATTAATTAACATAAATTAGCTAATTACTTATCTTATTACAAATGAAAACAAAACTTGTAAATATTTAATCAAATAATTAAACTTTTAATTCTAATATTATTATTTATTTATTATTTTTTATATATATTTTTTAAATTACGTAAAATATTGACACTCTCATTTTGAATAAATATATTTTTTTTAAATTGTAGATAGAATTAATAATTATGCAAGAAAATCAGGATTAATTTACATCATCGCCGACAATATAATTTATTTCAAAGTAATTTGTATATATATGCATGCATATAATATATATATATGTAATTTTTAAAAATTAAATTATTTATAACTAATTATTTGTTAAAATTAAATTATAGTTTGAACATGATCTATTCCTTCCTTAATTACACGTAATTACTTTTTAATTCTAATAAAATATTAATTGATATTTATCAGAATTAAAAAATAATTAAGTGTATAATTAACATTTTAGTTATTTGTTGTTATTCATTTATGATAAAAATTTAAAAAATTATTAAATCAAAAGTTTATGTAAGATCGAAAAAAAATGAATCTTATTAAAATTAAAATTATGAATAAATAAAATTAATCAAATATGTACTTTTAAATATAAAATTATCTGAATTCCTTAAAATAGTATAGATTTTAAAATTATTGAAATTATTGATTTTGGTTGACTATAGTCACCCAAAATTGGACTTAGAGAATCTGCATGGAATCAACCATTAATTATTTTAAAATTTAGAACAAATTTTTTTCTTTAAATATATATAAAATATAGATTTTATTTTTCAATTATATTTTATATTTCTTTATATATTATTATAGCTTATGTTGGACGATGAAGATGATCATAATACAGGAACAGAAAATGGTCATGCAAATGGTCATTTAAAATCAAATGGTTATAAAAATGGTGGTAGTACAATTACAAGTAATGGCAACTGTAATGGCAGTACCAATAGTAATAGTAACAGTAATGGTTTTCTTGCAAATGGTAGCAGTAATTTAAATAATGATGGTGGTCTTCATCATAGACAAGTGAAATAACAGTCTTCAATTTAGTTTTTTAAGGAAAAAAAAAGTATATAAATATTTTGTAATTATTTTAATTTCATAATAAAACAAGAAATATATATATGTATTAAATTATATTGTATATTTTTTTGTTGTCCCAAAAATTAGTACATAATTAAAAAATTGTTTTCTATTAACTTTTTTGAATTGTTCTTACATTTTCATATATTTCTATATAATTAAAGATTATAAAAATTAAAAAAAAAAAAATAAATTGTTTTATTGATAAATTTTGCACAAAACAAAAATTTATAAAATTAAAGTTTTTTAAAATTATTTTTTATTTTCGTTAAACTTTTTAATTAATTTTAATAAAATTAAATAAATTTAAGTTAAAAAAAGTTTAACACAACAAAAAAATATACAAATCATGAATTTTCTCTAATTATAAATTTTTTCTTGTATCTCAAATATTTTTTGATTTGATTTTTTCTTATTAAGAAAAAAAACACAATTTATTTTGTAAAATATTAATATGTATAGTCATTTCAGTTATTAAATTGAAACATAAAAATAAGATTATTATTTTATATATACTTTTTTATATAATTAAATGAACAAAATTTATAAATTTAAAAGCAAAATAAAAAAAGTCATTATAAATATATCTTCAAATATGTCTTCAAATTTGAAAATAAATTTATTTTATTTTATTTTACTTTGGAAAATGTATATTTACAATTGGAAAAGGTTTTATTTTATTTTGGATTTAAATAATAATTTGTTATTATAATTAATTAATCATAAAAAATGACAAAAATTATCATTCAACTTCATACAAAAAAAAATACTGATTTACCAAAAAATAAAATTTGAGTATTTTTTTTTTAAATTAATTTATTTTAAAAAATTTATTATCTCTTTATTGTAAAATTTTATTGGCATTTATAAACTATACAACACGCTTAATCTTTAAAAAGATATTAAAGAGATAGAAAAAAAAAGATAGAAAGGATCTAATTGATGTTATCCTACATAATGTGCCTGAACTAATTAGTTTTACGACTTAATTTTAATGTCCAATTCCGAAAAAAAATGGACCCAATTCGATTTTATACTGATTTATTTGTACTAAAAAATGTTGATAATATATTGAATGGAATTCATAAAATAATTAAAAATTAAGTAAATTTCAAAAAAAAAAAAAAAATTATACAAAAAATACATAATAGAACTTTAATTTTAAAACTACACATTTTTTCTTACATTTTTTTATACAAATTTAATATTTTTTATATAAATTTTCAATTTTTCGTATTATTATTTGAAAAAAAAAAAATTATTGGATAATTAGACTATAAAAATGTAAACAAACACATTCTACGCCTTCAAAAGAAATAAAATTTCAAATTTACCAATATTTTGTAAAATTATATAGCATTATTATATTTCTAATATTATTATTTTGGGGTAATGCTTTTATATTTCAAGGGTAATTTTATTTAATTTGAATAAGAAGATGAAAATAATTATAATTAAAAAATTATTAATATTACTTAAAAGAAGAATAAGAATGAAATATAATTAATATCAGGGAATAATTTATATAATATTTGTAATTATTTTTGTTGAACATAAAAATTATGTAAATTTTTGAATGAAATTGGTATGTTAAATTTATATTTGAAATTAATAATTTTTTAAAAAATAAATTTAACATAAAAAGAAGAATTATTATTTATATTTTTCTGTTATTCTAATTTATTTAATATACATTTATTAAATAAAAATTAAAAATTGTATTAGATCATATGAATAAACGAATGAATAAATAAAAGATTTTGTGTTTAAAGGCTTATTTCTAACGTGAATTATGTTATATAAATTTTCTTAGAATTGTTTATTTTTTAATGTTTTTTTTAACAGTTTTACTCCTCTGTTAACTAGTATGAATCGGCAGAAATTTTATTCTAATAAAAGTAATTAAAACTAACACAAAATTGTAAAATTAATGAACAAAAAAAAAAGGATTTTTAATCTTTGTTTATGCATTATAAACATATGTATTTATGAAGAAAAAAAATGGAAAATAAATAAATTTTGAAATAAATATATAAGTGGTTTTTTTAATGACTACTAATTACTTCTTTTTTTTTTGCAAAAACGTATTTTTCACTTAGGAGAACCATTCATTAAATTTTCTTAAACTTTAAACAATAATTAAGCAATAAATCAAAATCTTGCTATCAAAAAAGCAATTTTTAATCTTTGGCCAGGAATTCAATTCGTTTAGTTCTGATGTTTCATCAAAATCCATGGTTGATTTAATAAATTTTATAAAAATAAATATACTTTGATCATTCCAATTATATTTTCGGCTAGTTTAGTTTATAATTAAACATATTATACATATTTGTAATAATGGGGTTATTATGTAAAATTGGAGCTATATATTTTTTCTTGCTATTATAAACACAATTTAAGTAAGTAAATTATTGGTTAAGAAATTAAATTTAAATATTTATTATTTTTAAAAAAATTGCTTCGTAACTTAATTACGTTTTATTATATTAAACTATGAGGACAAAATAAAAAAAAACTAATTCCAGGTATTATTTCGAACACATGTCAACCTTTTAACACTGCAAAAAGCTAATTAATTTCTTCTCTTTTATTCAAATTATTCAATTATTATAATATTTTGCGATAATTAATTTGTTTTTTTGATTTATTTATGTGCAAATGTCAGAATAAATCATATTAACTATTACAATATTTTTAATATACAATTTAATATAAAATAATATAGTTACTAAAAAGATTTAATTAATTTAACTAAATATTTTTTTTTTGTTATCACAATATTTTTTATATACAGAATGGTAAATTATTTATTTTATTCCTGCCACTTTAATAGATCAACTTTTTTGATTTGTTTACATGATACAAGGTCACTATATAAAATATAATAAATTTAACATATTAAAATTGTAATAAAATTAATAAATATATAAATAATCATAAAATTTACTTCTTATATGATAATGCTTTTAATACAAATGGCTGCATAAACGAAATTGAATTACCATTATCACAGAAAAGTCTTGCTAAATTTGCATTACGAATTTCTTGTAACTGAGCTGTGTAAATTATATTTATTTATTTTTATATTTAAATATTAATTTTATAGCTTATTATTATATTTACCTCTTGTGAATCGGATAAATTTATTTGAACCATTTTCATAAAAAAAACGATCACCAACTCTTGATCTATAAAATTGTTCTGTAAGTATGCATAAATATGTTGGACCAGCTAAGCTATTTTCAATATGTCTTTCTAAACCACCACCAACTGATAAATCAATATCATCTGGATGTTTATAATAATCTTGTAAATTTATAACATTCTAGAATTATATTGTAAGTAAATAAATAATTTAAATATTATGTGTTTATTTATTATACTTCTGGGGTCATAATATTGAGTAAATCGTTCCAAGAAACAGCTCGACGTAAACCACAAGCTTGACGAAAATCATTATAAGTTGGTAATCCATGATCTCTGTCTCTTTGAATATCAATTGATCTCAGATCATAACCTAACGTTTTGTTTAAATATAATTTTTTTAAATATAATGTTACCTATAAAAAAACATTACATATTTAAGCATACATTTAGTTTATCATAATTAAATAATATACTTCTTTAGTAAAACGTTTATCAGTTTTATCAGCTCTTTGTGACGCCATACCTCTTGTTAAATCATCAAAATTCTTTTTTTTTAACATAAAATCTGGATAATTTATATGATCACTTAATCTTAATGATCCAGTTTTTTGTCTTCCTTCATCAACCAAACTATAAAAATAAATATTATATATGTATATGTAATTTTGAAAAATACAAAATGGAAAACTTTTACTCTAAATGTCCTCTAATTTGTGTATGGAAAAACTTCAAAGCAGCCATTGCATTTTCATTAGTAACTGATGGATTTACTGATGGATTATAATCATTAATATATTCATTTGTATTTCGATTATAAATTACATTATATTTAAGTAAATTTTTACGACCCAAAACAATTGGTAAATATTCATAATAAATGATATGTTGATATTTTGCAATATTGATTTTACGTGCTATTTGAAATAATTTTTCATCATTATAATATGGATTTAATTTTTCTAATTTATTAGCAATACGATTATGTTCACGTAAAAATATTGTTTCCATTATTAATAATGTTGGATTTTGATTAGCACGACTATCGCCATTACGAAAGCATATTTTTGCTAAATTTTTAACACAAAAATCACCAGTTTGTGGTAATAAATCATATGTATCATTACAATATTTACTAACAACTAATCGACCACCATTAAATTCACGTATATCAGAATTAACATTTTTAAAATTACCATAAACTAATGATAAATCTAGAAAATGTGACACAGCATTAATTTGATTAACTGGATTAATACCATTTGTACTAGGACATTTAAGATCTTTATCAGTTAATGATCGATCAAATGGAAAACATTCAATACCATTAGATGAATAATTTGGATCATTTTTTGGTATAAGAATTGGAAAACATTTATTAATTGAATATTTTGTTGGATCAAATTTACCATTTCTACAACATGATTGTGGTTGTGATAAACCTGGTAAATAATTATATAAAATATATTTATATATTTATAAAGTAAAAGTTATACCAGCTTGTGCTTTCAAAGCTTGATGACCCATATCATGAGCAATCATTTTACCAAGTCCAACTAAAGCTAAATTATAATCAGGATCTGGAGTTGATTTTTGATTAAATATGTCAACTGATAAAATTCGTGGCCATGGAAGATCTTTTCCAGTTACAGATTGCCGTGGAATTTGAATATTATCTTCATATCTTCCAGGTAAAATTCTTGAATAACTAAAAAAAGAAAAACAAATCTAATTCAAGTATTACAAATAAATGAACTTTTGATAAAATTTTACGGAGTATATGCCATTCCCCAATTTGGATGTTTTAAATTATTACATGAACCATTATAGGAACGATAAGGATATGTCTCAGAACATGGAATTTTATTGACATACAAACAATCTATAGAATTGTTAGTGGTAGTAGATTTGTGAGCAGGAAACACTGTTCTACTTCTTGTAGTACACTTTCTTCGAAATGGACATCGTATGCTAGTAAATAAAGATGTTAATGGTGAAATTTATATATTTTTTTTGCTTTATTTACGAGATAACATTTATTACACAACACGATATGATTAATATAAAAACTGGTGATAAATTAATGATTTTCTTCATAATTTATTTTAAATTTGAATTTTTGGGAATTATAAAAACCTTAATAAGTAAAATAAAATGTATGTTTGATATTTCTTTACTAATTAAAATATATTTTATAATTACAATTATATTTATACTTTCTTTCTAATTAAATACAATTAAAAATTATAGATATGAACGAATAAGAAAATTAGGATCATGTTAAATAATTCAACAAATAAAACTAAACGAATTTATTTATAGAATAATTGACCGACAGACGAAAAATTAAAAAAAATACTTAATAAATTTGCTAAATAATTTTCCTAAAAACATTTCAAGGTATTTGAAATCATAATTTATAAAATAAAAGACGTGAGATTTTTCAAAATTATTTGGAATTTGATGCTTGAAAAAAAAATGTTTCAATAAACATAGCAGAATGTTTCCAAAGTTTTTAGCAACATTTCAAAACACATGTAAATAATTATTATAACATTAATTTTACATATTTATAGGCGCAAGTAAAAATCAGATGTGCTACCAACATGTATTTAAAGATATTTAAAGATATAGAATTTAATATTTAAAAAAAATTAAATTGAAATTTAATTATAAATTAAAATTCATATTTAAAATTTTGTTGCTTGAGGTTACAAGCAATGACAAAAAATACAAAACATTCAAATTAAATTAATTTTTTTCGAACTTTGCTCATCTAAAATGATTTGTATGAAATATAATTATAGCAAAGCCATAATTATACATATATAAGGCTTTGATTATAGTTTTCCAAATTTTAGTATTTTTTAAAAATATTAATGGCAATAATTTCCAGTATATTATAAAATTTTATATTCTTATATAAAAATCCCAGCCATCATCTATCATCATGTACTTAATGTTGGGATTAAAGATCAGTATAGCAAATTTTTCAATCCAACCTCACAAATCTTGAAAATTCCATAAATAATATTAATAAATTTTAATTTATTGAATTTGTCTATTTTAGTAAATTTTATAATCTTTTGTTTTTAATTCCAAAACTTTGTTTTGGAATTTCTTAAAATTCTTGATCCCATTAAAAATAGATTTTGCTGTCCAAAAAATCTTAAAATCTAAGATTTCGATATTACGTAACGTACATATAAGAAATTACAAAAATTTGAATTTTGTTAATATAATATTTGTTACACCAAACATAATTTTAAATATTGAAATTGTATTTGTATATTGTATTTGTAAAATTGGAATTGTAAAATGCAAGTTCCTCACTATCATTAAATAATTTGTTTAATGTTAATTCTACAGAAAAAATTCTTATTATTCGAGTCCAGAACATATTTTGTCTATACATATATACTTAATTTTAGTAAAATTCTACATCCTGTTCAATATAATTTGTAATAGTGGTTACCTATGAAATTATCTGTAAATTATAAATAGTTATTTTAACCTTTCAGGTATAATACAAAGAAAAACCTTCATACCAGAACATTTTTTCCATTTAAGATTGCATTATATATGTACATATATTTTTAACATTGATGAAGCCTTTTTGAAATTTCTGTTTTTTTATTATCTTGTTTTATTATTTTGTTATATGTTAAAGATGAACACTTTAGTTAACGTAATTATAGAAAATAATAAGAGTGATTTGTAAGTTAAAATTGTAGTACCGTATAACAATATTCTTTTTATTTCTTATTTGATCTTGAAATTTTAATTGTATAATATGTTTTCAGATGTTTTTAATTAAAATTAATTTAAATATGCTGAACAGGTTCGATTCTTATTTACAATTATTACTCTAATAGTAGTAAACTTAAACAAATAGTAATAAAATTTTAAACAAAACAAATAGTAATTAAATTTTAACGTTTTTATTAGCATAAGATTTTCTGATTAAAAGTATCTTAATTTCAATGTTTTTTAAAATGAGAATTTGATTTGCAAAATTTCCATTAAAGAATTATTTTTATAATATATTCTTCTTGTATAACAATAACACATGATAATATTTCACGATTTACTAAGTTAAATTAAAAATAAATATTAGACAAAAAATATTAATAAATTATGTCCTAAGAGAAAAATTTCTAACAGAAAGGATATCACTCATAACAGATTTAAAGTCTTGCTTGAAGATTGCAATAACATTAAAATCAAATGGTACCAAGATTTGATTTCCATTATAAAATCAATTTAGAAGATTATAATATCATTTCATTCCTGTGGCATGGTTAACTGAAATTAGTTCATTCAAATATATTTTTGCTTTTCAAACATTTTATTTTTAATATACTAAATTACAAATTACATATTTTAATTTATTTCAAAATAAATGTCAAGATTAATATACTTTTATTAGTTAATTTAAAGTGTTATTAAAATAAAAATTAAATATTATTTTTAATTATATATATTTATGTTTAAATGCATTATTATAATATGGATATGCATAGGTCTCTTATTGATTTTAGAAAATATATCGTTAATATTATATTGACATGGAAATTTAACAAATTAGCACTTTAATAAAATATCGCAAAGTCATCAAATTTAACATTAAGAAAATATATTTTATTTATATATAATGTAAATAAAATAATTATTAAAGGGAAATTAATTATATATATTTTAATAAATTGTAATTTATAAGGTGACACTAAGGAAATGCAAAAAAAAAATTTAAATTTATTTATTGAAGTGCACTTTTTTTTAACTTTACTTATGCAAAATAATAATTATTAAATGCTTAATTAACTTTCAGGTAGTTTAGAATTAAGTATTATTATTTTTTTTTTGTAGGTAATTTCAATAAAATTACATAGTTTATAATAATTTTTTTTTTTTTTTAAATTGCGTCACATTGAATATTATTTACTAATTTGTATATTATTTTATTAATTTTTTTTTTAAATCAAATGACGCAAATGAATACCAAATGTAACGATGCCATCAATAAAGACCTGAAAAATATAAAAATTAAAAAAAAAATGCAAGATAATATCAAGTATATAATGTAATTTAATTTAATACTTACTTTTATTATCAGAAAACTAGAATTCCTGTGACGTCAATAGAATTTATTTTTATACATTTTTTTTTATATAAAACCTACTTGGATATATTTCTTTCAAGTTCAAGTTTGGTTTAATAACCTCAAGTTATATACAAAACAATAATTGTAATAAAAAATATATATTTTTGATCTTCCTTATAGCCATTGCGAGTGGTTTTAAAAATATCTCTTGAAAGGCCTATATAATTTAAAAATGCTATAAATTTTATTATAATGATTAAATAAATGGCGATTGACGTTTGTATAGGATATTTAGTTATTTTAAGATCCTGTTTAAATTAACTAAATTTTCATAACGAATACGGATTACAAAGATAATAAACTTATACCATAAAATGTATATAATAAAATAAAATATTTATATACCAACCAAACAAATCCAATTATTTATTTATTTATTAATAAATTAATAAAAAAAATTATTTACCTTTTAAAATTATTTACGTTTTGGGTAATTAAGAATATAATAAGTACATACTAATAATATAAATACTTGATAAAATTACCAAAAAACTTTAAATTTTGTAGTTAGTAAAATGTAAAATATAATCAAAAGAAATGAAAATACTTACTTAAATGCGACTTTAATTTATAATATAAATTTGAATTATTGATTTCAAATAAATTTCTATTTAATTATTTATATAAAACATTTTACTAATGTAATAATTCTTCAATTTCAAAGGGTAATTAAAAATTTTAATTTAAAGGCATTTTTAATGAGTTGTATAAGTATATAATTTTTATGAATATGTAAAATAAATTAACAATTTATTAACTGTCAAACTAGTTTGAAAAATATATTTAATTAATATTCTTTATTACTTATGTAGGCTGTATAATTTTATAAAGTATTTCTATATTAATAAAATTCTATAAGATGAATTACAATTACATGTTACATCTATCACTTGAAAAGGTGAATATTTGATATTGAATTATCAAAAGAAAAACTAGAGAAATGTGTAAAAATTTAATCAATTGATTTTTAATAAAATCTATTACATTATTCATTGGTATTAGCAGGAAATGTAACCATTGCCATTTGCCCATATCTCACAAAATGACTTATTTCATTTCTACGTGGTACTAATTTTATATATGTATTTGGATAACGAAAATAAGATGAATTTCTCAATATCTATTCCCAATTATATGAGCAATAAATTACTTATTTTTACCTTTGAATCAATTATTTAAATAAATAACTATACCATAATATATTTATTACTAATTTTAAATATTTTCCAAATATTTGAAGTATATACCATATATTTTTCTTCATTTAAAAAAAAAATTAGTCTGCGATTATAAAGTTAACATAATTTTTTATTTATTTCAAGGTTTTAAATGTGGTCAAAATTTATATTTGTAAAATAATTAAAAAAAAATTGTTTTTGCAATAGTTTGCAATTTAATAGTACTGTAATTTATGATTACTGTGGTCAGTTTTTATATAGAAAAACATTAAAGGTTCTTTTTTTTTATTATTTGCTTAGTTTTCAAATAAATTTTAAAATTTTAATATTTCTTTAAAAAAAAATTAAGAGTTTCCACCTTTAAGCTAAGTTAGCTAAATTTCATAATTTAAGTTTTGTTTCCTTAAAATATAGAAATTAATTGATGTTGTCTAAAATTTAAAAAATTTAAGCTATTTTTAAGCATAATCCTTTTTTTGTTATTATTTATGTATAACATTGATTTTTCTATAAATATTGTGATTTGCACTTATTTAACTTTTGAAAGCGAAATGTAATCTTACTTCAATATTTGTTACTTTTATGATTTAAGGAAAAATTCTCAGCACCTCTTACATACAAAATACTAAATAAGTACAAATATTTATAATTGTAGTATTTTTGTTAAATGTCTTTTTTTAAAGAGTAAATTATAAAAAATTATACTTTATTACTCTCTGCACGATTATTTAAAAAAAAAAAAATTCACATTAAATTTGCGCTCATTAAGCTAAAATCTAAGCTTTAAATTGTTCGCAAACTTATAAACAGTAAAATTTATGTGTAAATATTTATAATAAAAATATTGGACTTATTACTTATTCCACCCCACACCTCACCAATTAACAAAAAATATTCTACAAAACATAAATTCATTTTATATATAAATATAATGTATAGAAACTTTAAACATAAAATGAAAGAGGGGAGGGCAGTGTAGACATCAAAATAAACTTTACACCAAAAAGTAAATTACCGATCGTGCAAATAGTAACAATTAATTTCAGTTTCATTCACAAATCTGTCGAGGAATTGTACGGTTAAATAATAATAAGACAAAAATATAAAAATTACAAAATTTTTATTATTTTTTATTCTTTTTTTTTTTTTAAATAAATTTTATGTTCCGATTTCGGTTTATTTGGACAGGTTAGAAATCCGTTAATTGGACATTTTTTTTTTATATTTTGTTTTTAGTTTTTAAATTTTTTAAATTATTATTAATATTGAACACAAACAAATATATGTATATGAAAATAAAAATTCTTAATTTAATTATATAAAAGAAAAGTGTTTTCCAGAACTAAATTAAAAAGTGTCGGGAAATTTTGGTATAATATTCCATTTATCTTGGATAAATTTTATTGTGATTTTTGACAAAAAATTATAAATTTAAATTTACTATATTAAAAAAAAAAAAATAATTTGAAAGGTAAAATTCATATCTTTTTTAATTTAAATTTAATAGAATTTTGCTAAAATATTATAAGAATAAAAAATATTTTATAGTTCGCACTAAAAATAAAAGGTAAATTTTCCAAAATATTATTTTTTTCTTATTAAGTAAATTTATCTAAATGAATCAATTAAAAAAATATCTAATTATTAACATATTTTATGAGTGTTTCTAGCTTAGAAATTTATTTATTTATTATGGGAAATCATCACAAAGTTACCAAAAAAACAAAAAAAAAAAACATCTTTTCAACAAAATTATGTAATAAAGTAATTTATTTTTTTTCGCGTTTTCATTTGACAAACAAAGGTGGAATCAAAATTTCATAGTAAAACAAAAACTCAAATGTTTAAATAATAATGTTTCTTTCATGTTGTTGAGTTATGTAGAAATATTATTTTAAGATTAAATTTTTTTTTTTATTTAGATTAAAATGTATTAAAAAAAGATACAATTTTAACTCAACAATCAAACTATGATAATTTTGTTACATTGCTCAATATTAATGGTACATCCATCAATTAAGTATATAGTTACATTTTTGTAATTAAATATTTCGAAAAATCTCAAACAATTATTAATTCCTTCAATAATTCTCATGAAAACTAAAACTTTAAAAAAATTAATAACACTTCCAGTTGAACTGAATTATTTCAAATCTTTCTAAGTATACTATAGAAATATTAATTTTAATTAGGAATGATAATATATTTTATTGTCATGATATATATTAACTAATTTAGAAAATTTCTAAAAATTTATATGTGTTTTATTACCTATGTAGAGTATGCTCACATGTTCCATCAAAATAATTAAGTGCATTTTTCATTACATTTGATAAATTAAACAATTTGCTAAAAGATAATGTAAAATTATTGATATTATATTATAGACTTTTTTTTTTACAAAAATATTTCGAGGTCATAAATTGCAAATTACTACACTATTTTTAATTTGTTCACCTCTTTCGCTATCACTGATATTGTAATAAATAATTAACCGTGTTACTCTTTGTTCATGACTGTTTAATTAATATTATATCTTCTGAAATCTTTATAATAAAATATTACTCCAATAATTTTGTAGCGGGCGTTTATTAATTAAATTTTTCATTAAATTCTAAAAATAGTTGTTACATTATAAAGAACAACAAAAAATTATAGAGTTATGAAAATTTCTTGTATACATATTTTCTAAAAGTTTTCAGTAAAGGATCAATAGTTTAATCTTAAATAAAATATATGTAAGTATATTTAAGAATCGATAGTAAATAAATTAGTACAGAAAATTAAATGATAATAAAATCAGAAGCATAATGAAAATAATATTTATCTTAAAAGTAGTTTAGTTTGGTAACAAATATCCTTTCTTGTATAGCATAAGAATAAAAAATAAAAATAATAAATCTTCTTAAATTTTCAATGTAATTTTAATGGAAAACATTTAAATATTATAAAATTTACCATACTTTATATCTGGCATAATATAATTACATAAAATACATTTCGAGGTCAAAATATTGTTGTATAATAAATATAATATTGCAAAACTTGTAATATTATAAATATAAATAATGTTCAAATATCTTTCAGATATTATATGTAAAGAAAGAGTTGTTTTTTTTTCGTCATAAAATACCGGTTGATCCCATCCCTTTAAAAAAAATTGTGAAGAAAAGTCTGCACTTTAATTGGAATTACAAAAATTGCTTCACATTAACCAAAAAAATGCGAAAAAAAAAAATGTTATCCTAAACCTGAAAAATTGCTTTTGAATATATAAATTTCACAGTATATGAAAAAAAAAATTAAAATTATATTTTTATCATTAAAAATTATTAAAAAAGAAAAATTTTGTTAATTAAACAATTCGATAAAAAAAAATATGTAGAATAATTTTTCTGATTTTTTTTATTATATTTTGAAATCATAATTTTGACCTCATTTCTTTTTATGGTTGACTACATACAAAATGTTGGAAATTTGAAAAATATATTATAGCAATAATTATTTTATTAAATTTTTTTTTTTGCAAAATATTCGTTTTAGATTATTTTTGTTTGTGTTGTTTTTTTTTTTAATTTGATTTTCGTAAAGTTTGCAATTTGTAGTTGATCTTGAGAATATTTTCGAAGCTTACAAAAAAGTCTTACAATTTTCCTAATATATTTTTTATGCACTATATATATCAGTAATTAATTCAATCGGTTACTAACCTTATTGTGGTAAATGGTTTCATTAAATTAAATTAATGATACAAATTGCATTTTTTTTGCTAATAAAAAATAATAAATAATGAAAATTTTAAATTAAATTATTAATTAATAAAAAATTTACACTATTATTTACTATGAATTTAAATATAAAAAGAATGTATTTGATTTTTTTGACAAACAAGACCAAGAATATGTAATCCTTAAAAATATTTATATAACCTTCAATTCCACTTCCTTACTGTTGCTAAATTACGATATTACCAAAAAATAATATTTAAAATGTTATTTGGTTTTGTATTTAGTTTACTGATAATATTATTACGAATCATAATTGAATCTGAATTAGAAAAAAAATCATACGTAGTACGAAATCCTTATAAATTTTGCTAGAAAATAGTGTGACCTTTAATGGGGCCGAATATAAAAATTTCACTATTGTATATTATGATCGCTGTAACTTATCCGTAACACCCAAACTTCCAAATATAATTAAATTTTAATATAGTTGACCATGAAATTATCTGTTGTTAAATTGTCGTTTTATAAAATTTTAATAATCTCGTGAATTCAAATATATATACTAAATTAAGTATTAATTAATTACTAAATTGCCTTCAATAAAAATATGCAATAAATAAATTTGTTATTTGTCATTAAAATTGTCAATTAAAATATAATATCCAAAATAAATATAGTGGACATCCTTCATTAATTTATACTTTACATTATGATTCTATAAAAAATATAAAAAATTGATTTAAATAAATATAGTTTTATAAATTTAATATGAAAATGACTGAATCAAAACTGACAAAATTTCATCTAAATTTAATGTCTATTTAATAAAATCAATTAAACTGCGATATTACAACTTTGCCAAATTAAATTATGTACAATAATAAAGAAATATGCGATAGTGTGAATAATCATAAAATTTTTTGTTTGTTGTTATATTTATAATTCCATAAAATTTATCTTTATTTATATTTAAATCCAATAAATAATAAATATAAGTTTTTTTTTATGATATTATGCGGTAAACATTTAAGAGCATTGAAAATTTCTTCTTTCTATAGATATAGATAATAAAAAAGAAGAAAAAACCATAGAAAATCAATGCCGTCAGCATCATTGTAATATCATGAAATTAAAAGTAAATTTTTATTGTTTATACTTTTTAAGTTGAATGAAAGATTACACTTACAGTTGTATAATCAAACTATATGATTTCTTATATGGTATATTGCTAATTTATTTATTTAAATTTAAGTTATGGTTAATTTATAAAGTTTATTTATACAAGCATAGACTGAAATTGCTTAAACTTGGGAGGATTCAAACTTGTTGTAATTTATGATTTTAATTTGGACAAACTTTTTGAAGAAAAAACTATTATACAATAAGCTTTTTATATTATATTAATATAACTGCTATGACCTTTTTAATTCCAAATTAACTATTACGATTTTAAAAGTTCATATTAATTTTATGCACTATAATTAAATTTTATTTTTCATTTAATGATTTCACTACAAAATGTTGAAAATTGTTTGTCTTCTTATATTTTCTGACATTAAAATGTTAATTTTTATTAAAAAATTTGGTACTATGTGTAAAGCCATTGGGTTAATCTAATTATAGAGAAGCACATTAATGACACACTATTAACGATTTCATTATTATGTGTTAATTTATCCATAAAATTACTCCTGAGGCACAAGTAATCATATTGTATTGGTTAAAGTGATATAATGATGTGATAACTGATGACGCCTATGAGTCTCTCTATTGGTGATGTGATGATGAATAATAATAATACATAATAATAAAAATATGATGAGAGCCCTTCACTTATGTAATTGAAAACGTTTTATTTTGGTTTTAAGGTATACGAAAAAAATGTACGTCATTGTCTCAGTCTGGTTAAATGTAGGACAAAATTAAGGCACGCCAAAAGAAACGCTTTCACTTCCTCACTTACCGTAAAGATTAGATTTTTTTATATCTTTTTCTATGTTTAAGTTCAAAAATAAACATCTTCTTTTTGAAGAAAATATTAATTATAATCATATTATTTTGTAAATAAATCGCAAAATTTTGTGTTAAACTTTTTATAATAATTGTTTTTTGAAAATTAAGTATGTAGAGTTTAATATATTTGTTAAGTAATTTTGAAAATGTTGAAAACTCTTACATTTCTTTATAATAAAAAGAAATCTTAAGTACATTTATAAGTATTATAACCAGAATGAATAGAAATTTAATTTACATGTGATAGTTTTTACACGTTTAGAATTTAGTCTTTAAATCGTATATACTAATTTACAATTTTAACTGCAAGTCAATTACGTAACTAATAAGCTCAAGTATATGTAAATGTTTAAAAACAATTTATGTATATAATTATGCATTAATATAAATTAATTTAAATCTGATACTGCGCCATGAGTTTACTAATTTTTTAAATAATTTCAAGTGTCATAACAAAATTCAAATGATTTCTAGATATATTTTTAATATATATAATATACTAAAAATAATCATAAACCTGATTTTTTTTCAAAATAAATTATACTTATTTTATAATTACAAAACTAATTATTAATAAAAAATTCTTAAGCATAAACCTGAAGCATTATTATTATTATGAATTTCTTAATCCTTATTTCTTGCCAAATCAATTATTATGAACAATGAACTGATTTTCAAATGATTCACAATGGTGATTCTATAAAATCTAAACTATTTGATTTAAAAAAAAAATATGTAATTTTATTAGTGTTTTTTTTTTTTGCACAAATCTCGCAATTTTATGCTGGCTTACATGCAAAAAAAATAATTATACATATTATATTTTCAAAATAAATAAAAATATATACATATTATAAATTGGAGGGATAAATAAAACGGAGGCACCCATCATATTAAAGGAAGGGGTTGAATATTATTTAATATATATATTACTATCGGTTTCTTGTGTACAGGTTAAATTTCTTCTGTGCAGGTAAATTTTTTTTTTACCATATGAATTTGGCATATACATTAAAATGATTTTTGTGTTTGTTGGAATTCCAATCATAAATACAACATAATAATAATAGTAATAATAATAAAATGAAATAACGTTTTTAACTTAACACGGAGCCCCAATTACAAATTACTTAAACGTTTCAATGTACGATACGATAGCATATAACATAGTATAATATATCTGAAAAATATATATAAATAAAGCTCATTTCTTTATGCGCAATGAGTGAAAGTTATGTAATTTGTATAAAGATACATTATGTACATATATATATGTATATATATATTCATTCCATTTGTTTTATATATATACTTGAATGAATTTTAATAGTAAAAATTAATGTTTTAAGAAAAATTTTAGATAAAAATTTATATAGGTCATTATAATTGTGTTATAATATTAAGTTACTATATACTAGGTCATCTAATTAAGTTGACTAAACATTTTTTAAAAGAAAATTTAATTTGCAATTTGTATATTTAAGTTTTCTTCTTCTTCTTACTTTTATTTCGAATCAATAAATTATAATATAAAAAATATATAAATCACCATTAAATGTAAATTAATTAATTTAAAATTATAAATATTTATCATGAAAATTTAATAAATTGTAAATTAAATATTTTCATATTCCCTTCAAAAATTTCATTATAAATATTGTAATTAATTTACCATAATTTTTATTGTTGCTAAAATTATTGAATAAATTTGAATTTAGAATATTAAATTTTTTAGATTATGTGCTTTTTTAAAACCTTTCATAACATGGTCTAAATAAATATAATAATTTTTTGTGGAACAAATAAATTTCATATTGAAATTATATATAATTAAAATTTAATTAATAATATTTTAAATTCCAAATTATAAAGTGCATTAAGGGCAAGTTCATAATATCAAAATTGTTATATTTATTTATAATTAGGTATGTATTACACATTGTACTAAAAATCATTATTTAATTATTCAGTTATTATAAAAGTTAAAGTGCATTCTCATCATTATTATTGTATTTTGTGTAACCTAATTAAAAAAACTTTATTTGCTAAAATGTAACAAAGTAGCATTTATATATAGTATATTATTTTAATCTGCTGTTATGTTAATTGTATAATGAACATAATTTGTCAAATTACAAAAAAAAAGTAATTACATATTAATATAAATGACATTTAAAAAAAAAACCCCATCATTTATGTAAAGAGCAGCAAATCAAATAAGAGTATAGTTGATGATAGTGGCAAGATAATTCATTATTAAAATTTAGGCTTATATCAACAAAATTACAAATTTTAATTTACTAACTTATAACTTTGGCAGAATGAAGAATAAACATAAAATTTTTATTTGTGAAGAATTCAAAAATAGTTTACTGTTCAGAATATTAAATTTATGATATTTATAAGGAAGCTAAAATCTTTTTTTTTTTGCACATATTAATAAATTTATTCGGTGTAAACTTTCAAGGTTAATCTTATTGCTAAAATGGTTTTTGTTTTCATACATACATAGATATATGTCAAAACTAGTATTTTTCCAATTATAAAACCAATTTTTTTTTTTATATTCTTCTCCATTTTTTTTTTTGTTGAAAATAATTTCAAGAACAAAAATTAAAACCACACCTTATGATAATTTAAATATTTATGGTTCTATCTTATAAACTATGTACTTAGATACCTGAGTCATATCTTTCAGCCGATCAGACTATGTCTATGATCGAAGTATAGGTACATAATTTAAATTAAATTAAATTTTTAATAATTATATTCATAAATTTCTTAATTCTAATAAAAGTAACCAAAATATTTTGATAGAAATGAATTTGATTCTCTTTTTTATATAATAGGTAATAATTAATAAATATTTTCTTCACTTTTTTTATGTATATAATTACATAATGATTCAATATGGTTCATTGAAAGATCATAAAAAAATATACGAAAAAAAAAACATACAGCTATCCAAATTAAGAATACAGGTTATAAAAGCATAGATTATAAATCTTTTTTGGTGGCCTATATATAATTTTCTCTCTGGTATGTATATATATAAAAAAATATTGTACAATAAAATGTAAAAGCTGTGATACAGGTTAGTTAAATTAGTCTCTAAAAACGTATTACAAAATATAAAATTCCGTACTGTTAAAACTTTTAAAATAAAATCTTGTTGTTAAAAATAAAAAAACCACAACAACAACACAACATAAAATATCGACAAGCGCAAAAAAATTCGCAAAATATTTAATCAATTTATTATCAACTGGTCAAAAAAACAAAATTTACTATAATGTACATATGTATATATATTTTTATCCCAGGTTTGCTTCAACATATCTTAAGCTTATTTTACAATTTATATACATATACGATTCTGTCTCAGCTGATTTAACTTTAAAACAACTTTTGCTTTTATTATTATTATTTTTTTCTTCTTAGGCTTTTACTTTTATATTATTTCAGTACATAATTTATGTTTATAAAATAATTTAATAAAGAAATTTTAGTATAACTTTTAATTAAATTTTGTTAACTGAATAGACATGAAATATAAGTTTGTTTTTTTTTGCAAAATCAATCAATTTTATTTAAAAATTTAAGTATTTTATTTTGTTTATATTAAAAAATGTGTTAATTAAATCAAAAGAATTAATTATTGAATGATCATAGTGACGATTTATCAAAAAAATATTATTAATTTTTGGTATATATACAGACAGACATCAGTGAATCAAAAATGGTGTAATAATAAATTATGAAAAATGCAAAGAGAATATTAATTAATCAACAATTTTTTTATGTATATAATTTTATAAATTTTATTTTTAAATTTAAATGATTTCTGTAATAAATAATTGGTTCAATGTTATTGTCAGTCACATTTTGCAGAAAGATAACTTTTTATTAGTTAAATTGAAAGTTTAAATAAATTAAGTTAGTCACCATAATGATATTTAATTAATTACAGTCTGGTTCATTTACTAATTGATTAAGGCAATTTTAAATTAATTTTAAAATAAACTTGGAAATATTGCATATACATATTTGTAGTGGTTTTACAATTGAACATTAGTATTTATACCCTTTAACATTTATTCTATACCTTCAAGACCGAACATCAAATATTAAATTTTCTTCACATATTATTTATCCAATTATGTATGTGTTATGTGTTCTGTAATCACTTTTTAAAATTATTGCAATAAATATCAAAACTCATATATGTAATTTGACGATTATAAAAAATATTATAAATGATAACAATAAATTTACGAATCTTCATAAAAATAATAACTATAAAACTAGTTCGCATTCTAAATCAAGTTTTTTTCGGTATATTTTATGGATAAGTCCATATCTAAAAGCTCTATTTATGTATAATGTCGAAGTACATACATTAAACATGAACTATATTTTAATTATATATTTGATCTATTATACTTGAACTTACTTTACAACATCAAGTGCATTAAATTTCAATTACAAATCAATGTTAAGATAATGGAATAGCCACCAGACAGGCAAATCAATTTATTTCAATTATTTTAGATCCTGGTTGAAAATATTAAATTAAGAATGATAAAATAAAAATTATCAAATTATAAGTGTACCCTTAATAATTCAGATTTTTTTTTTAGTTTTTGTATACTGACACCTGTGTATTAAGAAAAAATTAGTATTCTTTATTTGAAATTCTCTTTATTTTTGTGTTATTTGATTGTCCAGTCATTTGACATTGACTTTTCGGCTTGGATTCCTGTATATATGGTAAGAAAATCCAACTATATAATAAAGCACGTGACTGATGAGATTCAATTTTTATAGTGACAAATTCATAAACTACTTAAAATTCTAAAATCATTTCATTCATGAAATTTTTTAGTTTCTTATGGTAACTAAATTTATATATAGCATAAAAAATTTATATTTTTTGTTTTTTAAATTTCTTACATCATTTACAACATAATAATAAGAAGAAAATTTTTAAATTTTGGGTTGATGACCTCACGGGTTTTTCATATATATACCATTTATTTTTTTGCAAAACTGGTAAATAATGGTTAGAATTTTAAATGAAGGTTTGAACTTATATTAACTATATATGAGTCTTAAAATGCGTTAAGATATATATTATGTGATAAAGAGTTAAGCTTAGTAAATGATAATTTAGAATTTTAAGATGTCGCTAAGCAAATGCATTTATGGTCACCATAATCTTTCATTTAGACTTCTTTTATTGATATGAAACTTTTTTTTGGTAATCCTTAGCATTTTCCTCGGTCTTCATTACTATTTTTAATCATAAGAAGAGAATCAATTTAAGTTGATATTTAATTATTGATTTGGTTAAAGAAATGATTATAGCCGAATAAATTATTTCTCTTCCTCATTTTAATATTACAAACAAATTTCCTTGTTAACATTTTCTATAATATAATTTTGACAATAAAAACGCACCCTTCAACAACGAGAAAAAAAAATCTAATTAAATTTGTAAATAAAATAATAAACAAATATTTTCATCCCTTCTTCTAATATATATTAACAATTCCAAAATCTCATATTTATATAAATATTTTTTAAGGTGTGAAAATTTAATATTTTTATTCAACTTAAAAAAATATTAAATAAAAAATATGATTTTTTTTAAATAATATGTAATTTTTTTACTCTCAAATATTAAGCCTCAATTTTTCAATATTATAATAGTTAATACCTAAAAGTTTCTTTCTAAACTTTTCTATAGTAGTGTCGTATTTATAAAACATAAATAATAAGATTTATTTTTGATGTACGTTAAAAACATAATTCAATATTTAATTTAGTTTTTTTTTTTAATTGAAGGCCAAAATTCAAAAGAAGTTTTCACTTGGACGAAAATACATAAATATACAAACTATTTTAATGTACGGAAGAAAATATTTATATGAAATGATAATTTGTAAAAAAAATTAGCTAAATAAATATATAATTTAAAGGTGTATATTAACGAAGTGGAAATTATATTTAATTAGTTTTATTTATATGTAGTTGACAGAAAGAATGACAGTCTTAAGAAGTTTGTATAAAATTCTTGAAATTTTCGTTTAAATTTCTAATTAATATAGTAAAATCACTTTAGATCCTTAATTTTCTATATCGTAAATGAACTATACTGAATTTATTAAGCTCCTTATGAACCAAAATGCACTTTATAGGTAGATATATTATTTACAAAATAATGTAGTTTCTACTCAAACTTACTATTGTAAACAAAGGCAATTATATAAAAGTAAAACTAAACTACTGTATTCTACATAAATAATATTTTAAATCACGTTTATAACTTTGTTTAAAAAACAAATAGTTTGAAGGTTTTCAAGATTTTAATAAAAAATACTCCATTATAAATATATGATTTTGTTTATTATTTTGTAGAATATTTTTCGGTTTATTTTATGTGCAAATTGATGTAGCAAATTGTAAAAACATAAATAAAAAATTGATCAAAATAAATTTGATCAAACACTTAAATGTACATACAAGTATTATACTATTTTACTATTATATTTATACTAAATTGACATTCCTATTCCTGTTTACATTAATTATTGCGGAACTTTTTTTTTTTTTTAAATTATAATGCAAATTTTTTTTAATTGCAAATTTCAAATTTGTCATTAATTTTACATAGAATAGAATTGAATAATAAAAATTTATATAAATAAAGTTATTTTAAGATGTTTGTATTTGTGGGTGTTTCTTTTTTATGATCTTAACCATATTAGAAACTTGGTGTCCTTTATATATATTGACACAATTACCCCAATAAATAACGTATAGAAAATTTTTGATCAGTTTATAATTAAAAAATCAATAATATGTCAATACATGAAATTTATTGCTACTTGTAATTTTATACATAAACATTTAAAAATAAAAACATGTTTTTGCAACAAAGTATTTTTAAGTTCATTAGTCATATAGAGATTATATTAGATTTATGGCTATGTAAATCTTGTAAATATTATGATTTATGTTTTATAATTGATTTGCATAAAAAAAAATTATGATTTACTATTTATTGTGAATTTTTGATGGTCATTTTTGATACCAGGTCGTATATAATTAATTTTTTAATCTCAAGTTAAATTACAAATTATTTAAAATTTCTAATTTTCTAGAAAATTTATAGTTATATTAATTATCGTTGTGTATATAATTAATATTGATCAGGATATTTATATTAAGAGTAAATAAAATTCTATACATTTTTAAGCTGTTCTGACATTGAAAACAACATAAATAATTACCTATAATAAGTATGTATTTAATAAAAATTAATAATATAATTTTTACATACTTTAGGTTGAAGTGTTTACAATTGCTGTACAGTTTTATGTGCTATAGTTAAAAGTCTGTTTATAATATATTTAAAATATAGGAAGGAACCATCTTCACTGAACGTTTTCTAAATCTCTTTAAATAATTACATATAAATACTTACTTTCTTTTGAACCAAAAAAAAAAATCATTAAATTCTTAGAAGATTGTTTACGAAAAATAATATTAATTAATTTAATTTAATTATAAAATAATTTTTGCTTTCATAAAGAATAAGAAATAATATTTGTGTCAATTTGTTTGGGTTAAAAAATAATCATCACCGCAATGGTATTTTTCCCAAAATAAATTCATTTATCATTAATAATTTATATGAAATTGAAAATAATAAATTGATTTATTTTATTTTTGAAAAGGTCAAAATTTAAGGTTCAGTTTATAATAAAATCATAATTTAGAAATTTAAATAAAAAAATTATTGTATTATTATAACTATAAGTAAAAGCTAATGCCTTTAATAGGAAATAGAAATTTTCAGTAGGCATTAAAATTATCTTCCAAATTTATAATACACCTAAAAATACATACATATACTTATATTGTGGATGGATATAATAAATATTCAACAATATATTAATAGGTAAATTTGTCTGAGATGTCAAATTTATAGCTTACCTGCGTATGATAATTATTCATATTATGTAGAAATATATAAATAAACACTATAAGTACTTGCATATTTACGTTACGTACCACAATTTTTATATATATGACAATATACTTTTTTATGTTATATAATAATGGTAAATAAGGAAAATACTATCAAACAATTTATTTAAATTATATTGTATGTAAATAAATAATTAATTTTCTATTTTACAGAATTATTTATTACTATTAAAAAAAATTTGTAATTTGTCATTCAATTTATTTTTGATTATTATTTTTTGGTAATTTTAAGAGATTTATGTTTTATTTAATTAAATCAATTATTATTATTAGTGGCAAAATATATAGTTTAGTATTATGTTATATTTAATAATAATAAAGGATAGACAATTTTGTGTAAAAAATTATTATTTAATAATTTAATTAAAAAAAATGTATATTAAATTTTTAATCAAGGATCTTAATTTTATGATGAAATATTTTGGTGCCAATATAATTTTATATAGTTGCGCCTTTATCTGAAAACTGAAAATGCCTAACTTTCATATATTTATGTGCAAATGTTTTTTGTGATAAAAATCATATATAGGTTAAATGATGTCAACCGAAACATTTGTATATTAATTTTGAGACAGTTTTTGATTACAAGATATTTAAAATTTTTAAAATTATACATTCTTGTTATAATTTTATGTTAAGACAAATTTTGTGATAATTTATATTGTTGCTAAGTCAGTAGACCTTGTGTCAATTTTACATGAGAAAATTTATTTTTTATAAAGAAAAATTAAAACAATTGAGTTTCTGATTTGCTTGGTAAAATTTATATTTACAATCTTTTTATATATATAAATGCATTTTAGATGAAAATCCGACTTTTGATTCATTTTTCCCACAATATATTTTTATTTTCTACATATTTAAAAAAAAAAAACATAAAAAGTAATTATGTGTATTACAAAAATTATTAAGAAATTATTTAGGATAATTATTAAGTTTTTTATGTAAATTAAGTATCTGTTATGATACTTTTGGAAATAAATCAAAATTTTATTAACTATATAACAATTTTAATTTTAAGATTTCTTTAAATAGAAAATATATGCAATACATTTTTAATTCTGAAAATTTGAATTTTATTGCAATCTCAATCAATAATGAAACTTAAAACTATAAATAATTATGATAATTACTATATCATTTATATAAACAGTGATGCTCAAAAAGTTTTATATGATAATTTTTTTTTTCTTTCTAGGATTTTTCTTACTGACACATTATTTGGAATATTTTTAAAACAGGCAAATAAAGGTAATTATTATTATTATTAAATAATAATTAAAAGTTTAAACTTATCTATAATAAGCAATTAATATATGTAGAAAATGTTTCATTCAAGGTTAAATAAACTTGACATTTAATGAAAGTTGTTTATTTTATATATTTTTAACCTATTAGATAAATTGATTGATAAAGCTAATAAAAAGTGAACTTTTTAATATATAAATTAAATTTGAACTTGTTTTTGAAAGAAAAAGTTGTAGTTAATTTCTTTAATCATGATTTTTTTTTTCTAGTAATTTTTTAATAAAATTTCTAATATTTAACTTGAAAAAAATTTCCAAAAAACTCATTGCTGTTATGCTAAGAACTTGTTTTTAATATTATCTTCAAATTAAAATAGACAAAAAATGATATTATCCAGTTTGATCTATTATACTAGATTCTTAACATTTTTGCCAACTTATTAAAAATATATAAAAAAAAACTATAAAAAAAATTGGAATCCTCTAAGAAACTTATCGAGTTGATAATTTAGAAACAAAATAATAATACAAAAAATACTAAAAGTGCATTATAGATTGCATATTGCATGCAATAGAATTATGTAATTAGTATATTTGCAAATATATAAACATTTTAGAAACTTGTATTATATTTATTATACTAAAAAACTTTAATTTGAAATCTATATAAAACAAAGACACCTTGACTTAAATTTTTAAGTTTTCTCATAAAAATTGTAACGCAATTTTTTTTTTATTTTTATATTTTGCAATTAAATTGCATTTTTCTAATAAATTATATAAAAATAAAAGCTATATATACATATTTAAAACAATATGAAGGACATTCTTATAAACAATTTCTGTTTTACTGAACTTAAATATTATTTAGTATACATATATATATATATTTGTACTGATCTGAACTATTTCGTCAATTTTCTTACGTAAATTTTGTAAAATCTTTTCAAAAAATAACATGATGTAAATTTGTAATTTTTTTTAAATACATACATATATGTGTCCATATAATTTTATTATGTTTTTTGTTCTCTCTAATTAAAATGTGGTGTTAAGCATCTTATATATGTTATAACTTTGATTCTAATCACGCAATTACATTATTATTTTTTATTTTAATTGTAAAAGAATGAATTTTAATTTAATAAATTTTTATAATGAATATGATAATAAAATACTTAAAGTATATAAATACAAATAGTATTTTTTACTAAACTTGTTTATATTCATTTTGTAACTTCTTAACATTAGTATAATAATAAATATATTAAATTCTTTGGCATTTTATCATCATATTATAGTAGATGCTTATAATATAGTCACGAATAGGTAAAAAAAAATAAGCAAATTAAACTGATATTACAATAAATATTTGTATAATTAAATTTATTACATTAATTTTAGTCATTGAATAAAACATTTTTTTATTTTTTTATACATACATATAAAGTTTTGTACAGTGCAAATACAAATATTGTATTTCCCCATAATAAATTAAATCACTTCATTATTATTTTCTTCATTAAAATAATATAATTTTAATAATTTTTCTGATGATGGCAACAAAAATGCAATAATTAGCCAATTTTTAGAATGATTAATTTTATTTTTTATTATTTTTTTATATTACATATATATGTATTTTAATTTGTGGCAATTTCCAGAAAAAAACAATAATTATAATATGTAATTCAGGAAATTGCTAGTTTTTAATATTGATATTTTTATATTTTCTATAAGTAACCTTCATATTGATTGGAAATTTTTTATTTATAAAATATTGAGGTTTTTTAGAAATATTATTGTAATATATAGTGGAAAATTTATCACCAAACTAATTTAATTTTCGATAATGTGCGTCTTATGAAATTGTCGGAAAAAAAGAAATTTCATAGTTTAAAAGTTAGCATATATTTTATGAAAAATATTTAAGTATACGTTTTTTTATATAAAGTTTAAGGTAAATTAGGACTTTTTTCAACATTCATTAATTGCTTTATATAATAAATTTGTTATCCTAATGAAATTTCAGGTTTTCAAATTTGAATTATACCAAAATGGTAAAAAATTTATCTTGAAAACCTTTAATTCAATCCAATATTTAAAAAATTTCCAAGAATCTTATAAATAGATTGTCAATTTCAAGTATTTAATATAGATTATTCTTTTGAAATTTCATTATAAAATTCCAGGAATTTTATCTATATAGATATTAATTTTTATTATCAATAATTATTCCTTGTTTTATTTAATAAGATATTAGCTTTAAAATTTCCATATTAAATCAAGTTTTTTCTATGTAAATTTTGTAAAATTATCTATATAAATTATGGGAAAATTTCAAATTAAAAGTCGTTAAATAATTTTCAATCTATATACAAATAAAATCGTTAAATTAAATTTATGTAAAAACTGAAAGAATTTGTCTATATCTTATTTATAGATTTAATTCTAAAGATCACAATTTATGAAGGAATTTTTTTATTAAGGAAGCTAAAGATTTATGCATGTAAAAATATCTTCTTAGTAAAAATATTGTGTTAATTCTTTTATTGATATAATTTCGATTCACTTTCACTAAATTGATATAATTATATTTTAGTATATATATGGTCATATGTCCAATAAATATTACCATTTAAATTTAAGGTCAGCACAATGATAGCTACAAAATTTGACAAATTAAATATTAGATACAAATATGTCTATATATTATAAGCTTTTATAAATTTTGAAAATTTCACTTTTCTATTAATCTTGTAAAATTTTCAACAGTGTGGGACGCGTCTTTTAAAATATTTGTTTCTATTTTTATTGATAAAACTGTGTCATATTCTTCAAGCTTTCGCAGACAAACTGTGATCTTAGCGATATAGAGGTCCGACCCGACTACAGAGCTTAAAAAAATTAAATTAATGAAAATTAACATTAAACCTTAAAAACCAATTATCACATTATTAAATCGTAAATTTTTGTTAAAATAATTTGTTTAATCATTTAATTTTTCATAATAGGCTTATTAAAATGTAATTTATTGAAAACTTTTAACTTCAATTTAATTGATCACTTAAATATCATGTAAGCTCCCCATAAGTTGATGATTAAAAAAAAAAAACGAAAGTTTTCAAATAAAAAATAAATTTAAAAAATTACAGCCCTTTTTTTTATAAATAAATTTTGGATAAAAAAAAACAATTTTTCGATTTTCGTTTTATATTAAAACTGAAATTAAATATTATATAAAGGTAATCAACAAACAATATAGTTTTTTTTTTTTAAATAATGTTTTCGATGAGATTTGTTCAGCTACCTACATGAAAAAAAATCTAATCAGTCATTTCTCTTTTTTTAACTACCATTTCATTTGGATGACCTTCTTTAGCAACCTACCATTAAAAATTTGACCATATAAGAATTTTTTAAATTTTTCTAGGAATAAAATTTATTATAAATATTATAATTAAAGCTTTTTGAATATATACATACTGAAATCGTAATTTCCATTCATGCGGAGGATGATAATTTGATTTTTTTTTTAAAGAGTTGTAGGTTAAAAGAAAGCAGTCACAAAAATGTTTTAGGTTCCTTTTGTCCAACGAAAAACAAATCTATATATGAGCAAATTTGTGGAGGTGCTTAATATTTTCGTTTGTTTTTTATTAGTATCAATTATTATATATATCTTTTTTTTTTCTTTTTAAATTACCAAATTTCTAAAATTATTGAAAAAAATTTCACTTTATTACAAAATATTTCTTTTAGCGTAGTAATTTTTTTTTTTTGGTATCATCATAAAATTTGATTACAATTTTTTGAGAGATGAAAATTATGAAATATTTATAATTAAGTATAAAAATTTGAAATAGACATTGAAAATTTGTTAATTACAAACCAATGTCTTATATGATCAATTGTAAAATTATTTTATTTATTGATGTTAATTATAATAAAAAAGTAATAAATTTAATTTATTTTTTATAATTGAATTGGTAATTTTTTTTTTACTTAATATTAAATATTCATAACATTTACTATTATAGATATTTTATAAATTATTTACATTGAAATTTTGATCATAAAAAATTATTTGCAATAATAATTCCTGTAAAAATACATAATTTTGAAACGAAACGATGCTGAGATTATATAAATATATTTGTATAATATATGTAGTCAGTTTTCGGATTCAGATAAAATTTATAGCAAGTAGTCATTTCCTTATAAATTATATCTCCTTTCAATTCTTTCTTTCAGCTAACTAATATTTCATGTAGATATAAAGGTTAAAGAAAACGTGGATATAAAAACTTCTTATTAGAAATGCATTAATTAATTTAAAGATAATTTGACAATAATCAAATTTCACAATATGAATTATTTGTTTAAATAAGAACAAACCAAATTAATGGAATACTCTGTCGGACATTAAACCTATCGAGTTTGTTTTTTTTAAATTCTAATTAAGTATACTTCTAAGATTAAACTCAAAATATAAATAAACAAAACTTTTAGTTAAATAGAATTTTGAAATTGAATTGAAATTATCTAATGAAAATTATAGTCAAGAGTAATAACAGGCTCTCTGTATATATTAATTTTTAAATGTAAATAATGAATTATATTGGTACACAATCTATATTTCAATTTAGTTTGAAGTTAATTAAATTCAGAGAAAAGTGAATATAATATTTTTTTAGGGATGTAGGTACGAATACATATATAAAAATTAAATGTATAATTTATTTAAAAATAAAAATACTTTTTCAAAATAAAAATAATTAATTGTTGCCATTTTCACTTTCATCATGGAATAAATAAATCATAATTATTCGTAAATCTGGAAAATCTCTGTAAATGTGTCCACTTATAAATGATTAAAACTTTATTTAATGTATGTACGAATATTATGTATATTATTATGTTACATCTCTGACAGGTTAACATAAAATTGCGGTCATCATAATATTCAAATATGTAATTAAATGATTCTCTCGTGCGGTTAAATTAATGTCTACATTATAAAACTTTTTTTTTTTTGAAAATTCAAACTTTTTTTTAAAATTTGTTTTGCTATTCCTCTTGTTAAATTATTCCACGTGGACAATTGCAATTTTACACTCATTTTACCCGCTAAAAATACAAATTTTTTATTCATTGTGCAACATAATATAATGTTTTTGTTTACTTTCATGTGCAATAGACCAAAAAAAAAAAAAATTAAAATATTTTTACATATTTCTAAAATGATTAAAAAAAAAAGAATTAAAATTTACTAGAAAATTTAATCAAAGAAAATTTAACAATGTTAAATAACCATAATTGTATCTTGTGTATGTTTATTGGTCATATAAATGTCATGTCATGTAAAGTAATGCTAAAGGACGTTCTAAATGAAAAAAGAACATTTTAATACATCTACATATGTATACATGGAATGTATAATTATGTTGGTACAAAAGAAAAGTAAGATACTACGTAAAATAAACTCGGTATCCATGTTAAAGATTCAATCTTCCTGCTTAGATTAAATTAATTAGAAAATCGAAAACTAGTAAATCATGTATAATAAATATCTACATTATAAAATTTTAGAATTTTCCATTATTTATAACATGTTTGAATTTTCCATTACTAATTGTGTGACCTTTGGCTAACAATGGCCATCGGATAAATTAACATTATTATTTTTTTGGAATCAAACAAGAAGTACATAATATGTAGATAAGAAATCCCAAAATAATTTTCTAAAAAAAAACATTATGTACGTATATTTGGAAAAAAACCATCATGAATTCCCGTAAAACTTGATTCGAAAATTCCTATTGGAAACTAAATTAAACTAACATTTTGAACATTTCAGTTGCATGATAAGAAAATGGAAATTATTGAAGTATTATACATTCATTATGTATACTGTATAACATAGTATGTACTTAGGTGTGTAATGCTTGAGTTGAAGATATGAATTCCCCAAAATATTATATCTAAAAAATTACAGTACTATTACATGTTTATGTATCATAATAATAATGACGACATTGTGGCGACAATTTCTATATCAAATTTACTATTTATTTTCGTTTGCCTTTTTTTTTATATGTATAATATGTGCATACGTATACAATCAACTAAAAAAAGGATTTTAATATACATATAGTACGGAGTTATTAGATTGACTTCCAGTTTTGGCTACAACCTTTACATAATTGGATTTGTTCCTGAAACTAATATTATTACAAAATATTTCTCTTTTCTCTGTACCATTAAAATATTATTACTTTTTTATAATACATTTATAATATTTTCAATTTGATATCAGCAGAAAACATTTTAATACAAACCGAAAAAAAACTAATATGTAGAGATATTTTTATGCTCACAACTCAACATACATTATGAGGCTCCACCAAGTAAATTATGCAATTATACGTGTTGACATTTATAACATAGCACCAATATTCATTAAGAGATACAAAGTAGCTCTATGATTTTAATGAAAAAAGGTGATCATGATCAAACAAAAAAATTAGTTGTGGAAGAAAAATAAATGTTTTTTTAGTTGCCGATTGATCAAAATTATTGTAAAATCTAAATAATAATCTGGGTAATTTTGTTTTTTTTTATTGGTGAAACCATCCATTACCATTAATATGGGTAATTTAAGAACAAATTATCTGAATTAGTATTTTTAGGTAATTTTAAAATTATGTATAAGTATAACCTTCAAAATATCCACATTTTAAGATCAATGTAGTTTATTGGCATTATAATTCAGATTTTTCTATTTATGGTTAATTTAATGTAGTATAACCCAAAGGTTATATTTGATCATTTATTTTTTATTTAAATTTATTATATTAAATTATATATATTTTTTTTATGTGATGTCATTTTAAACTATTTAGGGAAATTCACAGCTATTTTCCTCAAAATATTATTTTTATGGTGCGAATTTTATTATACTTCTGGGTTCATGATTATTTCTCCAAGTTTAATTATGTATGAACTAATAAAATTGTAAAAAAACACACTTTATAATAAAAAAAATAATAATTTAAATTTACAAAATTTAAACTTATTGTTTAAAATGTCTGGTTTTCCAATTTTCTATTAATAAATCATATATAAATTCCTAATTCTAAATTCTAATTTCGTTGCCACTAAAACTATTAATATTTAGATACATAATTCTATTTTAAACAAAAATAATTAAGAAATATATGTATATATATGTTTATAAGTAATAAAATAAAAATGAGAACGTGAAGTTATTTATGTATAAACAAAAATATTTTGTTGACAAACAATTTTTGATTGTTAAAATTGAAATTGAATTTTTTTTTCTACATAAAATATAATAAAAATAATTTAAAATGGAAAATGTTAATTTTCCATTTTAATTAATTTTGTTTTTATAATTACAATTTATTTTCATATTTTAAATAATCAAAAAATAAATTAAAAATTATTAAAATTAAATATTCTAAATTCTAATAATTTTTTTTAAATTTAGTACCTATAGTTTTTGTTGCCAGAATTTTTCTAGCAACATACAAATTTAAGCAACACATAATGTTCTCTTAAAAATTTATGTATAACAACAAAATTTTTGTTAAAGGTAAAAAATTATAATATAAAAGGGGGGCTTTAAACATAACCTTAAAAAAAAATCTAAAAGAAAAAATATATGTATATAAATAAAATCTAATAAAAGTAAAAGAGAAATTGTTTCTTGGTATTTGTTATACAAAATACTTTTAAACCAAATACAAATATGTATAGTATACCAAAAATTCTCTTGTAAATATCTAAAAAGGTGGTAAAAATCATATGATTCCGGTAATATACAAAAAAAATTTCAAAAATTAATTTAATTAATTTATCAATAATATAATATAATTTTATATTGAAATTAAAATTATATATAAAAATGTAATTGAATAAAACAAAAATCAATTACAATTTATATTTAATTAAAACTAGGTTTCTTTTTTGTTGTGTAAAAGTAAACATAACCTCAAATGTATTATTTAATTTAACGATAAATAAAATTAAAAAAAAAAAAAAAATATGTCAACAAATTGAAAGAGATTTTTTTTATACCCACAAGGGTGGCCTTCTTTAAAATACTTCTTCCGTATATGTAGTAGTTTTTATGTACTCTCTAAAAATTTATATATATATATTTTTCAATATTTTTATTTTTATATAACATTAATTTTTGGTTTGCCGTAAAATAAATTTATTCAGTAGGTTTTCGATAAGCAAACAGTTAACAACAAAAGTTTTCTTCATCCTAAAAAAAAATAAATAATATATAATTATTATTATTTTTTTGTAATTTACTCTTTAAATTTATATATATATATATACATATATACAAAAAGTTTTTATACTTTTTTTTTATATATAATTTAATAATAGTCCGCGTTAATTTGACAGATAGAAGTTGTCATTTGAAGAAGTAAATAGTCCGAATAAAAATATTTAAATATTTATATTTGTAATTTTCGTTGTTTTTTTTTTCTAAATTAAAAAGCTTTTATCAATTCAATTAATTTTGTTTTATATTTTAAAAAAGGTGTGTTCAATAATATAACAAATAAAAATTAAAAAATAATAATACTTAAATTAGGTTTTTATCAAAATTTTATGCTAAACAAATTATAAACATTCTAAACGTAACGTGGCGAAACGGTAGTAAAAATATTTCAATTTTTGATTTTTAAAGTGCACATTTTTTTACTAAAGAGCAACAATTTTTTTTTAATATATATTATATTTAATTAATATACCTATTTATTTTTGTTTATAGAATAGTAAAAGTGCTTTTGAAAAAGCTTCGATATATAATTGAAAATATTGTAAAAAAAATAATAATTAGTAAAATAATTTATATATATAAAAATTATTAGTTTTATAGAATATTAATTTGTTATAGTGTTTTTAATTATTGTGTTCATTAAAATAATAATATTTAGTATTTATTAAAATCAAAAAATTAGCTTTTATTTCACAGCTAATAAAAATTATTTTTAAATTACAAGAAAAAAAAAAAAAAGGTTGTATCAAAAATATTTGTGAAAAATATCCTTTAAAATTAGAAAGGATAACAAAAAAAAAATAAACTTAATTAAATTTTTGTGAAGTAAATATTATAAGTATAAATATTATTTACAGGTAAATAAATATTTATTCATTTATTTATTTTTTAACCAAAAAAAATTATAATTAAATTATAAGTTTTTTTTTTGTAGTATTTATTTTACTGTCCTGTCCTGTGGGAATTTTAATATTTATTATGTTTTTTTTTTAACTTTGTATATAAATGTATATGAAAATTATATATTTTACTAAAATAATATAATTTAATATATAATTTTTTCAAAACTCAAATATTAAATTGTCAAAATAATTTCTTTAAATGTTGACTCAAAAATTCTTCTGTTGTTGTATTATATTTTTTAAAATGAATAATTAATTCAACTGTCAAAAGTTTTTTTGTGTACAAAATTTTTTGTACTATATCATATTTTTAATAGTAAATTCTTGTACTACCACTAAATATTTACTGTCGTCAAATAATATTGAATGTTATATAGCACATATTATCAATATAATTTCTTTCCTGTATAAAATTTGTACTTTCCATTTCATTAAAACCTTGAAATTATAAATTATAAGCGAAATTGAAAAAAAAAAATTAGTGCTGCAATATTTTCCTTCAACAATTTTACTAAAAAAAAAAGAATTAAAAATTACTTTATTTCTTTTTTGGGGAGGGTAGGTGAACTAAATTTAAACAAGGACATATTTTAAAATTACCATAAAAAATTTATATAATTTCTTTTGTAAAATTTGGATTTCAGGAAATGTCAAATTAATATTTCATTTTACTTAATTTTGGTTTTTACAAAATCAATTAATTAATAATGATATTTTATTAAATAAATTTAGTTAATATATAAATAAAAATTCTAAAAAAAAATCTTTTAACTTAAATAAAAAACAATTTCAAGCGGAAGCAACTATGAGCACCCCAATAAAACTCATTGTGGAGGCGATATTGTACCATAAATAATTTTTTTTTTATGGAATGACGAGTTTTTTTTTCTTCTGGTATTTTATTTAATGGATAAAAAGTAAATAATTAACCTATGAAAAAAAAAGATTGACAAAACAAATGACTAACGAAACCTTGAACTTAAATGTTTACTAAAAATAAATTTAACACGAAAAACTATTTGTTACTTTTCTCTGTAGCTAAAATTTTACCATAGCTACAAAAAGAAAAATTATATAATTTTTCTTTTTCTCTTACCCATAAGATTCTATATACAAATTCAGATCAAGGTTTCTTTTGACCTGCAAACATTAGATATAATTAGATTATGTTCTAGTTCTAGTTAATAATGTTAAAAAGACACAAAAATAAAATTTTATTAATCAAAAAACATTTCTATTTTGGCAACAAATGTAGATAACCAAAATATATGCAAAAATTTTGTGGAAAAATCATAAAAATTCTTTATTATAAAATAATTTTACTTATATAAATATAATTTTATGATAAATTTAGACTTAATTATTAATTTTTTGTCAATAAAGACTTAATTATTAATTTTTTGTCAAAAATGAAGAATTTTGAAATCTGTGTTTTTTTTAATTTTTCAGTTTAGTTAATTTTTTCGATACCAAACAAAATTTGTACCATACTTCTTACATACCTATATAATCTATAGCTATGTAAAAAAAATTTGTGTCTCTTCCAAATTCACAATTTTACAAATTTTCAATGAAAATGTTTATGACAATATTTTACCCAAAAATAAATTCGTTGTGTTACGTAATGGTTAATCAATGATTTTCAACTAAAAAAAAAATTACTTTAATTTTTGTTGGTATACGTTTTCTTATTTATATATATAAAAGTGGTTTAGATGTAGATTGAATTCAGTCAGATGAATTTTCACACAAACACATTGTAGAATTCATTTTTTGTTGACAGTTCTTATCCGGATTATTTTTATGTTTGAGCTTTTTTTTAAAAAGTTATTGTATCTTTTTCATTTATTTTTAAAGCTTCTGGGTATTTTTTGTTTATAGAATTTTGACAAGAAAATTAATTCATGAATGAAAATTTAAATTGTAAGGACTTTAATTCAATATTATGTTGTTCGGAAAGAAAATTTATAATATTTTTTTACTTTCAAAGTTAATCCTTTTGTAGTTACTAATAAGACCATCTATCTACGAATACAAGTTTACCTACAGACATACAACTGTTATTTTAAATTAAATTTCAAAAACTTTGTCCCTAATTTTGGTATTGTTGTATATATAATCAAATTGTAAAATCTGTCAATTTATGATATTCCATTTAAATGAAATGTGATTTAATTTGTTAATTAATAAACAAATAAAATATATATTTGCCAACAAAGAATTAATTTCAAATAGGATCAATTATTATCCTTTTATGTTATTTACCTTTCTTCAAATTGCAAAGAAAAATTTATTATATATATTTTTTTTTAATTGAGAAAAAATTAAACTTAAAAATTCAACTATTAAAATCCAAAAATTAATTACAAAAATTGTTGCCATTTCAATGGCAAATAGCTAGTCATACTTAGAATATCTTTTATACATTTCTGTATAAATTTTCACATGCAATTTCTTTCCTTTAATTAATATTTAACTAACCAATTATTAAAATTCTATTTCAATATTAATTTTCCATATTGTTTTTTTTATTGACACATTATTTTTTGTCTTGATTTTCCTTTAAATATTTAATAAAAACAGAAAATCACATAAAAATTCTTAATATTTAATATAATTTTCTTGATGTTGAAAATCAAAACAACCCTAACTTAATTGTATACTCGACTCGTACAATAACTATCCACACTCAACCACAACAACCCCTAAAAAATTAATTTTAAATCCATTCATGTTTTTTTAAATAAAATAAAATATACATAATTTTCTATCACAAGTGGTAAAAAAGCTTTTATATTGTAAATTCGAAAATATATAAAAAAATTATTTAAATTCCATACTTACTATTTTTAGTTAAGTGTGAGTAATGACAATACCGATGGGTCATGAGATTTTATACATATCTAGCTACAAAAAAGTAGAGCAGATTTGTTTGGGAAACAAATAAAAAACAAACTTGTACACTTTTTTGTGGATAGAGATATGAGCTTTAATATTATAGTAATAAATTTAAATATTTAAAACGACGTGTTGTGTAATGTTGTTTTTCTATCTAAATAAATAATGATTTGAAAGTATATATTAAAAAAAAAATCGTGGGGTGGACTTGTTGTACAAAAATATTACATGACTGGGTGAAAAAAAAAAAAAAAAAAACAAATTATGTTTGGGAGGATTTGAAAATAATAATTATAGCAATTTGAGTTTTATTTTAATGTTTTATAGTATATGGGGGAATATTACATTTTATATTAAAATTTGTTAACCAATTAATTTGAATTTTATATATCAGTGAATAATAATTATAAAACATTTTAATTTATAATTTATTTATTTTGTAATTCTGTCGTAGAAAATTGATAAGGAAGATTAAATTTACCTCTATTATAAAGCAAAAAACATTTATTCATAAATTAATAGAATTATATTTAATTATTTTCTTGAATCCATTTTATTTATTACAAAATTAAATTATAGTTTTTCCTTGTGATTTGGTTATCCAATGAGATTTGTTTTTGTTTTTTGCAATTTTAATTTCGAATTATTCTGAATATTCTGAAATAAAATATTTATGACATTGAAGAAATTTGTTTTTAAATTTCATATTGAAAATATTCAGAAATAGAATGTAACTTAGCTCCTTTTTTTATGAATTTATACCAAATTTTCCAACATTTTTCTTAACTCCTTTATTTGATTATTTTATTTTACTCTTTCAGAATATTTTAACTCTCTTCGGTAAAAACACAAAACCAGGATTATTATTTTCGCAAATAATTTTTTTTATGTACATATGCGCTTAGTCATCCCTAGTTATTGTTAGAAAAGCAACCCTGAAAAGAAAAACCCTTAAATTATGGTATGCACAGTAGAATGAAAATAAAAATTTAAATTTTTACATAGAATTAAATATTGAATACATTTTTATATGGTTGGGAGGGAGGATTGATTGTAAAAAAAAAAAGAATTTATTTTTTCTGTATGTACTACCCTAAATTCTTTAAATAAAAATGGTTTTTTTATGTAGTTCATTTTTTTTTCATTTCATACAACAACACAAAAAAAAATCAATAATTTCTAACAAAAAACATACCCCAATATGTATGTACATTATGTACTATACGGATATACATATATTCATCCTCCTGACTATTAATGCATGGGGATTTACTCCATTCAAGACTTTTGTTATGGGTTCGTTAATAGCTAACACGCTTTAACTTTTTCATTTATTATATTCGGTACATAACTTATATTTTTTTTAAAGACAAAATTATGAACTGAAATAGAACAACCAAAATGTAAATAAAAATAAAAAAGGTCAACATAAAAGCTTTGAGGTGAAAAATATGATTTTTTTTGTTATCATCCCGATTTTTTTTTTTCGTATATTAAATATTATGTACTATATTGTAACAAAAACTTAGGGGATTGTTTATTAATATTCAAGTTATAAAACTTCTCTAGGTCCAACAAGTTGGTAAAAAATATTGATTAAAAAAAAAATTTTGTTTATGTAATTCTTAACAATTTTAGTTTAGATTTAATTGAGAAAAATTTATGAAAAATTATTTATAGTATAAAATTGTATTTATATATGTTTAATTGCGAATTGGAAAAAAAAAACTTTTGTTGAGCCCAACTGTCCGAATGGAATTAACCAAAAAAAGAAACACTTTTATTTCAATAAATTTTTTTCATGAATTTAAAAAGAAAAATACTTACAAGAAAAAGGTAAAATAATTTTCTTTTCTTTTTGTTTTTTTGGTAATAATAT
Source organism: Empis stercorea (assembly GCA_949752835.1). Taxonomy (NCBI): domain Eukaryota; kingdom Metazoa; phylum Arthropoda; class Insecta; order Diptera; family Empididae; genus Empis; species Empis stercorea. The sequence goes on along the minus strand of OX457086.1, from coordinate 60,964,377 downwards.
TAACAAAGCAAATTTTTTTTCTTGGGTATATGTTTATATACTTAAATTGATGTTTGGTAAAGATGAGGTTATGTAATTCGTTATGTAAACATTTTGGAGATTCCTTTTTTTCGATTAAATTTAGTTTTCTACATAATATATATTATATTATTATATATATAAATATTTCTTCATAACAATTGTGCCTGGCTTGAAAAGGTATAATATAAAAATTATTATGTATATGTTAAAATTATGTTCATGAATTTTAATACAAAAAAAAAATTGTTACATTTTTTTCTTTGTTTTTGGATAACAATTTTATTTTTATTACACAAAAACGAAATTGTTGATTCTGTGAAGAAATTGATTTTTAAACTTTATGTACATATATATAATATTTCTATCTTAAGTTCTTAATGATGTTATCATAAAATTTTCCTTGTTTTCATATTTTTTATGTATGTTAAAAATTTTTTTTTTTTTTTAAATCTTTATTTTTACGAAAATTTTGTAAACTTCGTTGGAAAAATGTATGTATGTATGCATATTATAGTTATATACATAGAACTGTATTTGATATAATGTTTAGTGAATGAAACAAGGCAAAATTGTGAGAAAAATTCATAATTTTGATAAATCTAAAAATAAATTTAAAAAAGATTTTTATAATGTTTGAAAATTTCTTATAAGTAACAATTGTACATATATAATGATAACATTAACTGCCCCAATCAATGGAAATTATGAATTTTTCAATTTAAATCATAAATTTCAAATTGAATCTATTTTCTTTAATCAAATTCTAGTTCAAAAATCAATTAAAAGAAATTTTTGCTCTATAAACTTAATTTCAAAGTTGACTTTTTGTGTGTACTAAAGAAATAGTTCCTACCTATGTATACTTATTTTTCTCATTTTCATTAGTTCGTTTAAAAAGTTTGTAAGAAAAATTATAAATTTTACTTGACCTAGTAAAATGAAATATTTTGTTCGTGTTGGTTATGTTAAACATAAATTCTTATACAAACTTTTAAAAAATTAAAACTTGAGAGAAATACTGATTTTAGATACATGATCTTCAATAGAAATTTTCTCTTAACTTATAAAACAAATATACTATAAAATTACTTATATATTTCTTTGTATATGTTTTCTATCTCTCATTTGCCTTACAAAGGGAAAGGATTCAAATAGAAATAGAGTATTTAATAAGAAGAGAAATTATTTATCTCACAGTAATTGGTTTTATTTTATGCTACATAATATCTAAAAATGTTATCCTTATTTGGATTCCATTGAACCCAAAAAGCTTAGCACATAAAAAAAATGTATTTTTTATGTTTTACGTATAATACGAGTATGCATGGATAATTTGCCGATTGAGTTGTAAGGCTCCACAAAGAGGATTATTATACATATGTAAATGTTAGTATACAGTAGTATATATTAGCTTGGGTGGATAAAACAAATCCAAATTATAATCTACTTTGCAATGCATTTATATTATAAACATAGATAAATTTTGAACACTTAAGTACATACATATATGTATTATTTAATTTATTTATAATTAATTTATTTTAATTTTTATATATACATAAAATTCAAATTATTGCTTATAGTCTAGTAAAAAAAATCATTAATATTGAAATTTACTTGAATTGATAACATAAATTTCAAATTAGTCCTTTTTCAAATCAATTCTATAAAGACGAAATTTGATTTGGTAAAAGACCAGCTTAAATAGAGTAAAAATACAAATTTTAATTAAAATTTACTAATTTCAGTTGTAGAAATACTAATTTGTATTGTTTAAAGATCAATTTGATCAAATCCTATATATAATATTTTAATAATATTTCGTATATTTTATAAAAAATTAATCAATCATAAAATTTTCATATATTAATTGTATTAATTTTTTTAAAAATTTCCAACATCAAAATCAAATTATTCAAATTATTAAAAAAAAAAAATGATTTCAAAATTATTAAATTATTCCATCAAAAGTTTTTTGTATCTTGAGAAGTTATTATTTCAGTTATGTGGAAAAAATCATGAAAACATTTTAAAAAAGGATAATAATATATCATTTAGGATATGACATTAACATGAGATAAATTATTTTTTCATATTGTTATCATTTTTTTAATGTTTTATTTCTTTAAATGAAAATAAAAAATATAATTTTGTTGTTTGTGTAATACCAAAGTAAATTTTGTATATACCTTTTTACTTATATCCTTAGTAAATAATAATCCTGACAGAATAAAAAAAAATATACTTATACAAAAATCCTTTAATTCTTTATTTTTCTTCTCATATTGGTGACTTTTTCTTGGCAACCTGAGAAACTTTGTAAACTTTATAAAAATTGAAAAGCTTAACTACTTTTTTTTTTATATCAAAGAAAAGTTTTAATTTAATCAATCGAAAAATAGAAATTTTATTATTATTTTTTTGTTAATTATCTTGTAATGAATCTAAAGATTTTATTATGCTAAAATAAATTTTAATTTATATTATTTACATTCTGATTAGAAACCAACAATTTTTCTCTAAAATTAATTGTAAATTTTGTTTTTCTCGGTTTTCTAATCCTTAATAAAATAAGTATAATATATTTTTTTTCTATTATTATTTAGAAATTTTCTAATGAAATACTTAATAAATGGCGTACCACATTTCTAAATTATATAAAAATAAATAAATATCTAAAATTACACTAAAAATTTTCCACGACCTAATTTCGAAGAAAATTTTTTGGAAAACCAATTTCTATTTGTAACAACCAAAATAAACTTTAACCTTTTAACAATTTTGAATGAACTTTTATTGTATAGATACTTGGAAGTGCGTGATTTTGAAGAAAAGTAAAGAAAAGTTAAGTCCTTTATAAGAAAATTTGTCACAATAAAAAGAGAATATTATCACTAACTGGTTGAAAATATATCGGAACGAAAAATCATCGTAGCAATGAAAAATCAAAATATCAAATTAATTAATTGGAATTAACGAAATTGAATTATGTACAATTTTTGCAATAATAATTATTTTTTTTTTTTTCAAATTAAATTTACAATAAAAATTTATAATTTTTGGTTTTGCAATATTTGTTTAACAAAATTTAAAATTTGTATAATTAATTTGAACCCAAAAACAACATTAATCTATAATAGAATTAATAGAAAAATTAAACTTGTATATAATATATATTGCATCATATTAAATATTTAACTAACATTGCAAAAATAAATTTAAATAAAATTTATTATTAAAATTTTATGATATTTAATGACTAATTCAATGATTTTCCTTTATTTATTTTTAAATAATTTTATTTTTACAAAAATTTATATACCTAAAACATTCTAGTATATATATGTATGTATATATAAATATGTATTTAATTCTATATTTAAATTCATAAAATTAATTTTTGTCATAAAATCCAAACAAAAATTTTATTTCTGTTCAAATTTTTACGTAATAATAAATATTTAAATAAAAATATACTAAATTATTTTTGAACTCAACAAAAACAGTTCATTCATCTTATAACAAACTGTGATCATCATAATACATACTCCTATTAAATTCAGTTTATTAATTATAACAAGAAAAAACACATTATTAGATTTAAAAGAAATATTACAAAAAAAAATTTATGTATGTAAATTTATGTAAAATTAAGTATTTGAAAATATATTTTGTAGTGGTTTTTGACCTGCGTTGCAATTAATAAATAATATATGTATATATGTATACATATAATTAGATTTTTTATTAATAATTAAATTATATTTTAATAATTAATTTAAAAATATTAAAATTACTAATAAAATAAAAAACTTTATCGGTTGCGATTTTGCTTTTTTTTTGGTAAATTTTATATCATTTTTGCTTACTAAATTGTATTAATGAAAAAATTGTAAGAAAAAAATAGTAAGAAAAAATCTAATTTTAATTTTTATTTTCAATATATTAATTATATTATTAATATTAAATGATTTTTTAAATAAATATAGTACTAAATTAAATAAATAATAATAATTAATGTCCCATTCATAATAATTAATCACGAGGCAGAAAATATGTTTTTAATTTTTTTTTTTTGGTAAATTTTCAATTATATATTCCATTATTAATTCACATACTCGTAAACTATTATTAAATATGTTCAAACTTCAAACTGATGAGGTTTAAAATTTAATTATTTTTCGTGTATCATATCATTAAAATTAATATTGAACGTCACGTGTTTTAAGGTAATAAATATATGCATAATTATAGTACAATATAAAAAATAAATTTCTAAATGTGTGGGGGCATAATAAATCCAAAGTTCACTTTTAAAAAAAAAAAATATTTAATAGAATATCAGATGAGAAAAAAGATTTATCTAATCATAATTAATTGTATGTAATCTCATCAGCTGTTCATGTTATGTCCATTTCTCTTCTTTCTTTTTTTACCCAACACCCAACGAAATTATCTAATACATAGATCATAGACTAATACTAAAATATGATTTTATTTTATTTGTATTACTCAAATTCAATACAACACAGTATGATAAAAAAAAAGTGTGAATCTATTTTTTTTTATTTCATATTTTAATTTCCAATTTAATAAAAAAAAAAATTATATTAAAGATATATACAAAAATCATAAAGTATATCTTAAAGATAAAATAATACAAAAAACTCAGTATGATATCACATTGTTCAGCCACGTGGTTTTTTAGTTATAGTGTTTTTTAACAGACGATTTTTTTTTTTTGAAATATTTTTTTTTTTCATTTTAGTATTTTTATTTTGTGGTTCAGAAAAATGTGGCAAATTTTATTTTAAAAAACAAAATGTTGTTTTTTTTTTATGTTGCACACGAAAACTTTGGTGATGATTCGTTTTTTTTAGGTATTCTGTATAAACAGACACAATATTTTCTCATGCACTTTAAATCAAGGCTAAAAATTGATTAAGTGTTGTCTTTTTTTTTTGTGTAGAAATATTTGGTATAATATACAAGAAACGTGATGCTCTAAACCTGTTTTGATGAAAAAAAAAAAACTAGATGAATTTATTCATGTTTTAATGTATATAGTTTTGATTTTGAGGTTAAACGTTTTGTTGTTAAACTAGTTTTGTTTTTGTTTTAGATTTGTAAATCGTCTAAGAAAGTTAGATAACCCAATGACCATGACTTTGAAATTATATCTAAAATGTAGCCCAAAAGAAAGTTAAAACTATAACTAATATAGTAAAATAGACAGTTTTAATTGCAATTAGAAAGATAATAAAAAATTATCAAAATTATTGTTCACAAAATTCTTTCTCTTTTGATGACAAAATATACGTAGAAGATATTCTTAGATCTTTTAAAAATCGTTTCAAAATATGTACTTAAATTTACTTCAAATTTAAAATTTCGAAAAATTTTATTTTCTATGCAATGTATCCAGTACATTATTATGTAGATCTTCTTCTTCATTAAACATTGTGGTGGCGAAAGTTCTAATACCTTTGGCTGAATTTGTTTGCAAATGCGTAGAATATTCATTACTTTTTGTACTAATTCCTTGACAGCCTGTAGTGTATTTTTCGTTTGTATAATGTACAAAAATGTCCAACCGAATTTTTCACCAGGTATGTTATGACCAAATTTTTATCATGCAACCTAAGTACATGTATTAATATTTAAATTCTGTTTATTCTCTGTTAAGTATATGTCTTTTTCAAAACCAATTAAAGGAATAAATATTTATTAAGGCACAAATTTAAACACCTGACTAGACTCACTGAAAAATCCTCCTATAAAAATACAAAAAAATTTTAATATTTTTATTAAGGAAATGTCAAGCACTAAACAGAAATATTCTATACTTAAATTAATATATTTCAGAATTTATTTTCTTGTCCGTGAAATCACTCTGTATATTTACAAAAAAAAACTATGTTGATATATTTAGGACAACACCATAATTTACCTGTTCAAAGTTTAATGCCTTTTACACCAAACACGTAAACAACAACAACAACATCATTGTATAATTTTATCAAAAGTTCAATTGAATTTATATATTTAATTTTATGATTAACATGTCCAATAATAGCATTAACCCATATCCAAAGAATTTTTACTTTTAATTGATTTTAATGCTTCTATCAGGTAACTTTCATTTTTTTATATTCTTTTGGTAAAAGCTTTAAAAATTGGAATAATTGAAAAACTGCTTTTAATAAATTTGTTATCAAATCACAAAAAAAAACTAAGTATATAAAATGAATGACATTAAGTTATAAAATATCGGAAATATAGATTGAAACACGAAAATATTCGATACTTTTTTTATCTACAAAATATAAAAACATTGAAAGAAGATAGCTTTACATTTACAACATCATATCGTATAAACCTGACTAAAATTTCTTAAAATAATAACAAATTGATATTTATTATTATTATTATTATTTCCATTATGTCAATATTTTTTTTTGGCGGCTATATATTTAATATGTTTTTCCTCCCATTTCTCATATTTCGATCTGGACTACGAATTAGCGAGTGACCAAAACTGAAACATTTATAGACATTGTGTATTATATTACAAAAGTTTATTTATAAATAATAAAAAAAAATTTTATAGATTGGTTAAATGTTAAGTTTATTTAGTTTTAATATTAATACGATTTTATCATGAAAATTTAAAATACAAATTGATAGAAATTATCTAAAGATAACTTAGTTTTATTTCATATAAATTTTATTAATATATTTTATTTTTTCCGGTTTTTTGTTTATTGCAGATAAAGCACAATGGCCTTACTAATGAGATACATTGATAGTATGCAAAGATACATGGATTCATATGGCGGTAAGTTAAACAAATTAATAATGAATATATTATATATATATAATATTAATATAGAATATTCTTAAAATAGAATTGTAGACATTATTATTATTAAAATGCAAATGAATTGTTATTTTTGAATATATTTATAATCGTGTTTCTTTTCTGTTCTAAAATTTCGTCGAATTATTTATGAAGATAGAATGTCTGGGAAACCTACACGATATAGGTCTTGTCCCAACTATTGAGTGATTGATCATTGATCCAAAGAAATTCAAATAATGATTAAAATATTTTTCAAAATTTCAAAAAACAACACGCAGAAAAGTAGAAATTAAAGCATTCGGAATAGTATATAAATGTGGGAATGTAGTCTTACTTCTTTTGTTCTTAGAAATTTACTAATTTTGTTTTTAACTTATGTCAATAATCATAATATCTCCTGAATGAAGCTATTATATATACTACCAAACAGACAGACAAGTAAATCAATAATCGTAATCTTGAAGCTCTTTACCACCTTCTCAATTATATATTATATATATATATCATAAATTTATTGAAAATTTACATTATGTAAATTTTTAACTCGTATTATATTATGTCAGGTGCTTATTCTACTTGTAATTATATCATAATATAATTGAATAAATTAAAATATAATTTAGATTATAATATGTATATTAAATTACAATCATTATTTGTTATTGTAAAATAAGGAATATTATTTTATATATTAAATATATGTACATATTATATACTTAACTATTTACTCCAAAGAAATTGAAAATAATTGGAAAAAATATAACACATGCAAAATCAAATAGTAATGTTTATATAATAAAATTATGATTATTTACAATAATTTTTTTTTTAAATTAACTGAGAAATTAATTTGAAGATTTATAAACTTAATATACGAGATAATTATAAATTAATTATGGCATAATTAAAATATATGTCTTCAATATTATAGCCTTCTAATAAAATATTCTAAACAAAATTATTTACTTAAAATCCAAATATAATATAAAAAAAAATGACATAATCCCAACATAATAATTTATATAAAAAAAATTTATTTCACAAAAAAAAACCGCACAAAATGAAATTGTATCTTTATAAATTAGTTATAGAAAAAAAATAAATTTGTAAGTAATTGAGCAAAAATATGTGCTCGTTTGCACTTGAATATACCTTCAAATTGCTGACAACAAAATAATAATAAGAAAAAGTGAAAATTTAACAACAAAAAAAAAATATTTTATTTTTTTGGGAATTTATTTATATTTTGATTGCCTAACAAAATTTACTTTTTTCTTACCATTTCTTTATTTTTTCTGCAAAAAAAAAACCTTCCAAAAAAAATTTTTTTTTTACAAATTTTTCCCTCAAAAGGTGGGAAATCTATAAAGAAATATAAATTTCAACCGAAAAAAAATCATTATTATATATATGTACAACAAACAAATATAAAAAGATAATTTCACTTTCAATAGGTTAATAGGTATCTGGTTGGTTACTTACCTATTCTACCTGTGGGTATATTTTTTTCTTTTTCATTTCTTGTTGCTCGGGCAATGAAAATACAAAAAATGTTTATAAAAAAATAAAAAAAATGTGTTAAAATATTTTTGAAAAACTAATTTATTCGATTATTGTATGTACTAGTTTTTCTCTCTTGATCTTTGGCTATCACTCTTAATTTGATAAATCAATTCATAATAAATTTGTTGATGACGAATGATAAATATCAAAATGATGATATAATAATAAATATATAATTTTATATGGTCAATTAAATATTAATTTCTGTTATACCTCTACAATTTGTTGACGAATTAATTATTGCAATTTTATAGACAATTTATTTTTATTAAAAAAAAAAAGACTTTTTGTAATTAATTTGGAATTTAGTTATTATATTATGAGTGTATAATTAAATTTTAATAATTTAAAATTATTGTAAATTTTTGTACTATAATCTGTAATTTAAGGCAGTGTAAATTTATTGATAAAATTTATTGGGAAACCAAAAGGGAATCTTCAGAACTTTGATCGCAAATTAGTTGTACATATATGAATATTTATCATTACATATTTAATATTGTTAATTGAATATTATATTTCATATAATTTATTTGATTCCCTTTCAAGTTCTGAAATTTGTATTAAATTTATCTACGTTTGATTTTAAATTTACCTACGTCTGGAGTATTTCCTATAAAATTTTATTTATACAGGATGTAAAATATTGACGCATTTTATTTTATTTAGATCAAGATCAATATTATTTTTTAAATCATCTAAATTATGATACTTACATATTTTTAATTTTATAGATCCTAGAACAAAGGATTGGCCAATGATGTCATCACCATTTCCAACATTAGCCGTATGTCTAACATATGTTTACATTGTCAAGGTAAGCAAAAAATCAAAATCTATTTAAATTAAATATTAAAATTTATGTGACAACTGACAACATAAAATTTTTTTTAAAGTTTGTGATCAGTAAACATTTTTTTTAGTCCGTGTTGTTGTCAATGAATGTTAACTTTACCATAAGCGAAAATATTTAAATTACATAATAATATAATATCGTATAGTTTACATATTTTAGAAGAGCATAAAAATCTCATGAAACTTTTAGAAAAGCGTTCATTAAAATATGTATAAAAATTAGTCAAAAAATTAAAATTTTAAATTTCATAATAATAATAATAATAAAATTTATATTTATTGTAAAAAAAAACACCTGGGACAATAAAATTAAAGTGGTAGGAATTCATGCGAAGAACCAAAAAAACGTATCCAAGTTATTTTATACAAAAAACAAGCTTTTTATTCTAACAATGATGTAAAATATTTTTTTTTCTGTTCTTAGGCGCAAAATAAGTTCAAAAAACTTTTATTTTTTCAAATATTTATTTCTATTTTTTTTTTTTCTTAATTAAAATTTCTAGAACTTCCCCAGGTAAACATGATTATACTAAGAAGAATTCTTTATTAAACTTGTATTATAAAAGTTTTGTTGTTCATTTTATAAATTAATTGAAATTCTATATTAAATTATTTTCTTCAACTTTTCTAGTAAATAAATAATGAATTTGATTGTCTATGAGGAAGATAAAATTAATTCAATATTTTTATTACTGTAGTGTAGTCTAGTATACACATCCCAATCCCCAATGTATTTAAAACAAGAACCATTATAGATTAGTAAGTATTTCAATTAAAAAAAATGGAAAATTTAATTTGATGTAACTTGAGATATTAAAGTTTTTAAAAATATTTAAAAAAAAGAATCCCCATAAAAATGTTTCCGAACCAATTTTTCTGGGAATTTTTTTTAGATTATAAATTTTAAGGTTTTGATCATTATGTCAATAGGATGGATATAAATATAAGGTATTATTGAAAAATAGTTTTTCCAAGCCACAAATTTTGCTCCTAATAAAATAAATTAGCTAATTTAGCTAATTATAGTTCTATAGAAATAGATAAATTTCCAACTAAAATTTTATAATTTTACTCACACTATATATAAATATTTATTTAATATTTTTATATATTTATTATTAATTTACATATAATTTTTCAACCGTATTATTTCAAGTCACTAGACTTAATTGAATTGCATTTTTTATTTTATTTACAAATCTAAATTTATTTATTTATGTTATTAAATTAAAAAAAAATTCTAATTTTCATAAAATACAATATTATTCTTTGTACAAAATTGAAGCTTATTTTAGTTAGTATAGATGTAAAATTAAAGTTTATACTTTATAGATTTACTTATAAAAAAAAAGTTAGAACTTTGAACCGGATCTTTTCAAAAATATATATATTTATTTATTTATATATATATATATTAATTTTGATTTATTTTCTATAATCTGTAACAACACACACAAAAAAAAATATTATGTACAAATTTAATTTAATTTATTTATATTAGAATTTCACGGAAACTCTGTGATAAACTAAATCATGAAATTTTCTCGAAAATTTCTTTTTTTTTTTTTTATTATTTATTATAAATTGCTAAATAAAAATTTACTATTTTACAAAAATATGCAAAGTCATTAAAACAAGCTTGAAAATGTTTGAATTAACACATTACATTTTTTTTCTATTATAAATAAATAATAATTATTATTGGTGAACAATTTTGAACTTGTTAATTCTAAAGAAAGTTTAGTTGAATTTTATTAGGTAAATATGTAACTATAGTGTCATGCTTTATTAATTATAGTGTTTTTGATCTTTAAATGATTTCTATAAAAATTAATTGATATTTTTTTATTCAATTAAAATATAATTTAATATATATATTAAATTACAATTAATAATGATATATACATATATATAATAGAATATATAGAATAGAAAATATACAGGTAATCGTATTGAAATTAATTATAAATGAATTATGATTTTAGGTTCATATTAATTTAAAAACTTCAATTAATTCGTAATCTTACAAAAATAAATAAATTCACTCACAAGTTATAAATCAGAAATATTAAGATAAATTTTATTTACTTTTTTTTTTAAGGTTCTGGGACCACGATTAATGGAAAATCGAAAGCCATTCCAACTACAAAATACCCTTATATATTATAATCTAGTTCAAGTAATATTTAGTGCGTGGCTCTTTTATGAGGTAAGTTTTTCAGCACAATTATTTTCAATTTAATTAATTCTTTGACAAAAACAAATAATAATCATTTTAATTATTTATTTGTTAATTGCATATAATTTCATAATATCCTCCCCAGAGCTACAAATAAATTGTATTGTATTTACAGCATAATTTAATTTAAAGTATTTTGCAATATTATAACAATTACTTAATTTTTGTTAAAAGCTTTTATATTTTAACCAAATATGAAAATGTTTAAACCTCGAAATAATTTTAAAAAATTAAAAAAAAAAACAAAAATTTTTACTTTTACTACTGTAGTAGTAAACTACTATAAAAATGTACTTTTACTATTATAAGAATTATAATATATTTCACAAAAAAAAAATTAATTAAACTTTAGTGTCTTATGGGCGGTTGGTGGGGTGAATACAGCTTTAGATGTCAACCAGTGGATTATACAGAAAGTCCATCTGCCAAGAGAGTAAGTCCAGCGCAGATTTATAGAAAAAAAAAACTTGATAATTTTATTTAAATTTCATTAAAAATTAAATAAATAAAGAATTAATTATATTTAATTATATTGAAAATTAATGAATATCTGCCACGCGCTCTCGAAACTGAAATATTTCAACAAAAATCTACATACTTACAATAATTATATTCAAAATAAAATTTATTACGAAAAAAAATTAATTTAAGGCTTTTTCTATGCTAAAAATAAAAAAAAAACTAAAAAAAAAAAATTATTTCAGAAGTTTTTTTTTTGGGGGTCTAAATAATTAAAATTAATAATTTTTTATGGCACAAAATAAACTTTTAAACAAATCTGCCATAAAATTTAAATATATTTATAATATATATATTTAATTTTATAATATTAAAGAAGACCTAGTAATAAGACCTAGGAAACTCTATATGTAAAATTAATTTGGAGCGGAAATTTAAAAAAATATAATAAAAGGGAATTTTCCTACAACTAAAAATGAATACAAAAAAAAAACCAATAATAAAGTTTTCCGAAACTCATTTTTATTATTTACGAAAAATAGAAATGAGAAAATTGTTTATATGACTTTTTTCGGTAAAAACTTTTCTTAACATTATTATTTTGTATAAATATTATTATTATTATTTTTTTACTAAATTATTTTATTTTGGAATAATTAAGCTTTTTTTTTTAAAATAATATTTTGCTTAAAAAAATTATTTTTTAAATTAACTATCACAAATTTTTATTATGATGATTCGAAACAATATTTTTTTTTAATTGATTTGTATATAAATAGAACATTTTTTAAAGGTAAAACTGACTAAAATACCACAAGCTATAAAACAAAATTTAAAAAAAAAAATTATGACAAAAACACACCTGAAAAATCATAAACAACAAATCAACGAATTATATTAATACATTATTACTACGTATGTTGAACGGAAATTAAAATAAATTAAGGAAGAAAATGTGTGTATGGAAAATTAACTAAATTTTCTTGCAGTCAAATTTTGGTTAATGGACAAAATTTTATTTAAATATAATAAAATTTGAGAAAAAAACTTTATCAACAAATAAAACTTCAGATGGTTAAAAAAATGATATTGTACTTTTTATGTAAGCAAAAACATTTAAAATTAAGAAGATAGATAATTAATTACTAAGGGTGTAATCAAAATCAACAACTTTAATTGCAGATTTTAATAAATAATCAACAGCAATAAATTATTTAACTTATAATTAAAGTTTTAACTATAATTAATGCTAATTACTAGATTTCTAATGAACTTTTAAAATTTCAGTGAAATAAAAAACAAAAAAACTATAGTCAAAAAGAGTTTTTTATAATCGACATCATCGTTAATCTACAAAATTATGATATCGTCGTTATAGTAAAGCTAACCTAAACCAATATTAATATTCATTTTGCTTCTCTGTTATGTAACTATTCAAATTTTTTAATTTAAATTCCATATTGATTTTAAAATATTAATTTGCTATTTATGTATATCACTTCACTCACAAATTGTTATTTATATAAAATTTATATGCCCTTTACTAAAACTTTTTTTTAAATCTATAAATTTGTACAAAAACTTTTCTAATCTAAAAATTATTACAGTCTTACAATAGTTTTTTTTTATCATTAAAATTTAACTCATTTACCACCAAAAATTTAAAACTAAAATCAAAACCCCAAAATAATTGTTTCATAATGATTATTGTATATTCAACAAATCAGAGTAATATCATTTAATATGATTTTGTAATAATTGTTCACAAAAATTGCTCATTAATGTTGATTTAATTAATTTTTATTGTGCAATAAGTATTTCAAATATCAAATTAAATTTTAGTTTTGTTTTTTTTTATATATTTTGTTGTTGCTCATTAAAATCAGATTCCATTATTTTTGTAGTTTATTGAAACATCTGAATGAAAATTTTCATACAGAGAATTTAAAAAAAAAAAAAAAAATATTATTTTGGATCATTTCCTTACTTACTTACAGATCGCTATTTCCGGTTGGCTAACTGGTCACTATAACTTCCGATGTCAGCCAGTTGACTATAGTAATAGCCCTAGAACATTAAGGGTATGTGGTTAAATAGAAACAAAATTCAAGAAAATACTGATGAATTTTTGTAGTGTTGTTTTCTTCTATTATGTCTTCTTTAATTTTTCATTTCTATACATTAATAAAAAAAATATTTATCCAAAATTTTAATATCTTTTTTAAGAATATCATATTACATAATAATCTAAGAAAAATCTTTTCATTTTTTTTTTTTTTCAAAATTAATGTAACTAACATAATTTTACATTTTTTACATAACATATATTAATTTTAAATAAAGTAAAGTGCATCCAACTTATTATGACATTACAATTAATTGTTATTAATTTTATACTTTTAATTTAATTTTTTGATTTATTCGTAACGATTAGAGTAAATATTAAGCATGGTAATGTACTATTAAAATGTAGCATGAGATTATGAAAATCTTATAATAATAATTGTCGGAAAAAACTAATATTTAATTGATTTTGACAAAATTGATTATCTCAAAAGAATTAAATGTAATTTTGGTATTATTAATTATATTATGTACTTATAGAGGTTACCTTCATTTTGTTCTTCAATTACTTTTGACTAAACTTTTAAGAAATTATTTATAATTTAATCTTGATTGTCAAAAATTAAGATGATATGAATTAAAATTTGGATTAATGTTAGACAAATTTAGACGAATTAATAACATTCTATTTTCTATTATTGTCAAAATGATACAAACATAATCTATACAAAAACGAATAGTTTTCGTGAATAAAATCAATCACTATAGCATAATTTACGTTGTATCTGATATAAACTTTTCAATCATGATGATTAAGCTTAAAGTTTACACTCAAATAATATACATTATAAGAAATCAATATATTTATTTTCCAGTTCCAAGTATGCTTGATGGCCTTTTTACATGTCCATTTTATAAAATATAATTATTAGCATAATTCTTATACTTTTTTATAAATTCTGTTATAAAAATAGTGTTACTATAGTAGAAATCTGGTTTTCCAGAAACTCTTTATAATATCTAATTGAGGTGCGCCCTTTTAAATGATGGTATATGCTTTAAATTTAATAGCAATATTCCAAAAGAATAATCATAAATAATTTAATAAATTTATTTGAAAATAAAGAATAATATATTAATTGGAAAATTATGAAAATAATTAATCGGTAAACAATATGAAGAATAAAAAATATAATTTTAAATTAAATTTTCCTTTAAATTGAGAAAATGTGGATTTATTATATTTATTATTACTAAATAATTTCATAAGTAAAATATAATTTATTTTATTCATAATTTTACTAATTTTGTTATAGTATATTTAGTCTAATATTTTTACTAATAATATATATTAAGTATTTAGAAAATTATAATACTAAAAAAATATTAAATTTATAGAAATTTGGCGTTGGAATGAAAATTTTAATATAATAATTTTATAAAAATAGGAAAAGTATAATTTAATTAATTTATATTTTTGCTTCTATAATATTTAAAATATTTATTTTATATTTTATTTATTATATATTATTTTTTTGTTATATGATACGTGCAAAAGCCAATATTTACTGGAGAACGATTTTCTTTTTATCGTTCATTGATTATCTTCAAGATGATGACAATTTTATTACTATTATTACTTATAGTTAAAGAATTAAGTTTATTATAAAATTCTCAACTATAAATTTTGATGAAATTTATCATATTGGCATTTGTACGGATCTATGTCGCTTTTACTAATCGCAAGTCTCTGATAAAATGTTTGATTTAAATAAACAAAAAAATTAAAAAATTTGTTTAATTTTCGAGAGAGCTGCAGTCTTGTGTTTTGTTATACATACATATATATATTTTTTTCAATTTTGCAAATTGAAATTTTATACAATTTTTTTTTTAAATAATTTTCTACATTTTGTTTCTTTTATCTTAATCTAATTTAATTTTTTTTTTACTATATTTTTATAATATTTTATATTTTTTTAATATATTTTTTTTTATTATTATATAATTAAAATTTAATAACGCAAAGATGGTACACGCGTGCTGGTGGTATTATTTCTCCAAATTTACTGAATTCATGGACACGGTAAGTTTATTAAAAAATAAAAATTATATATACGGTAGTTAAATTATCTTAAAAATTTTATTCTGAAATGACATGTCTTCCTTCACTAATCATGGGGGATAAATTAATGGAACCATATTTGAATTGTTATTTAAGAAGTTCTAATGAATCTATAAATGTTCAACATAAATAAAATTATACAACATGTTTCAAATAGATCTAAGGACTATATTTAGTAGGGGCCTAATTTCCTTAAATTTCAAAAGTTACAATAAAGCAATATGGAAATAAACGTTTTTTTATATGAGTTCAAATTTATATCACTTGTATATTAAAATTGAATACAAAATTTATTTAAATTATTTATTATTATAGTAACTCCATAATAGTTATTAAAAATTAAATGATTAAACGAACGCTATGCGATTGTTTGCCATTTGAATGACGATTGTACATAAGTCATTATGATGTATTCACAGATTTATGTTGATACTATAAGTTTTTTAAATTATTAAGCACGTTTAAAAAGATATAAAAAGATTTTAAAATAAAAATTAATAATTTAATTTAAAAATAATCCAGTTATAATTAATTAAAAAAAAATTATACGCATTAAATTCTTTATTTTATTGTGTAACTTTAAAAAAAAAAAATCGCCTCTGTCATCAAAATTTAAAATTTTGTTTACTAAAGCCCTGTACGAGTTTATTTTTTTTTTTTTTAAAAGTATTTACATATATGATAATTTGTTTATTTATTTCAAATTTCCAAAATTCGTCAATAATATTCTAAATTTTATTTGAAACTGGTTCTATTGCCCTTGGACTTGTCCACATTTTAATTTTAGCTTTCTTGTATATCACTCTTAAAAGCAAGAATTTCAAATTATTATTATACTATTATTTAATTTTATGGTGATAATTTTGAAGGTAGACAAGTTAAACGTCCTCATCTATTATTATTATAGATTTTATAAAGAAAAAGTTGTTAATTAATTTTAATTCATAAATAATTATATTTTTTTGTTTGTTTAGATATTCTTTGTGTTACGGAAAAAAACTAGTCAAGTTTCAACTTTACATGTAATTCATCATGGTTGTATGCCAATGTCAGTTTGGTTTGGAGTTAAATTTACACCAGGTAAAATTAAAAAAAAAAAACATTTATAAATATAATATTTTAATATCTAGTTTTGTTGACGTAAATATTAAAACAAGATTTTCATCAATTCTTTTTAAAGCCCTTTTTGATTCGTTTTGATTTTCAATTTATAAACCATACTTACAAATTTTTTTTACTAATATTTTGATAACTAAATTACGCATCATTAAAATGATATGTCCATAGATTAAATGTAGCGACAAAGAAATTATAAAAATATTTAAATATTCCCTTAATTTACATATATTCATTTTTTATTATTTTGTAATATTTACTTACGTCAATTATATTATACATAAGTAAAATATGTTTTTTTTTGCGATTATTAATTTTTTAAGTAATTTTTCTATTTATTATTTTAGAAAATTAAGTAAATTTTATATTGATTACTTATTTATTAGATAATATTTTAAAGAATACCAATTATTTATATTAAATTTCTCCCTTTTTCCAATAAAAACTTCAATTTCATAGACAAAAATTCTAATTAAAATAACTTTAAATATTTTAATATTGAAATGAAAATACCAATCTATAAAATTTTCCTTTTAGGATTATAATCAAATAGAAAAACTATATACCTAATCGTATATACATATGTATATAAATGGTACACATTCAGCATAATAAAAATTCTTTCCTTTAATAATTTTTTTTATAATATTTTCTAGGTGGTCATAGTACATTCTTCGGTTTATTAAATACATTCGTTCATATTGTTATGTATACATATTATTTATTTGCTGCTATGGGTCCACAATATCAAAGATTTTTATGGTGGAAAAAATATTTAACTGCCCTTCAAATGGTAATTAAAAATACAAATTTAATATAATATAATATAATTTATATTTATAATTATTAAAGGTACAATTCGTTGCTATTATGGTACATGCTTTCCAATTACTTTTCATTGATTGTAATTATCCAAGAGCATTTGTATGGTGGATTGGAATGCATGCTGTTATGTTCTTCTTTTTATTTAATGAATTCTATAAATCAACATATAAAGCAAAACAAGAAAGGGTAAGTCAAAATATAAATAATTAATTATATTAATTAAATGCAAAAAAAAAAACAAAATTTAATTATTTTTAATTGAGATATAAAATATCAAAAGAATCTGATAACAATTTTTATTTTCTCATTAAACATTTATACTATATATAGATTTTCATTTTGTCAGTTTTTATGTAACACACAGATTAGATTTCAAAATTATTATATTAAGGACATTTTAATTAAGTAAAAAAAAAATATATTTTATACTGAACATTTTTCTTTAAAAGACATTAAAATTGTTTATAAAAAATTAAGAAAATTAAAAGGATACAATTTCCTGTCTTATATTAAAAAAAAAATTAGAATTAAGTATCATTTATTTGTATAGAAAAAATTCAACTTTTTTTTTATTTATGTTAGTTAAAGGTTTTTGACAATGTAAATAATGATATTTAAAATGGAAATTTTTTTTTTATGGTAATATTTTTCTATAGTCCTTGACATTTTGCTTATTAAATTGGTTTTAAATTAAAAGTATAATTTAAAAAATGCCAAAAAATTAGCTTTTAATTATTGCAAATCATTTATTTTAATATCAAAATAATAATATTTAATAATTTAAAAGGAAAACGCACAATTACCCTCTATACTAAATAGTCCTTAATTTCCAGTATAACAGTTAAAATGACCGGAAATTTGTATAAGGATAACAAATTCAAATAATTATTACTTAATATTTATTTAAATGTAATGGGCGGAAAGTATATACAAGGTTTTCAAATAAACTATAAAACTTGCTTAAATTATGACGATTTATGTAAACTGATATACAAATCATAAAATAATATTATGAAGTTATAATATCGATTTTTCAAAATACATATTTATATAAAGTACAAATTCATTTCCCTGATTTTTTTTCGGTATTAAACGTTTTATTATTTATAAATCAAATTTGACCTAATTTTGGTTATTTTTATTAACGATATAAATTTTTTGATAATATACTTAACATTAAAAAAATATTTTATTCTAAATTTGATTATCAATTTATAAGAAAATTGGAAAACTAAAATATGCAATTGCAATTTTGCTTCTTGATTTATTTCTATAAACATTAAATAAGTGTATATGTATTTTGAGGAGGAGATTAGATAGATGATAGTGAAACTTTTTTTTACATGGGCCAGTGATTTATTTATTTTTGATTTTTGTATAAAAAATTAATCAATATTCATATTTGTTTATAAAATAATAAAAGTCAAATGAAATTATTAAACTATATAATGTTCACTGGGACTTAAATTCTTTGCAAAATGTTGCTCATAAATTGGCGATATATAGTTTATTCAGCATTTAAACAAAATTTTGGTTCTGAATATTCCAAAAAAAAAAAAATATTAAATCAACAAAAATTTAAAAATTTATCCAAAAACATTGAAAATAAATCAAAAAAAAGTACAAAATAATTATTGCTGTAAGCCTAAAATAAAAATTCCGATATGTTGTATGTAGTACTGTTTTGTGTATAGTATGTATTAAAAATTGTGTAATAACTTTCACCTTTTGCATATTATAAAAACTAAAAAAAATACACGATATTACAAAAATCGTAATGGTATTTTTTTTTCTTCACTATATAAATTCAAACATTTCATTTATATATAGTTTTATTCAATTTAATTGTATATATTTTCAATGAATTTATAACTAGATATTAAAGTTAAAGCTGTGTTGTTATGTCTATAATTTAGACACAAACTAAATCACTTTTAGTAACTAATAAACTCAATAATAATTATTATATACGAGTATCGTATACTAGAGAGTAGAGACACTGACAGCAGAAAATGATTTGTAATGTAGGTAATTTGGTCATTAATGTATTATTTCTCATTTGTAATTTATAAAATTTTGTTATATAAACTTATAAATTAATAGTTTTTATATTATATCTGTACACTGAACACTATAATTAATGCTATGGATCCTGTAGAAATAACCAATTGGAATTGTTTTATTAAGACAATTAAGTCGCATTTTTATCTTTAAATTTATTTTTATTATTATTGTAGCTGATAAGCGGTAGTATGGATGCTAAATGCATCAGTGATGGATATTCTATTGACTCGATTACTTTTTAGTATACAAAAATGTTAAAAGTAAAGTAACTCTGTTGGACAATAATGTTATATGTATATTAATTATATGTAGTTTCCTTACTTAAATCAAAACGTATAAGTAAACATCAATTAGAAAATATATATAGTATATGATTCACCTTGAAAAGATATGTTTTAATTTTAATAATTGTTCTGTTAATTTTATTTAAAAAAAAAATTATGGTTAAGCTAGACTTGTAATTAAAGCTAAGGCGCCAATATTCTCCAATTAATTTTTCTGTTCTAATTGCAAGCATGTACCTGAATAATTTAAAACAATTCTAATACATAGGGAAGAAGTTTTTTTTTTTAGTTTAATTAATTTAAAGCTTTCACGATTTGTGTTTTTTTTTTCTCTTTTATATAAAATTACTTCCATTAATTTTAAACATGCACATGAATTTGTTATTTACACATATATATTTTTTTTTTTAATATTTCAAAATTTACCAAGAAAATTGATTTTAGTACAAAAATAGTAAAAATGGAAAAAAAAGAGAAAAATGAAAATTTATGAATAATAAATATTGTAAAATGATAAAAACTTTAAGGTCAGTCAAAACATATATAAAAGTTATAGTTATTTAAAAGTATAATTTCATAATTGTATTATTTTAAAATAATTGCTATAATTAATCAACAGTAAATAATAAATATTTCAAAATTTTAAATGTATAGAAAGAAAAGTAAAATTTTCAGGTATTTTTTTTATATATGATTTATAATATTAATTAAAATGAAGTTCACTTAAGAATTTACCTAAATTATTATTAATGGTCTGTCAAACAAAAGTGTTATGTTATGCGTTGGTGTAAATTTTATGGTCTACTTGTTTCCTTGTTTAGTAATTTTGAATATTTGTTATATAGAGTAAAAAATGGTATTGCATGTATAATTTGATTTTGTAATAAATTTTATTTGAACTATTAAATAAATTTCGGTTAAGAAAATTTAATTAAATTTTAATTCATGCTTATTTTACGCTTGTTAATTTTTAGTCTGAATTTTTTATGTACGATTTTTCTTTTGAAGATTTTTACAAATTTAAATTTATAATTTTATACGTGTTCATTGAAAACATATCGAATATTTTTGATAATTTTTATGGGTAGAGAAAAATTTGTTTGATTAGTTTTTTTTAATCTTAGAGAGTTTTGCACTATCTGAATTAAGTATATTAGAATAAATTATATTAGAACAAATTATTACTTTTCTTCCATACAAGATTAAGATCTCTGAGGGGAAAACTGTAAACTGATATTTTATTAAAAAAAAACCTATAAGACTATTAAATTTATGGCATAAGAAGAAAAACATTCTATTTTAGTGGATAGTGAAAAAATTTAAATAGTTCCGCAAATTGTCTTACAATAAACCATAATTTTATTCTGATTTTAAATTTATAGAAATTAATAAACAAAATATATATACAAATTTCAATCAAAATCAGAACATCAAATTAAACTAATGATGTATAAAAAATAATCTATACAATAATAAAATTAATTTTTATTTTTGTTAGATATTTTCATTTCATTTTCAAAAATTACAAATTAGCACGAAAAGACAAAATTTTAATAATGTATATGGAAAATTTTTATTTAAAATTTCAGTTTGTTGCCCTTTGACGTGTTTATTTGTCATCATTTTTATTTTTTTATTTTTTTGATAAATTCGCATTTTAATTAAATTATTCTCTAAAATATTAATTTATACAAATATTTTAAATCGTAAACCTAAGCCTAACACAATTTTTAATAATACATATTTGGATTATGAAATTAACAAAAAAACTTGCTTACAAGAATGTAACAAAAAAAAAATGTTTACGTATAGAAAATTATCGATTGACGTCAATTGTAAAATATCTAAATCCACTATTGAATTAAAAGTTTTATATTATTCTTAAAACATTTAATTTAGAACCTAAAACCAAATTAAAATTTATCTAAAATCATACATAACATCGTTAGGTAAAATATATTTTAATATAATATAACAAAAAGAACTTGATTTTCATATGGTTTCAAATTTAATTATTAATTTTAGTGAGAAATGATATGTAATACAAGAAAATTTATTCCAAATCTATTTACATAATCTGTTTTTTCCACAACTGTCTAAAAACATGATTTCTAATTCTAAAAATCATATCGTTAAAAATTCTGTTTTACTTAATTTTTTTAAAAAAAAAATTCGCAAAACATTAATTTCCCCTATTGAACTTAATATTGATTTATAGCTAATTAATTTTTGTAATTGAATTTTCTCTAAATTTATTATATTAATTTACTTACATAGCTAAAAAAAAAAAAAACATTGTTTGAACTACATTTTCGAAACGATAATTTAATTAAATGTAATATAATTTCATTATACCTAAAAACAAATAAAAATCATCAATTCTTTTGCAATTTTTATATATACATACAAAAAAAAAATTAGATATGCATTTAAATGTTATATTTTATGTGGTATAGTTTTTTTTTTCTTACGAACGAAAATTTCATACAACAAAAGAGTTTTTTACTCACCTGAATTTGTATTATTGCAATAAAAAGTTTTATTCGTAATATTATTTATTATATATTAACACAGCGAATTTGGTAAAACTTGTAAATTAATTTGTAAATTTTGTTTGTTGAAATTTATTTTTTTTTTCTCTATTAAATCAAAATAAAAATTTCATTTTCATTACATTTTTTTTTTACCTTGTTCAAATTAAAGATAATTATTATTTTGTTATATTACCTAAAATAAAAAAAAAATCATTTTTCATTGAATGATTGCATAAAAATATTAATTGGCACGCACTAATTTTATTTGCCAATTTACACAAATTTTAATTAACAGATGAGTTGAGAGATTTTCAATTAAAATTTTCAAATTATATAATTCAAATTTGTTTTATACCGGGGTATAATTTCTAAAAAGTTCGTAATTTTAAACAAACCTTGAAATTAATTTAATTTTTATATTATATGATCATAAAAAAATGTGAGAATTTGTGAAAATAAAATTAATAAAAATAAAAGATAACTATTAGATTAAGTATCATTGATACAGTGTAAATAATTTTATTATTGACCACCTGTAGGACAGTGTACAAATTTTTAGGCACACCTTATTAATATTATTTATTGTCTTATATAAATTTATTGTATACATATTAATATATTTAATAGTTAACATTTATAAATTTTATATAGTATTTAAGTAATATTAAAATACTGAAATAATAAAATTATTAATTTAAATTATTTTTTTCCCGCCAAAAATAAATTTTACTCATTAACACCATAATCTATCTTAGAATGTTGATACAATTTCCTCTTATATTAAATGTTAAATCTTATTTTTATATTTATTCAAAAATCTAATTTTAAATTATATTTATTTTATCTTCTTTTTATTTTAGAAACGGGCTGCAATGGCAGCAGCAGAAGCAGAACGACAATTACTATTACAACAACAAAATGGTACAATACTTAAACAAAATGGTATAAATAAAACAAATGGCTATCATTTAACAAATGGTAGTGACAATAGTAATAATAGTTATAAAAATGGTGGATCTAGTATTACATCAAATGGAAATACTACTAATGATTTAACTGCCAAATTATTGCGAGGCGATACAGAAATAACACAACGAAAAATTCAAAAATAATATTAAAAAAAAAACAAAAAAATTTTTTAAATTATATTATTATAAAAAAAAAATATATAATTATTATTAATTATGTTTATATTTACTATTAAATTTTTTTTATTATAATTATTATAATTTTTTTCCTTTTTTTCTTCTTCTTATTATTATTACTTTTTTATTCATTCTCTTATAAAAAATATTTCATTAATAAAAAATACTTTTTTAATTTTATATTTTTTTAATTAAAATTTCTTTTCTATTTTTTTTTTTTTTATTCCTTTAAATTATAATTTTCAAATGCTTCTGTTTAGTTGTACAGAAAATAAAAATTTAAATAAAAAAAAAAAAAAAGAAAATAATTTTTTTTTAAGATTTATATTGTACAAAAAAAAAATAAATAAATAAAAACCAACAAAAAAATTTATAATTAAAAAATTAAATTTTTATTTTTTAAATTGATAAGATAAAAAAATATAATTATTTTAAATATAATAAATAAAAAAAACGCAGAAATTCATAAAACAAAAATAATTAAAAATAAAACTATATTAAAAAAAAAAAACTATTACATTAAATTTCATTTAGGGTCACTGATAAATAAATTAAAAAAAATAAATAAATAAATGGTGTTGTAAATTAATTTATATAAATAATAATAATAAATATATAAAAATTAATATATTTAGTTCGAGAGTTTTGTGACAAACAAAAATTGTTCAAAATTAATTATTTTTTTGTAAAATTTAATTTAATTTATTTGTTTTTTTTTTTTAGATTTCTTTCTGCACCATAAGTTCGACAATTTTTCATAAAATTTTTATTTGGAAATTAAACTCATGATTGATTGTCCAACAATTCGTTGAATTGTATTTTTGGCAGATCTTGTAGAAATTGTTAATCTTGTTCATTTTAAGCTTTTAATTTATATCAGTAAAAATTAATCTCAATTTTATACTCAATTTTAATATAATTTTATGTTTTATGTGTCATTTCCACAAAAAAAAAACTAATAATTTTCTAGTAAAAATTGCAATATTTTTGTTTTAGTTTCAGTAACTCTTGAACTAAATTTATAATACGAAAAAAATTAATATTAAAAATAAATATTAATTACAAAAAGAAATTTTTAAGGATGGCAATAAAATTTGTATATAAAAAAAATTGATAATATAATTTTAAAAAAAAATTGTGTTATACTCATTCTAAATTTAATAAAAAAAAACAAATTTTAAGCAAATTAAACAAAATAATTAAATTTAAATTATATATAAGCTGAAAAAAATAAATTTTTAAATCATAAAATTTGTCTCTGTAAAATTTAATAAAGCAAAAAAAACTGAAAACAGACAAAAAAAAATTGTAGATTTATGCGCAAAAATTGTAAAAAAAAAAATTAATATTAATAAGTTAAATGACATTTGCCCACTTAAAATAAACAACAAAAAACCTGAATTTAAATATATTTTTTTTTTTAAATGTGGAAAAAAAAAGAAAACAAAAATAAAATTTATTGGATAAAATTATTTTTTTGTTTATTAGAAATTTTTGAAATTATTTATAAATTATCATTAACAAAAATAAATGCGATAAATTTTTTTCACATTGTTTATATTATGTTTGGGTCAATACATAATTATGTTTTTCTTGTTCTACATTTTTTGGTTTATTTTTTGTCTTAAAAATAAAAAAATTTTAAAAAATTTTTGTAAAAGAAACGAAAATTCGAAATAAATGAAAATTTGTTGCTATTTGAAATTTGTTTTTTTTTTAAATTCTTTTTTATTTAATTTTTTTTTTGGAAATTTTCTGGATCAGGTAATATATTTTTTGAATAAAATTGTCATGTACTCATATTTTGGCCACTTTCGTAATTCTCGTGATTATATAATTCGTATATTAGTCAAATAAAATTCCACTGTACAAGTTTAATAGCAAATGGTAAATGAAAATGAATTGATTTCATTTTTCTTCGTCATTTATTACCTTTTAATCAAACCACATATAAATATGAGTGACTGGTTTTGCTTTTCATCAATAATTAATCTCGAAGAGATAAATCTTGTTTTGATTAATAAAATTACAGAGAATTTCACTGATTATGCATGCAATCTTTATTATCAAATAATTTGAATGCCAAAAAGTATGCAAATGAATAATGAGTATACAATCTAAAATTTGAGTGTCGATTATACCTATAAAACAATGAGTTGATTTTTTAAAAACAAATGAAATGCAATATTATATAAGCCTTCGTTACGAACGTTATGAGCATTGCATTCAATGGTGGTTCAATATTAACAGAATACCTAAATTAAAAAGAAAAAAATTAGATATTCATTATTTACACATTTATTTTCATACTGAAATTATACATTTTATCATCTTAGTACATCTCTCACTCATATAATTATTATTTTATTTAGTTATTATTTAAGATAATTATTTTATTAAATTAAAATTGCTCATACATATTATTATTATGTCAATTTCATATAATATCAATTTTAATTATCATTTTTAAATTTAAATTCCATTGAATAAAAGCGTATTAAAATTTCAATGTTAAAGAATGAAATTTTAAAAATATTATATATTTTAATTTAAAATATAAAAAATATTTTACCAGATATGGTTTTATAGTCTCAAGAATTAAATTTTCAAATTCAAATAGAAAAAAAAAATATTTTAAAAATAATTAAAAAAAAATTGCTTCAAAATGAAATTAATGCATTTGTTTTATAAAAATATTGTAAACAAATTCACATTTTGAGAAAATAATATTAAAAATATATATAGCTTATCAAAGTATTCAATTGGCAATTTTTATCCAAAACTTTCTCCAATTATAATTCTGTACATTAATACCTAACCTAATTTTTAAAAAAAAATAAATCTAGTCATATTGAAATTTATTAATAATTTTAGACCATAAATCCATATTTTTGTTTTACGTATTATATAGGAAACCAAATCACATCAATTGAAAAAGTCTTTTATCTTTGTCCTAATTCCGTTTTTTTTTTTTGTCAAACTAAAAAAGATACTTATACTAAACTTTCAGATTAATAAATATGAAATTAATATTTATCATATTAAAATAATAATTAATAATCCAAAGTATTATCACTATCATCATCGTCATAATCATCATTATTATTATATCGATAATTAATTTTTGATCGTTTTGGTTTTTTACGATAAAATTCAATCATATTATGTAAATCAGTTAAACGATTTTTTGATTTATCTAAATTTGAATCAAGTACACGCAAATTATATGCATAATTATGCATTTTATTTAAATTCTCTTCAATTTCTAATGCAAATGATTTAGCAATTTTTGTTAAACCACCATGTATTGTTGGTATTTTAATAGCAACTTCATTTAGTTGTCCATAATCTAAAACTATCCAATTTCCTGATTCAATATTCCATGAAAATAATATTCTACATTGAAATTGTTTTCGATGAAATACACAATCAATATTACGGGAACAATTTAAACATTTTTTAGTTGTATTTGGCAATTGATCACGTGCTGTAAAATGAGCCATCAACATACATTCAACAGAGTTACTATGGGGACATACCTAAAAAGGCAAGGTTTTTTTAAAAGAAAATAATTTTTTTTTGTGATTTTTTTACTTACACTTATTAATTCACATGCCCAGTCATAGAAAACATCATAAGTTTTATTGTTTTTCTGACAAAGATTACTGATAACATAATAAGTAAATGTTTCCAAGTCAAATGAATGCTGAGTAATAACAACTGTAGTTGCTCTGAGTTGCTGATATGATGATTGTGAGATCATTTTCATTTCTGAATAACAAGAGCCATGTACTTCCATTGGCAAAGATGTGTGATAACCGGGAGAGATACAATCGTCTAAAAATAAAATAAAAGTTTGTAAAAAAAATTGTGTAAACTTAATGTAAAATAATATCAAATATATTATCTTAAATAATACCTTCTTCACTTGTTATAACAGAAACAGCATCATCCTCTTCAACATAACGTCTTCGGAATATTTTCGTACATATTGGTTTTTCGTGTGGTTCTACACTTCCTTTTAAAGGCATTTCATAAACCTTTGTGTCATCACGACGTGGTGATAAAAATGGATTTATTGTTGGTGATATATTACCGATTTCGAAATGATTTCTTTTAGCAGCAGCAAATTGTATTGGTGACAAAGCTGGTGGTGTTGGTATACCACTAGTTAATTGATTATTAATATAACTAGGTGACATTGACTGTGGTGGTGTTTTTTGATTGAATATTTGTTGGTTTTTTACTGGAGATCTAATTAAACGATTTGCTGTTGCATTTACAGTAACCGAATTTGTTAGACCACTTCCACTGGCACCACCTCCACCACCATTTCCACTATTACCGATACCACCATTACCTCCAACCGGTGAGCCACATGGTGATCGAAAACCTTGACTAGGTGATGCACGATGTAAATGACTTGTTGTTTCAAATGTTTGTGACGCCAAAGCAGATAAATAAACAGTTCCAGTACCAGTTGAATAATGACTAGAACTAATTGGACGATGAATACGTGGTTTCAATGATAATGAAAATCTTGATTTCGTATATGGAATAATATTTTCTGAATTATCTTCAGAGAATTCATATTTTTTATCAGCTAAACGTCTTTTACGAAATGTACCAATTTTTTCACATTTTTCGGTATCTTCAGAGAATTCATATGCTGATGCAGCTTTATCATTATTAGTTGTACCACTAGTAGCTGATAATCCCTGTAAATCAATTGTTGTTACACCATTTCGATATGATTTTGTAACAATTCGATGATTTTTCTTTCCTAAATGATTGAGCAAATTTACTTTTGACGATTGATTAACTGGTGGATTAGCTGTTGATTTTTTCGTAGAATATTTCCCACTTACATTACTATTATTTGTTGGACTTGAAGTTGATGTTGAACTCATACCACATGTAAATATCAATTCATCATAATTTTTTGTAATAGATTTTTCACAAGATTTTTCAGATAATGTTTGCGAATCACTTTCATAATCTGAAAAATCAGCTATTATACGGGCAACTATATTATTTTTGTTATCACAACCAAAAATATCATTAGTTGAAGTTGATGATGGTGTAATATTACCTAAACAATTTTCATTACCATTACAATCGGATGTAGTAGCATCATAATTACTATTACTATTAGTATTGGAATAGTTTGATTTTGTTTCTATATTATTACTATTGACAGTAAACCATTTCTCTTCTTTGTTTTGTTGTTGCAGATTTGAAACACAATTAAGTGATTGATTATTTTGTGGTGAATTTTGTGGGTGTTGTAATTGATGATGATGTGAATTTTTTTGTACCTCTAAATCAATTTTTAACATATGAATAAAACCATTTGCAATTAATATTACACGTTCCGGTGAAACAAGATTAATATATGGATTAAATTGTGGATCGGATTCAGTTGTGGAATATTTAGTGTGAATTGTTAAATTACATTTAATGCATAAGGCATCACACCGAAAATCTGAAAATTAAAAACAATATTATTAATTACATACTATAAATTTTGTTTGTGGAAAAATATTAATGTAGTAGTAGATTCTTATCATGTTTCTGAAATCAGTCAGATATAAATTGAATTACAAATTAAAATGCATATGTATATAATGTTTTATATTAAATTAAATTATTTAGATTAGGAATTTCCTGTTAAAACTTATTTAACATTTTTAGATAAAGAAAATATTTATAAATTATTTTATATATTTACCATCTATATCACGTAACTCTTTACAATCCAAACAATCTAATTTAGGAACTCGAACTATTGTTACATACGAATCTTCATTTTCATATTCTGAAGCACCATGTACAATAAGTATACGTGGATTTGAACACCATTGGGTCATTGTTACAGCTTTTAAATTATCTACACCATGATCATCAAACATACATACTTTAAAATATTTAGCCAATGGTTGATGTGGTCGATAAATCCAAAAATATAATCTTTTAAAAAAAATTATTTTAATTAAAATTAATTAAAAAAAAGAAAAAGAAAATGAAATTTAAATAATTACGTGTATTTATAATATGTACTAAAATTATAATTGCTAACTAATGAGCTTTCATCATAACAGACTTTATAGCTGACTAAAAACTGTCCACATACAGTAAGTCCCATAAACATATGTCTGGAAGAAAATTTAATTGAAAAAAATCATTTTAATTTAACTTGATCAATTAATTATATACCCTTGCAAATAACAAAATGGAACAATATCTTTCAGGCAGAAACTTAATCTATTTGGCACAGCATTAAATGCACGTTGATTACTTTTGTTTTGTAGATTATCAGAAAAATAGCCAGTACGCTATAAAAGATTTACCAAAAGAAAAAGAAACAAATAAATTATACCAAATTATATATTATTTTCTTTTCTTTCTTTTTTTTCATTTTACTTACTTCTTGATTTATTAATTTAAAAAAGATATTTTGATTTGTCTCATTTTTTTCAATTTCATAAATTCTATTATTTTTTTTTGATGTTGGTGAAGATTTTGTTATTCTTAAACTCACTGAATCTTCATCAGTTTCTGAACTATCTGTAGGATATTCATCGGAAAATGTTTCGTTGTAAAGTCTCAGTCCTGAATCCATTTTTTTTCACTTTTATTTTTTAGTTTATATTATGAGTTTTCCAAAACAAAATTAATTATATTTTACGTTTTTCATATTATTAGGGCGAACTATTGAATTCCTTTTTTTTATAATAATTGACAATCGACTTACTGTCAGTTTTGATTTGAGGTTATGTTTTTTTGTTTGATAAATTTTGTTGTTGTGTTGTGTCGTAAAGAAAATTGACACAAAAACAAAAAATAAAACTACAAAATGCTTGCCTTTTATTTATTTATTTTTATTTATTTTATTTATTATGGATGCTTTTAAAATTTAAAATTGGTCCATAATTGCTTAATTCAATAGAATTTGGGCTTATTTATATACTTAAATTATTTACGGAATTTTGAAACTGGTTTAATTAATTTTAATAATAATAAAAAATCCACTCATAACGACTAAGCTGCCATCTGTCCGCTGAATAAGATACAAACGTGTGGTAAACCATTGTGGTGACAAAATTGTATTATGTGCCAAAGAAATTAACTTTATAAAGCATTATTTTTATTAATGGATTGAGTGTGGAGAGTAAAAATTTAAAATTTATGGGCTTGGTGTCCATGCCCGTTAATATTAAGTTAAATCATAGAGACAAGTATACTATACCTAAAAAATGTAGGTATTTTCATTACCTTGAACTCAATCCAGTATACATGCTAAGCGACACTCGTAGTCCATACCGATACCCAGTGGCTTCTAGCCACCACATCCTCTTTCATATATTAACATTTTAACTATTAATGATAAAAGTAAGTATTTTTCTATTAATGATAAAAGTAAGTATGAGTTGAGTATGGCAATGCTTTTTACAATCTATTCGTACACTATACCAAAATGTAGGTATTTTCAAAATTGAATTAATAATTGTTCAATCCATCAATCATAGATTGAACATTTAATTGTACCAAAATAATAATACACCAAAAATATTGTTTCTTTAATATTAAAAACTTTTTTTAATAAAAGACAAAAATTAATAATTAAAGTGTATAATATATTTTTCTTCATTATGTTGAAAATAGTAAAAATTTATAAGTCAATAAATTATTTTAGATAAAATGTTATAAGTATAAATAAAAAAATAAAGTTAAAATAGGTAAGTTCAGTCCAAATTTATTTTGTTTTATAAACTTTAGCATAAGGCAATTAATTTTCATAATCCATTTCGTTGTGAAAATGTCCAAAAAAACGTTCTCCATTTTCGCTTGTGTCTTATCATCGGTTTTGGAAATTCTTTAGTCGATGAATTTATATCTGTATTTAATTCCGGTAATTTTGGCAATGGTGGTTTTTCTATTAATGTATCAAATAACACCCAATTATCTGACCTAAAAAAAGGTTTTTTGGATAAAAAGAAAAAAAAATATATCATCCCTTTCTTATACTGTTTTATAATATGGAAAATTATAAATTTACCTTTCAGGATTAGTTGCTATATTAATTGGAATAAAATTTGGTTTGATATTAGGCCTTGATTGTTTTTGTTGGTCAATATTTGTTCTATGTTCTTTCATTTCGTCATAGTCTTCGTTTACTGTTGACGATATGTCACTAGGTTTTCGCCTTGGTATAGTGTCAGTATATGTCGTAAAAGTCGAATTTATTGTCATTTGTTTCGTTAGTGAATCCGTTTTCATAAGTACAGGTATAATAAAATTATCGTCTACTGTTTTTATATTGATATTTGAATTTGTCGTCATATTTTTGGTTTCCGTTCTTGTCTTTAATAAGTCTAAAACCATATGTTCTGGTCTAAGGTAACCGTCTTTGTCATACTGTCTGTTATTATTGTGTCTATCAATATTACTACTGTCGTTATCATCGTCGTCGTCTTCATAGTCGTCGTCATCATAGTCTGTGTCTGATTCAGTAAGTGAATCTGAGTTCGTTTTATTATTAGTTTTCAAATTATAACCAGATTTAGATGTAATCTTAGTCCATGTAATTGTTGGTGGTATTGTTGTTGTTGTTTTTGTTGTCTTTGTCGTTAAGTTACGTTCGGATCGTTCTAATTCTGTTTGTAATTCTTTATGTTCTGGGTAAATGTTTGTAGAATGATGTCTGTAATCAAATGGTCTGTAATTTGTTGGTCGATAAGTTGTCTGTTTATGTCGTGTAATTTCACCACGATTATAATACGGGTGTCCTGTTGTAGTTGAAAATGATGATATTGATGATGATGGTGAATAATGAGATTCATATAATGCATTGGTTGATGATGAACTTTGTAAATTTGGAAAACCATAACTATTTAATGTAGAAGGATTTGTTGGTTGCCGTATTGGTACAACTCCAAAAACTGGTCTGGGATCAATTGCCGGGTAACCATTAACATTGGATGAAACTGATACAGAAGGACGAATATTAATTGTAAATGAAGTTTCTGTATTACTATTACCAATATTACTACCAGAATTTATTCCATACTGTCCACTATGAACACCCGATATAAGATTTCCATCTTTATTTGGTTTTCCATATAAATCGACTCTTTCGTTTGCAATAGGTCTATTTTTATTTGTATTTCTGTTTCCACCGATGGAAAATAAATTTTGAAAGAAATTAGGACGACTAGTTGTAAAACTATCATCATTAATATAAATAATTTTTGGTGGTTTTGTTGTTATACGTGAATCATATATATTTTGTAGTTCGTAATGTGATTGTTGTTGTTGTCTAGTTGGTTGAGGACGATAACTAAAAGGACTTGGTGTTGTCTGTATCGTACTGTAGTCATTTCGTATTGGTGATGAATCGGTGTAGTCAAATCGTTTATTAATGTCATAATTATGTGGTGGTTGTTGGTTTTTATTTTTATTCGTTTGTCTAATATTGATTTCAATGTCATACTGTTGATTAGAACCAATTCCATCAATTAGAATATTTTGTGGTCGTGGTGCATATGGTACGTTCTGTTCATAATAATTTCTCAGTTCAAGTGGTATTGATGTTGTGCATTTAGTAGAAGTAATATCATTTTCATGTTGTACATTTTTTGCACCAATCTTAATCGATTCATTATTTACTGAAACTAAAACTAATTCTTTAGTCGTTCTTATGTCTGGAAAAATTTCGCTTTGAATTCTAGTATTTTTATTTGTCAATTGTTTTTCTGATTTTTTATTGGTTATATTTGTCTCAAGTTTTTGTGTAGATGGTGTCTTTGCTATTCGTCCTAGTTCAATTGCTATATTATTAATAATTACAGTTCGTTTAGTTGTACTGGGTTTTGTTACATGTACTGAAGGTTTACGTGTCTTTTTCGTGTCCAGTTTGCTATTTACAGTCGGAGTTGGTTTATTTCGAATTGTTGTTGGTGGTCGTTTAGTTGAGTGTCTTTCTACAAAATCAAGTTTGTCATGTATTTTGATAATATCTGGTGGTCTATGAAATCCTGTCGAACCGTTTGGTATAAAGTCAATTTTACTAATAAAAATATTCGATTTACTGTCTTTGTCATTCGTCATGTTAAGTTTTGGTCCTGTTTCTGTCTCGGTTTCTGTCCCAATATTTTGTGATGCTATGATGTCTTTTCGGTCTTGAGCACTTTTGAAAGGATCTTGTTCTTGCCAAGGTAATAGATCCATTGGAACTAATGGTCCAAAGCCACATGGAACCCGATTATTTCCCTCAGCCTCATGTGGAATGAACACATGAGGTTGAATTGTACCACCACTAGTTGCACGACAAAGAACTTGTGCTAATGAAACTCTCCGAATAGATTGCAGTTGGGCTGGAGTAAATGAACTTTCGAAACCAGAATTTTCGTACCAGAATCGATCACCCTTTCTCAAGTTACTAAATTGTTGAGCAATAATACAAGCAAATGTTGGACCAACTAAGCCACCAACAACAGGTCTTTCGGATATTCCGCCAACAAATAAATCAATATCATGTACTGATGCATAAGCATGTCTTATCCGTTGCGTTGATTCAGGACCAACTATACTAATCATATCTTCCCAACCGTGTATAGGTGCTAGACCACATGGTTCACGCCATAATGTATATGCTGGAATACCATGGTCACGGCCACGTTGTATATTAATTGCTGCCAAATCTAGTCCAAATGGAAAATCTGCATAATAAATATATTTTTCAATATATTAAGTACTTATATAATAATATAAAAATTAGGATCGCTCTTACTTCCACTTTGAAAAAGATGATTTGTTAATTCCGCTGAAATGAATTCATCTCGATTTAGAGCACGTTGAGCAGCCATTCCCCTTAGCAGTCTATGTAATGATCCGGCAGAACCGATATCACCTTTAGCAAATTCTTCATGTAGAGAAACATCTATGATGATGGAATAAAATCAAAAACCTTTTCTTGTATTTAATTTGATTATGAATCTCACTATTATTTATAAAATTATGATTGCGATCACATCTTAAATATTTGCCCTGTACAAGAGAATGTCCAAAACGAAATGCTGCAGCTGCAAATGAATTTGCAACTGTCGGATTTATATGTGTATCATAACCAGTATAATAACCAGAATTCAACAAATCTAAATCAAACAGTCTACAAACTTCACGACCAAGTACAAGTGGTAAAAATTCCCTAAAAGTAATATGCTGAAAAAGTGCACCAATAATTCGTCTTGTTTCTTGATAAACTTTTTCATCACTCCAATGCTGATTTAATAAACTCAATTCAGATGCAATTCTGTTATGTTCACCAACCCAAACATGATGTAATGCCAAGAGACCAGGTTGCTCACTATTTCTGGGATCTCCAGGACGAATACACTGTGTACTCATTGCACCTCTATGACAAACATCTTCAGATGGATCACCTCTTCCGAACAATAGTAAACCATTACGAAAAACTCTTGCATTATCAGATGTTCGAGCATTACTGGAATAAACTGATGATGCATCTAAATATGAAGTAGCTTGATTTGTTTGTTCTCGCCATGATAGCACACAATCACGTCTTTGAGCTGGAGCAGATCTTAAAAACTCTAAACAATGAATTTTTAATGGTGATAACCATGGATCATCTAACGGTACTTTAATTGTAAAACATGCTGGATGAAAATCATTTGGGCCACAACACCGAGGAATTGAACCATTAATAGATCTATTGAATCATATGCATTTTATCAAAAAATTAACGACATATAAATGAAATGTGTTGTTTTTACCTTGGCTGTGCTGTTGAAGTTAAATCATGATCAATTAATTGACCCCATTGTGCCAATATTAATGTAACTGGTGCATCACCTTCTCTTGCACCATGAACAAGTAAACTAACAAAACGTGCTGAAGAAAGTGCACCACCATCTAAAGATCTTCGTATACTATCAATACCATCCCCATATTCAGGTGATAGAAATCTATTAAATGGCATTTGAGCAGATCCCCATCTTGACCGTCTTGGATTATTACAGGTACCATCATGAGTTCGATATCGTTGAGCAGCTGGTAAACATAAAGGTGTTTCACGTTGTGGACACAACCCTTCTAATGCTGTTCGACGAAATGATATTTTTGTTGTTGTAGCTTGTCGTCCCAAATCTTCCGAATCTAATTTATAACTATATAAAATAATAATATAAATTAAAAAATTAATTACAAATATGAACATATATTTAAAATTTCATAAAGTTTTCACTTTTTATTAATAATTACAATAACTATTGATAATAATTATGTAAATTAAACTTTCAACATAAACAAAAAAAACTTTAAATTATATATTATTAGTTAGTATTTTCATTAATTTATACATTTTTTATAGGTTACATTATATTTATACCTTTATTTTATTGCACTTAAAGAACACTATCGGAATAATTAATTAGCATTAGTTTTAACTTAGCTGACTGAACTCTATTCGTGACCTGTTTTAAATTTAATAGTTTGGTCACATTTTTTTCCACAATAACAAAGTTTATGAAATTAATTAAAAATTACTACGCACATTTTTAAAATTTATAATTTTTATTTTATTATATTTTAATAATAGAAATTTATAAATGCAAAATATTTAATTTTAGAGTTTCTGGCCTATTAAAGGCATCAGATAAATAAAGAAACAAGCGTCCAGCTAACTCTAGTTGTGAACCAAAAGTGAACTGAAAATTATCATCTAAGTTGTATTTATAAAGAAAATATTTTTTATTAACTGTGAATTTGTTTACTATTTTGTCTTTATACATATATAAATGTGAACATGATTTTTAGTTTTTTCGAAAGGAGAAAGTGGGAAAAATAAAAACCATTGAATTATATATTTTTGTATGTTTTGCTGCGATGAACTTTGATTTTTTGTTAAACCATAATTATAATATAAAAAGAGACATATGTTAAGTTCAAATACAACAAAAATTGCACAATATGTATATAGTATATATATATATAACACAATATGTATATAGTATATAATAAAAAAGGAATATTTAATATGGTTAATAATCGAAAATCCAAAACCAATGATTCTTTACCAATTCAGATTTCCCATCACAACACAGTTGCACATCATTCAAAGCAACATAAAAAATACTTTAAGAAAAGTTGAGAATTTTGGCAAATCAGAGAAGCATATAAAAGTGGATCATTGCATTTGAACTTTATGTAAATACATATGTATACATGAATCGAAATATCAGCAATATTTATTTTTATTATAGGAAATGGTATAATAAAACAAATATATTTATTTTATTGTATATTATTCGAAAATTTGCTGTTGCTTTTGAAAAAAAAAAATGCATTAATAAACCGCATACAATCAAGTTTACCATTTGATATGGTGAAAGCTGAACTTTTTTCGTCAAGCTATAAATTTTTTTTTAATTTTTTAAAGCTACAGTTATAAAATATATTTAATTATGAACCATTATGCCTTTATTTGAAGGTCTTGGTCGATGATGCTAATGAACTTATGTTCTGTATTGTTTCTTTTTTCGGTTCATTAATAATTTCTTTCATTTTTTATGACACCAAGTTCCAGTTTTAAATGTGTAACAAAAGAGATTAAGAGTAATAAAGAAAATAATTGGGTTAATAAATTTCATATTTTAGTACTGTTTAGAGATCAGGCAAAAGTTCGAAAAGAGTTAAGGCAATAAATTGTATATATAAAAAGAAATTGTATTTTATTTCGGATTTTTATGTTACATGTGTAATTTAGTAGCTGTTGAGTTTATGGTTTCATAATTTTATGTAGTTTACTATATTTCTGAAGTTTTTTTTGAGTGAAATTCGGTTTGAATTTATTTTCAGAAGTTTACAACCATCAACTATGTAATTTGATTTAAAATTTGTAATGTATTATTGTTTTACTTCTAAAAATCTATAAACATTAATTTTTTTTAGTAGAAATCTTACGAGAAGTATTAATTTACGAAATCTTTTCATGCTTATTAACTTTATTTGACTAAAATTTAACTCAAAATATCGATAATATCAAATAATTGAATTTATAAATTATCTGAAATATTTGAAAAGCTAATAATATTTTACCAAAAAAAAAAAATTATATTTGTATATAATCAAATAAAATAAAAATATTTAAATAGAAATTTCACATAAATCAAATATTTGCAAATTTCTATTTAAAAGGAAATTTCTTCTTGAAATTACAGATGCAATTGGAAAGTGTGAAAGATTTTCCATTGGAATTTCCATTTTTTTTATTATAATGATTGTTTAATATGTTATATAAAACTAAGAGGTTTTATGTTTTTATGTATCTTCTATATATTTACTAAACTTTCTGATTTATTTCTTTATTTTATCTCAAATATATATTTAATCATAGTTTTTTTTTTTTAAATATTTTTATAATAAATTTTTATGGCACTTTGTTTATTTTCAGAAATGGAAAGAAAATTAAATGTCTCATATTACAAAGCGGAGACAAAATGTCATGTATAAATATGTTAGTTATGATTATTGTGGGCAACAAAAATAAGATCTTAAAGAGAAATAAGATTGAAAAAAGAAGCAATACATTGAATTCCTTTTAAAAATAATAATAATCATGTTTTATATAGTACTTTGGATGCTTTTTTAATCTTTTTAAAAGGCATATAAAATGGTATATGTTATATAAATTAAATTTCATCTTTTATTATTGTTGAAAATGTTGCGATATTAGATATTATATGGAAAAAAAAGAGATTGGTATTTGAATATTGCAATAAAACGATTCGATATTAAATAAAATATAAAGTGAAATTTTCCGCTTATAATGCTAAAGTAAAAATTCTGGATTTAAATCAAGTTTATATCAATTTAGGATTTTTGTATTGGAATTAAATTGTTTTTATCATTTTTCGTATTTAACCTTTTTTAAGTATTCAAGAGATTTCTACTTTTTTTTTGTATATATATTCGATTAAATTCTATATTTACATATAAATTAAAATTGATTTTCACATTTGCAGTTATTAATAATCGTCGTCGTATATAATATAAAGGTTTGACATTTTTTATCGCATTTTACTTCCATTTGTCATAATACATAGTATATTACTAATATTAGTTTTCGAATTTCATCTATATACTATTCATTAATTGTAATTCGAAGTATTAGGTCTGGGTATAATTCCGAAATATACATCTCTCACAATAGAAAAAGCTTATTATCATCATCTATATTTTCGTAAAGTTATCAAATTGCTTGTAGAAACCATTAGCTAAATATAGACATAAATTATATTATAAAATATATTGAACATATTTTATCATTTTTAAAAAAAAAAATAAATACAGAAAATTGTTAAAAAAAATTTATTACCAATATCGTTAACATAAAACCATTAAATTTTACTTTTCAAAATTATTTTTTTCTCTACAATATTTTATATGTATGTTAAAAGCTAAATGCACTTAAGCTTTTAAGTATCAATCACTGAAAAATAAAATTTCTATCTTAAAACACCAATTAAAAATATTAAATTTCTGATGTTTTATGAATTTAGATCTTAGTATATTATCTTTTAATGCCTTAAAACTATAAATTTCTATTTGCAAAATATAAAAATTAAGTAAGTATTATTTTTTTTAGTGTTTTAGAGGTTTATATTTTTTTTATTAAAAATATATGTCATGGGAATTGGAACAATTTCTTTTTTAAAATCTCTTAAAAATTTTTTAAAAAAATCATACAATTAGAAAGACATCAAATTTTCTTTTTAGATTTATATTGAAAATTAAATAAATTAAACAAATTATTTACCAGTAAAATTTTCTATTTCCCCTGTTCATTGTAAAAGGAGAATATTTCAACTCAGATTTTCAGATAGTATAGAAATTTAATTGTATGAATTTGATATGATTGTCGGAATTTTTCAAAAAATAAAATATAAAGATAATTGATAACATAAATCTCAATTTCCATTAAATATTTTTATGAACACAAAAATATTTTTGTCGAATTATTAAATTTCAATAATATGGTAATGAAATTTGATATAATTAAGAATAATTTCAAATTTATGCTATGCAAATTTAACGAACATAAAAAATTGTTTTGTTACTCATTTTATAAATTATTTAAATTTAATATTGTTGTAAATTTATTAAATTGACCAATTGCATATAATAGTAACGTGCATGTAACTATACAAGAAATTGAATTTTTATATCATCTAACTAAATTTTTACATAGATATTTATTTCATCTTTTACTAAAAATATAATGGTTAATAAAATGTGAGAAAGTTAATATAAACTAAAGTTTTATCCTAAGGCTTTTTACTATTTGGAAGAAAGAAAGATACAAAAAAATAAAAATATATGTAAAAAGTTTCTCTATATTATCACATTTCTTCTATCTCTATGGGATCAGAAAGTTTCAAGGTAAATCTATTAAGTATTTCCTAAAAATAATGCATATGCATTTTTTTAATTAATTGCAAATTATATTTTAAATATACATATAATATTTATAAGGTTAACATAAAATTATAAATTAGTTTTCCAAATGAAATCTGAGCATTTTCACAATTCAGTTAAACAATTTATGCTAAATTATATTTCTGGGAACTTTATTTAATTTTCATTATTTAATTTTACCATTGATTTTACATAATTTGAATAGCAAATATAATTTACCTCTTTGCTTTCAAAAAAAAATTTCTAAGACTGGACTAACATAATTGTATATTTTCTTAAATTACAAGTTGGAAATTATTATTTAATTAAATATTTATGTTTTAACTGAAACTTTAAGTAAAAAAATTTTATAATTAGAAATAATTTTAATTATAAATGTTGAATGTCAAAGTGAAAGTAAATTTCCATTATTGCTTCTTCATATATTTTTCTATTACATATATACAAAATAAAAGGAAATTTATTAGTTTTACATTTTCCCATTATCGTTTGCAATTTACGATAAACTAAAGAAAAATCACAAAAGAAGACGAAAAATTTTAATTTCAGCTTTTCTAAATTGAGAGAAAATTCAAATATGTACAAAACTTGTTTTCTTATTATTATTTATTCAATTAAAAAAAAAATGGTAAAATTTGTCAATCGTATTTGATGTGCAAACGTTTTTAGCTTCAGTTCAGTTTGCTATTTCCAATATAAAAAAATTTTTATTAATTATTTTTTGTTTGTGTTTGCTTTGGAATATGGATTCAATGAACTTGTTACTTTTAAAATGGAAATAAAATAGTAAATTTTTTTCAATGGACTTGAGAAAAATTGCCTATTCACTTATAATTATTTTATTTTCGAGATTACCAGAGTGAATAAACTTTGAAATCAAACATATAAATTATTAACTTTCAAAGCATTTTTGATAGCCTTTATAAATAATTTATAGTTTTAGTTTTTTTTCTGTTATAATGAATTTGCAGTTCATTAAAAAATGTTGTTCTATTTTAGTTTTTTTTTTCTGTAAAATCGTCAAGAAAAGTGATTTAATATCACTTTTTCTTTTAAATTTATTTTAAATCGTGATATTCTCAAGTTGTAAGTAAAAATTTGAATATTTTCACACAGAACTCTAATAAAAATAGATTTACATAAAAATCGTGCATATTTAATTTATATTATTTTAATTTTATATACATTAATTTCACTTTACCTTTTTTGAAAAGATTTAGTTGCCATTAATGCTGCAAATGCTGCTTTTGATAATTTCTCATTTTCATCAGTTGGTGAACTAAATTTTGATAATATTGCAGCTGGATGATTTGAATCCAATAAATGTCCCATTTTAAGGATATCTGGTTCAATTTTATCATACAATTTAATCATTGCCTCTAAACCATGTTTAGCAGCATTTTGTAATGCAATATCTAAAATTGTTGGTCTTTTTGATTCTTTTGATAATTTAGTATTTGGATAATTATTTTCTTGTTTTAATTTTCTTGATTCAAACACATTTAAATTATTTATATCATTTTTATTATCTATTTTCTCATAATTTTCATTATTTTGTATATTAATTGGCAATGATGATTCCATATTATTAGTAGAATTATTATTGTTATTATTACTATTTAGAAATTTTCGTATATTATTGTCATGTTGAATTGAATTATTATTATAATTAATTTGTGTAAAATTTTTAGCATAATTAATTGAAGTTATATTATTAATAGCCTCCAAATTAAATTTAATTTGAACAACATCTTTTAAATGAAGATTTCTAGATGTTGTTGCTGGTGTCGTTGTTGTTTCATAATTAATTTGTGTTTTTACATATTCGAATAGTATAAATAATAGGAGTAAATAATAACTAATTTTAATATTCATTAGTCTGAAATGAAATGAAGAAAGATTTTTTTTTAAAAGTATTTACTTAAATTTAAACATAAATAAATAATTAAATAAAATAAATTTAATGTTATATAGTTAAGAATAAATTTATAAAATTCAAATCAAATTGGTATCCTTAATTTTAAATTTTATGTAAAATATGTCAATTTTATATTCAAGTTAATCATGTTTAATGATCGTTATTTAATGTTTACGCATTATGTACTTTCTTATGATACAAGATATTTTTAATTTATATGATAATGTTATGATAGCAGTTAGACAACATAAAAATATATTTAATAAAAATTACTTATTATGTTAAAAAGTACACAACTTTTCATGTTTAAAGTAAAGAAGAAAAATAAATTATGTAAAATATCATAATAATTGCATTAAATAAAGACTATATTTAAAATATATTTTAGAAACAAAACTAACTGATGGAAATTTGGAAACCATTTTAGCAAAACTTTTAGAAAATTGACAAGTACATAAATAATTTATACATGAACCTAAAAAAATCGTTGTTTTTATATTATGAATATTTAAATTAAATCCAAATGGGAGGAATAACAAAGAGAAAATTGTTGTAGAAAAAACTAATAGAATGTTGTAACTTTGTTGTATTTCTGTTAACATGCAATTATTTTCATTAACGTATCTTTACTACATTCTAAACTTATAAAAAATTGATTTGATTTACAAAAAAAAAATCGAATTTTTTCTACACTAAATTTCAACCGTTTAAGAATTAATATGCTTAAATATTTGCACAATAATAATTTAAAAAAAATCATGGAGTATATATACAATATATAAAATTGAATAAATCATAAATCAAATTAGATTTTACAATTACAGATATTTATGTATTTATTTGTTCATATATACTTTATAATCATTAATATCCAAAATATATTAGAAATTTTTAATAAATTTTCGTTGTTGTTTAAAATGGAAGACATAATGGAAGAAATGAAATTTTAATAGAAAGTTTATATACATAAATATATAAAATTCCATAACGTAATTTATGATTCATAATATTTTAGTTATAAATTATTAATAAATTTTTAATATTATTAAATCAAAAAACAAAAACATATTTAAATATTGAAATATCACAAAACCAAAAAAAAAAATATTAACCTACTTTTAATGAAAATATATATATTTTATTTTTAATTTACACAATTTTTAATTTTTGCAATAAAATCGCACTTTTAAAACACCAAAATTTCAACTTGCATAATATTTAAACTTTAGTTTTTGAATTAATATAAAAATTGATAAAAAATATTAATAAATAAATCAATTTGAAATAAAATATTAATTTAATTCTTTTTGTATAATATTAAGTAACGCGTTTGAACCACAGGTATTCATACACAGAACTGAATTGGTTTGGTCCAGATATAATCTTCTAAGATGACTTAGATGCCGCAATTTATTTTAATATAATTTTTTATTTTGAAAAGTTTTGTGTTTTTTTTTTGCTTTCCACATAAGTGTTTATATTTTTTTTTTAGCCAACGGGCAAAAAATTTTTATTATCAAGAATTTTAAATATATACATAAAAAAGTATCTTCAGAATATTTACAAAAAAAAAAAATATGGAAAGAAAAATAAATCAATTACATGCAAAAAAAAAAAAAGATGAAGAAAAGAAAGTAAAAAAACAGAAAGAAAGAAAGGAAACTACACATTTATGATGTCTTGACAGTTTTTTTTATTTATAAGATAAATTCTATACATAAGTTACTATGGTTAGGTGATAGTTTTAGAAAATTATAAAGAATCACTAGATATTTATAGTGGTTCAAGTATAATTTTGTTTTTTGTAGTAAAAACGACCTGAATCTTAGATTGAATTTTTAAGTAGTTGTTTTTTTTCAGAGAAGTAATTTTTGTTGGTGGAAAATATCTACATATGAAGACCTCTTTATAACAATTCATAATGTGGTTATACCAACAGCAGAAAATGATATGTGACGTGACGGAAGTAAAAGAAATTGTGAATCTTGTTTTTTTTTTTTTTTAA
Source organism: Empis stercorea (assembly GCA_949752835.1). Taxonomy (NCBI): domain Eukaryota; kingdom Metazoa; phylum Arthropoda; class Insecta; order Diptera; family Empididae; genus Empis; species Empis stercorea. Next base: position 60,919,801 of record OX457086.1, on the reverse strand, counting down.
AAACATGTATCCATTTATAATTCGATTTTCTAGTTTTTTTTTTAAATAATAAATCTTCTCTTGAAAATGACCTAAGGCTGCTAGCTATAGTTTTAAATTTCTTATGATATTTTAATGGTTTTTTTTTAAATAGAAATAAGAAACTTTATATAAACCTACTTAGAATTTTGTAAAGTAAATTACTGATGATCTTTTGAATTGACCTATTTCTATAGTGTTATTACATATTTGAAACAGGTTAAAATTATTTATTTTAGATTTTAAAGTAAACATATACGTTAGTGAAAATATTTAATAAATTTTTATTTTGGTGCAACCAATAGCCTGAAGATGAAATAGTATTAGGTCATATTTTTCGGTTTACTAGGATTTTATAGTCGTATTTAATAATGAAATCTATTTTTCGAATAGTGGAATATAGTTTTTGCACTCCAAAATATATTTAATTATTTCGATTCGTTTTAAACAATTTAATTTTCTAATTTTATTTAAAAAAAATTTTAATTTCATTTAAATTAATTAATAAAATAATTTAAATAAATAATTTATTCCAAGTTTACATTATTGAATTAATTAAAACAATTTAAGAACAAATTCTCCTCATCTCAAAAAAATAAAATAAAATCTATAATTTATGTAATGAAATAAAAATGTAGAAAAGTAATAGAAAAAATTAATTATTTTTTTCTTAATTTCTTTCTCTATATTACTGTTTCCTACTTTTATCAAATTATATACTTTCATTTTGGAATTTGGCCTTATTTTTCTTCCTAAAATATATAGTACATTATAATAATTTGAAAACGTGGGAATACATAATTTTTTTTTTGTTATACTGGATCTCGAACTATCTAAATCTAAAAGTATATAGATATTGGTGTGTGTGTGTATATAGCATAATTAAGAATATAAAATGATAATTTAAAAAATGACGTAGTTTTTTGTAATTTAATACAATCTAGAATTTTGCATACACATATATGTATATATTTTCCAATTTTAGCTATAAATCAATTTTATACTATGGTAATAAGAATGTTTTCATGTTTGTATATAATATGCTTCTTGCACATTCAATGGAAATATGATAAATTTTTATTATATAGTGAAGTAAATTTTTTTATATTATTTTAAATTTGCCAACCAGAGACAAATTGTTATTAATTATTCAGTATATAAATATTATTATTTTTATTACCAATAAAATATTCAATTCAGATAATGTGCAGTGAGCAAATAGTAAATTTTTTCTTAAAATATTGTATACGCGTAAATATGATTATAGAATTGATTGAAAATATATTTTCAGGCTTTAGGAAAAGAATATCTAACACATTAATTATAATAATCTCGTTTTAAAATTAACTATTAATGCTTTTAATAATATAATAAAGTTATGAGCATAAAACTAACATACATATACTTAATGATCATAAATAAGTATATAATAATGAAAAACAATTAAAATTAATTCGAAATTTTATATTGCTTTATTTATTTATTTGTGTGTAATATAAGAAAGAAATATTTTCCAATAAATTAATTTATAAAATTGAATCAATTTTTTTTTAATATCAAAATATAATATTGTAAACAGAAAACTGACACTATTCAAAGAATTTTTATAAACTTTTGTTATGTATATATAAATTTACCTGGAATTTTTTGATCATATTTCATTTTTATATAATTTTTATATTGTTTGTATTAGAAATTTTAGATACCTATATGTACATATGTAAATAAAAATTCCAAGTTTCTTTTATACAAATAAAACTAAAAATAATAATTCTGTACAACTTGTTTATACTGTATATAAAATATTTCTAGAAATAACCTTTTGTAATATCCTAATTGTTTAATACAGTTTTTGCACTCCAAATTCAACCTTTTGCAAACCAAATGCAACCTAATCAAATTCAACTTTTTGATAAAATTTCACGGAGAGTTGTGGATCGCGTTAAAATTTAGCTTAGCCAGAGCAGCGTACTAGGCTTTATGTAAAAAATAATAAAAAAAAAACAATATAAATAATTTCATTCGATAACAAAATACCTATCGAATGAAATTTATCATTTGATACTCGATGAATCGTATGATAGAATCCCAAATAGCAAATTTATCGCTAGATTTGGATATCGTTTACTCGATATCGATTCAGAGAATCTGACCCCCAAAAATTGTTTACATATTTTAAATGTAATTGATCTGTTGCAACTGTTACGTTACCCATTCTGATTGTAATAATTATTTTATACACATATGTAGGTTTATGCAATTGCCAGCAGGCAGCAGCTGCTGCAGGAGAACCTTTATAACGAATATGTTATATAATACATATATATGTATGTATAGTTTTGTAATACATATGTGCTTAAATTAAACTTTAAAATAATTTTTTTAAAAGTTTAATTTGGTTCACAAAAGGTTAAATTTGATTTGCAAAAGGTTGAATTTGATTTGAAAAACGTTGAATTTTTCAAATTAAATTCAATGAAATGAATGCCTAAAATTCACTGTAAAATTCAATGAAATGAATGCCTAAAATTCACTGAATTATCAACACATAAAATAAGTGAATCAAGCTACAGTAAACTTGAATCTTTATAATATTTGAATTTAAGTTTTTGTGTTTGGTTTTCATTTTACAAAAATATATATTTGGAATAATACTTGAATAGATCGACGTACAGGGATGTTGAGCCAATGGAAGAAAATTATGAATTATTCTCTTTTTTATGTTCGTCAAAAGGAGACAGAATGGTTAAAATAATAATGGAGATTATTTTTATATAATAAATAGATGTGGCTATCAAATGGTGGTAAAATATTTAACTGAAATACCTGACAATAATAAGATGTCAACATCTATCTAACTCAAACGAAACATATTAATTGAATAACATTAATACATAATATTTATAATTTTTCATAATATTTTTCTAAATTAAAAAATGATGTAATATTTGAATTAAATTAATATTTTTGTTTATAACTTACCTTAATATTTAAAGATATATTTTTACATAGTATATAAATAAAAAAATCCACCTATTTAATAAATATATTTTTATATATAGCTAACATTTATAAACATGCACTGATTTTTTTCTTTTGTAGAATTAATTAATTAAGCTATAAATATAAATTTATAAACATTTTTGTCCTGTTTTTTTTTTTTAATCACATTTTCAAAAGAATTTTTCTTTATGATTCTTTTACAATCAATAAAAAATTTTCTTTTTCTTTTCATGTTTTTGGTTTATAATTTTCACAATTTTCCACGATCACATAATTTTTACTCATATACATAAAATTTAATATTATATCCATGATTTTTTATAGAAATTATATACACCTAGTCATCACCTTTTCGCTCATCATATATTCTATAATCTATGTATATTGTTCCCCTTTTATTCTATATAAAATTAAATATTTAATTTTTTTTTTAATTACGACGTCCTGCTCTAGCTGATGTACCATTTCTAGCTTTCTCTTTTTCTCTCAATTCTGTAATAGCACCAACAGTACCAAACATTACTTTAGATGTTACTTGGGTTTTATCATTTTGATTATTTGATGACGTTATACCAATAGCTGATGATGTCGTAGACGTGGTCATTGCTGATGATCGTGTATTATATGATGAAATTTGTTGTTGCTGTTGCTGCTGCTGCTGACGATCATGATTAGTACCATTAGCATTTGGATAACCACTTGTATATGGTGTATAATTATTATTTAAATCACGTCCACAACTTCTACATTGATGTGACATTATTTTTTTTTAAAATAGATTATTATTATTAGAAATTTAATAATATTTTCAACGTTTAACGTTTTTCAGCACAAAATTCTTTTAATTAAATTATTATTAAAAAAAAAATAATAATTAATTTGTATTAATTTATTAAAAACCAAATATAATATTTTCACTTTTATATGGAATTATTTTGAAATAAACAATCAATAAATTTAAATAAATTGAAAAAAATAAAAAATAAAATACGGATCAACAAAAGTTGATTCACCTCTATATGCATAAATAGATAAAATTGAATTGAAAATCTTCAATCGTGTAAAATATTTCTTAGGCTAAAATAGCGAAGAGATGAGCGTGTAGTGTAGAGTATAACAAGAAAAAAAAACATTCAAATTGTTACTTTTTTTTTCTTATATTGTTATGCTTTTTTTTTTTTTTAAAGAAAAAAGTTTTAAGCTTTTTATGAGCGGGGGATAAAATTTTAGTATTTTGCTTTTGTTATATTTTACTTTTATTATTATTTCTTCTTTCGTTTTTACTTTATATTTTCATTTTTTTTTTATATTTAGTAGATGTTTTTATTGAATATTATTTTTGTATATGTAGTTCACTCGGGCATTTAAAGTTCATTGTGCCACAAAACGCGATCTTAACAATTTTTTTTTTGTATATATAAATGTTGCACACGATTTTGAAATGAACTTTTACACCTTTATTAATTTTTTTTTTAATGTTGTGGTTTTTTATTTTCAATTTATTATTCAAACAAGAAAAATGATTGTAACCTGTTGAATTAACAATTTGTTTTTTTTTTTAGATGAATAATCAAAATATTTATTTTCTTTATTTTAAGCTTACAAATTGTTTTTGCGGTCTCATAAAGTTTTAAATTCGTACCCAAAAAAAAAAATGCACTAATTTTTTTCTTTTGTAGAATTAATAAATTAATTAATTTTTTATGAAATAAAATTTATAATTTTCGGTTAATTTCACACTACGATTGAGTTTATATTGAAATTATATATTAAAAAAACATAAATTCACGACGCGCGTGGTAAGCCTCACAACGATGATGTACATAACATTAAGAATTATTGAATAACACTATATATACAAAATAAATAAAAATTAAATTTAAAAAATCCAAAACAGCAACACAACAAGAAAAAAAATCTTTTTTATTAGAGATTATTCTCATTTCCCAATATATAAAAAAGTAACAAATTTTTAAGTTTACACTCAGAATTGATGATATAGTGTTGCACCTGTATTTGAAATTTTATTTTAGCCATAGTGATACTTGTTCTTTATGGTTGTGATCGCAACCACGTCGTGATCATGTACACATATAAGAAAAATACACCCAACTATATACATGCCAACCCACTAAAAATATTAATTGTGAACCAAAAGGACAGAAAAAATGTGGCAAGAAGTTGGTGGTGATCTGTGGCAAGAAGTAAAATTATCCTAAGTGTTTACTTAAGAGCACGACTATCCCAAATCCTCCCAACTAAAAATGTTCATTAATTCAGACAAAAAAATAAATAAACATAAATATTTTCATTAACAAGACTTGAAATAATTATTTCTATATTAAAGGTGAGAAAATAAATGGAAAATATGAAAAACGATTTATTAATATTTTTACAGTATACAGTATACAAAGTCAATTTACTTAGTTTATCTCATCAATCAATTGTACTAAACATGATAGAGTCATATAGTATAGCAAAATCTATCAGATTGTAAAAAAAATTCAGGTAGAGATTAAGACAGGTCAAGTTACCGAGACTTCAATGTACCTAATTTTGTAAAAATCAAGTTTATTTTTTTACATTCTCTATATTCTCTCATATTCTGAAAATAAATTTCTTTCTCTAAGTTTTCGTTAAATAAAATTCAGAACTAAAAACTAAAAAATAAATATTTTTTTATTTGTGATTTTTAGATTCAATTAAGAACCTTTCATGATTTTTTCATTTTAGATCAAATTAATTGCATTTACTTACATTTTGAATGCTTTTAAATATTTAAATATTGCAACAAAATAAAAATAAGTTTCGTAAAAAAAGAATATTGCATTTCCTTTAAAGGAATTTTAACAAATATAGATACATAAGTAATAATAAAAATGATTTTCTTCAGTTTCTGGTACTACTTTATATAATATATAATATAAAATTTCAATATCGTATAAAGCAAAAAAGGAATTTTGCAAAAGAATGTCTTGTAACATCTGTAAAACATGTATTTTTTTTAGAAATAGAAAGATGAGAATGAGATACAAATTTTCTAATACATTTTTCGAATAAAGAACATCAATCTTTACAGAAAATGAATTGATTTTTTTTCTTATTTGTACGTAAAAATAAAGACCTACTTTCTAACAAAGATTTAAGTATGTCAGACATATGGTTGCATTTCTATGGAAAAGATCAGATCGTGAGAAGACAAAGAATATTTCATAAAAGAAGAAAAAAAAACTATTTTTTATGCTAAAAAAAAATTAAGTTTCAATATTAAGACATTTTTCAAATAAATTTGATATAGACTAAATTTAGTATACATATTTGATTCTACATATTTCAGTTAAATAACTAAAAGAATAACTAAAAAATATCTTAATATTTTTAATGAGCCTTAAAAATAGCAATAATATATTGACAAGTAAAAATTAAGGTGCAGTAAATATTATATATACATATATGTATATGTATTATAAAATTATTAAACAAATAAATAAATAAACTCTCTCACATCTAAAAACACAAATAAATCATGCATAAAATAAACTATAAAATATTTTTACCATATAAAAACTATGGCAAGAAGATTTTTTACAAGATCTGATAGATAAAGAGCTCATAGTTTTAAAAATATTAAATAAATAAATATAAAAGTAGTTAATTTGCCTTTTGGTATAACTAAAAACGAACTTACTATAGTACAATGGACTGTAAACGTTCCATTTTTATGAAAAACTAATAATCTTGCGTAAATTGAAAATGGATAACTAATTTTTATATTAATTAATTAACTAATTTTATTCATAATTATATATTTGATAATAAATTGTACAGCAATAAAATCATTAATATATAAATAATAAAATATATTTTAATTTTTACCAGAATGAAATTTAATAATGTAACCAAACCGCGGGAAGCTTTTGCGGTCCCTCTACCCTTGCAATATTCCTTTTTCTTCAATTATTCGAAAAAATCAATGTATACTTCCAACACTATCGAATTTATTTTCGGGAATAATGTAATTATAAATATCATAAATGGAACTGAACTGGCAATTTTACAGAATTCCTATCAGATGCATATAATATTAAAAATTTCAAATGAGTCCCATTAGTTTTTTCTTAGCTTCTTAAAACAAATATAGATACATAAGTACATACTACATATATATGTATGTATATAAATATTAACATAATAAATATTTTATTTTCGTGAAAATATTATGAAATATTGAATGTAGTTTAGATATTATATTCGAATTATTAATATTTTAAATAATAATATAGTGAGTGAGTAAACCTATAAAAGCAAAATATATAAAAAAAAATAAAATTTACTAATGGTTAATAAAGAAAATAAGCTTTTAAAATAACATAAAATAGAGTAAAAATCTATAATTAAAGATATAAATAAATACTTTATCATAATTATTTCCAACATTTCGAATAATGTTTAAAAATAGTATATTTGTTATTGTTCAGCTCAGTATGAGCTGCCTTATTTTTTAATCAACATTATAAATATGATACCAAAACACAACTAAGTATTAATTTTATAAATTTTTCATCAAAATATAACATTCTTCTCACTTTTATCCTCTATGCGGTTTCTGTATTTATAATGTATATAAATTTAATTGAAATATTTTCCAACTGATACACATTATCATTAAAATATAAAATAATTACCAATAATATTAATATTAAATTGCAATTTAATTTCAATTTGACTATAATTTCTTTATTAATAATATGTAATTTCATTTTAGAAATTAATTTAATTAATACAATTATAATTGTTTTAGAACAAATCAGTATATTAATTATTAAAACAATCATTTTTATTGGTTATTTAACACCTACAAAGCCACATAAACAATTTTATTTAATTGACTATAATAAATAAAAAAAAAAATTAATTATTTTATATTTTCGACTAATTGCATCATAATTGCAATTATGATTGGGAATCAATTTGAGATGGAATGTAATAATTGATTTAATTATACCATTATTTAACTAAATCTATAGATATTTTTACGAGTTTTATATATTATATGTACATTATGAATTTGAACAACAATATTTATATACCAAACAACCAAACATTGTAATAATAAATAATAAATTCAATTATTTTTATAGGAAAACATTTTAAAATTTCATCTGGTGTAATGTCAATCAATGACAAAAACTGTGTCGATACAATTTATATTTGATTTCGAAAAATGATGCGTACAAAAATTCAACAAATTCGATATGGTTTCAAAGCAAATATTATTGTTTCCTAACAAAAAATCTAATCTTAAAGTAATTTATAATGGAAATTCTGATAAAGGCTAAAATTATGTTAATAATATAATAAATACAGTTTTATTTAAAAGACCAAATTATTGCAATATTGTATTTTGTATGTAAAAGTAAACTTTGTACTTTATAATCAATAAATAAAAATTATCATTTGATCATAAATAAATATATTTGATATATGTAATTTAAAATATATAATCCTCTATTATTAAATGTTATAAATAAATATATTTTTATCATTGCGTAAAATTTATATAAAAAACCGATCGTGTCAATAATAAATTTTAGATTATATATGTAATATGTAATATATGTAACATATAATAATTATTTTTATTTTTTTTTATTCTAGGAAATTTATTGTTAAAGAGGTGTAGCATATTTTACAAAACTTGACATACATATTATAATCTTTCGCAGCTAATGTAAACAAAATAAAAATTTAAATATTATGGGATCCCTACATTCCTAAAGTATGAATTTTATTCGCAGTTTAATAATTAAAATATAAATTTTAGTTGATATTAAGTTAATTAACTAAAAATATACAATAATATTTCTGCTGAAAATAGAATTAGAATTTAAATATTTTAATAAACATAAAATTAAAATTGGTAACTAAAAAAAAAAAAATTATATATTAAAATCTAAAACAAAATAAACAGAAATTATTTAACATTTATTTATCCTTCAAATAAAATAAAAATCCCCATTATAAATTTATTGATTTTGGTTGCTTGCTAACTAAAGTTAGAAAAAAAATATGAATAAGGATACTTTGAAAGGGTTATATTTTTGTCTGTTTAGTATTCAGGAGCGTTGTTTTGAATACTAAGTAGCTTGATTGAAAAAAAAATAGTACAAAAGAGAAGAAAATAATTTTTAAATTTTTTCGATATAACTGCGTGCAAAATGTCAAGGATATAAGTTAGTCGATTTTTTTTTATCTAAGAATGTCATTAGTATATTTTTTTTTTACTTACTTAATTAAATTCAGCAATATATATATACATAATATGTATATAAAGAATTTGCCCATTAACTATCTAATTATAGTTAGAACATTTCTTCCAACGTCATAACATAATGTAGAGGTAGAATTATCATAATGTAGATAATGTAGTAGATTTTCATAAAATAAAGGAAGATCTCAGTAGCCTGGTCTAGTGGGATGACGTTAGACTGATAACTGAGATGTCCCGGGTTTGATTCCCGGCCAGTCCTAATTAAATAGGAAATCAACCCTACGTCTGCTAGGGAAAAATCCTTAGCAAAGAGGTTCCCCTTCTCCATATAATAAAATATGATTAGCGAGCCTCTTTAAAAAAAGGAAGCTATATCAAAAATCAATACCTATTTTTAATCAGGATTTTATAGAATTTTAATTACTTGTTACATGACAATGAAAATGAATTTACTCAAATAAGATCTGATCATCAATAATAAAAATTAAATAGTATAGTACAATTTTGAACTATATTATCCATTGATAGAAAACGTTACTAAACATCTCATCAGAATATCAAATATTAGTTTACATATTTTTTTCATATTGCATTTAATTTGAAAACTGATGTATTTCATCTATATTTCTAAATTTCAATTAATGAATTTGCCAATCAAATATTACCCATTCTCATATTCTATCAATGCCAAAAAAAATTTACGAAAATCATCAATTTTATACAACTTTTACATACACATTAATAGATATTTTATTATGCTGCTGATGTATTTATTTATTCAATACTTTCTAGTATTCATTTACAATACGGTATATGTATATTTTGCGTAGGCGCCAAAGATCAACCCATTTTCCACCCACTCACTTGTTGCTCGGTAAATTCATGTAATAAACTTTTTTTTTTATTCTTGGAAAATTGAAAAAATGCGGGAAATTTCTATATAATATCCATACATATACAAAAATTTAGTATGAATGTGTATAAAATAAACTAAAAGATGTATATTTTATATTACTTTACTCCATATATGCGGAGCAAAAATGTTTATGTAGTAGAAATAAAAAAAAAATTGTGATGACGTAAAAAGTAATGTCCTTGTTGAAATTCAACTAAATACAATAACAAATATTTAGAAAATCATTTGTTAGTATTATATTATTGTTGTTATAGCACACTTTTAAAATTTTTAAAATTCTACAATTTTTTTTATCTAAAAAATGTAGAAGAAATGTCCTTGTCACTCAAAAAAAAATATTTTTTTAAATAATCTGTTGTAAAAGAAAATTGTCATAAAAGTTTGATTAAAGCAAAAAGTTTTAAACTTGTTGCAGAAACTAAAATTATGGATAAATATAAAACTTTATCGATAACATAAATTTAAAATAGTTTTTATTAATTAGTTAATTGTTTTTAGAATGAAAATATTTTCCGCAAATATAAATTAACGATTATGTGTACGTGTATATTATATGTTAATTTAGTATAAAATGGAACCCCAAAAAGTTTTACGCTAAAGTAAACACTAAGTATTAAAATTAAACAAATTGTATAGGTAACGTAAAATTATTATATGATTGTGACCTGTTGATATTCTACCCTAAACTTTGTTATTATTATATTTACACCCTTTTTTCACAAAAATCTTTTAATATAAATTTATAGCTATTTAACAATATACGGTATATTCAAAATTTATCTAACATTGTATTTGATTTTTTTTTATTGAAGTCACCTGTTGATTTCGGTTATACTGAAAAACAAGGAATAAAACCCATTGGAAGGAAATTATTTGACTTTAAATATATACATAATAAACTAAATATAAAATCACTTCTGTAAATGTCATTGATTGTCCAAATATTTTTGTTTGTCTTGACGCCCACTATAATTTTTAGGATCATACTTGGTTTTTTTCGTAGAACGATTTATGGAAGTTCATTGTTTTTATTTTACTTCTTCTTTTTTTTTAAATAACAAGCAAAATTAATTATATTTAATTGTTGTAAATGTTAATGAAATGATAAAAAGTTTCACATTAAATTTCTTTTGATGTGAATTATTTGTTGGAAATATTTTGCAATTACTGATTTTTAATTGAAATTTGTATAAAGGCTATTAACATTTTATTATATAAAAAAAAAGGATTTTATACTGTGTACCACTGATTGGTTATAGAAATAATTTCAAATTAAATTAATTGATTTAAGAAATTTTAGTCATAAATTGCAATATAAATGGTGCACTTTTTTTTTTTGATTAAATATTTTATTTTAGTGTTAATAAACTTGAATATAATTTATTTTTGTTCATTATATGTCTACCTACCTACAATATCGTTTTTGATTATTTGAACAATTTGTTGAAGTTAAACTTTGACTTGCGATTATAAATAAATTCTTAAATATTTTTATAGTCTCAGATAATCAATTATATAAATATATAAATTTTCATTAATTTGTAATAACAATATATACGTGTTGTCTTTTTAGTATATTTCAGTTTAAATTGTCCCATAAAAAAAGCCACGAAAAATATTATTAAAATTGAAATACTTTGAATTCTATATTAAATTTTTTTAAAATCAATTTCAAGTAGACAAATACTCAAACCATCAATTGTCATTCAAAGTTCATTTTATATAATATATTAACCAGAATCCTGACTTCGTTCATCAATAATATAGAATGATAATATGAAGAAGATACTGTCAATATTTTTAAATATATATTAAATAGCAAACAAATAATATATGAAAAACCACATTACTAATAGTTATGACTTTTCAAAGTTTTAATATTGCATTAAATGAAATATTTTCTCTTTAATATTTATTATTACAATTTTATTTTTATATTTTTCTGGTTTTGATTATTAATTTCAAAAGTTATATAATAATAAAAGTATTTGGCGGAAAGATTTTCTACTTAATATAAATATTATTTAACAGATATACTTAATTTCATTCATAAAACTATAATTTTGAATTCAAATGACTTCTAATTATTTACACTTATTTTGATTTCAAATCATTTATAAATTCGTTCTTTTATCAGAAAATACTATGCTAATACTAATATAAATCAAAATCTGTAATAAATTTATATAACATTATAAAAATCATGAAATCATTATTATTTAAATGGATTAAATAAATAATAATTTTCAAAATTATTCTGTCTTGCATAATAATATGAAATATAAATTATTACCACAAAATTGAAAATTCACGTACAATATTCGTATTCTTAGTTTGAAATTATCAATTTGTGGTTTTTCGATGATAGTGTTATTTGACCGTAATGGTTATCTGGTGGTAAGATAAATGTATTTCTTAAAGTACCTAAGATAATTGATAATAATTAGTTCCAAGTCAAGATTATTTAATTTACTGGTTTACTTATCATCCACCAAATCTAATATCCCACAACGAAAGCCTTAAAATCTTATCCTGTACAAGTGAAATTGTTGATTTAGTCCTGCTAATAAATATTTTTGTTGATTTAGTCCTGCTAATAAATATTTGAATAATATTATAAAAGTATATACTTAGTATAAAAAATTTTCAATATTTTTCAATTGATTAAAGTGTAAATAATTTTAATTATTTGAAAAATATAAGAAAACTAAAGTTTTTGATTTTTGGAAAGAATAATATTGATAATTCAAAAATCTATGTATAATATGAGAAATTTGATTTTTTACTACAACGATGACAATAATTCTTAATAAATTAAATACAACATTTCAAAATCTTAAATGAAAATTGTTAAAAAGTAAATTGAATATATATATATATATGTATATTATAATTTTCTTTATTTTATCCCCAATTGAGGTTACAAAATTATTTATTAATAATACGTTTTTGTATGAAATATGAAAAAGACTTATTTGTTGTCATATTTTGGTCTCGAATGCATCGTTACTATTGCATTACAATAATTTAAAACAACAGAAACTCACATTTGGTCATAATTTATTATATTGTACTATAACTATATTATAGAATATTATTTTATTGTAACGACGTTGCAATGTGGGTTTATTTTTCAATTTCAAATTATATTTGTTTCCAACAATAAAAAAAAATATATAAGGATTTTTTTTTTAATGGTAAATGGGGACTCGTTTATTATCTTAGATATAATTAGGTGTTAAACATTATACATTAAATGTCAGTAATATTAATATTAAATAATTTTTTTTTATTTTTATATATACAATTATTTGCATTATAAATATTTTATTATAGAGCATTTTTCAATCTCGGAAATCTATAGAAGGTTATTTTCATTTTAATACTTTTCAATAATTTTTAAATTTGAGTATAGAAAATTTGAGATTTTTTTTTATAATATGTATTTATATTTAAAAATAGATTATAGTAAATAAATAAATTAATTTATTAAATATTATAAAAAGAATTTTGTGTAGAGAATTAATGATTAAAATTCTGATGATCACCACGTACAATTTTAGAGGACTATATACTAACAAACAGACTAACAAAATCCATTATTATAATATCATAATTTTCAAATTTGAAATACTGAAACTCCATTTTAATATATTAACAATTGAAGTAGGACTACATCCGAACAGGAAATTATTATTTTCATTTTTTTTTTTGGTCGTCCAGAACAACGAACATAAAAGTTATTAATAAAGATTAATGAAGAATATTCTTCTATTCAGTCACGCCAAGCCTATATTTTTTTTCTCTCTTGTAATCTTTACCTTTAAAAACTTTAACAATACCAGAAGTAAAGCTATCAAATTTCATTCCAAAGTAGTCAACAGGGAAACAAAATATTAACTTAAATTAAAGAATCCCTAACCAAAATTTACAAAAAAAAAATAGAGACTTATTAAGTGTTTAGTCTAAATAGGTTAATATGGTTTCTTGTTTCAAATTTTTTTTGACTAACTACAAAAATCGGATTAATCCAAAGAAAATTTTTTTCTTAATGCATTTTTAACTTTTCTAAATTACATGATAATAAACTTTGAAGCAAATAATTTGAAATTATTATAATTTCCTTTCTGTTACACGAATGGTCAATAAGTGTTAAAGTTTTTCATTTCTTTCTTTTTTTCCTTTTTTTTTTATTCAAATTATTATAAGTTACCATTAACAGTTCATTTCAAAGTAATGACGTCACAAGGAAAATTATTATATATTTCTGTATATCATAAAACGCAGAATCGAAATAATGTCCGTTAAATTAATGTGTGGTGAATATTAGAAAAACAAAATTTTGTATAAAAATATTATATGTTTCATATGTTGTAAGTATTTGTGTTTTTTATGTGTTGGGTGGTTTTTGTTTTTGTAACGGAAAATTTTAATGTTTATGGTGGTGTAAAGCTTTTTCTTTACATACATATATAAATTTTTCATTCTGTAAATTAAATACAACTTGTTACACATGGCGGCAAAGAACCTGTTGGATAATATAGATACAAAATATCTTAAAATAATATAAAAGAATCAATTCCAACTGAATTTCGTTTAAACGTTAACCAACCACTGATAAGTCTAGTTCAAAAAACAAAAACAAAAAAAAAACTGTAAAAATATTATAAACTTTAATTTTGATAAAATTTATTATAAAAAAAAATAAATTTTTATTAATTAAATATTTAAATAATTTATATATTTATTGGAAATTGTGTTAAAATTTTTGAAGGACAAAAAATATTAGTGAAATTTACAACAAAAAAAAAAGAAGAAATAGTGAAATTTAAATTAAAAGTGATTAAAAATAATTAAGAATTTATTATTGGTACATTTTGCAGTAATCAATTTTGTGGATCCTTTTCAAAGGTACAAATAATCAATAATATTATACTAATTAATTTTTAAATACTATTATTAAATACTTTTTTTAATAATTCAAAATTTTCAATATACTTAGTATCATTATAGAATTTGTTTTACATATCATTTAATTTTGTATCAAGAATTTACACTAAAATTCTTATATAACAAAATTTAATTGATAAATAAATATTTTCTTTAACAGAAACCTCTTAAGTAATATGAAATTTAATTAACCTTTATTTTAATGAAATCCCTTAATGATTCTTTTTAATAATAATGATTTCAATTAATGTTAAATTAATTTAAGTGGAAAATATAAATTTTTTATATTCTGAATCATAATAAATAATCGAATATAGAGTTAAATAATTATTTAATCGAAGTTCAATTTTAATTTTACATTAATTTCTAGATAGGTAATTAAATAATACATTCTGTTTAATAAATCTATACCATAAATTTATTTATAATTGATTAAAATATTTACGGTATAATCTATACAAAAAGAAATCATTTTTATATAAATGAATTTTTGAATATTTTACATTTATTTTTTGATTATATATCATTAATTTCTTCAAGTCCTTCTAAGTCCTATGATAAATTTGATTTTACTTTACATCACAATTTTTACAATGGTTTTATGATAACTTTTAATTAAAACTTAGATCAAAATATGAAATAAAAGAACAAATATAAATAAAAAGGATCTACTTTATCCTTTCCTTTATTGTTTTCTGCTTGTTACCGAATTTATGTAATCAATTAAAATTAAACTTTTTTCAATCTTTCATTCATAATATTTATTTTTATTTATGTATATAGATGCTATTTACATGCTGATAATATTTTCATTTAAAATTATAAAAATATAAATTTGTTTAAAAGAAATTTCAAATTTGATTGACAATTTTTTAATAAATTTCAATTTAATGTTAAATACTTTTTGAAATTTTTGATATTTTAATATATATTAATATTAATTAAATATATATTTTCAATTAAATATAAATTTTTTTTTTCACTATTGTTAATCTGAATTCTTATATAATTTGATTAACTTGATTATAAAATTTAAAGAAAATTATGAAAAATTTTTTTATAAAAACTAAATTAATGTGACAACGAGAGAATATCCTGGAAAATGTCTTTCAATAATAATATATTACAAAAGAACTAATAAATTCCATTATAAATCAGTAAATTAATTTTCACTAAATTTCATTTTAAATAAATTTCCTGACAATCAGGATATTCAAATTCATTGACCCTATACAAAAATATTCAAATTTGTTATTTTATTAATGTATAAAATTCTACCGAAAAATTGTAAAGTTTCTATATTTATCATTTAAAATTTATTACGTGGAAAATTACCTTTTGCTTAATATTTGTTGTTTTAACAAATATCTTTAGTCTACTTAAAATGATTGTGATCAACAAACTAAATGGATGTATAATCATTTGGAAATTTTTTAATCTAGTTTAATTAAAGTCATCTTTTTGTTACATATTTTTTAAATGAAATTTTTATCAATATTCATGAGTAAATTTTTTACCATAATCTCCAAATTACATTATAAAAATTTATTTTTAAAAATAATTATAAAAGAAATTTCAAATAAATATCGTTTTTATTTTTACAACTAAAATATAATTTATATATGTACATATAAGATATAACTATAATATTTTTTTTTGGTATAAATTGGAAATGATAACATAATATATAAAAAAAAAGTCCTGATTTATGTAATTCTTGTAAAGTTTTGTGTGTACAATAAAATATGAGTTTTATTACAAAACAGTTGGTGGTTTAGTTGTTTACAATTTGCCATGATATTGTACAACATTAATTCTTTATCATATAACTATAAATATTAGTACTCCAACTAAATATTTATTTCTCAAGCGAAAAGTTTAAATTTCAAATTTAAGATTGGAAATAAAACAAATGAAATTTAAAAATTTCTTATTTTATCTACAAATTAGTTTTATTAGTAAAAAACTGTTCATACAAATATTTCCAATAATTTAAAATTTTGTCATAATTTATAAATACTCTTTCTGTATTGGAAGATTTTAATATTATTTAATTCTTCCGAAATTTTAACATAATTTGACATAAATATCATAATATAAATTTTCCAAATAAATTTATATTTTTATTCTCATTATTTTTATTCTTAATAATATGTTCCACTTTGATGTTGGATTTGATGTTTACTTTTATAGAAAATTGAATATGTATTTTTTTAATTAGCTTAATCTTAAATTAAAAATGATAAATAATCTTTTTAAGTATTTATTACATTTCACAAACCATAATTTGTTAGTATGATTACTTTTATGTAACACGATAAACAATTCATGGATCATATTTAATAAAGTTAGAATTTGTAAAAGAAATTTATTTAAGTTATGCCCAAATGTCATATAGTAGAAAAGTAAAAATTAGAAAATATGAGCTGTGAATGTAATATAAGGATAAAAGAAACTCTTATTATTATTTTATATAAATATAATTTCATATAAATATTTTATATCATATATTTTTCGTCCTCTCGCTTGTGTGAATATTTATAAGATTTATGTTAAAAGATAAGAATAAACTTATGAATAAACAAAGAAAACATGGTTAAAAAAAGCAGGTGAACTTTACTATAATTTCAATGAATAATAAAAATAATTGCATTTAGACTGGGCTATAATGATAAAGTATGTCTCATTAATATTATATGTATACATACACTCATATATTTTATATGAAATTCATTACATTTTGTTATTATTACTACATAGCCATACCAATAAAATTGTTTGATACTCTTATAAAAATATATAAAATATCAGAAAATATTTTTTTTTAAATATAGTTTGTTAAATATTTAGTATTTCATTTGTGTAATTTATAGTAAATCTGATCAAAATTATGATAAATTATGCTCAGACATAAATTTTATAAAACGATTCTTCATTAATATGAATATAGAAATTAGACTAATTCTAATTATAAATTCAAAAATTTTCATAATTAAATCTATTAAATTAATCAACATAATTTTTGAAAATTTATTAAAAAAAGAAAAGAAAATAAATATTGACTAAAGCAACTACTTAAATCTTACCATCAAATTATCCTGTTAAATTTTAAACAAACATTTTATCATGCAAGAAATTTTACATGTTACATGTACAACTATTCGGGTTAAAAAAAATCCTTGAAATATGAAAATAATAATTAATTAATTGAAATAAAGGGAGTTCGAAATGGAATTATTTTAACTTTTGCATAACATTTTGATTGCTCTTCTTTTGATTTAGATTTTATTCAAGATTTTTTTATAGATATTTTATTGAAAATATTAATAATTAATCTGAGCACATTTTACCTTATTATTAGTTAAATAACTGATTTTCTCGTTATTTGTACATGTGTGTATATATATCTTAAAATATTTTCGTATTCTTCAGCACACATGGCAATAACTTTTCAAAAAAAAAAATCTATAATAGTAGCAGAACACGTGAGTAGCATAACAAATCTGTTCAATTTTTCTTAATTACATACTTCCGATTCCGAATATTAATATAACTACACACTAGGAAGATTTGAGATTAAAATCTCTCTATTATTTTGCAAAAAAGATTTATAATAAAATTGCAAATTGATAAGAAATGATTCTACAAAAAGTTGAAAATTTCAAATCAATTGCAATATAAAAATCATAAATTTTACTTTTGACCACAGCATATAAAAATACTTTAATACTATGTTAAGTATCATTGTACAAACCTTCAAGTGTTGTATAAAAATCACGAAAAAGCACAAGTTTAATTGATACATTATTAGAACCAAATAGTTTTTCTTCTGATTTTTTTATGATTATTTTCACTATGTTTTATAACAAATCCTTATAATGTTCATTCCCAATGTTAACATAACAAATTTATTGAAGATAAAATATTTTCAGTCAAGGAATATGTAAGTGTTTGTTTTTCTGCTCTGTTAAATATAATACTTTAGATTTTTGATACAAATAAATAATTCATATTCTTACAATTGAGAAAACATAAGAATTTCATATTAAGAATTAGAAATGTTAAACAAGATAAAAGAATTGTTCAAAAAAAATTTATTCCATTATAGATACGTAATTTCTTGCGTGGTAAAATCGATTATAATTATTTAATTATAAATTTAGTTGTTTTTTTTTAAAGAAAAACTTATTCAATTGGAATACTCATGTAATCATAGAGTAAATATAGAGAATAATTTGTATAAATATATTAATCTTTATTATAAACCAGATTAACTATATTATGAACTACTCATCATTTAAGGATACTTTCAGATAGTCAAGGATCCAACTATTCATATATGTATATTAATATTTTTTTGAACAAAAATTATCACAAATAGACAACAAAATTTATATGATAAGAAAATTTATATTGTATACTTTTTTTATAGAATTTCAAATATAATCCTTAATAATGGATTGAAATAAATTATCAAGTCATTATAGTTTTATTAAGAAAATGGAATAGCATTCGAGAAACTTCTTAAATTTCTAAAATAATAATTGAAAATTTCAATCTGACCAAATACTAAAAGAGATAAGAGATACTTAACATCCCACACCAACAATTTATAACTTTTAAGTAATGAAAATGACTCGGTCAAAAAAAATCATATTTAATAATAAATAGTCTCGTATCCGTCTATAATTGGAAAATCCTTTATTTATCTAATGAAAATTGAATAGAATTATTATCTTTAATTAAAGTTTTTTTTAAAATTTAATTACATATTATTTAATTTTTTTGTTTAATTTATAATATTATCTTTAAATTTGTATTTCTTAAGCTTTTGATTACATATCTTTAATATAGCAAATTTAAATCTAAAAACAGGCGATTGTGCAACTATATATACACCAAGAAATTTAAATTTTTAAAATAATAAATAAGTTCTTTTTTTCATTTTTATCTTTTTAATCCTGTTACATACAATGCAAAGGAATCTTTTATTAACAAATTTAATAAAGACATTTTTTCTATTAATAGTTAATATTTATTTTTCAATAAATGTCAATATAAATTTTAATAATTTGGCATTTTTATAGTATAACACAAATTAAAAAATTATAAAATTAAATTTTTAAATAAAAAAAAAGGATCAAAATAGTAATGCAATTAAATTAATATTTAGATTTCACAATGTATTTTGAAAAATAATAGGATTATCAAATTAGGAAAATTGTATAAAAAGTCTTTAAATAAATTTTAATTTCGTTACATTGTGGCAGTTATTATTATTAAATTTCTATAATTTTAGATATAATCACTTAATGAATTATTTATTCATTCTAAAAATATAATTCACTAAAAATATTTTCGTAAATCATAATTTTTTCTCTTGCTAACATTATTGTATTATATACCAGTCTATCATCACTTTCAATTCAAATAATGTACGTGGTTTAATATATATTAAATTTTAATTTTTTTTTATCCTCAAATCATATATAAATAATTAAAAAATTAATTTATTAAAATTAAAAATATCACCTGAAACTTTAATATCAATTCAAGGATATTTAAAAAAAAATTTTGGGTTTTAATTTATGCTAATTATATAATATTCAAATTAAAGTGGACTGCTTTCCTTTTTGACCTAAAAAAGGATACTTTAGAGCAAAATTTACTTTTAAATTAACTAAAAATTCTTTGATCAGAAATTATTCTAAACATTTTTTTTGAAATGGAGCAAAGCTGGTAGACTATTACAAATTTTAGAATTATTTAATTTATACAAAAAAAAGTCAGATCAGTGAATTGAAACGTATATTTTAGGATTAAAATTACTTGTTACAACATTCTTAATCTTTAATTTAATACTTTCAACAAATAAAAAAATAATTTAATTTTTATACTAATATAAATTCAAAATTACGTTTCACTTTGAAGACATCCTCCATCATGTATATGTCCTTTTAAATATTTAATGTCATTTTAATAGCTTTGACACATCAATCGTTTTTAATATAAATTGATAATAATGTTCATCATTTTATATCTATATTAATGTATCATCATCATGTATGTAAAATTATGTTTCCTACCAAGCTCACATTAAAAAAGTAAATTACTTTTTTTATTATTTGGAAATAAATTATTTAGAAATTCTTTTTTTTTTTTAAATCGAATTCAAACAAATATATATTTGATTCGTTTTATAATTTCAAATCTTTTTCTTTAATGTGTTTAATTTTTTAGATCAAATAAAATTTATTAAGATTTATATTTAAACATGTAATTATGAATTTTTATTTTAATCTCCTCTTAATATTTATAATATCTCCACTGAATAAAATTATACAGCGGCAACATTGAAGCTATAATTGAAATATACAAACATTTGCCATAATGATAAACAATCTATCGTCTATGTCTATCGTTTCCACAAAAAAAAAATATAAAATATATAAATATCTTTGTAATATGAAGCTTCAATAATGATATAAAAATTATTTATCTTTGAAGAGATTTCTCATATCCGTTTCTTGTATTACCGGAACTAAATTTTAACTTGTTGAACTTTGGTTTTGATTAAACAAAAAAAGAAAAACAAGAAAAAGGGATATTTTATTTTGTCTTCTGTTTAATATTTAATATTTTTCGTTTACTTTTTCTGGAAACTTTTATTATAGTGCACAACGATCCATAACAATATTATTACTTATAAGGACATTTCTAGGAAATCTAATTTAATAGAAAATAGTAAATTTTGTTTCGTCTGTCTAAAAATGTTTCAAATGAATTTGATCGGATGAGTGTAACCCCAGTCTATTTTCATATCGTCTACATACTTTTTAGTAATCATTTCATCTAATTCATTTATCAAAATGTAGCCTAAATTAAACGACCCACAATGGAGTTCTCTAAATTTATATATGTTGCTTTATTATTTTTTTGTAATTCCATTAATATTTATATAATTATTAAGTATAGAACATTACATATATCAACAATAATAAAATTGAAAATTTATTATAAAAAAAACAATTTATATTTAACCATTTATTTATTTTAAATAAAATCCTCCTACTAACTAATTATAGTAAAATTAAAATCATGCCTACAACTACCCTTAAGAATTGGAATGCCTTCAAATATACTAGAGCGCACAATTAAATTATAACATTTTTGGTGTTCTAATAATATGTCCTATCAGCTAACCCTAACCTTTTCCAGTTAATAATTATGTTTTCTTTAATAAAAAAAAATCATAAAGTCACGATGATTTAAAAGAATATTTATATATTTTTCACAGCATCTCCTTTGAGAATCATACAATTTGTATGCATAATATTTTTAACACCTTCTCATCCGAGTTATTATTTTTAAATTAAAGTTTATCTTAACAAGTTTCACATAAATAATTCAGATTGAAATTTTGTTTTTTTTTTTAAATAGAAAACTTTTAATGTTATTTTAATATTTTACTTTAAGTCAACATAAAGTGGAATCAACACGCGATATTTACACCGATATAAACTTAAAACCATATGGAATAATACTTACATAGATATCCTTATGTTTTATTTGCGTAGGATAAAAAGCATAAAGGAAACTGAAATAATTGTTTTTTTGTTTCTGAAATTCAATTTATTATTAGACATAGGAGGGATATATGATTATATTAAATTGATATAATTAATTTATATTTACTATATACAATTATATATTAAATGTATAATAGACAATACCATCATTAATGAAATATTTAAATTTACGTGATTGAAATTAATTAAAAAATTCCTATAGTAATTTTATATTAAATGATCCTTTAAATTATCTTTTAAAATTATTGAAATTTTATAAACTTTATTTAATACTATCGAAATTTCAAGTATCCTACATATTCTGAAATTTAAATAACTAATTAATTAAGTGCAATCAATCTGTCTGAACACCATTTATAATTTAATTTAACATAAATTTCAATACAAATTTATATAAAAAAAAACTCATTGATTATAATATAAACATTATAAGACTATAATAAATTAAAGTTTCTGTGAAATATTATTATTAATAGAAATGTCATTTCGATGTTAAATAATGTTTATGTAAACATAGTATCAGCCTATAAACCTACTATGTATAAATAAAGTTTAGTTTATTAAAAAAACAGCACGTCCATATTTCCTATGAATAGATACAAATAACCTTTAACGACAAATTTGAACATTATATCCACATGACCCTTTGAAACTATCAGAAAAGCCAAGAGGAAAATAAGAAAAATATACAAGTAGTCTATATTTGTTTTGTAATTTAAACTGATTTATAAAATTATTTACACCATTAATGGAACTTTAGAATAATTTGAAATTAAAGAAGCAAAACAGGATTATCGAAAAAGGATAGGTACTTTAAATATTTATAATTTCAACTATAATTATACGTATAATATGGAAAATTCTTTTGGGTCGGAAAAAAGAATTTGTAAATTATTTAATGTAAAAATACTTGTTGATATTTTCACGTTATTATACTTAAATTAGGTGATAATTTTCGTTTTTCTATTAATATTTTTTAAAATTACTATACATTACATTATATGTATTTTTAATTACCATAAAAATTCACATAATGTGTTGAAGACCATATCATATTCCTTAATTTAAAAGGCGGTAAAATTGTGGCATAATTCATTAAACTTTTTACTTTATAATTCTTCAACCTTAAGTCCTTTTTAGTGTGAATTTTTACTCAATATTTGAGAAAAAAAATCCTGAAATTAAAATTTATTTTTAATAGTATCTAAAATACAATTTATTTTGATGTTAATGCTTGCAATATTTATTTTTAGTTTACACATTATTCAAAAAATATTAAACATTAATTATACAAGGGTGAAAAAATTATATATAACAGAAACTATAATAATGTCACGGTTAAATTCTAGGATCTAGGATCCACTTGACAATATTATTATCTTTTTTGTCTCCGTAAATATTAACGTTGTTCCAAATAATTAGATACATAGATAAAAATAAAGGAAAATTTAGAACTTTTGTCTGATATACGTGGGAAACATATAAAAATGAAAGCATTTTTTTTATACCATATTATACTAAATAATTCCATGACTCATTTAACTTATGTACAATAATAGCTGTAATGAAAAAAAAAATAGTAAATTACATTTTCATCTTTATAAAAACTTTGACTCCTTTTACTAATATTGAGCAAAACAAAACAAAAAAAAATCTCTATTTGGTCCTGTTATATATACATATGTATGTATATATCCTTTACCTCTTTAATAGTATAAGGATAAGCTATAAGAAATATATATTTGACAACTAAAAATGAGATAAAAAGATATTTATATAAATACATATAATATGTACATATATGCAACTAACATGGTGAATGGACTGACCAATCTATCAGCATACCGCCATCCCCAACGATCATGAAATTAAATTAACAATTGTGTTGTCTGTAGATAGATGTGTGTCCAAGAGTTTCTATGCTATTTCAGTTTGCTTTACCACTTACATACATATATGGATAAAAAAAGATATTAAAACATTACTATGCTGATGTAGTAATATTGGGCAATAGAAATAACTACTGATTAATAATTACAGCTTCTATGTTAGTGATATTTTTATTTATACGGTTTAGAAATTAACATAATTAATTTATTGTATAAATAACATAAATAAACTTTTGGTTCATCGAACTAAAAAAAATCAATATTATTTGGTCTAAATTAAATTTTATTGATTAAGTAAATATGTTCGACAACAGAATAATGTAAATGTACATTTTGTTTATTGTTCTATTAAGTTTATTTATGGAACTCCTATTTTTGAAAATCATAGAAAAAATTACCATTAAAATAGAAGAAATTACAAAATATATTTCACTGATGTAAAAGTAATATTCCAACAAACAGAAATTCAAATATAAATAATAATGTGAAATAGTGTTAATATTTATTAAATTGTTCTAATGGTCACAATAAAATTATAAAAATTAATTTTATTAATAATTGTCTACAATTCCAGTTAATTTCTACAAATTAATATTAATTTTTGGTATCAAGTTTTCAACATTATTAAACTAATTTCATCACAATTTCCAATATTTTTAATTTTAGTCTGAAAATTTGTCCCATCATTAATCACTTTTGAAACAAAATTATTAAGTTTAACAGACACTTTGGGCTTAATATATGTATATGTGTTATAGATTTAGATGACTCGTTTTGTTTAAATGGTGTATATATACATTTAACTATAAAATAATTTAAAATACAAAATTAAATAAATACTAAATAAAAGTCAGTTATATAAACCGAACAACATGATTTGTAGCAAGGACGTGCTTTGAATTTACATTTAAAATTGGACTTTTGTTATACAAAAGGATAAAAAACATCATTGAATGTCATAAAAACGATAACATTTATTTTCAAAGATATATAATATTTTCGTTTTTCTTGTTTTCATTTATATTTTTGTGTCTCGTCTTCTTTTAAATAAATAAAATTTATTAAATATAAATAAAAAATAAAAAAATTAAATTACTATACATAAAATGTATCATAAAATACAAGTGATTATTTTTAAAATATAAAATTATCGTTAAATACAAGATAATATTTTTGTTTATAAAATTTCAAAATTTGAATTATTAAGCAATTACAATTTTATGTATATAAAAGATTTACTTTTCACACCAAATTTTACATGGTACTTAATTAAAATCCTATTTCTATTTAAAGCATTTTTTAATAAAGCCTCTCTAAATCAATAATTTGTAGGTTGTAATATATAGAATTTATTAATTGAATCGCATTACTTTACATAATATTTTAATCGCTTTAATTTAGGGAAAAATCTTGTTTTACTTTTACTGAAATAGAAAATTTATAATGAAAAATGGAGAATCTAATCTAACCTGTAGTTATTAATATATACATCTTCAAGTGTATGTATGTAGTTCCTTCTAAATCTGTTGATTATTAGCACCTACCATCAATCAGAACTTAAAATTTAAAATTATTTATAAAACATAAACATCTTAAAACCCTAAAATAATATTATAAAATATTTCAATAGAGTATAAAAAAACAAATGAAGATATGAAGTATAGAGATATCAAAAATCAATTTTAATTTATCTTTTTCAAGTTTTTCGTGCGTAAATTTGAGCAATTTTATTATAACATTAAAAAAAAATTGATTGTTTCCGTATTCACTGACTTGGTAGAACAATATCTGATATACCTTTTACTATATTTGTTTGGTGTCTTTGATCTTTTGGCATTGGCATATCTTTATAAATTTTGTCTGTCACGTTCTAGACAGTTTATTCTTTATCACTTATCATCATGTATATTTTATAGACATTTTTAATCCTTTCGGTTACTATAAGATTTCCATAATACATATAACATTATTAGATTAGGACATTTCTATTTCTATTGATTTCCATGTCTGTGGTCTATCCCATCTCATTATTCTAATTTGAATAATAATTGGGCTGTAATTTTTCATAACAAAAATTATTGAATTCTTAAAATAAATCATTTATTTTTCAACACATAATTTGTTTATATGTACATACATTTACAATAATCATTGAGTACAATAAAATTGTCGATTTGAATATTAAATATAGAATAAATTTATATTTAGTCTAACAAATTCTAACTAATATGACTTCTAGATTTACACTTTTGCGAAAACTTTTATTATACATATTTATTATTATTTATAATATTTAATATAAATTTATATCTACGTTTATATAATGGAAAATTTGTCAGGTGTTTTAATGTTACACTATTTAATAAAAAATCATTTTTAGAAATTTATTTAAATTATTATTTTTTTCACTAACATTAATTTAAGTATCAGATTAGATTTTATTACCGATGACAACAATGTTATTATTATTAAGTCCATAAACTATATATAAACCATAAACAAAACAAATATTATTATTATAATTTTATGCCTTTGACTTTGTATCGATTTGTTTGAATCTATAAAATACTTAAAATATGTGAAAATTTTTATTTAACAATTTTTCCATATTATATGCTAATCGAAATAAAAATAATAATATGTTATCTGAATGCAACAAACAACCGGGAAAAATCAACAAGTGGAAAATAATAGAATATATAAATTTTATAGGAAAATGTATTATATATTTTTTTTTTTACATTTTCCATATTTTCGAATAGAATTTCTATAAAAATGATAAAGAATATTTTTCGGATTTTATGACTATTTCAATATTATGTAGAAGAAAACCTTAAAAAACATTTATGAGAAAATTAAAAAAATATTTTTTTATTATATGTAAAAGAAAAAAAAAAAGAGTTTTTATAGTAAAAATGTAATTAAATTCATCTTATAATATGATTGGTTTCTATATTATGATAAATATTACAATAATAAAAATAATATTTGATTACATTACAGTTTAAATAAATTGTAAATAAATAAGGATAATTGAAATATGGACTATTTTATATGATGAACTCCTTCTTTGTTTTATATTATTTAATAAAAAAAAAAGGACAAATTTCTATATAACCAAAATCATATTCTCAATTTAAAGGGTAACATAAACAAAATAATAATGAATCACATAATAAATGATTTGGAAAATTTAATTTTATCCTAAATTCTTAAGGCTACATTAAATTTAATAAATACAAAAAAAAAATTCAACTTTTTTATTAACAATTTGTTTTAGCCTAAAAAAATACTATGTATATTTTTTTCGCATTAATATGCTTAAAGCAAGGCCATTTACGAAAACTGGGAAAAGTCAAAATGAGGTTTCATTTAGAAATTTTAAATTTAGGAAATATATTGAAACACAATTTAAATAAATATTTTATAGTTACTTTAATTATCTAAATTAAAAGAATCATTCGAAATTTTGTATATTACGCACTAGTTAATTTAAGTTTAATTTAGTCGTAAGAATTAAGAAGATGAATTATTTGTAACCGCATTAGAAATATATATGATTGAGCCAAATAGTTTATACGAGATTTGTAGAGATTGAATTATATACTGTCTTAAAATAAATTAGGTGAAAAAAAAAACAGATTAAATTTAATAACTAACTATTATAAAGTACATATTTGTGTTTGAAAATTCCAATAATATACCATCAAAATGCGTAAAAAATGTAGGATTTTTCTTTCTAGTAATTTAATAAAGAATTTATAGAAGAAGGAAATATATACGCAAAATATTTTTAATACTATTTATTTAATAAATAATTTTATTTAATTTTTTTCAATTGACAAACATATATAAAGGACCAAATACATATAAAAAAAATTGTATCCACCATCAGTATATAATATAATAGTAGAAACATTAAAGAATCTATGATTACAAAATAAATATAATATGTACACTTTAATACATATGTATATATTATATTTAATATTATTTCACAATCTAAACGTTTGCACAATTCAAAAAAATGAAATAGAAAATAAAATAAAAATTCAACAGTTTGTTTTCCCACAAAATAATAATTCCTTCTTGGTTGTTCTGAAATGTCCCTGAACGCATTTTTCTATATACTATAATAATATATATAACAAAACTCTTAGAACAATAAAATTAAACATTTTATTAGCTTTTGCTGTCCATTTAAACAAGAAATCGATTACTTGACTATATTTACTCCACATTTTCCTATATTTTAGGGTACCGTACACAAAAGTATTTTAAGGACGAAAAATATATTTTATTATTATTTCGTTTTGTTTTTTATACTCACTTGAAAATATCTTAAGATACAAAAATTGCTTATTTTATTGAAATTTTGTAATTTAATAAAAGAAAATAATTCAAAACTTTTTGTGCGACAACAACAGAGTAAGTAAAAAATGAAAATTTTAAATTAATTTATGATTTTCTTTTTGACAACTTTTGTAGCCCCAACAGCAACAGCTACCAAAAAAGACTAGATATAGTAATTTCCTCCGTCAAAAAGAAGATATTTAAAAAAGAAAAATTGTAACTAAATTTTAAATCGTTTTTTTTTTTTATAAAATTTTTAAAAGCATATAAAAACCAATTACAACATAAAAAATAATAATTTATATTATGTAACAAAGTCACTCCATAAAAGTGTTAAGTTCAAAACAGATTTTGTTTCTATTATTTTAACGAGAAAACTTTTTAAATATTTAAAAAAAAAAAAATTCATAAAAATTAAATTGTATGGAAAATATAAATGTGGTTGGTAAAAATTATTATAATTAAGGATTTTGGTTTTGAAAATATTTTAATTTAAGGATTAAATAATATTATACAGAGCTAAAAAATTGAAAGGAAAAGTGATAAATTGAATTAGTTTTGATGCTAAACAGTTTTTTATGTGATAAATTTTTTTTTTAAATTTTAAAAATCATGAATAATTTAGTATATTACTTTTTTTTTCGAAGAAATCTATAGCCAAAAGCGATGATATTGACATTTTTTTTTTAATAGTATTATAATACTTTGTCAATTATTCATAACTAATGTTTAAAGTTAACTTAATATTATCTGTCACACTAATCTTTACTGTGTTTTAATTAAGTCATTATCAGAGTGTCGAAAAGGGATGTACCCCATAATTGCTCCAGTGTAGGCGTACGTTTTCATTAGCATATGATTATCCTTTTATAACAGAATTATACATACATATATGGTATCATATAATTCGTTTCTGACAACAATTTCAAAAAATTCGAAAATCTAAATATTATTTATATACTCGTAAATACATATTTCCTTCTCTGCATAAATTTACAAAATATTGTTTAAATATTTTAAAAAACCAAATTGTAAATTCTTTCGGTCACACATAAAAAAGCTACTGTGAGAAAAATTGATGATATCTCACAAAGTTTTAGGCGAAAAATATAATAAAAAAAAAAAAATTATGTATGTATGTATACCCATCATAAAATATAAGATTTATTTGTTTCTAGTAAAAGTTAACTTATTTATCCTTACTACATAGCATCTTTCAAAACATTATAAAAAAAATACATATATTTGAAAAACCCTATGAATAGTTCATAAAAATATTTGGACATAAATCTAATTTTTGACTTCTAACAAAAATGTAAAATAAATAAATCCTTATTTTTCTATTGGATCGAAAATGTTATTAATCAGAAATCTGTTATCAAAAATATTCTATATATGAAACCCACTCTTGGGATTTTGGACATATGTCAGCTATTCGCCAAAAAAAGGTTCATAATAAAAATGAAAAAACTTTATTTATATAATTTTCTTTTTTTAAGAAAATTGAATTGACCTAAAATTTTAAATTTTAAACTTTATTTTACCATTTATATTAACGAAATATTTCTGTATTACATATCTATGGTCACACTAGGAAATTGCAAATTTTTTCTTTTTCATTTTAGTTAGGAAATATCATCAAAATAAATTTTATTAAAAATATAAAATATTTTCAAATTTACATAGTATGTATATAGTTATTTAAGAAAGTTAAAGTTAAATAAAAATATATTTGACAATATTTTTAGACTACATATATTTATAGCCAATCTTAGAAGTGGGTAGAGAATAGAGATATATATATACCACCATTATTATTTTGCTTACATATTTCGTCTGTAAGATTAATTCTCGTGAGAATTATAGAGAATACTTTGTGTTAGTATATTATTTACTATGATGATTATTAGTATTACTAACATTACCTGGGGTACTTGAGAAAAATTGTGTACACATGCGACTAATGAAAACTCCACATTAAATAAATTATCCAACGTTGTTAGCTAATTTTATTTTATTTGTTCAAAATTTTAATTATATATAAAAAGAATATTAAAGCATATCTTATAATTTTGTAAAATTAAAGAAAATGGTTAGACGGGTTAACTTTACATTTTATTTTATATATTTTTTTAATTTAATTTACACCTTTTTATTTACTAATAAAAAAGTGTAAATTAAGTTCATTTAAAATATGAATAAAGTTAAAATTTCATATTGTAAATATAGGAAAATATTTGCAAAAATAGGAAATAAAATTCTGCACAATTAATCCACGTTAAATTCATCAACATAACAATTTAGTTGTTTTTTATCAATTAAGATTTATCCCAAAATTATATTTGTGATATAGATATACCCTCCAATACTAATCCTTTATCAAATTTTCAATATTTCTGACTTGTACTTGGCCACATTATGACTATGTTCTTTTCTACTCTAAACTCTAAAGTGATGAATACGATCACTACTTTTTCTTATAAAAAAATATTCAATGCAATATCGCATAGAGAAAATTAATTATGCTTTTAATTATGGAATTATGGTGTAACAATATACCACTTTTGATATTTTCTTGGTGAGTAAGTAATAATAAATTATTATACATACATAATTGGATTTTGGATATCCTGGGATAATTTTTAGAATATCTTTTATAGCCATTTGTCCCCACTTTACTGTAATTATGTAATATGAATAAAATTAATTTATTTTAATCTTGTAATTTTATATAAAAAACATAAAAACTAAATTACTAATTAGTATATTTTTAAAAATTTGTTAAAAGTAAAATATTTTTGTATGTTTTAAATTAAATTTGTTCTAAATTAATCTATTTGCGTTAATATACTTGATTAATTCTTGAGAAACAATTTCTGAAAACCAAATGATTCTTCAATTTTCTACAAAATTCCATTTTTTTTCTCATTTCAAATAATACTTTTTTAAGGATTTTTCTATTAATAAAAAAAGGAACATTTCTTTTCACTTTTTTAATATACGAAACTAATTTTTACCAAAAAAAAAAACGAAAAAAGTGAGAGAAAATTTTATAATAATATTTAATGAAGTGAAAACAAAATTTGTTATTTTATTATTTTTTGAAAATGTTTTGATTTAATTTTAATTAATTAACTGAAATAAAAAAAAATAATAATTGTATATATATATATTTCTGTTAACATTTATGTATATATTGGTTTATGATTTTGTAAAATAAATAATAGAAAAAAATATATTCTTTTTTTTATGTATTTATTTATGCTATTTTTTTTCCGAAATCTAAAATTTCAATTAACCGAAAATTTCGTACAACGTATAAAAAAAAACCCCAAGAAGGATTTTTGTGTTTATTTGTAAAGGCTTTAAAAAATAATTTAAAAATAAATATATATATGTATATAAGAAAGTCCTTCATAAAAGTCCTTGTCATACAATACAAAGTAAAATCCATTTGTACTTAAACTTAAAGCCTGAAATGAATTGAAAACAGTAAAAATAAAAATAGCATTCCATTTATTTCGCAAAAACCTCGAATAATTTTATCTTTACAGTTCAAAATTTATAATTCCTTATTCAAGTTTTTGATCTATTTTGAAATTATTTTGGAATTATTTACAGAAAATGTTTTATGATTTTTGTGTAAAGCATTTTGAAGTAATCGAATTTTGTTGTTTAAATGCTACAATAACATTTTGAAATTGATGTGAAAATAATTCTTTAAATTATTGTTTATGATGTCAAATAAATTGATAACATTCCAAAATATTGTCCCACGCTGACTGTAACCAAGAATTATTCAATTTTCAAAAATGAATTTTATAAAAAACATACTGAAAAAGTCATCGTATAAGCTATAATAATATTCAGTATTTTTATATATGTACGTACTTACATAAAAATTCTTTTTCTGACATTCATTTTTATGTAAATTTTCTATAAGACAAATAAAACTGCAATTTTTCATTTATTTTTCATATTTTTTAATATAAATAAAATATCTCAAGAATTTACTTCTTTCTACGTCATCACCTCTCGACATTAATAGGTCAAATGCAATTTCCCATTTTTTCACTATATGTATACGCTTCCAATTATATTTTATTTGATATTAAATTAAAATAGAAAAATTATCATATCGTTAATTTTATTTTTTGATTAATTCTTTTGTTTCAAGCAATTTTTTACTTTATTTCCAAGACTCGAAATTATTAAAATATTGTGTAGATTCCTTTGTGAAATAAAATTTTCAATTTTTTCGCTATAACTTGTATTATAGCATAAAAAAATATGTCCAGCATAAAAAAATATATATACACCATATAGTAAGTATATATATACTCGTATTTATATTTTAAATGAAAAAGGGAACCAAGAAAATCAACACAATATTAAATTAATATTTTCCAAATGGAAAATGACATCTTGATATAATAAATTTTTTGTCTTTCTTGAAAAAGAAGATGAATAAAAAAGGAAATATTTTATATACATAAAAATGTTTAAGTTGAGAGAAAATTCTAGCCTGTGGCACTGGCACAAGAATCCATAAAGAAAAGAAAATTCTAAGAAACTTAACTTCTTCAACAGCTAAAATAGAAACACTCAAACTCAAAGGATGATGCAAGGATATTTACAATAATTATATTTTTCATTGTGCCTAGTTGTCAACTTTACTATACATTTTATATTCAACAATTTGTTAATATTTGTTTTTTGATGTTGTGACAAAAGTGTAAAATAAAGTGTTGACTTGAATATGATTTTTGTTTGGGTGTATAAAACGTATCGTATTGTAGTTAAGTAAATATCAAATTATGAGTAAACAAAAATATAAAGGATATTTCTTTTGATAATGTAATATACATATTATATAGTGTAAAACGTATCAATGGAGAAAGATAGAGAGGAAATATTATTGATTGATTGATGTATCTGATGTGCCTTCTAAAAACCACATGGCGTTTCGAAATGAGATGAATAGCAGCCCTGTAGTTTGTTTTGCTTGCAACTTAGGTTTAAAGGATCTTCGTTTGTTGCGTTACACACATTTAGTATATTGTATAAAAATATATAATCATTACGAGGGAGTTCTGTAAAATATATGGTATACTTGTTTTTAATTCGGATTATAGAGTCTATCAAATAAACAAATTTATTTAAAATTAATAATATCATACAAAAAATACCCATACTTTATAAAAATAAAATCATTATCTAAAATTTTCACTTACTGTGTGGAAAGCATATGAATTTTACTAATGCAATATATATAATAGTGAATTATGAATTATTTCAAAAGTTTATTAATTTCCAAAAATTCAGTTTTGTTTCTGGTTTTCCGAAAATTCATTAACTATTTCGCTTCAGCTATTATATCAATACCACATTAAGCATAGAATAGATCAATACCACATTAAGCATAATTAAAACCGTATATGTAATAATTTGAACATCTCAGAATTTTGTCTAATTATTTAATTTTGTAAAAATATTTTCAAATAAAATAAAATAATTTACTTTATATGAGTTTTATTTATGATTTTGTAATCAAATTTATTAGTTATTTTTACAAAATACTATCAAAAGACAATATAGTAGTAAAGTAATAATATTGAACATAGTATAATACTGTATCTTAAAATTACAATTAATTTTTTAATAATTACATTTATAATTTTCAACTCTCTCTCTGTAAACGAATAAAGATTAAGAAGATAGGAAATGAAATTTATTTATAAAGTTTCAAGAATGTTGCAAACCAATAAAATACAATTTATTGATTCACAGCAAAAAGACAACATTACAAACTTTTTATTAATAATAATTATATGGATGGCTCAGAGCTGAACCGAACCAAGTCAGAAAAATATTTACGGGTTAAGTATATCAACTCTAATTAATTCCATGAATGTTTTTATAGCTTATTTCTACAATAATTGCATTAATAATTAATGCAATCATTGTATAAATAATTATTGCATCTATTATACATAGAAGCAACAAAAACATTCGAGGAATTAATTAGAGTTGATATACTTAACCCTTAAATATTCTTCTGACTATAGGTTCGGTTCAGCTCTAAGCCATCCATATATCCAATGAGATTATTTTATACCTCAAAGGTCAATAATACATTTTTTAATTATGGTCGTCTACAAATAAATAATTGTAAAAAAAAAGTTCATCTTCATGTACCTTTATTACCTGGTTTCAAAGTTAACACAATTTTAATTAAAAATTGTTTTGATTTATTTACTTTAAAAAAAGAAGTAAATAACAAATCAATTGGAAAAATGAAAAACTTTAGTAATAAAAAATATAACATTTTTTTATAGAACCAAAAGTATAAAGAAATTATTTTAAATATGTAATATTGTTTTCTGAATTTCATTAATATATAATTTTATGTTGTTTTTTGGTTGTTGCTCAAATTTTGAAAAAAAAAAATTATATATATTTGATACCTGTATTTGATTTAAGAATAAAATATTTATAAAATTCGAAATGAAAATATGAAAATATTTGACTAAATCATATTCAGTTAACCATAGAAGAAAAGAATCAATTCTTTTACGGAGCCCACATATTTTTCAAAATTTTCTGTTCACAAAGTAACTAAAAAGAATGTATTTTTTCATTTTATAAAAAAAAAATCTATAATATAACATTCAACATAAATTAAATCTATTATGTATATGTCAAAATTTTTTTTATACATTTTTGCCACTCTTAAAAAATTCAGTTTTCTATGCCTATTGTCATCAAAAGTCAACATAACTTTTAGAATAGGAAATATTTACGTACGTATATATAAAAAGTAAAAAAAAAATTGATCTTTTTCAAAATTCATGTACCTACATATTTTTCTTTCTGTTTGAAAAACGACCGCTGCCACACAATTTGATATTTACAAGATTTTTGTTTTTTTTTTTTGTTGCTGTGGTAAATAAAATGTTTCTGCCTTTTGGCAATAAGAAAATTTAGTAGTTGCTATTGTAAAACAAAAACAGTTGATTTTTTTTTATTTACATACTATATAAATATATAATAGTATCCTGTATACCAAGACGGATCCTTATACGAAATAAGGAATCTAAAAGAATAATGAAAAACCACAAACATACATAAATATCTGGTTACTATCTGTATTCTGTATATACATTTATATAGTATGATTTAAATTCAGTAGATATTTTGTTATGTTGTTTTTTTTGTTGATCAAAAAGGACATTCAACAGTTATCAAAA
Source organism: Empis stercorea (assembly GCA_949752835.1). NCBI lineage: Eukaryota > Metazoa > Arthropoda > Insecta > Diptera > Empididae > Empis > Empis stercorea. The sequence goes on along the minus strand of OX457086.1, from coordinate 60,883,562 downwards.
ATAGTAAAATTAAAACAAAAAAAAAATTTAAGGAAATATGAGATGTTCTCTTTTTTATGTCACATTAAAAGAACGTTTTTTTTTAGGACAACATAATTTCATTGTAGGCGAAGTAGGAATTTTTTTTGCCTATGTTTTTGGCTACAGCACTTATATAGAATATAAAATACGTTTTTTTTGCTATCCTTTTATATTTTTGTTTCAAATTTTAATGGTATAGAATAGAGAATATTGATAATAATTGTATATGAAAATTGGTCTCTTGCTTTCAAAGAATTTTGTTTTTGCTTTTAAAAGCATTACAGAACAAAAAATTCCAATTGATTTTCCAATTTATCAATTTTTATCACGTAACAAAATCTAGAGAAGAAAAAAAGTTATCATAAAACAAAAATTATTACAAAATCGTCATAAAAATTTTAAGAATTTTTATCGTTAATTCTTTTATTGAAAAAGGATATAGTCAGAGTCTCAGAGTAATCGAAAAATTCATTGAATATTTATTTGAAAATTCAAAAAATTAAGGTTTTTTTTCTGAATATAGCAAATATTATTTTACTTTGTATCGTTTTTCTAAGAAACAATAATTAAATCATTAAATTTTATCTCTATAAAAAATATATAGAGATACAAAAAAATATGTTATGAAACAAAATTTTCTTATGAAAGAAATTTTTTATTTAAATAGGAGTAATTGTTAGTTAAAATGTAAAAAAGTTTATAAACTTTTTAGGGTAATGGTAATATAATTTTAAAAATAAACATATAAATTCAATTAAAATCATATTTTGTAAATTTTAAGCCAAGACAAAGACAACATTATATTAACATACATTGATGATAACTTGTGACTCTTATTACAGTTTTAATGTTTTTTCACCTCAACAGATGGTTTTAGGCTAAATTTTAAATGTTATTTAAATTAATATTGATGCATATATCAATATCATATCCAATTAAAAGGATATACTTAGTTTTAAATGTGAAAACTTTCTCATTATACTCTCCGAAATTTAATCCTTACAATACAAAACCCCATTAATATAATAAATCATATTTTAAAACTTATAGACTGTAATATATAGTATATAAAAGACATCATAAATAAAGAAAATTAACATTAACATATAAATTTATTTAATATTTTTCCTCGATCCTCGAGTTAAATTTACAGTTTTAATTTAAAACATTAATTATATTTCCGGAAAATTGCCACAATAAAGAACATTATAAAAAAACATATTATTTTATATTATTATATTCAACACTTTGCACTTTTAACAAGATATCAAATTTCATTTTATTATAAAAATAAAACTCTTCGTATAATAAAAGTAGAATTAATTTATATTAATTTTTATTATACGATTATATAATGTAACTATAAATTAAACTAAAACAAAAAAACAACCTAAAATTGAATGAAATATCTTATAAAAAAAGAGATTTCTCTTTCTCATGGTTATATAAAGTTCTTAAATTCTAATTCATTTTACTAAATACGAAATGAATCCTAGAAAATGTTTTAGTTGAAGACATAAATTAATTTTTGTTTTGTAGAACCCACATTAATGGATTTAATGTAATGTAAAACATAATTTCCAGAAAATTGCATAAATTTATGCTTCTTGCCTCTAAATCTAAATGATTTTACTATAAGCATATATATAGGTCATTGTTGATAGTATAGAAAAAATACCAAATAAGAGGATTAAATTACTTCTAAGGATATATTTAAATATTTAATTTAAAGTAATCTTGAAGGTGTTAAGTAAAAAGTATTAAATTGCTTAGGACATTGTCTTTTGTCCTTAAATACCATAATATTTTTTCGTGGTTTGAAAATAGCAGGAGCTTAAATTAAATTGGATTTTTTTTATGTGGTATTTAAAAAAAATTTAAAACAGTGAAATTTATTGACAAGCTAATCAGGCAATCCTTTGTTGATTTTAATTGAATTATTAACTAAATTTAGGGTGAAAATTAAAAAGAGAAAATTTATTATATAGAAATATACGAAAAAATATGTTATTATAGAAAATTTCCTTATGAAAGAAAATTTATTTAAAAGAAAAACAGTGGTTTAACCTCTTAAGCTTAATGAACTTGGATTTTTCTTTTTTTAATTTTTTTTAATATATAAATTTAATTTCCATTTATTATTATATGAAAAACCAATTTAACATTGTAATGTTGGTATGTTGGTTAAATTTTTTTTTTTCAAAAAGTTTTAAATTTCCTAAAAAACAAAAAATTATAGAAACTTGAGGTTTATTAAAATTTTATGCAAATTTTTTTTTTTTTTCAAAATTAAACCAAAAGAGGAAATAAATTGAATTTTAATAAAAAAAATTGATTTTATATATTAATTTCAGTATAAAACTTTTAATCTTCTTTTTTTATATTTGCTTTTATTTTCAATCATATATTCATGAAGGATAATTATTCTCGCTCCTAATATTTTTGAAAAAATCCTTTTTGTTTTTAAATAAAATTGTTTTAAAAATTTAATATGTCGTTTCTCTTTTGCATAATTTAAATTCTGCATACTTTATTATTTATAATATTATATACTCGTAACTCGTAACGTAATTATCAATAAAATGTGAAATGGTAATAGAAAAAACCTAAATTATAAATTTAAATTTACAAATATTATTGGAACTGAGAATTTGCTGTTTGCTGGTGGTATATCATATTCATATATAAATTCTAATTGTGATGAATAATTATAATGTTAGTGTTATAATATCAAATAGAACACGTAATTAATTAAATTTACTTACTAGCAGAAATTCGAATTTTTTTTTAGCAAAATTGATATTTGAATAATATTTTCATTTAATAATGTAAATAACGAGTATATATGTAAATTTGAAATCTTGACATCATTTTTAAACAATTTTGCTAAATTATACATATTTTACATAATTACATATTATACATAATTACATATGTATTAAATTAATTTTCATATAACTCTACAATCGGAAAAAACATCAAATATAAGAATACATCATAATCCAGATTATTGGTTATATTACATAATTCTTGATTGCGTTTTTTGAAATACGATATAATTTATATAAGAGAAAAAATCAATTACATATTTCTAAGAACATATCCTTCTATGTGAGAAAAATATTATTTTATTATTTAATTAAATATTTAACATTCTCAATTTCATATAAAAATAATTATAATTGAAAAATTATGTAAACCACCAATACAAATAGTGCTTTTTTTAATTAAATTTTCCAGGTAATCAAATTTGATTTTCTTCTAAAAAAAGATTAAAAAATATTGTACTCAATACGGTTTTATGTTTTAAGTATGTTGTATATTGGTTTTATTAACAAATGTAATATAACATTATAATCGCAGACGAAAAATAATACATATATGTATATGCATGTATATATACGAGCGACGTACGTACAAATTTCTTCACCTGATTACACAATAATGAAAATGATTTTCATTGAAGAAAATTAATATCCTGTAATAATTTTGTTTTGTGTTGGCATTGATTTTATTTTTTAATTATTGTTGGAAAATATTTTATTATATACAATTTTTTATTGATCAAAATTTAATAATAATTAAAGATGATCGATTTTAAAGAGTTTAATATTTTAGAAATGTATATAAAATAATTTTAAAAAATCTTTAACGATTGATTAAAATTAACATGAATTTTTTTATTTCAGGATAGCAAATCAATTATACAATTGTATATAAATTCAAGACAAATCATTGGATAGTCATTTTTTTTTTCATTTATTATTACAAATTATAAAATAAAGAATGCGTAATTTATCAATAACGATAATATTAATTGGCTGTTGGCTAACATTAGCAACTTGTGAATCTTCTTCTATTCATGGATCGAATGAAAATAATAAAAATTCATTATTAGAATCTTCTGGTGATTTAGAAGCAGTTGATGGTTATGGTCGGTTAAATAATAATATGATGGATAATATGGATAAACGTGCTGAAAGATATGGTTTTGGTTTGGGTAGACGTGCATATACGTATACATCAAGTGGTTCTGGTGTCAAAAGATTGCCAGTCTATAATTTTGGTTTAGGTAAGCGTGCTCGACCATATTCATTTGGTTTAGGTAAACGAAATAATGATATTGAGAATTCAGACAATGAAGAAAATGATGGTGCAAATAATGCTGAAAAATTATATGGATTATTAGAAGCATATTATAGTAAGTTTTTCTATATTTTTGTTAATCATTATCGTGGTTGATTTAAGTTTAATTATTATAGAAGAGTAAATAATTATTAATATAATTATTTATGTTATTAATACAAATTGTAATGTAATTATTATATTTGCGGTAGTATATGTTTAATATTGTAAAATTAAATTACACATAATCTCATTTTTTTAAAATTCACAACATTAACAAATTATAGCCAAAAATTAGAACCAAAATCTTATCCTAATTATGTACATATAAAGTAAGAAGTTATGAATCTAACATAAAAAAATTAATTTAATATTTACCATAAATTCATTTTCCTCTTGTCTTCATATAATTAAGATTTTTATTAAATCATAAAAATTATTTGGAAATTTATTCAAAAAATTTGTTATTCATGATTTTTTTTTGCCTTAAGAAGTAATACATTAAAATTGAAGAAAATTAGAAAATCTTCTTATATTTTACTTTCCATCATAGGCTGCTAAAATTACCTAATATTTTCTAACCGAAATTATATAAATAAATTAAATATGAAGATTATTTTCGTATATAAACCTAGGGAAATGGTTACTTTTATTAGCGTTCCTCACCTATACAAGTTTGATTTTATATATGTTAGGTAGGTTAGGTTATATGTTATAAACACTTCACTTATTTACTTATTATAATTATAAATAAAGATTTTGATTTACTTAATTATATACTTAATTAATTCTTATTTTTATTTTATAGATATTAAAAGAAATCGGCCGTACAGTTTTGGTTTAGGCAAACGTGAACCAATTAATGAAGAGAAAAGACGATTTGATTTTGGACTTGGTAAACGATCGATACCAGATGATGAAAGACAATATAATTTTGGTATTGGTAAACGTATACAATTTAATTCTAATTTTGATGGACCACCATATGACTTTGGACTTGGAAGACGTTAAATTCTATACCAAAAGAAAAACTGTAACAAAATCCTTTCAAAATATTTATTCTATTTATTCACAAAAAAAAAATAACTTTAATTATAAATGCAAAAAAAAAAATAGATATTTAAAATTGAAAAATTGCAATAAAATGATTTTTTAATGTCCAGCTAAATTATTTTATTGCATTTTTCGTTTTATTTATAACTTTTTCAGAATTCAAAAATTACTATATATAAAATATACAAAAACTTATATATTTATTATATATACATATATTAAACTAAATTATCTTTATACTTACAAAATATATTATATATAACAATCTGTAAAATATTTATGTGAATATTAATAAAATTTAAATATTAAATAATTAAAAAATGTTTATAAAAAAAATCCCCCCGAAACAACATTTTAGCCCTTTTTTGAATTAATTTAATTATAGTGGAACTGGATCACTTTTGCAAAAAAAAAGTTTATTGTATATTTTGAATTTTTAACTAAAAATTAATATTGAATTATTTTGAAAAATTTTAATATTAAATTTTAGTTACTGGAACAAATATATACATATTTAAATGTCAAATTAATAAATTGCTTATCAAAAATTTATTCGTTAAAAAAAAAATTAAAAATTTCAATTTTACATATTTTAAAAAATATGCTATCAAATTAAAAATTATATATTAATAAAAATCAAAAATATATTGTTAATTAGAAATATAGTGCCAGACATAAATATATAAAATTTAAAAATACAGAAAAGTTCAATACATACATATATGTAATATGTTGCGTATAGTATTATTACTACATAAATGTATGTAATATTTAATCTGATGTTTGAATAATTTAAAGTAAAAATTAATAATATTCAAAAAATAATAATTAAAAATAATATATTATGTACCTTTTACTTTATTATATATATATGTATATATTAAACATATATATTAACATTATATTTAATGGTTAGTAAAATTCAGCAAATATCAATTAAAATCATGTCTAAAAATAAAACTGACTAATAGAATTGCATTCGTTGTATTTAATTTAAAAAAATATATATTATGTAAAAATATAAAATTAAATAAACATTAAAATATACAAAAAGAACATTAAAAAAAATAGTTTTATGAAATTATTATATATACAAAATATTTTTGAATATTTTAATTAATTCTTAATTTTCAAATAATTATATATAAAAAAAATATTAACAATAATTATGGGAAGTGTAATTTAAAATATATTTAAAAAAAAAAATTATATATTTAAAATATATACTTTTAAAATAACAAAAATATATAAATAAATTTGATTTTTAACAGGAAATGAGGGCAAACAAACTAATTAGAGTATAATTTTTGTTTCGTTTTAATTTCGTTTTGGAATCTGCAGAATCAATTTTGTAATATTTTTTTTTTGTAATGTTTTTCTCATATTGCAACAAATATATCACTCAAATGGTAGGTAAAATTATGTTATAATTTAGAAAAAGTAAAAAAATAAATATCATTTTTTCTCATAAAACATTTAGTAGTTAAGTTAGCTGCAAATAAGGCTTCTGGGTTCCACAATCGTTTGAAGTAATTGAACCTACGAAATAATGACGAAATGAATAACAACAATTTAAATTTTCTGTTATTTAATTTAATACTTTCTTATATAATTTAAATTTGAAAGGAAAATAACATTTAAAACATTTATTTAAAAAAAAAATTAATATCAAATTCAAAAAAAAAAAACTAAACACTACGAAATTATGCTTTTTATAAAATTACATTTAAAAAATATATAATAATAATAATAATATAACTAATATAACTTTTTGTAGAGTTATTTATATCTTCCCAATACAATATAAAATATTCTTATTAAAAAACTTCATTAATACCAAGTTTAGCTAGAATTAAATCAAATGCAAATACAGAACTTATAAACGTATAAGGTTTTCCACGTATTATACCAAAATCTGGTTCTAAACTTGGTAAAGCTTTTGGTGAAAATGTTTGAATATTTTTAACCGTAATTGGAATAGATAATTTACGAACATTTTGTTTCATTTTTTCTTTTCGTAAAACATGTTTTTTAGTTTCTCTCAATAAATAAATTGCTTCAGGATCGATCATAAATTTACGAATTTTCTGAATAAATAAAGAAATATATATATATAAAAAATCATAATCAAATTAATTAATTAATTATTACTTGTCTTTTGATTGGACAATGAGCAAATATCCATATTAATGTACAGAGAGTATTAAATATTCCACAGTCTTTATCACACCAACGCAATAGCATTTGAGCAATTGTAACCAGACCATTTTCTTGGAATGTATTTGCTGTTGTACTATTATATCTAGCTAAATTTAATATAATTCGACTACAATATTCAATAATTTGTTTATCAGCTTCTGAACGAATAGCTTGTGCCATTATACCATAACAAAATGTTGATATAAAATTAGAATGTTCCATTAAAAGATGTGGTACAGTCCGTGACATATTTTCTGAAATAACAAAAATTTGTTTTTTTTTATATATTTATATTATCAATCAATAATTTACCTATTCTTAAGAGAACACTTAATGCTTCCTGAACATTAAATCTACCCTTTAAAAATTTAACCGAAGCAGATATTTTATATTTTACTGTATTACATGCAGTTGCAGTTTTTTTTAATTCCTTAATTCGTTCACGTATAACTAATAATTTTAAACTACGATATTTTCTTCTCACTCGATATCCTCGCCAATATCGTTGAATAATTTTTGCAGCTCTTTTTCGTTGCAAAAGGTCTTTCATTTCTGGTGTCATCATTGTGTTAAAATGTTTTCTAGCTAAAAATCCTCGAGCAAATGTTTGTATATTTAAAATGGATTGCTTTAATTCGACATAATTTTTACGAGCTTCTAGCATTTCCTTGTTACCACGATAAATTTGCTGAATTTTAATTGTTGCTGCTTTTAATTCTACGAACTTATTATGTTCAATTTTCATTAGTTGTTTTGATCTGAATTTACGTTGTATACAAACAATTAAAGAATGTATTAATAAATATTGGCTTCTTAATTTCAGCATTTCACGTTTAGCACAATATCTCTGTTGTATAATTATAACAGATCTTTTCAATTTTAAATATTTAGTTCGTTCATGTTTCATTTTTAGGTAAGACTTAAAAGATTGTTGAATTAATATTGTTGATTGTCTAATTTTTAAATATTTTAATTTATCTAATCGCATTTGTAGTGTGGAACGAAGACGCTGTTGAATAATATTAATACTTTTTATCTTTAAGCGATAATCATTACGATCTTGCCACAAAGTTTTCAAAGAACGGAACCATCTCTGTATTTGAATTGTTGATGATTTTTCTTTCATAAAACGTTTACGTTGTATTTTCATGGAAATGTAAGCACGAAAATATCTTTGTATAGTAATTGTAGATTGACGCAATTTTGTATATTGTAATAAAGCTTTATTCATTTTTAAATAAGCTATAAATTTACCCTGAATAAGAATAATGGAACGCCTCTGAATATCGTAATTATTTTTTATATTTTGCATTAATCGATTTGCTCGATATTTTTGCTGAATTGTTAACGTAGCTTGTTTTAATTGTAAATATTTTGATCTTTCTTTTCGCATTGCCATTCTCGCTCGGAACTGTTCCTGAATAACAAGAGTAGCTAATAGTAAGTTGTCATAATTATTACGTACAATACGCATACACAATGTAGCTCTCAATTTTCTTTGAATTGTAATTGCTGACGATCTTAATTTAATATATTCTTGACGTTGTTTTCTCATTGCTACAAAAGCACGAAATTTTTCTTGAATTAGGCAAACTGATTTAATTATTTTTAAATATTTTACACGTTGTTGACGCATTTTAATTAAAGCCCTAAAATATTGTTGAATAATAATAGTTGATTTTTTCAGATCATTAAATGATTTTTGTGCACTTTTCTTTAAACGCATTGCCCTATATTTCTGTTGTAGAACAGTGCAGGCCTTCTTTAATTTTAAATATTCATTACGATTTTTTCGCATCATTAAAATTCCTTTAAATTTCTGCTGAATAACTATTGCGGATTGTTTTATTTGAAGAAAACTAATTTTAGCTATATGCATTTCACAATTTGCTCGATAGCGTTGCTGAATGACAATTACAGATTTTCTTAATTTTAAATATTCATTTTTCTGAACATGCATTAGACAATTTGCTCTAAATTTTATTTGAATGAACACACATGCTTGGTGTAATTTTAAATATTTTTCACGTTGTAATTGCATTGATTTGGTTGCTCTAAACTTACGTTGAATAAATATTACAGTTTTTCTTAGGTTCAAATAATCTGCGTACTCTTTACGCATAGCATACAATGCTCTGAACTTCTGCTGTATTAAAAATGCAGCATTTTTTAATTTCAAATATTCTTGACGATGTTTTCGCATTAAACAAATACTTCTATATTGCTGCTGAATAATAATAGTAGCTTTTTTCAATTGCAAAAATTGGGAATGTTGTTTATTTTTTAATAAGTTTGCTCTGAATCGACGTTGAATTGAAATTGAAGTTTTTCTTAGTTCCAAATAATTTGCACGTTCATTTCTCATTAGACAATTTGCTCTGAAACGTTGCTGCATCAAAATTACATTGTATTGTAAATGAATAAATGTATAACGAACTTTCCGTGATAATAATGTAGCGCGTAATTTTCTTTGAATTAAAATCGTATTGGAACGTAATTTTTGATAGTACAATTTTTGTATTCGCATTTTGATAATTGCCCGATATTTTCGTTGAATAAGCACTACAGAACACTTCAACCGATTGTAATTTTCTCTTTGTAAACGCATTTCTCGATTTGCACGAAATATTTGCTGCATCCTTATAATTTTTTGTCGGTTAATAATATATTCAGCATATTCTTTTCTCATTAATAAAGTAGCTATCCAACGATGTTGGATTATAATAACACTTTGACGAATTTTTCGATATTTTTCAAATTCTTTATAACATAACTTATTTGCTCTATAACGATTTTGTACAATTAAAACTTTTTCCTTCAATTTTATATAATTTTCTCTTTGCGACTGCATTAATTTATAATTTTTAAATTGTTTTTGTATTGCAATTGCGGCGTGCCTTTTACCAATAAATCTTGCTCTGTCTATTCTCATTTGTAAATGAGATTTCCAATATTTTTGAATTGTAATTGTTGCAGAACGTTTTATCAAAAATTCTTTTCGTAATTGTATCATTTTGAAATATGATTGTATTTTTGCTGCACTTATAAACTGTAATTTTGTTCGTCTATTAAATTTAATAAAACCATTTATAATTGATTGTAATTTTTTATGAATTATAAATGATTTTATTGTACGTTGTAAGATAATAGCTTTTTCATATTTTAATTTTGCTTCAGATTTTATTTTCCGTATAATTGGAACAGCATATTCAATTTTTCTAGCTAAGATCATTTTTTTATACCAAAGTTGTATAGTAACAATACTATTTCTCATTTGAATATATTTTGCTCTTTCATTGATTTTTAATTTTGTATGTCTGTACCAACGTTGAATTAAAACGATACTATTTAATGTAGTTTTTAATCTTTTTCTAGCCAATAATCTCCGACAATATTTTTGTAGACATATTGCAGCAATTGATCTTTCCCATTTAAATACTTCAACATATTTCCTAGCCATATAACTACGAAATAATGACTGAATAGCTATTGCTGCTTTATTTTTTCGCATTTCTTCTTTATATATTATACGCCTTGTAATAATAACTTTAAGCCATGAGTTACGCCACCATTTTTGTAATACAGTTGCTGCGGCAATAAATTTCGGTGCACGAAATTTATAAATAATTTGCCATAGTAATGATAAAGTTTTTTCACGATGACCATCAACAATATCAGCAGCAGAAATATTTCCTTTTAAATCAAATTCAGCATCGAATAAAGCCTTTAAACCTAAATTTACATTAAATATACGTTGTAATCGTGAAATAGCTGGACAACGTAGTTGTTTTGTTAAATCATCACGAAGTAAGATCATTTCCATAACTCGAGTTAATCGTATACCATCACGTAAATCAACAGCTAAATTATTGAATGCATAATCAAATTCATCTATAAAAATTTGTTTATGTGTTAATATGTAACCCATACGTTTCAATTCTTTAGTAATATCACCGACACTTGCAAGTAATTCTGATGAGAATCTTAATAAAATTTCTTTTGTTTCTTTATGTTTTGATTTTTTCACAAATAAACAAGGATTATGTTTAATAATTCGATTTTTTTTTGCTTTATCCAAAAATAATAAAAGAAATAAAATTTTTTGTAATGAAAATGATTTAATATGATTAGAATATTCATCTGATAATGTAAAAGCTTTTGAATATTTTCTTTCCATAAATTTATCTTTAAATAAACGATTTAATATGAATGTACTTAAACCAACAATATCAGAATTTGAATGTAAATGAATTTCTTCATTAAAAACAACTTCTAAACCAATTCGAAGCCATAGTGGATTAAAAGAAAGTAATAACTCTAATATATTTCTTTGCATTACAACATCTAAATGTAAATCACGATCTGTTCGAATTTTAATAGCTCCTTTTTTAATATAAACTGCAACTTTACCACACGGACTACACATTTCCTCACTCATATATAAACGAAATGCAGCTGCACGTAATGCACCCATTCTTGCTTTAGTTAAATATGTCATTGATTGTTCTTCTTTTGTTGGTGCTAAGATTAATTCTTTGTTACGTACTTCATTAAATATCTTACCAACATCAACTCTTTCCTCACAATCTGGATCTAATTCAGCTGGCATTGATACAAGAGCATTTAAACATTTTTTCATTTGTGATTCATATTTTTGTAAAGAATATTCATCCAAATATATTGTATGTGACAAAAATGGATCACAAGTTGTTGTTGCTGCAAATGGATCAGGATTTATGTATGATTTTAAAAGCATATCAGTATTAAATAGTGATTGACGTTCAGGTTCGATTTTTATTTTATGTGGTGTAATTGGTTTACGTACTAAAGACAAAGTTTTCTGAATTCGTAATTTTTTAGGTTGGACCTGTCCCCATTTCTGTGAACGAAAACCAACAGCGGGAAAATTATGAACATCTTCTCCTACATTCAATTTAGTACGTTTTGGTGGCGATACAGCTGGATTGCTCGATTTAGGTATGTGTAAATAATTAGTTGAATTTGGTGAATCATTATCTCGTGTTCGTTTTTGATAATTATTATTTGGTGTATTTTTAAATGATTTGTTTATTGGTTTATATTGATTCCTTGGTGTTTGTGGTTCATGTTTAGCAGTAAATGGACTTAATTTTTTTCGTCGCCCAGCTTCATGTACATTAAAACGACTGGATGCTGCTAAAATTTCACTTTGATTAAAAGCTAATTCAACTGCACTTGTATTCGTTAAGCTATTGTCACCTACAGAACTAGAATTAGATAAATTAAGATCTTTATATTGTGTATTGTTAGGCGAAAGAAATTCTTTTTTTACTCCTTGTGGAAAATTAAAATAACGATTTTGTTCAATCGATTGTATAGTTTCCATATTATTTAAATTTGGCATTGAACCTTGTAAATATTGTGTATTTTTAGTTAAAGATAAATCACGCATTGATTCTGAATATTTCCTTAATGGTGTACCAACTAATTTAATATCACGTTTTAAAGTTTCATCTACATTCTGTTTAGTCAAAACATTTTTAGTATTTTCAGAATTTGGTGACCGTTTATTAGATTCTTCTTCAATGACCGAAAGTCGAGATGATCCAGACGAAATTACATTGTTTTCATTAGTGCCAGAATTATTAATATTTTCAGAATGATGTTGAATGTTTTCATTTATTTCATGAGATGAATCTAAGGAACAACTTAATATTTCATTAGCTTTAGTTTTTATATCAAAAGTTTTATTTATTGTAACCGTTTGGGACAATTTTGTACGCGTTGTACTTTGATCTGCTTCCGATTCTTGTATAAATGTTTTACTACTACTTAATTTATCCGAATTAAGAGCAATCTGTTCTGAACATGGTGCAATAGTAATTTTTGGCACATTAATTTTTTTATATGGTGTACTTTCAAAACTCAAAGCATTTATATTTTTTGTTAAATTTGTTTGTTCTGGCGAACACTCAATTGGTAAACGACGGGGACGTAGAAAACTATCATCAAACATTTTTGTATTGTCACGAACTCCAGTTGGTGTTGGAAGCGATGCTAAATAATCTAAATGACTTGTTCCTTTTGGTTTTGTTTCAGTTTGAGGTGTAAATTGAATTTTATCAAACACTGAAGAAATATTATTTGGTGTCACTGGGCTAATATTTTCCTTATTAGTTGCAGTTGGGGTTTTTGTAGATTTTGTAGTCTGAGAAATTGTATAAATTTCAAAATTACCATCATTTATTTCCAATAATGGTGAAACAGGAAAACTAGATTTTGTTTTATTTATTTTATTAGTTTCGGTTTGTTGTTGTAAAAGACTTTGTCGTTTTCGAGTTTGTTGATTTGATGCCGTTAATTGTTTATTACTACTCCATGTGTGTGACTTTAATTTTAAAGTTTTCACAGGAACATAACCTGACGATATATTAGGAAAGCGCTTAACACCCTAAAAGATTATATATTTAGTAATATTACTACATTATGAAATAATGCGAAATATATTAATTAATATACCGTTTTCGGTTTTGGAACTGACTTCAGTATAACCGTAATATCTTTTTTAAAATTACGATTATCGGTTAATTGTATTGTTTCCTTGCATAAAATTTCCTTAACCGGATTCCAAACAATATTCATTGTTAATTGTGTTTGAGCTGGTATCACATTAGATGTCCACTCTAAGGAAATATTCTGTTCTGGTTTGAAACCTTTTGTTACCATTACCTAATTCAGTAGATTTTTTTAATTTAAAATTTATTTTTAAATTTAAAGTATAAAAAGTTTAGAATATCTAAAAAAAAACACTAAATTTAGAAAAGAAATTAAACTAATAAATTGCGTACAAATATTTTATTTCTGATTTTCCCTGTACATCTATACAAATTTGTTTAAAGTATTAAGTATCCCTTATATATATTGTCTTTAGCATTACCCTTTTATCATTTTGATATATAAACATGTTTTACTCATTATACAAAAGTATTTGTTTTGATTTTTATAAATGCTTGCGCAAGAAATATACCTACAAAATGTATAATATAGTCATTGCATACATTTTTTGAGTATGGTACGAAAATATATGTTATATAGAATCGAGTAATACATATAATTTTCTTATTATAATTGGGAGATTTTCCTGACCTTCTATATAATCTATAAAATATTTTATACAAATTTATTCATAAAAAATTTCATTATGAATATTTTCCCGCCATAAACTAAATAGTTTTAATAGAATGGAAATTTATTATAACATTGCATGATAGATATACGAATACGATAAATTTTCATTGATTATATGTTCAACAAATATTATTATGAAAAGGCAAAATTGTTAGTGCCTTCAAGAGAAATAAACAAATCTGGTATATTAGCATGACATGACAAACTTTTATAATACTTATACTTTTAAAACGCTGAAAAAATTATCAGATTTGGCCTATTAACTGAGGATTTCTTTCCCTTTGATTTTATGGATGTTAAAATCATCGATCAAACAACTAGTTTTCTGCGTATACTGTACATAGTACATATAACATATGAAATGAAATTATGCATTAACAAATTATTATTATACTAAATAGAAAATAAATAATGTTTTTCTTTATAAAATAAGAATTGTATTTTACTTTAATTTCATCATCAGATGGATTCAATATATTTAATATTCTCCGTGCAGTTTTCATTACTGGAATTTCTTCAAATGTTACTATTGCTCTTGCAGAAAATGGAGCTAATATAACATCTGTTGGTTCTTTGGCATCATTTCGTTTTTTATTTAATTTTAAACGTGTCGGCGTTATATTAACCTAAATTATATTTTTATTTTTATAAATCAATTCGTCATTATTAATAATTTTAAAATAAATACTCACTGCAAACGCACTCATTTTATTATAAATTTAATATCTTTCTTTTATTAGGAATTAGGACACAAAATTAAAAGAAATTAAAAAGATAATACAATAATAACAGTACAAAACTTATTTTATATTACACAGTTAGACATAAAAAAAAACTATTAAATTAAAAAGAAATATAAATTATTTGATTAAATAAAAATTAATATGGCTTGTGTAGATCCTCTTCTTTTGCAACTGAACTGAACTGACTGTTTGTAATTTTTTTGAAGTGTAAATTTTTAAATTTTCTGAATTGTCAAAGAGGAATTTGATAAAAACTTTGTTGCCAACATAAAAAAATAAATTTTTATTGATTTGGCGCTTTTCATTGGTTTGAGGATAAGATACAATTTGATAAATGTATTAGCTAAAAATTTGTATAAAATAAATCTTGGATATATTTAAATTTAATTCGTGTACTTTCGAACTGTACTTTCGAGCAAAAATTTAAATAAAACTGTCGTTATTATTTAAATTTTTAAATAATTTTTAAAACAATTATTTTTTTTCGCTTAACATTTTCAATTGGTTTTCATTGCAACTTTAATAATACTAAATATTTTACAGGAAACTGATACAATTTCAATTTTAACATTTTTAATCTTTTCATATATCTAATTCTTTGAATTAAGGTAATTGTGTATTATTAATTTATATAATTATTTTATTGCTAAATCTTTATTATTAATCAATTTTCTATAATTTGAAATTTAAACTAACTTTGATTCTTATTAATATTATTTTTAAGTATAATTATGATTCTTCATCGTCATCGTAATAAACACTTTTGTGATATCCTGGAAATGGTGTTACCGAATCATCATAATCATTAGATTGTTCATCATTATCAGGTGGTGGTTCAACAGCTACATAATATATAGAAAATCCTTTCAGAGATGTGCTTGAATCTGATTCAAATTTAACTATTAGTGTATCTGAATATGAAATTATCGTTGATGGTTTCTAAAATAAAAATTATAAGAAAAAGGAAAATTACATTAAGAATAACATAATTTAAAATTGATTAAAAAAAAATAAAATTATTAGTAAATCAATAAACTTACGTTATTGCCACAAAATTTTCCATGTTTAGATTTTTTCCTATGACTATATTCTTCTGAAATTTCAACATAATCATAATCACATTTTTCTGAATATTCTATTGAAAAACTATTAAAATTAATTTTAACACTACTATCTTGATCAGCTTGAATTCTCCAAATACAATACATATTACGTTTATAAGGTCGATGACCAAATCTAGCATGTGAATAAAATGTTTTAGTTTGATTCGTAGCACGTAAATAACCACCACATTCTAAAAATAACATAATAATAGAAAATTTTATTATTATTTATCAAGAAGAAGAATTTTTTCTCTCAATTTATTTACCTGTTGAATGTGTAGCCATAAATCCTTTTTTCTGTAAACCAATATCCGTTTTTAGTACCATATATAATTCATTTGTAGATGCAATAACTGTGTATGGTTCTTTACCACCACAATAGACACCTAACGTTGAACTATTTTCAGATTTTCCATCGTAGATAGCAACAGAATCATAAATACATTCCTATAATATTTTGATAAAAGATTTAAAATGGAATATAAATTTTTATTAGTTATTGAATATTGTAAGTTAATTTTCTTCAATTTACTGTATGTGAAGAAAATTCTTTTATTTATATTTAAATTTGTTTTGTATTTATTAATAATAATTTCTTTTTCAATTTACCTGATGATTTTCCACTTCGAAATCATGAAATGTTAACTGAATTCGATGACCCGGAATTGTTATAAAATGCCAAAAGCAATATGTATTTCTAGGATAGTTATTTGGATAATTTGGACTATGTATTACACCATACGGTGTACTAATTTGAAATTTACAATTTGTTTCAGTACAATTGTGACCATTTTTATCTAAGGTATAACCATTTCGACAGCTACAATTATATGATCCAAATGTATTTTTACAAAAATGTTGACATCCACCATTATTAATGGCACATTCATCAAGATCTAAAATTGAGAAAACAAGTTAAAACCAATTATTAAAAATGTACTTGCAATTTGTATAGAAAATCAAAAAAAAATATATAATTTAAATTTTTTTTTTACCTGTTAAAATATCTGCAAGAAATCCAGTATGCTGAACTGATTTATCAGAATGAAATTCAATTCTTAATATATTTTGTTCAGAATTAATAAATGGTGGTAATTCATTACCACAATATATGCCAATTTTTTTTAAACGATTATCTTTTAATTTTGAATATAATGTTATATAATCATAATTACATTCTGTATATAAATATTTTGTTCCTTCTAAATCAAAATATGTAAAATTTAGAAAAATATTATGTTTTTCAGGAGCAATAATTTCCCATACGCAATCTTTTAAAATTGGATATACATCTGGAAATGATGGTGAATTCAAAGAAATACCAATTTCTGTAGCATTAATAATACCACCGCAGGCAACTAAAAATACAACAGAAGAAAAAAGTTTATATATGAAAATGTATTTTCTAAAAAAAATATACACAGATTAAATTTCCGATATTTCAATCAAAAAGTTTGCTTTTTTTGCAATTATTTTAGCTATAAAAGTATATTGGGTAAACTAGATATACTATCATTATACAATATAACACAATGCATACCTTCACATGTTTTTCCATCAGTTTGTAAATCATAGCCAGCATTACAATTGCATTCATATGATCCCAATGTATTTATACATTCATGTTGACAACTATTATTTCCAGTTTCACATTCATCATATTCTTTGAGGATTATTGCTGAGAATCCAACTTTTTGTACTGAACTATCTGATACAAATTTTATATACATTTTATTTGAATTAGATCTGTAAAAAAAAATTATGTAATTAAATTTTCTACATAAATTTTAAATATAATTAAAAAATTACTTGATATTTGGTGGTAATTTATAACCACAAAATACACCAATTAATTCTGAATCTGCTGAATCACCATCACGAATTTCAACATAATCATAAATGCAATTATCGTGATTCTCAATTTCAAATGATTGAAATTTTAATGCAACTTGATAATTCTCTTCTACTGATATCTTCCAAATACATTCTTTATCTGATAAATATTCTAATGGATAATTTGGTGAATCAATTCGTCGTGCTTCATTGATAAATATTTCACCGCCACAAATAACTACAAAAAACCGAGAAAAAATATAAAATTTAAATTACAGGATGATTTTGATTATTAAAATTAAATGTTATTTCAAAATGATTTAAATATATTTACATATACATATAAATTTAAAATTTTTAATTATAAACTATTGTTTTTAATTAATAATTAATAAGTAATGTTATACCTTCAAATTCTGCAGAAAATCCTTGAAATCCTTTCATTAAATTTCGATTAACATATGTTAATAACATACGACTAGAATCTGTTATTATTTCCATATAATTATTTTCATCATTATTTATAATATTACCACACAATTTTTTAATTAATGGTGATTTAAACCAATATCCATCACGAATTTCTAAATAATCATTTTCACAATTTTCATTTCCATTACCATTAAATATATTTAATTCATTTATTTTTAATATAATCCTTTCACCCATTGTTGCTGTAATACGCCATTCACAATGTTCAACATTATTTTCAATACTATCATTTAAATTAATATTAAAATTCGGTGATATAATTTTACCATAATTTTGTTGATATGTTCTACCACATAATGGACATTTATATAATAAATTTGCTTGTCCAATATCACCATTACTTAAATGTATACGTTGTCCAATTTCAGGACGTGGTTCACCATCTGGTACAATTGGTGCTATTGTATCTAAATAAACACTTTTTGAAAATGTATTTCTAGCATAATGCATTATTGATTTATAATCATATGGCATTCCCAATGAATCAACATCTTCTGGTGATAGTACATTAAAATTATATTCTTGTCCTTTTAGTATATTTGCACGATTAATTGTTACATGTTGGTCACGATCTATACGTGTATGTTCATGCCAAAAACCAATAACATGTCCTAGTTCATGTACAACAATACCAAATTTTTCACAATTTCGACCAATTGATATAGCCTGTCGACCATTACCACGTTTACCAACAAATGAACAACACCTTTAAATAAAAAAATATATATATAAAACAATATATTATATTACCAAATTAATTACAGAGTGTATATAGGAAAATTACATTAGTAGAATATCATGATAATATTTAATGCCAAATAAATTTCAATTTATGAACAATTGATATATCTTATATACACCCTGTAACTTTATCATTTCCTATCAAATAATGTAAATTAAATATATATAGCTAATAGCTAAGGTAAAAAAATACTCACCCACAATTCCGAACCGTAAAATAAATATAATTTGAATGAACTTTTGGATCACGTTCAACAAATTTAATACATGTAAAATTTTCCCAATGTCGCATTGCTTGTTTAAATAGAGCCTTATGGCTACCACTAAAAATTTTATCAATTTCATATGGTATCACACCAAAATCCCAAATTCTTTCTTTTTTACCAGTTACAGCTCTTTTAGATCTATGATAAAATCTATTCAATCTTTTTTCAGATGGTTTCAAATATTTTTCATTTTTTAATTTATTTCCATCAATTTTTGTCTGTTTATTTAAATTTGATTTTTTGATATTCTTTTTCGTTCTATAAATAAAATTTTAGAATTAATAAATTTGTTTTGAGAAAATTTAATTTTATATAATCAAATTTTTTTATGTATTATTACCTTTTAAAAGTTTTCTTAGTTTCCGATATGTTTTTTTGTTTTAATAAATTTAAAATTTTATTATTTTTATTATTATCATTTGATTCGTGTTGAATTTTCAATTTTCGATAATTTGTTGTATATTTCTTTGGTATAGTTGGTATAATAATAATATTTTTCTTATATACAAAATATTTATTTGAATAATCATAAATATTTTTACTATTTGATTGAATTTTATCTAAATCTTTTAAAAATGATGGTAAATTTTTTGGTATTTTCTTTTCATTTGTTATTTGTCTATTTTTTGAATTTTGTAATTTTATTGATTGATTTTTATTAGACAATTTATTCTAAAAAATTAAATTTCCTAAATTAGATACATATAAATTATGTATAATATAAATTTTATACTTACCAATTGAATTTCACTTTTATTATTTTTCGAAAATTTAATTAAAATTCCTTCAGATTCAATTTGTAAATCTTTTTTATAATTATTTCCAAAGAATTTTGATAAATTTAAAGAATTTTTTAAATTTTCACCACCATCATCTTCATTATTTGTACTATTTATTTTATCACCTATAAAATATATAAAAAAAAAATATTTTATTAGAAATTTTTGTATTTATAAAAATTATAATTTGTAGTTATATTTATACCATTTACACTATTAAAAAAACTGAAGATTATAATGAAATTAATTAAATTTCTTAAAATCATTATTATACTAAAAAAAATTCTATATAAATAAAATCAAAACACAATATTTTTAAAAATTCACGTTTTATTCCCAACCACGATCAAAATTAAACTGGCGCTGTGCAGTACGTTTTTATTTTTTACGGAGGACACAATTATTATTATTCTTTTTAAAAACTATTTATATATCTAAATTTATATTTATGTATGTATATATAAATTTACAACTTCACTTTTAAAAAAAAAAAAACCCAAAACGTGCAAGCCCAAAAGAATACAAATTTCCGATTATAATATATAAGTACCCTTTTGTGTATAATCTTGACTTTTACCTCAAAGGAAATAACAACTGAAAAGAACACTAGAGACAGAATAAACTATAAATGTGTAAGGCATATTATATAGTTATATTGAATAATAACAACAGGTAACAATGAACTGAAACAAAAAATCAAATCATCTGTTAATTTCATTGAAATACCCACCGTCTCCCGTCAACCAGATTACATTTTATGTTATCATCTCACCCAGGTAAAAAAACAATATATACAGAAAAAAAAAATGTGTTAAAAATATGCGATTATAGAATTGAATTCAGGAATTTTTTGAATTCTCTTTAAGCCGTCATTTATCCTCAATGTAAAATCATTTAAAATTATATACATATATGTATGTATGTAAGTATGTATTTTGACCTCTTATCATGAAACTTCATCCTCTTGTAAAAGATTTATATGATTTTTTGTTTCATCACCAGGTAAAAAACCAGAACATTACAATAACAAAAAATTTTTTTTGGAAAATAAAAACTGGTGCACATTTTTCTATACCATAGAATTATATAAATGTTAGGATTATTGTTACCTTCGTTTACCTTGTCAAGGGCGACTGTTGTGTTGTATTAAATATAGTATCCGTAGGAGAGCCCTTTAAGTTTTTATTTTCTTTAAATATTTTGTAGCCACATAATTTAGTACTCCTATTTTTTTTTCAAATTATGATTTTATGTTATATGGTTTTTTTATGCTAGTTACGGAAGAATAATTCATGGAATTTTTATACAATATATATGTATAATAAAGTCAAGTAGCCACCTTTTAGGAATGTTTTATAAGAATTATATAAGTAAAAGATTATAAACAAAATTTGTAATGTGGTATTTTATTTATGTTATGTATTCAAAGATGAAAATTGTAGATGGAATAACAATGGGAAAATTATATTTAATAAGCAACGTTCTTATATAATATTGTCAAGGATTTAATTTTGATTTTAGATTTAAAGTCATTTTTTAAGTACATATTTTACAAATCAAATTTATTACATACTTCATAAGAACGATCCTTTCCTGTAATTAGAAATATACTTACTTAGCTCTAATGTATATCTTCCTAAAAAATTTATTTCGAATATTTTCCAATATAACCAATTTGAATTTGTTCATGTTATTATAGACAAATTATGCATATTAGCAAAAGGATATTGCCAAAGAATATAGTAATAATAAATAAGTAGCATGTAGAGCAAAAATAGTAACAGTAAGTACAGATCATAAAAAAAATCATATACATCGTATGATAAATTCACATGCAACTTCCTTATTATTATATATTCT
Organism: Empis stercorea; assembly: GCA_949752835.1. NCBI lineage: Eukaryota > Metazoa > Arthropoda > Insecta > Diptera > Empididae > Empis > Empis stercorea. The sequence goes on along the minus strand of OX457086.1, from coordinate 60,861,180 downwards.
TTGATATTAGCTTTACTTATAATATACATAGTTATACAGTATTTATGTGTAATTTTGCTTCATCATACAGAAAATATGACGTAAAAAATGGGGGAACCCCCATTTTAACCAATTTATTTTGATGCTATAATTTTGGACTAATTAAAGACTCTCGAACAGCATCAAAAAATGTTCAAAATTCAACCCCTAACTCAAATTTTACCCTTAAAACAGTTTATTGGCAAGAAAATTGCATACATATTTAGGAAAAATTTAACACAATGACATAATTACTAGAATTAAAAAATAAAATTTTTTGAAAAAAAAAAACAATTTAAATCCTTAAATATAATTATGGACTCGCGATTGGCATAACAAGAAAATGTTGGATCATCCCCTTTAAAAAAATTTACCCTTTTTCATTTTCCCATACAAAATGTATGGTCAAAATTAAATACTATATTTCTATGAATGTTGTAATGATAATATATGTCATTGGGTATGGACTACGAGTGTCGCATAGGCAGGTATACTGTCTTGAATTAAAGGTAATTGAAATACCTACATTTTGATATAGTATACTTATAGATGGTAATGAGTATAGCCATACTCAACTCATACTTACTTTTATCATTAATAGAAAAATACTATATGTGGTGGCTAAAAGCCACTGAGTATGGACTACGAGTGTCGCATAGGCACGTATACTGTGTAGACCATACCCAGTTGGCTTCTAGCCACAACCTTCATATAAATATATAGTATTTTTCTATTAATGATAAAAGTAAGTATCGTCATAAGTTTCTCAGTTTATAATAAATTTTTTAGGACTTAACAATCACTGATTTATGCCACACAATTAATTAATTTTTTAAAAAAATATTTATTATTAATTAATAATAATTTATTAATTTAATAAAGATGAAAATAAACACAAATTATATTTACCATTTAATAAATTTTTTATTGTCTCATTAATTAACTGAAAACAGAAAAATATAATTTGAAACTTTCCAAATGTTTTTAAATACAATGAAAAATTATTTTTAAAAAATAATTACATTTAATTTTTCAATTTTAATTTCAAATATATACTTTTTTTATCTCTTTTTAATTTATGTTTAATCATTTTAATTATTATATAGTATCTATTATAGTAATAAAATCCATCTATATCAATTGATATTTTCACATTACATGTATTACATAATTAATTTGATATTAATATTTATGAGTTTAATTAATAATACGAATTACACATTACAATTATATAAGATTTTTTTTTATAATTTTAATAAATTTAATGAAAAAATCAGTTTTTTTTTTGTTATATCTATGATATTATTTTAGTAATCTATTTATTTATAAATGATCAAAAAAAAATTGTTTTGATTAAGTAATTTTTAAATATTAAAACACGTTTATTTATTGTATTATTTTTAATTATAAACTTTTTGTTGTAAACATTTTCAATTTCTATTTACTTACTTTACTTTACCGGCTTATCAGTCCTGATCTGATTCTAAAATCTGTAATAATTTTTGAAAATCTGTTATAATTTTTTCATAATTTTTTTTTATTTAACTATTGCACAATACAATTCCAAATATAATATTTACTACAAAAATATTTGAACATAAATTATTCAAAATTACACAATTTTGCTTAAAAAATATTTTTTTTTTCAATAATTTCTTTCAAATAAATTTTTGGTTTTTAAATCTTAAATTAATTAATGTTTTTGTGTTTATGAAATCATTTTAAATAATACAAAATTAATAAAATATAAATGATATGACTATAAAATTATTATGGACATTGTTTTTTCATATATAAACATATTAAAATCTATTATTATATGTATTTTTTCGTCCACGTGTATTAATTAATAAATGATTATCACTATAATCTTCAAAATTATCATAATCATCTGAATCAACTTTATAAATCATACTTTTTAAATAACCAGGAAATGGTGTAACCATTTCTGAACTTTCTGAATCAGAATTCATTTCATCACTACTTTCAAATGGATCAACAGCTACAAAAGATGCTGAAAAACCTTTTAATTGCATGCTATCATCAGTTCGGAATCTAACTAATAATGAATCACTTAATGAAATTATTTCCTGTGGTAGCTATACACAAAAAAAAAAATATGTATTAAAAAAAAAATAATTTTAATTTAATTAGAGTTGCAAATGTCATATACATATATAATTTAATATACTTACAGTATTACCACAAAATCTACCATAAAGTGGTCCACTTGTATCTTCCATACCAGCATATACTTCAACATAATCATATGTACAATTTTCATAATCTTCAACTTCAAATGTTAAGAAAAATAATTGTACATTACTATTTGAATTTGCTTGTATTGTCCATTCACAATCCATATTTTCATCATAATTTTGATCAGCATAACGTGCATGTGAATAAAATTGTTGAATATAATTTGTTGCACGTAAAAATCCACCACAAGCTAATTCAAAATGTTTTTTGTTATATAAATATTTTTCATTTATTTTAATTATTATTACAAACCTGTTGAATGTGTTGCTTGAAATCCTTTACGTTGTTTATTTTTATCCGTTTTTAATACCATATACATTTCATTTGAAGTAGCTGAAATTGGATACGGTATTTTATCACCACAAAAACGTCCTAATGTATGACTATCTTCAGATTCACCATCATAAATAACAACATGATCATAAGCACATTCCTATATTACCAAAAATAAAATAAAAGTATATTAAATTTTTCATTTAAATTCTTTAAAATTTAATAAAACCTGATGAGATTCAACATCAAATTCATTAAATATTAATTTAATTCGATGTCCTGGTGTTGTTGAAAAATGCCAAACACAATCAACATTTGGTGGATATACATCTGGATAATTTGGACTATAAATATGACCATATGGTGCACCTATTTCATATTTACATTCGCCCTCTTTACAATCATGTCCATTTTCATGTAATGTATAACCATTATGACATGAACATATATATGAACCAATTATATTACGACATTCTTGTTGACAACCACCATTATTAACTGTACATTCATCAATATCTGTAAAAAATACAGCAGCAAAACCACTACGCTGTATTGATTTATCTGAATGAAATTCAATACGTAATGCATTGCCTTCAGATGTAGATACTGGTGGTATTTTATTACCACAATATGTACCAATACGTTTTAATCGATTTTCAGTTAATTTTGAGAAAATTGATACAGAATCATATCCACAATCAGAATGTTGATGTGTAGCACCTTCTAAATCAAAATGTGTAAAATTTAATGAAATTTTATAACGTGGCGGTGCTATAATTTCCCATGTACATTCTTTAAGTATTGGATACACATCAGGGAATGATGGTGATGTAATAGTGCCATTTGTTGATTCAATTATACCACCACAAGCATCTGGATTAATATATTGCAAAAATGAATTATTATTAATAAAATATTAAATTATGAATATGATTTGTGTATTCAAAATTATAAATATTTATATTTTTATATACAATATACCTTCACAAGATTTTTTATCACTATGCAATTCATAACCAATATGACAACTACATTCATAGCCACCTAATGTATTTATACATTCATGATCACAGCCATGATTTTGTGATTCACATTCATCTACTTCTTTCATAAATATTGCTGAAAATCCAGCCTTTTGTACTGAACTATCTGATACAAATTTCACAAACATTGTATTTGAACTAGATCTATATTATAATTTATGTTTATTAAATATTAAAAAAAAAATTTGTTTACAAAAATCATATACTTCATATTTGGTGGTGGTTTATAACCACAAAATACACCAATAAGTCTTGATTCTGGACTATCACCATCACGTACTTCAACATAATCATAAACACAATTATCATGATTTTCTACTTCGAATGATTGAAACTTTAATGCTACTTGATATCCATCTGGCACAGTAATTTTCCAAATACACTCTTTATTTGGTAAATATTCCAATGGATAATTTGGTGATTCTAGACGTCCATCAGAATCAGCAAATAATTCACCACCACAAATAGCTAAAAATATTTATATTTAACGATCAAATAGAAAAAAGTTTATCAATAAAACTTTTAATATATGTAACAAGTTTTATTATTTACAACACTCTATGGGTTGCACGAACCTTCAAATTCAGCTTTGAAACCACGATAACCAGCATTACGATGTGTATTCACATATGTTAATAACATTCGACTTGATACTGTTGTTATAGTTTCAGCTGACATTTTACCACAAAAACGACCAAGTAATTGTGATTTATACCAATAACCATCACGAATTTCTAAATAATCTGCTTGACATTTTTCCGATTTGAAAATATTCTAAATAATTTTGTATACCAAGATTATATAAAATTAATAATATAAATTTCACTCATATTCTTACCAAATTCTCTAATCGAAGGACAATACGTTCACCATGAGTAGCCGTAATACGCCATTCACATTTTTCAGTATCATTAGCATTTTCTCTTGAAGCAAATGACGGTGATGAAAATGTTCCCATATTATCTTGGAATGTTCGACCACATTTTGGACAACGATATAATAAATTTGCTTGTGCAATATCACCTGAACTTAATCGTAATCTTTGTCCAATTTCTGGACGTTTTTTATTTTTTATCTCAATTGGCAGTATTGTATCTAAATATGTACCCTTTGAAAATGTATTTCTAGCATAATGCATTATTGAATCATAATCATAAGCTTGTCCCAATGAGTTTACTTCATCCGGTGTCAACATATTAAAATTATAATCCTGTCCTTTCATTATATTATTATGTTCAATAACAACATGTTGTTCTCGATCTGGTCTAGTATGTTCATGCCAAAATCCAACTACATGTCCTAATTCATGTACAACAATACCAAACTTATCACAATTTCGCCCAATTGAAATTGCTTGAGCACCATTTCCTCGTTTACCAACGAATGAACAACAACTAACAAATAAAATAACATAATATGTAATATTTATTTATCGTAATGTTTTTACGTAGAGATATCCGAAAGGAATTTGCACAAATATAAATTTTTATAAATGCTTACCCACAATTTCTGACTGTAAATATAATATAGTTTGGATGAACTTCAGGATCTCGTTCAACAAATTTAATACATGTAAAATTTTCCCAATGTCGCATTGCTTGCTTAAATAATGCTTTATGTGATCCACTAAAATTACCATCAATTTCATATGGTATCACACCATAATCCCAAACTCTTTCCTTTTTTGCTGTTACGGCACGAGTTATACGATGATGACGTTTTAAACTTTTTATATTACTTAGAAAGACAAAAAATGTGTGTTTTTTTTTTAGTTATTTTACTTTATAATTTAATGTGATGATTTCAAAAAAAAAAAAACAAAAATATTATTTTTTCATTTCACATTGAGATACTTTGTTTTCAAAACTTTATGTCGGATGAATAGATTTTCGTTTTTATTTCATATAATAATGTAAGTTTTGAAATATGTATTATGGAATTGGAAAATTTATGTAAAATTGTCAAGAACTAATGCCAAAACTTCAAGATAAAATATATTTTTAAAATAATGTTGATTTTGAGAGAAAAAATCTTGAATTATTTAATATAAAATATATTTAACCTTAATTGCAATTCAATAATGTAGATTGTAGAATAATATTATTTCTTCAATTCTTGTTTTTAATTAAATATTTGCATATATGAAACCTAAGAACTACTTTCCATAAATAGTTTTCAAAGGAAATGTAATTTTTTCTAGTAAACATAATTCCAAAGAAAATCAGACCAAATTTTTAGTAAAATTTATTTGGTATGTATGTATAAATTAAAATTATTTTTATTAATAATTTCTGCTATGAAAATTCATATTTCTATCTAGAATTTATATATATATATAGTTTAATATTTCGTGGTATCGTTAATGTTGGAAGGATTCCATATAATTTAAAAATTCTTAGTATAATTTTTAATTAATATGAAATATAAAAAACATATTTTTCAAAATACTATTTATATATCTAAATAGAAATTGAATGATAAATATTACCAAATATATAAATAGTGTATATATAAATAGTGTAGTGTAGAGATGAGCAGTATAAGTACACCAAAGGGTATATTTCATGCATTGAATGCATTGAAATTTTTTTTGTTTGAAAAAGTATTTTGAAATCATAATTAACACAAAACTTTTTAATGACTGTATTAACGATAGTATAAATTGATATACAATACAACCTATAAATGTTCTATCTTTGATAATTACATATTTTTCTGGAATTCTATTTAAAATTGTATAATTAAAATTTCATTTTCATTCAAATTGAACTGAGCTTGATATTGATATAATAAATTACTATCGTAGAAGCTAAATTTTACATTAAATCGAAGTATATAAAAATTGCATGAAATTTTTCAAAAAAAATATACTTCAGAACAGAATAAAATGAAGAAAAATTTCATGTAAAATTCACCTCTAGTAATTGGTTAAAAAATATTTTAATACTGAGCAAACCTTTTCATTTTTGATTACATAAATAGAAAAATTTCATAATTAGTCATTTAATAATCTATATAAAATAATTTCAATCACCAAATAAAAGTGATAAATTGAGCATTTAAAAATAACGTGTATTTGATTTCAATTTATATTTTAATTTGTAATAAATTTTTAGAAAGTGTGGAAAATTATTCTATTTATTTGAAACTTTTAATTAGTAATAAAAATTTAACTTAGTTCCTAAATTTAAAAGTAAAACACTTTTTTTAAAAAAAAAACCGAAAGTAAAAAAAAATTAACGAAACAAAATATAATATAATTTCCTTTTTATTTGGAGAATTGAGTTTTTTATAATTTTCATTTTCATTCTAATTTTCCTTTTTGTTCATGTAATTATTATAAAGTTTTTACTTGCTTTTTTCCAAAAAAATAAAATAAAAATAAAACCTCTTCATAATTTTCTTTTGTATAATAATATTTTCCTTACCTTTCTTCCTTCATTATTTCAGCATCTAAGGCAGCAATATCTAATTCAGCATTTATTGCATCTAAAGTTGATTTACGTTTTGTTAAAATATCTACAGCATCATAATTCACAGAGGAATAATTTAAAGATTTTATATCACTAAATGAAGTTGTTGTTGGTGATGATAATGTTGTTGTGGTAGATGTAGATGCTGGTTTTGTTGTTGATATTAAAATAGATGGTCTTTTTGTTGAAATAGTTGATACTTTATTATTATCATGATTGTTATGTTTTCGATGATTATTAATATAATTTTTTCGGTGTACATCTTCTGCTGTAACAACATGATGATTTAATTCTTCTTTTAGACGTTGCAATTTCTCTTCATATTCTTTTGATGATAGTGTTGAACGTCTGTAATATAAATGATGTATATATATAAGAAAACATTTTAAAAGTGGAATAAATGTTGTCCTTTAAATTATTTGTTATGCTCCATATATTTAAATAAATAATTTGTAAGTACATAATTGAAAGTATTTGTATCAACTTGTAATTTGCGTATACACTAAACAAACATAAAATGGTAAGGGTTTATTTAGAAATAGAGAAATGTTGCTCCATTTACTATTTACAGCCAAGATTTCCATACATAAATTCATTTTTCATGTATAAATGGAAGAAAAGTTAATATTTTAGCTATTTAGAATTCCATTTATTCAAAAATTTATGAAAAATTTTATTTCAAAACATAAAAAGGTCAACAAAGTATTTTTAAAAAAATATTGTTAAGGGAAGGAAATTATTATCTTCAAGAATTCATTAATGTTTTTTTAAATAATAAAAATGAAAACATTTTAAAAGGCTAATTACTTACTTTACGATGTTTAGATTTATATACTTATATAAAACTTAATTAGAGCAATTTGTGGTCAGATTAATTGCCAATAGTACTAGTTAAGTATAAGTAGTATAACTATAAATTATTGAAATGTTAATTAACTAAAGAAAAAGCTATTTAGATTTACCTAATAAATTCATTAAAATTAAATTGGATTTCAATGTAGATACATTATAAAAAGTCATCAAAATTTTTAAAATAAAAATTGACAAAATATCGAAATTGTGGAAATTATTAAATAAATTATTTTCATAAAATTATAAATCTCATTATTTAATTATTTTTTAATTAATTTTTTGTTTTTGTTATTGATGATTTTCATTCTCTAATGAAACATAAATGAAAGCAATAATCGAATTTATAAAGGTATATACTACAAATATAATCATTTTCAAATTAAAATCAGAAAATTTTCTTATTTTCCTATAACTATATTTTTTATAATCATTATATTTTCATTTACCTTCTATGTCTACCTCTTCGATGTCGTTTTTTAATTGTACCATCAGCATGTAAAATATCAACATCATCTAATTTACCACCATTACCACCCGAATTACTATAGACATTTGCCATTGTAGATCTTGGTGTTGGTAATGATGTTGGTAATATAATAACTTTACGTTCAGATACAAAATTATTACCAGAATCATCTTCAATATCTTTATTATTTGATTGGATTTTACGATGATCAACATTACGTAATCCAACTGATATTGGTGTTTTATTTAATTTCTCAATTGTTTCATTATTTTTTTGATTTTGTATTAATGGTAATTTCTTATTATTAATAGTCATTACAGTATCACGATTATCTTCTTCAATTTCATCTTGTTCAATTGATGCTGATTTTTCTGGTACTGATAATAATATTGTTTTTGTATCTAATTTTTCTTTTTCTGTATAGATTTTTTCACGATGTTGACTAATTACACCATTTTTTAAATTATTTGTTGTATGAAGTTGATGATCACGTCCTTTAACTGGCTCGTTAAGTGACTATGGGATATTTATATAAAGATATTAAATTTATTTTTATTTAAAAAGGAAATAATTTTAAAAAGGGTCTTAAATATTTATAAAAAAATTCTTATTAAACTTTTTGATTTTACAAAAAGCATAAAGTAAAACCATAAACTGTTTTTTTTTTGTTGTTGGAAAAAGTAATTAGGTCCAAAGTTTTAAAAACAATAAAAAAATAATTATACATATTTTTCACCCCTTTTAAATTATTGCAAAAATCCTTTATATTCCATTTTTTTTTTCATAGCTAATTAAATTAATCTATAACAAGGCAAAAAGGGTCATTGTAAATAAAACTGAAAAGAAAAATTGAAATCTTTTATCTTATTATCTATAATTAAATTAAATCGAAGGTTGACTAAAGTTTTATAAATATTTTTTTAAGATTTCAATTTTTTTTTTCTGCCATGCCTTAATACCTTTTCGTTTATAAGTACATATATATATTTTAACTTTTTACACTTTACTCAAACCTACGCACAAAATATCCTTGACACAGAAACAAAAAAAAAAATTCCTTTTTATAAAATAGAAAATTGGAAAATTTGATTATAAACTTACCAAAAGTGGATCGTTACGATTTCTATCATTAAAATTTTCATTAATATTAGTACTTGGCAGTTTTGTTTTCTTTCTAATAATATCAGTTAAACCCTCCTCTTCCACCTGTAAACCTTCATTATAAACTTCCTGTTTAAGTATTTCCAATTCATGTTGAAATGTTTTATTAAATCGTCCAATTGTTTGAGTCGATTGTATTGTTGATTGTTGATATGGATCATCTGATTGATAGGATGATGATATTGATTCATAATTGACATCAGGTAAGGCTATATCACCCATGAAACCACCTTTAAATATTTAAAATAATAATTAATCCAATTATTAATTAAATTTTTTTTATATTGATATTAAAATTTTTTGCATAGTCTATAATTAATTATTATTTACGTAGTTTAAATTTATTTGTTAATTTTAAATGAACAAAATTTTATATAAATATTAAAAATATAAAAGTCAACTAATTATAATGCATAAATTAACTTGTTGTTTTGCATTTATGTACATATATATATTTTTATTTATGGTTTATTCAGCATAATAAATCATAAAATATCGTTAAAGAAATATTTCATTGTTTTTGTTTTATGATGTATGTACATAAGTACATAAGTATATTTATATACATATAATTATTTTGCACAAATATATAACTGATATGTTGACAATAAAAACATATTATTGCATATACATATTTTTTGGATGATAAAATATTTATAGAAGAAAAAATATTATTATGGAAATTATTAACATCAAAATAAATGTATAACCTACATGTTAAAATTTAATAATGTTTCCAATTATGAGAAATGTAAAATCGTATAGTTAACATTATAATAATTCTAATTGATTGTAATTGTATCATAATGTTTTTGTATATATTTTTGGTTATATGTATGTAAAATTTTCGAAATATTTTTATTATTTTTTTTTTCGCAGAAATTCAATTAAAATGAGAATATAATTTTATTTATTATGATTAAAATAAAAATATAAAAGAATTTTTTTGCAAAATTTAAATCTCAAAATTAAAAATTATGAGCCTTTTCCATTTAAAATTAATTATTAATAATTTAATATATATATATAATGTAAATAAGTAGTATACTATCAGCACTTAATAACACATCCATTATAGAAAGATAATTTCGAATAATCAACCCACTTTTATAATGATTGAAAAAAACTTAAATTAATTAGTTTCCTTAATAAGGATATAAAAATGAAATAAGGAAAATATTTCTTCATTAATTAATAATGAATTCTTCTTTAATATAAGAACAATTTTTTTTAGTGCAATTTAAGTTAATTTTACAAGGACGACTTATAATTTATTAACTTTATAATATTTCATTCTTTCATAAATAGAAAATAATATAGAAAATTTAACATTAAGAATTAAAGTAAAATTAAAAAAAAACCAAAAAAAAATTCTTTAAAATAAATTTATTTAAGAATAAAAACTTTTAAAAAAATTTGAATTTGAAACGAGTAGAAAATATAATTTATTTCATCACAAAATTTATTCATAACATCAATAAATGCTCCTGAAGAAATATAATATACTTAAAAGAATTGCCCCTTGATTTGCATAGAACAACTTTTTTTTCTGTTATGATTATTTATTATAATTTCAATAAAAGTTTTTAACGTTGGAAAAATTAAAAAAAAAAATCATTTTTTTTTTATTATATTTTCTTAAGGATAATAACGAAACCAATAATTTATATAAAAACAGACTGGAAAAAAGATGATTTATTAAAAACAAAAACAAAATTGTTAAAATATATAAACAGAGAGAGAGAGAAAATCTATGATTTTGATGACATAAAAACAAAAAGTTTATATTACATTAAAATAATATAATAAATAAAATGATAAATTAATGGTGGTGTCTCTGTCTATATGTTTACCTTTTTAGCAATCGAAAAAATTATCATATTTTAATTGAATTTTTCAACATGGAAAATAATATTTATGCATACGGATTTAAATGAAATAAAGAAAAGATTTATTTTATTCAAATGGACTAGTGAAAATTTTTTTTTATGCCAAACATTTCTAGGGTTGATTTTTATTATGTGGATATTAAATGGCTATATAAAAAGGTGTAGAGAAACAAAAAAATGTATAATAAATTATAAATATTTATATTTATGCATAATAAAATATTAAATATGAGAATTTGATTATATGTACATAATATAATATAATAAATATCTTTATATAAAAATGAATATTTAAAATCAGTTGGAAAATATTAAATCACTGTTTGAATAATGGATTTATTTATTATTTAAAAATTTATTAAAATATATTTTTGACTGTTTTCAGTTTTAAATTTTATGATTTATTTAAGTCATTTTAGTTTTCAAATATATTTATGGATATATTATTTAAATTTAAATTAAATTATATTATGTATACTATATAGTTCCTATAAAATTGAAAATCAAAAATGGTAATGTTAAAGCAGAAACATGATTCGAAATGTTTGAAGCTTACGAAATAAATTTAAATATAAATTTGTTATAAACAAATCAGTTTTGAATAAGTTAAAAGAAAATATATTTAAATATTATTCATAAATTCTAAAAAATGATTATAAAAAATCAATATCCATCTTAATATTGATTTCTTTTATAATGTTAACTAAATATAGGTTCGTATCCTATCTACTATAATACTATTTTTTACTGTTTGTCCATAATTAATAAAAAAAAATTTCAATTAAATTTTTAGGATTAAAGTTTTTAATTTTTAATCCTTAAATCCATATCCTGTGAAGCATAATATTATTTTTTTCGAAAAATTTCTTTAATTGAATTGCATTTATTATTCATATTTTGAAAGAAAATATCCAGAAATTCTTTATACATTTTTCTTACATAAACTTTTACTTACCAAATTAAAAATTTTATATTATATGTATAATACATTTTTTTTCTGTATAAATGAGCATTTTTTTAGATTGATCGAATTACTACAACAAACCAAATACTTTAAGATAAAATATGTATAATATTTTTCTTGTATAATAAAATTTTCAATTTTTGTATATCTTAAAGAAAAATAAGAAATGAAATTAAAGGTTCGTCCATTTCCTAATCAAACAGAGATAAAAAAGACAAAAAAAAAAATGTTTAAAAATATTATTCTTTTCGGGTAATAATGTCGTCTTTTCAAATGTTTGATATTAAAAAGAATTGTTATATACTTGGAAAAATTAGGGGTATGTGTACATGTACAGAATAAATCAAAATTAATTTAATATTCTTCTAAATAATCGTATAAATGAATTTATATATGAGACTTTAATAAATCAATCATAATTTCATATTATGTATCTTAGATCTTAGATAATTCATTATTATATTAAATTTGAATTTACGATAATGAAACTATTACAAATTACAGATGAATATTAACCTAAAAAGATTATTCGAACCAACTGAATTGTAAATTTGTATTTACATATACAAAAATCTACTGAAATAATATTTATTCAATTTAATAATTTAAAGATGATCCTTAATATTGTTTGTTAAAAATTGAAGAAAAATTATTGTCCTTTTAGGCTAATTAGATATTGTTATGGTTATTTATAACAACAAATGACATTAAGTTAATTTCTAATTAAAATAAAAAAAATTGAATTTTTACAAAATTCTGTTTTGTTATTTTTTTTTGTATAAAAAATAAAATCCATTAAAATGAAATGTTTAATTGGAAATTATGTACATATTTACAAAAATGTATTTCTTGAGTAAAATTTAGCAGGATATTAAATTTGATAATTTGACAGTGTCTATTTTTGGATATTTTAGTTCCTATTACCAAAGTCGTATATATTATATGTATTTATTAATATTATATACGGTTTTGCAATTAATTTATTTATTTACAGTTTGTAAATTCAAATTTATACACATATATCTATATATGTTATCATTTAAATTTTCCGGCACTAATGTTTATAATTCCAACAATACATATAAGTAATTTATATATAAATTTTTGTTTCTTATAATTAATCGTTCCTATATATACTTTCCAATAATCCTTACATAATCTCTTGGTGGTATTTATCCTTTTATTCTAAACATTCATAATATTCTACATAAAATTTTATATATCTTTCTAGTATATATTAAATGCCAGCAATAAATATACATATATGAATGTATATTGTATTTCCTTAAGGTAATTTGTTAATATATGTATATGTATATTGTATTTTGTATGTATATCAATATAAATATTTATTTAGGAAATCGAAAAGGACAGGAGTTATTGCCTTTCGTTTAATTTACTTAAAATATAAATATAGTTAAGTTTTTATATATATATATATGTACATACATATATGGAATTTATATAGAGGAAAAAAGAGAATTAAGGATTTTCTAGTTAGATAATTTCTGCAAATAATTATAAAAGCTTTTGATCTATGGACTATATAAATATCATAGTATGTTTAAGGCCAATACTATAAATATATGTTTAATCCTTAAGAAAATTAATTTTATTTATTTATAGTTAGGATCATTGGATTTATAATTTTTGAAGTTTTTTTTCCCCCATTTTCTTTTAAATATTCTATATTGACCGTAAAATATTAGTTAATTTATTTACTACAGGAATGTAAGAAGTCTTTAGTGGAACAATCGTATAGTTTCCAACCAGTAATTGTTTTATTTTTAAAATTTTATGTCGATAGTGTTAGATGGCAAAGAAACCAATAGCATGACAAAGCAAAATTTCAGGACTTTTTATATGTTGCATATGTTTTATATATGTTGCTGTTCCAATTTGATATGTTGCTTAATGTTTTTTTTCCTGTTAAATAATAAATATTAGTAAAATATGAAATCAGAAAAAAAAAATTCATTTTTTCCGTTCTATTTTTACACAACAAAATTTTACATAAATAAACAAAAATATGCATAATAATAATTTATGAGCTAAATAAATTTTATAACATTCCAAAAAAAAACATTAGCCTGTTGCCTGCTCTATTATAATCTCCAATAAAATAAAATATTGTTCATTAATTTCTTTTACTTTATATAATAATTTAATTATGTATTTTCTACTAAAAACTTAAATTATTTTCTGCCTACAAAATATATTTCATTATTAATGATTATTTAAGTACAAAAATAAAAAAATAAAAAATCAAAGTATCTTAGAAAAAACCAAAAATCTTTTACTCAAATAATTTCCTATATACCATTAAAAATATAACTAATTCATAACTTTTATTTTAATTTTATATACTTATATCCTTATATGTATATATATATTCTTTTTTACGAAAACTTTTGTAAAACTTCAATAAATTGTTGATTAAGTCAATAAACTTTATCATATGAATAATTAAATTTGAACCTCAAAAACTTTATTTTATTTTATTTTTATCTAATAATAAAAAAAAAATTATGTTAGAAGAAATTTTATTAGAATTTTGGTTTTTTTGTTATTGTTTTAGTATTAGAGAAAATTAGTTGAAACTATTTTATTAAAAAAAAAAGTATTTCCATAATCTCTTTTTCTCTTATTTTTTTTTTTTTGTAGATGAGGAAAATTAATTTATTGTATAAGAAAAACCATCCTTTTAACTCAAAATATATGTATACATGCTTAAGATAAAAACTACAAAAAGGAGTGCTAAAATGAAGATATAAAACTTTTTCATTATATAATATATCACAAAATATTATATAGACAGAGAATTTTGTTAAATTCTAGTGAATTTAATTTAGATATTTTATCTGTATAATGTTTACTACTAAACTTTTTTTTATACAATAAAAGTTCGAAGTGTTTTTTTTTTGTATATTTTTGTTTGTTTTTTTTTTTATTAATTCAATCAATTTGCTAAAACTATAAAATGCTGCTATTCATTCACATTAGAATCCTTAATTTAGTCCTTTTTTTCTGTTCTGCAAGTAATAAGGAAATAACTTTATCGACACTATTACCATTATCGTGATCATTATTGTTGTGTTTATACCATTTATATATTTAGTTTAGTGTGTGCAAAAGAATTTTTTTTTGTGATAGAAATAATTTTTGGAGGCTACCGAATATAAGATTTTCGATATTAAAAAAAAAATTTATATACTTAATTATTTTATCAATATTTTTGCTATAGTAATTATAATACGTTTAATAGTTTTTTAGTATACATTTTATTGTAGTTTATATTCGATTGATGTTTGACGATCAATAATTAAAGTTGCTAATAAAATGAGTCTCTAGGCTAGTGGTCTAGTGTCTATAATAATTTTGTTTATCACAAATAATATTTATTTCATTAAATAGTATATACCATTTTCAAAATTAAATTCAGAAATTCCCAAATAAAATTTAACAAATATAATTTAATTTGAAATTTAAAATAATTTAATTTAGAAATATAATATACATATTCTCAAGAAACTAAATAAATTGTCTGCACTAGACATATTACATACATATATCCTTAATTTTTTTTTTCAACATTACATAATTTTTTTTTTCAACATTACATAATTTTTTTGTATTATATTTCAGGAAAAAAAAATATTATCTGTTGAAAATCTAAGTATGAACAACAATGAAATTCCTTTCGGCAAAAAAAAGGATACATAAAACCAATGATATAGCAGTATAACTGATCTTTTAGTCAAGTAACAAGAAGTAAAGGAAAAAAATCATACTAACAACTTTATTTGGTTTAAGTTCGTCCTTGGTTATAATTTTTCGAAATCCAAAACAAAAAGAACTGTTATTTTTGTCCTCAAATTTATTGGAACGAAAGATCCTTTTTTCCTAAAAGATAACAACGACAAAAAAAAAACACAAGAAAAAAAAATATATATATATTATAAGCATATACAATACATCCTTAAAACAACTTATTTAAATTGAGGTATTTTCTCGCTCTAAGAGTATTGAAAACAAAAAGATGATAAAATAAGTACATAAAGACAGAAGACTGAATAAAATATACACAAAATATATAAAAATAATGACAAATTTTGATGATTGTTGTATACATATATAAAAATGAAAGATACATAAATTTTTTTTAAAGTAATTCTTTATTTAACTTTAATACTAAACCATCCTTTTTTTTTTTGACTTGTTATACTTTTGATAAATCTTTAAATTTTTACTTGATTCTGTTGCTGTTACACAAATTAAGGAAACGATTTTTTCTTTCTAAAGTATCAGAGTGATGGTATTTTTTTTTATTCAAGTGTTCTGATTCGTTACTATGTTTCTATGTCTATTTAAATCATCAACATAATGATCATCATCATTACAATTTATTTGTCATTGTGTTTTGATAATATATTTCTTTTTATGCTGTCATTGAGTTTTTCTATCATTTCATTCTATTTACGCTTAAATTGTCCTTTTATATATTTTTCTATACAGTCCTTATACATATATGATTTTCTTTTATTCCATTCAAATACATTGTATTTTATTTTATATGTTATTTGAGAAGTCTTCAAATCATACTTTCTCTGCTATTAATGATTAACAATAAAAATTATTAACCTGGATAACAATTAGAATTGATTTCTTTTATTATTATTATTTTTGCTTTTCCAAAAATTATGTTATTCACAATTGTAGCTTTAGTAAAAATCTTTACCTTAAAAACTTTGTATTTACTTAATGCACTTTCGATATTTCGAACAAAAAGTTCATTTTCATAATTGCACAAAAATTTGTATAAATGCTTGAAAAATTTTTGCATTCATTATTTGAAGTTGTTTTTATTTGATTTTTGGAATTATGATTAGTTCGATTTGAATGATGACATTATCAGAGTATTCATAAAGTGACATCAATTGAATATAAAATTCAACAAAAAATTGGAATATAAAGATATAACAGAGAAAAGATAGTACACCTGAGTGAATATAACTTTTTTAAGGATACTTATGGTTTTTTTTTTTTTGAATAGGGTAAAAAATATTCATGAATTTCTGACAGATCATTGTCAATTTTGATTATTATTTATTGTATTTGATGACAAGTAACAAAAATATTAACAATAACAAATAAAAATGATAATAATTCTTTTATGATATGAAGTAATTATTTTGAATTTGACATTTCAGTTATTTTATATATAATAAATAAAGTCAATATTGTCCTTTACCAATATTTAAAAAAAAAAAATACGAAAAAAAATATTCCAATTAATCTTATAATATTCGAATTAATATCATTATTTGACAGGAACAGCAAAATTATCTTTAATATACAGTTAATTATTTTATTTTATTAATAAAATAATCATAAAATATGAAACTTACTTTAAATAACAGGGAAATTCCATAAAATACTCTTTTAAGAGTTGATACTATTTTAAAATTTCATTTTATATTTATATGCAAATTATTTTTCATGAAAAAATTTAATTGAAACATTAGAGTTTTAATATATTTTTAATTTAATTTCTTGTTGTATAGTCGTATAACTTTCAAAGAACACACTGTATTGTATTATTATATACTATAAATATTATATTATATAATATTTTGTATAGTCATCAGGTACGTCCGAACCATTGGTCACCACTCAGCAAAGTCTAAAGAGCAGCCTGAAAAGCTACTTTTCGCAGGAGATACGTCTGTCGTCGTGATGTTTTGAGTAGAAATATTGATTAAAATATGAAAAAGGCATCGAGATATTACCATAATCGGCCTAAGTAGCTTACTTAAATTAACAAACTTTTGGCAATATAAATATAATATTTAAAACGTTTTTAAAAAATAACTTAAAAATATACTTATATAATTTTTATGGTGGAAAAATTATTTTATATACAAATCATAGTTTTTAAATTTACAGCAAAAAAAAAAAATAAGTGGAAAGTGAAAATCTGTTATTAAATAACAAGAATGAAGCAAATGCTTTTAATGATTTTATGAGTATTATTTGCCACAATGGTTTCATATTATTCCTTACTATAAAATTTTTGCATTCAGAATATTTTATTTATTTTTGTTTTATTTTTAAATAAAATAGAAAATGCAAAATTTTCATTTATCAACAAACTAAAAAGAAGTAGAAGGAAAAATAATTATCGTCTCTTTAAAAAAATAATATTTTTCATTAGGAATTTTCCTTTAATAAAAATATTTAGAATTTTTATGTTGGGAATTTTCCTGTTAAATTGTTCTGATGAGAATTTTTCATAATTATTACTAATTATATAATTATATATTTTAATTGTATCTGTAAAAAATAATTTTTAATTTTTGTATAGTGAGTCTATTGTTGCCTGAAATTGGACTCGAAAGATAAATAGCATTTTTCCAGTCTAAAAATGGTCCTGATGAAATTGATCTCACCGTGGCATTGGTACACTTCACACGAAGCCACCGCCGAAAATTAAAAAATATTAAATTACTTATTATTAGATGTTCTTCTTGGTATACCCAGTATATATGTACATTTGGTAAGGTGATGGATTAAATAAGCTCATTAGAGGTGTTTTCAAACAAGTAGATATCTAAAAAATAGTCTAGCTTCAATGAATTGCCAGAACCTTCTGATTTGCTACATATTGAAACATTTGGTAACTAAACTATACAAAATGATAAAAAGTTTAATTTTTTTTTTCAAACTTTCATTTTCATTTAATAAGAAACAAAATTTATATTTTAATTAGACTTAAACTTGTTAAAAGCAGTTTCTTTTATTATTCGAATTAAATTATAATATTTTAATTATTTACTAAAAAAAATAGTACTTCTATAATAATGTACTATATTAATGAAAAAATGAACAAATTATTATCATAGTTACGCATTTCTTTTCTCATTTTATAAAATATAACATGGTAATAAGAAACTTAACTTCAAAATTGGAATAAGAGGAAAGCTGTTCTTAAAGAAATGATCTTGACAAATAATAAGAATTTTCTTGAGACACAAGAAGAAAATCTTTTTATATCTTTTTATTGAAAAAAAAAGATTTTTATTTCTTTTTTGATTTTGCTTTTTTTTTTGCCGGATTTTGTTTTGTCGAAAAAGTTTTTATTGCGCGTAATTGTGCTTTGTTGAAAATTTTACACTTCAAATTTTCCTACTAAAAGATATTACAAAAGAGACAAAGAATCAAACACACAAAAAAACATTTGATTATTGTGTCCTTGTGTATTTTTGGTTGTGTTCTTTTTTTTATTATTCAATGTTAAATAATAGAAAATATCCTAAGTGCTAAAAATCAAGAAAAAAAAAAACAAAGTCAGACATAAAGAAAATTTACTGGAAAAATCAAAAAAAGAAAAATTATAATAAAAATATACAACTTAAATGTTTGCTTATAACATTTTGAAACAATCAGACACAATATAATGATTTTGTATATTTTATATTTTGTATTTAATATAATATCATTTAAAAGGATTATACAAAAAAAAAGTTTCTTACAAATCCTTTTTTTTTTGTTAATTCTATACGATGTAAAAAGGAATTAAAATCTTATTAAGCATATACGTATTTACGAAAATTAATTGAAATGATATTTAATCTATACAATGTTATTAATAGCGTATTTAGTATTTTTATAATAATATGTATAATAAAACGATTAATTTAAGATTGGAAAAATATATTTTAATGACTAGAAATTGAATAGATATTTTTATTTTTATTTTGGAAATTTAATTTACTTTATATATAAGGATTAAGTATATATATATTTATGTGTCAAAATATTTACAAATATATTATGAAATGAATTAATTATTCTTAATAAGAGCTTTATTCTTAATAGAGATTTTAATAATAAAAATATTTACTTGCTTTAAATATTTTAATAACAAATTAGTGTATTAATTGAAGCTAATAAATTTGGGTTATAATTATCAAATCAAATTTCTATCTTTGATAATTAACATAAGTTTTAATTCCAAAAATAAGTTTTAATATGTCGATTTTTGAATGGATCATAAAACAAATCAGTAGAAAAATTCATGTTTAGTAAAAGAGAAATAAATTAAGGAAAATAAAATTTTTTAAATTTAATTTAAGAATTTTTTTTAATTTAAATTATTTCTAGTAAATTGTATAATATTTATAAAAAAAATTAATCGAGTCACAGATCTTAATATACAGACGAGTATTAAAAAAAAGGAAAAAACTAAAAACAATTTTATGATTCTAATTTCAAATAGTAATCAGATAATTTTAAGTAAACAAAATAACAAACTATTATAATGACATCATAATGAAAAAAAATTCTATATTTAAATTTAATTGAATCCACTTCAAAATCATCAGACTTATTTATGATCATTAAAATCCATTTATTATTTTTTTTTTGAAATTGTTAAAATTCAACAAGAAAATTTTATTTTAAAACACTAAAATGTTGTTTCCCCTAAAATATTTGTTACACATATGGTTTTAGCGAAATATATAATAAATAATACAAAAAAAAAAAATTATTATTAACCATAAATTTAATTCGTATACGCAACCATATAAATAAGATAAGAAATATATCATATAATTTTCATTATGTCAATTAAAGATTGAAGATTATTAATATGTTTTAAAGTTATATATGTATGAAAAAATAATCACCATTATTTTTAAACGATTGTATCATGAATGCAAAATAATTTCGGGATATTCATCTTTAAAGATAAATAAGTTTATTGTTGTCGATGATTTACATCCGTTTTATTATATATTTTTCAAACTGATTTCTTAATATACATAAATTTCATTTTGTAGAAGATTAATATAAAAAATCAAAATATTTTTTTTTTTTTGCAATTGAAATTGTGGTTATTTTATGGTTCACAAAATTTTAGCTTTCAAATATTTCAAAAAAAAATTTAATCTTTTTTTTAAAAAAATGAAAAAAAAAACACATACATATTGTATGTACATTTATTAAAGGATATTCAACTATTAAAGCCTATGTAAACATGGTATTCATTGCAATAGTATAAATATAAAATTTTTATTTCTTTATGTGTGACTGTTTTTGAAGTTTATACTGCTGTGTTTTGAATATATATATATATTTTTTATACATATTTCCATAAAACTAAATAGCTTTATTCATAACTGTGTGGAAAAAGAATGGAAATTTAAAATCCTTTAAAACAATTCATATTAAATCCACATGAAAATGTACACAAAAGTTTTTTATTTTTTTGTTCATAGTTAAATTTCAAATAATGTCACACCAGAATTGATAATTTGATATGTCAAACAAAAGGATTTAAAGTTTGCCTTTCAGTACTGTTTTTTGTTGTTGTTAGTATAATAATGAATAGATAGATGTATAGTTTTTATTGTGCCAAACTTCTGGTTTTTAATGATTTTTATGGAAAAATAGGTTATGAGTGTAGTGTGTTAGTGTTACGTTATAGTAAACTATTAAATTTAGTGCCTAAGTGGTCCCATATCTCTTGAAGTTTTTAACAACATTCTACTGCAATTTTTAACCTATTCTACATTCCTAAGCAGTAAAGAAACTATTAATTACGACAAAAGTAGTAAAGAAACTATTAATTACGATAGAATTCAAGCATTGACTCGATCATTTATACAAATTCACAAAACTCATGTGCACAAACTCACTAAAGCACTCGTTCCTATATCAAATATAATGTATAATATAAATATTAGTCTTTACTATGTACATCAAATGCCAATTTTCATTAACTTTTGAATTTTATAAAATTATAGAATTAAACTATTTTTAATACAGTTGGATTTACATCCTCTACTAAAGGACTTTTTTATTTATTTAACTAATTTTCTTAACACTTTTATAAATTGTTTATACTGAGAAATACAATGTCTAATTGCTATTATTGTAGGTAAAAGTAGTTGTTCTCAGAAATCAACATAATTATTACCAAATTTACTAACCAGATTTGGATTTATAAATAAAAATTTCAATAAAATTATTTAATTTTTAAAATTCTATTGGACTACAAATTACATTTAAAGGTGTTTTATTTAACTTTGTCAAAATGTTTCATAAATATTGTTATTTGTAGGTGATGTCAGTCAAAGTTCTTTAAACATTTTTTAACTATTTTATGTCAATGTTGAAAGTGTCAAAATATATGCTACACACATAATCCATCAAAAGAAAAAATATTTTCTCTAATGATATTTTCACGTTTTTCTCGTAATTTTTGCTTGTTATAAAAAAGTTTGTTGTTTTTATTGTTTTTTTTTTATTATTTTATTTGTTATTTGGCAGGTTTAATATTGCAACATTTTTCCCACATATTAACAATTTTGTTATGAGTTTTTTTTTATTCTCAAAAAGTTGATTTTTTATATGTTTAAATTCGTTCAACATATTTAAAAAAAAAAAAAAAAAGAAATATCTGTAAATAACATAAAAAATAAAATACAACCTTCGGCAATAATAAAAGGATAAAAATAAAAAACAAGATAAAAAAATTTATATATGTAGCTTCTGACAAATAAATTCAGATAAGTAATAGTGGGTGTGCATATAAATTGGGTTGATTGTAAATTTATGATTGTGTCCTCTTTACAATATATGCGATTTCATATACGCACCCAACCCTTAGATATATCAATGTAAATGTATATAAACAAGATTATCCTTCCCTTCTTTTCTTTTCTTTTTTTTTGTTTAATTGGATATCAAATGGTTTATTAAGCAAATAAATGTAACATATGCTTTCTACCTATCTATCTATATACTTGCGTAAAATAATATGTTAAAAGAATTTCGAAATTTTTGCCCAATGGTTGCATAAAGCTAAATTATTAATTTAAAAAAATGGAATACATATATGTATAAATATTTCTTTAATATGTATTTTTATTTAATGTTAAATTTTTTATTAATGTTTGTTAATTTATATTTATTTAAATATTAAATATTTATGGTTTTTTTTGTTTCTGGTAAAATTGTTAATTTAAAATACAAAAATTAAAAGAAATATAAATTTTATTTTGAATTGGAATATTAATTTAAAAAAGGATTGTTTAGTTATGTATGTAGATTCAATTTAATCCTTAATTATAATATTAAACTTTGTTAAATAATTTTTGGGAAGAATTCTCTTTATATTCAAATTTATTCATTTAGATTTTCCTGAAGCTTCCTGAAATAAATAAATTTAGATATAGCAGAAAACTATATAATTTAGCATAAAAGGAAAAATTTCAATTTTAAATTTTATATAAAGACAACAATTTCCATTAATTATAAACTTCCGCTATCGGGTTATCATTTTCCCTTTTATTCTTTTATATAGTTATAAAACAAATAAAGAAAAAGCCATTTATAATTTGCATATGTATAATTCCATATATCCTTTTTTTTACTATATGTATAAAATTAAAGTATAGCATCATACACAATACTATATTTCTCCAGCTATCACAAAAATATTTCATTTTATGAAAATGTCCTTTGAGTTTGAATGATTTTTTTTTTCTATAATGAACTTTTGAACTTTTTTGCGTCAAAACAAAAAATCCTTTAAATCTTTATAACTACTTTTTATATATAATGTAAATAAATTTTTATTGAGTACTCTACGTCCCTGGTGCTCAAGGTTTCTATTATTTGAAAGGTTAAAACCATTTCATTATTTTGTAGAGAATATTTATTTGTCTCATGTAGTCTACATTCAGAATTTTAGAAAATTTACGAAAGATACTGTTTGTATAAACAATATTTATAATATAGATAGATATCCGCAGATAATATTCAAATAACTGATTGTATTACCGTATATTATATAGTCTTATATGTTATATAGTATATGTATATGTAATTGGTAAGAAAGAAAATTGACTAGATTATTTGCAATGTATCATTATAAATTGCAAAATAAGGAAACTGGTAAAACAAAAAATTGTAAGCTTAAAATTTATTGACTTTTGTCTATATATCAGTTTTATTGTAATTTGGTATACATTGTTTATGTATACGGAAGTTATTTATATTATAAAATTATTCATGTATTATAAAATGACCACATAATAGTTAAATTTAAGATTGCAGGCCAAAATAATTCATTTTTATTGTAAAATTGGAACAATTTAAGTTAATTTTTTTGGAATCATTATAATCTTATACAATCTTAAATTCATTTGTTTGTATAAATACCTTATAAACATACAATATAATATCCATCAAAACGACAATATATTTTTTTTTGCTTTTACGATTTGTACATGATTTTATCTAGACTTAATTATACCATTTATTAGTTAAAAATATATCACTGATATTGATTAGAAAAAAATAAAGCAAAGTATATGGTAAACAGTATAGGTATATGGTAGATGGAGTTAATCAATTTTATACTTAAAAGAAATAATAATATGGAAGTAGGTTAAAATAATGAACATAGTTTTATTTAAATATTAAGCTAATAAATAATTTAAAAATTTTAAAATATATTTTACATATTTTTCAAAAACAGTTCACAATTATATTTAGTTCATCATTTTAATTAATCTTCGAAAAATATGTAGAAAACTATTTAAATAATTCATGTTTAGTTATAATTGGTTCAGTTTAAAGTTAATCACTTTAATCTGGAATATATACTTTTATTAACTAATCTAACCTTTAACAACCTAACACTCATTTGATGCACCTGACAAATATTTTTTTTACTTTAACAGTATACTCGTATTATGTGTACTTATAAAATAAATTTCAAAATGTGACATTTAAATTTAAGATTTTAGAAAAATTCTTACACATTTATTAAAAGAGATATAATATACAATTCGATGCTCCCCCCTTTAATATATTTTTTTTTACTTTATTTTTTATCATTTATCATTTATATATAATATAGAAATAGAAATTTTAATATTTGCTTTTGCCATTTTTCATCAAATATTAAATTTTTGTAATAACAAAATGAACATTAAATAGAATCCTTTTTGTCTAACATCAAATGTCAGCTTTTTGATTAATGACAAACCAGAATATGTTTATTTTATAATAACACAAATATAAACAATAAAATTTAAATCTAAAAAAAAAATTGTATTTAAGGAGAGAAAAAAAGGACTTTTTAGCATATTTTAATCTTTTGTAATCCTTTTCACATTTACTGAAATATTACCGTATGTATATATATATATAAATGGTTAATATGTGATGTGTCAAAAAAAAATCCTTAAATTTAACGACCCGAGACCAAAAAACTGCTGATAAGATAACAAAACGGCCATTTCAGGAAATGAATTTGTTTTATTATTGTCCTTTTTTAGACATTTTTAAGATAATTGTATTATATATATATAAATATATGTATGTATACAAATTGCCAAAAGATAATTTATTTAAATTTTTATTATTGCTTAGAGTACATTAAGGACTTTTATTTATAGATCTTTAACATATATATTGTATGTTTTTAATGTGGTCCAAGTTTATTTATCCTAAATTTACACCAATTTAATTCCAAAAAACTTATGTTTTCATATATCAATGTATACAGGGTGTATTAAAAAAATTGTTACACAATGTTATAGAAAAATTCATTACATTTGACAAGGATAATGACTGACATTAGTCAAAATTATAATCTATGTACTCATATTTTCAATATAAAGTCAATAAATCTATTGCATATAATGTTATGTATATCTCTGTTTAAGCAATTTTACCAAAAAGTCAATAATGAATCATATTATATCAAATACGAGTATATACAATTTTCTTTATAACATCCTGTGATTTTAATATTAAAACTCTTCTATTTTTGTATAAGCTAAAGAATTTCATATTATATATGTATAGGTACATAAAATACATAATATGATTTTATGTTGAAAATTATTCCAAGCATACCAATATTATAGATATTGTGCAAATAAATTTATGATTGTATAAATTTTGCCAGAATCAGGATATGTTCATATGATAATTTCACAGATAGAGAGTAAAACTTAATATTGAAATACTTTGTGTATTATTGTTAAACGGAAGGATAAAATGTTGATATATATACAACAATTTGACTAAAAATCAACAACACAACATAAAAATATAAATAAAGTAATCAACAATTCTATATACATACGAGTAGATATAAAATTCAAGAATGTTATTGAAAAATCATAACACTAAAATTTTATTTTTATATTAGAGTTCGAAAATATTTTTATAGCTATATAATATATACAAAATAACGTTGAAATAAATTTAAACTATTAATTTAAAATTGGTAAATGTATTTTCTCAGGCATGTTAATAATAGAGAAGTTAATTGTTGTCTACAGAGAATTTCACTTTTAAAACAATATACTATATAAAAAAAAATAGAAAATTATAGAAAATAATTATTATATTTAGGAAGTATAATTATAAAATAATTAACAAAGAAAATGTTTGCAATTATACATAAACTATATATACATAACTATATATAATGTTTAAAATTTAACTATTTTCTAAAAAGTTTTTCATTGTAAATGAAAGTAGAATAATTACGAATTTGGTTTTGCATCTGATCCTTTTTAGTAAATAGTAAATATAGTAAATATATTTGACATATTATGTATATATGTAATTTGAAATATTATAAACTTTTAAAATACATACCTAATTTTAATTTGAAATTTGAAATAAAGGAAATAATATATTTTGAATTAACAAACTAC
The DNA here is from genome assembly GCA_949752835.1 of Empis stercorea. Lineage (NCBI taxonomy): Eukaryota > Metazoa > Arthropoda > Insecta > Diptera > Empididae > Empis > Empis stercorea. Next base: position 60,834,032 of record OX457086.1, on the reverse strand, counting down.
ATATATTATTATTATTGTTGATATTAAAATATACTCCTATCTCATTTTAAATTATATATTTTTAAAGGCTTTTAACTTTAACACAAAGAAATTAAATGATACAGAAATGAAATGAAATAAATGTAAACACATGTGTAAAATTTAAAATTTCTTAACAATTAGTTAGAGAAGTTGTCCTCAGGCGACCAGTTAGAATTTGTTCTCAATCTAATAATCTGGAATGAGGTGAAATATTTATATAGTTTTAAGCTTCAAGCTTTTGGATTGATAATTTACATATTATCTTATAAAAAAGAAAATACAAGTGTCTGTCTGTATGTTACATGAACTCCTCCCAAACACTGAACTGTAGTAGCGATGTTACATTTGCAAATGTAACTCTGACTCTCATATCGAATCGAGGGCAACTTTTCAAATACCAATCGGTGCAATGTAATAAAGCTATAGTTAAGTTATACATATGTCCTTAATTTAAATAATAACAATTTAAATTAGTATTTTAAAAAATTTGGAATTGTATAAAACTTAAAATATAAATAAATTGTAAATCAAGGGCTGAACAATTATTTATATAACTTCCGCATATATAATTAATTATTTTAATAAAATTATAATTTAATTTTAATAATATTTCTCAATAAATTAGTATAAAGAACATTTAATAATTATTTCTATTAATACATAAAATAATTAAATTACACTTTCACATAAAGCATTATTATAAATTATTATAAATTTAAAATTAAAATCATGGTAATTAAGGAATTTAATTATTATAAACAGGAAAATGAAAAAAATATTAAATCCGCAATGTATCTGGATATAAACTATATTATAATTCAATTTATTACATAATTTAATTTACTATTTTCTGTAATTTTACTAATTAAAAAGAGTTTCATGAACTCAACTCCTACTACTGATCGCTTCTCCTCATATTCAGTATTTCAGATTTTTCATTTTTGTTTATATTATGAAGAATATTCATGCAATAATTAAATAACTCATAGTTTCATATTTATAAAATTTATAGAAAAATATAAAATATTTACTTTCTGGGAATAAATAATATGTATGTTCATAATTGAAAATTCATTAATATAGATTTATACTCCCTGTTGCTTCAAAATGAAACATAATTTCTTTCAAAATATATGCATATATTTTTATATAATGGTCCACAAAAAAAATCTGTCGGAAGTAATCAAAAGAATTGATGGGTTCTTCAACATTCAAAATATAAATTTTCTTTATTTAAATATTTCATCCATAAAAAAAAATGGATAACTCACCAGAGGATTGTGGATAACGATTGGAAAAAAAAATTAATGTATAATTTGAATTTTTCTTTTACATTTTAGATTGAAAATCATTTAGTCGAGAGTCGTGCATTGAAAATTTGCATTTATTATAATAATAATAAAAAAATATTTCGACATTTTTCATTATAAATATATATTTGCATAGACATATAGAAAAAAATTTCGCTAGGGAATTATTGTAGAAAAAAGGATTTATTTACAGAAGGTAAATTATTAGTAAATAATAGTTATAGTAATTTAAATTTTAAATTCATTTTCTTCTATGTGACAATTTTTAAATATTTTTTTCTTTCTTTATGAAAATATACTGTTTTATACATAGCAATAATATTATAAAAAAATATTGAAAATAAGGAACCTAAATTTTTCATATATTGTCATTTTCTTGCTCTGAGAAATAAATTAATGTTATCAACAATTACATAATAGCTATAACAATTAAAGGCTAGTTAAGTAATTGCTGATAACACCAGTAAAATTTTGATGGTGTCAATATGGTTCGGGTAAAGGAGGTTCATATGATTCGGCATAAGAATGTACTCAAGTTAAGAAAATCAATTCAACAAAATTTTTCTAATAAAAGTACTAATGAAACAGAAGGAAATTCAAGCATATACACAGAAGTACCGAAAATATATGGTGGAGGTTTGATAAGTCGTGCTAGAAATAAATTTACCGTCCAAAAAAAACATGATTTTAAGACCATTTGTGCAATAGGTGCGGCAGGTGTATTTGGAAAAGTAAACAAACCAGAGAACAGAGTCTATCGACGTGAAACATATGGAAATAATGGCAATACTCAGTCTCAGTGCTATCTTACAAGATATCCGAAAAAAAAATCTCGCAAGATATCCGAAAAAAAAACATCACGGAAGTAAAACACATAAAAATTAGAAATGGTGGCGGAATTAATAAAATTTAACTGTTAGAACCCTACATTCTACTATACTATAATGAAGCCGACCTCTTGATTACTAAATCAAAAACTATAATAACATTTAAAATTATGTGAAAATTAAATATGAATTTAACTAAAGAACGAATAAATTTATTTTTAAACTTATTAATTAAAAACTCACAATAATTTTTAATAATTAAAAACGATAATTATAGACTCCAAAAAAATAAAATCACGCCATGTTTTAAATTATTTCATACGAAAATTTTACCTAACATTTAAATTAAATAAATATTGAAAATAAATATTTTACAAAACTTAATTTTTTTTAATAATTATCCTAATAACATAATAATAATTAAAGTATTTGGAGAATATAAATTATATAAATTGTAATTATTGAAATTATTATGTAAAGTCAAAAATTCGGTCAGTAAAAAGCCTAAAAGGTTTATAACCTATAAAATTTATCTCCACTTATAGTTTTAGATTAGATTAGATTAGATTAGTAAGTGAGACATTGAGGCTGCGCTATTACCTCCCTGCACGGCAACCTAAAAAATCTATTGTGCATTCCCTATTAGTTGGGTCAGTTTTGATATCAAGGCTATTGTAAAACCCCAATATTTTCCAGACCCACAGAATTTTAATCTCTTGAAGGCTTAGAAAACCCTTTCCCAGATAATTCAGTCTTTTTCGGGCAATGTTTCATCAAATTTCATATTAATTTATGAAATTATAAAAGATATTTTTTTTATTATTATAAGTTAATATAAAACTGTAATTAATTAACATAAAATTATAATTTGATTTACATTCTAGTATAAAATTTTAATACAAATATTTTAAGTTAAATTTATTTAACGATATGTACTTGAAATTTGTGGAATTTTAAAGATTTTTTTTAATTTATAATATGAATTTTTTGTTACAATTCTATGTTTTAATCATCATATATACACCACTTAGCTCAACAAACATTAAAGAATTCAAAAAAAAAACGCATAGTAAAATTATTAAAATTCATATTTTTACTATTTAGGCTTATGCTTATCTATAAAAACAAAAAATAATAATTTACTGATAACAAAAAAAAAAATTATGAATCAAAAAGTGAAAATCATTCAATCGTTAAAACCGATATTTATCCTTTTTAACACACATAAATAATATGGTTCTAAATATATATATGTACTATATGTTACTCATCTTTTGCGTTAGCTATTATACGAGTATATATTATATATGTATATATATGAATTTTTGATTTATGGTTAATTCAATGTTCATCGGATCTAAAATTGATTCAATTTTATTTTATTTTTTTTAATTTATATATAAACGAACAAAAAACATATATATAGTATATAAAGAATGAAAAATTGAGTTTTGTACACATAATTTCTGATCCACCAGTTACCAAACAAACAAAAAACACCTACAGGATTCACCTCCTTTTTATTTTAGCCGTGATAAATATTTTGTTGTTTTCTTTTTTATACATTTAAGTGGAAACATAAACATATTGCCTTCTATATAGATTTAATAAATTGAATTTTTTCGATATTTAACAAAAAAAAATATAAAAAACTGATATATATACGAGTATGTAGATTGTTGAAAATTTACACTCGTTATTTTGTGCGTTTTTTTTTACTCAACGATTAATCATTGTTTTGAATTTTCGCTTCATTTAAATCAATTTTAGTTGAAATTATCGAAAAAAAAAAGAAATAAAAAAAAACTGTATTGAATTTTTATGAAGGATTTATTCCTGATTTTAACAAAAATATTTTTAAATTTTTATTTATTGGAGATAATTTAAAAACAAAAACAAATTTTAATTTCTAACTTGTCTGGCAACAGTTACAAGTCATCTCGATTATAAATTAACTCGGACTATTGAGACCATAACCATATATAATTGTACTTAAGAAGTATTTTATAAAATTAAATATTATCAAACTTTACAGAATGTTTTATACTCGTATTCTATTTTTAATATATGGGAAACTAAATATAGATTATAATATTTTATAATCCAATATGTGACATACATTTTTTAACCTATATTTGATTATTGTTTTAGTGTTCTGTTAGTTTAATTTCAAAAATTTCAACAACAAGAAAAAAAAATCCCTTAAACAATTGAATTTGAAATAAAACCACACTAGAACCAGTACAACATTCAACCACCTGTTTCCTAAATATTTAAAAAACAAAAAATATTTAAATTTATGGAAACTTTTTACTTAAATTTCATTGTTTTTTACTTTTGTGTTGTTCTTCCTTTATTTTTTTTTTGTCATTTAGCCAAAACCCCAGACAGAGCGTACCAGCTTTTGCCAAAAAGGATAAACAAAATAGTATTATATAGGTGTGGTATAGTAAATATGAAAAAAGGATTATACATTATTTAGGTGGTGGGAATACAAATTAAAGTTTTTTTTTATTGGACTCTAAAAAAATAAATAGTTTCCTTTTTTTATATTATTAAATTTTAAATCATGCTTGTATGTGTGGAAAAAATTTTGGTCCTTGGGGATTTAGAAAATCATATTTTGTTTTGGCGAAAAATAGTTTTAATTGTGGTAAAATATAGCGAACTATAAATTTAGCACAGAAAAATGTATTAATTTATATGTTAAATAAAAGGAGTAACCAGATGTTGTCTATTTTTTTTAGTAAATGAAAAAGTGTTTAATGTTTTGGATTACATTTTCAATTATCCTTTTTGATTTTAGTAGAAATTATAATTTCTATTTTAGTAGATTTTTTACAAACAGGAATTATGGATAAGGATTATATAAATAATTTAATTTGTAAAATATACAATGAATAGTGCGAGAATCAAATTTGACTATTTATTCTGAAACACCTGAAATATCATTTTTCTTTTCAAGACTATAAATATTTAATAATCTAATAGTAATTTATTGACCGCAACTTGAAATCTCTTGTTCAGAATTTAATTAGATAATTTGGTTAATAATATTTGTTGAATTTGGTAACTTTATTATAATTGAATGGATATGAATTCAAAAACTTTTGATATAAAAAAAAATAATTTTACAAATTTACTATTAAAGTTTTTATCCTAAAGGATGAATTTTTATTATTGTTCTTGCCAAAAAGTACATATATAACTCGTATATTTTGACCTGGTACATCATTTATGAAATGTATATATAAAATTTATTTTCCAGATATAAAAATAAACATTTACTAAGTTATACTTTAAAAAGAATATGATTTATGAAGCAAGTAATAAAATTAAAAGTATAAAATTTATATTATACATAAAATAAGGAATAAGAAAATTATTTAATAATAATTTATTACTCAATAAGTTAAGTTTCAAATTTACGATATTGTTCAATATTTGAAATTAATATTTATTTAAAAGTTTAATGCAATATTTTATTTAATCATTAATTAAATAATCTCTGACATAATGGTTACTTATATATGTACTACAAAAATTTGATACTGAAATATAATCAGTATATTTATTCAAATTACTATAAATTTTAATACAAAATGTGCTGACATTTCACTAAAATATTGTTAAATATAATATATAAATTAATAAATTATTTTATATATATTGTATCTTTACGTAGTTATTTATCCTTTAAATTATAATAAAATAACAAATTTTATTGTATTCATATTGTTATCGTCATCATATTAGTGTTATCACTTATCTAAATGAATTTATGTTTACAATAATATATTATTAACTAGATATAATAATATATATAAACCTAAAATAATATATTTTCAGTTAATGTTTTATGGCAACCATAACTTTATATTACACAATTGTAACAGATGTCAATTTAGTGCTTTTACCATATTAAGTTATCCGTAAAATCATAATCTATAGTAAATTTTTAATATATGAGCAAAAGTAATATATATGTGCTTTAATATTTATTATTAAATACTATATTAACGTTAATTTAAATTCAGAAATATTTTAAATAATTATATTAAATTTTATTAATAAAATAAAAGTTAGTTATATTTATTTTCATATAAATTTTTGTATGTACATATTCTATTTTAATTTTAAAAATAATTTAAATTAAATTGAAGGATATTTTTTAAATATTATATTATAATATTTTATTATTGATATACTAATATGGGAATTTTATAATAATAAAACTTTTAACACAAAATCAATGCTTAAATATTTTAAAACCATATAATATTGTTTTACGATAAAAGTTTTTCGAAAATGAAAAACTCTTCAAAACCAAAAAATTATATATAGTTTACAACATTTAGTGGAAAAAATGATTTAGGATAAAAGTTTACATAAACCCTAAAACATATTTCTCTTGTTTGTTATATGTAAATGGATATTAAAAAAATTCCAACATTAGTTTTATTTTATTAATTTTATATGTTTTTTTTTTGTTAAATATGTATTATGAAATATTTTATTTAAAATAAAATGAATTTACGATACATAACTAGGTATTGTATAATTTTTGTATATATTGATCCCAAATGAATATATATATGACATGTAAATTTATTTGCCAATTTAATTTTATGATAATTATTATTATCCTTTGAGACTGATAAAATTATTATTTATTTTTTCAAAATGACTAAAAAAAAAAAATTTTTTTTTTTAAATATTATTTCAAAATTAAGAATTTCAATATTATAATTTTGTATATATACTAATTTAAAATATTCCATAGCACAAATTAACTTAATTTATCTTAAATCCTTTTAAAGAGCACTTTAGAATAAAATGTTTAAGCCATTTATTTGAACAACTTGTTTACAATATTATTTTAGGTCTTAAAAAATTTATATATTTTAAAATAATATTTTCCAGTCTTATTAATTTATAAATTTATTTAGCTAAGTATTTAATTGTATATATATATGCTTTATTTTCAGTATTTAAATAAATTTACTTTCCTTAGTCATAAAATATGAACTTATTGCTTAAAATATAAAAATGATCCAAATCAATTATTGATAAGTAAAAATCTGAAAGCACCTGTTTGCTTTCTAAAATTGATTTATTTTTTTTTACTTCTTCGACATTTTATTTTCGATCTACAAATAAAATAACAAAATAAAAAAATTTTGAAAAAAAAAAATTCTCTATTTATTGCAAATTGACAAAGTTTTAACTTAAATTTTGAACTTATGAAATTAATTTATAATGATATAAATTACCAAATAAGTACATATAACTAATGATTCTATATAAGTTTATATATTGGTAAATTTATGATAATTTAAATGTTGCAATTTTAAACTCAATAATAATACTTATTTCGTATCAGTGGTTATATTGTTTATACAGTTTATTTGGTTTTCAATTAAATTTATTACACTTTCACATTAAGGTACACAAAACCATAATTTATAATTATATTGATATATTGATATATAAAGATATGCTTTTAGTGTTTAAGCATTAATGTTTCCCAGTTTCTCTGTTCGGAATATAATATATAATTTAGAAATTTTTATAATAATAAAAGGTAGATGGTAAAGTTTCATTTTATGAAAATAAATTTTAATACAAAATTTATAATTTTTAATAAAATATTGACTAAAAAACTATAAGAAATTATGATTTTATTATTTTTAAATAGATTAATTACCATGTAAATTCAACTTTAACGTGCCAAAGGACAATTAAGTGAATTTACATTCCATGATTGCAATTAACGGATTGCTATACCGGTGAACTATTAAGGCAACTATTAAGGCATAAAAAAATACGATATGTGGCGGCTAAAAGCCACTGGGTATGGACTATGAGTGTCTCGTCCTAAGTATTTGTACCTGATGCGTTACAGACTTTCACATTCGCACACTAGAGCATCTATTTAATTAGTGTATATTTTAAGCTTATAAGAAAATGATTGGTTATATTATATTTATAATTTCCTTAATTTTCTAGGTGTTTAAGGTTTTGGAAACTCTTTCGAAGAATTGTTTATGTTTTTGTTATACATTTTGTTAACTGTATTACAACCATAAGAATGAGGTGTAAATAATTCTACGTATAATAAATTCTTTACAAAAAATATAGCACTTATATACAATTATGTATAATTGTGATAAATTGTGATGAAAATGGAAAATACTTATTATATAAAACGAAAACAATTTCAGTAAAATGCTTATCTACTTATGTATACATATATTGTACATTTTTTTAAAAAATTTACATTTAATTCAATTATATGAAGTGGAAAAATTCAACGCAAAAGGCAAACGTTAATTTTAATTTTAACCTTATTAAAAAAATTCGTTATTCAATACAATTAAAATTTAAATTTTTCGATTAAAAGATTATTTGACTGGTAAGTTGACAGGTTTCATTAAAAAATAAGTAGTTAAGATGAATTTCATTTAGTTTTTTTTAACTTTAAATTCAAATTTATGTTAATTTAAATAAATATAAAATTTAACATATAATACATAAAAAAAATTAAGTAAAATATATTTAAAAAGTTAATGATTGAAAGAAAAATACATTGATATATTTCATAAATGGTATAATGGTCTTTAATTTTGGCAAGACTGACTATAATATATAATTTGTTATCTAACTTGGTAACAAAAACTATGACTGTTAAATAATTTAAGTTTATTCAAATAACATATAAGTAATGTATATATTTATCAAAATTTCTCTGTTTAAATTATGACATTACAAAAGTAAAAAGGAAATTATTACACTAAATTAAATAAATTATATTACTATAAATAATATTTATATTGCACTTAATATAAATATTTATAATATTATAATATAATTAACCGCATAAATTTCCCACATTATGACAAAAAAAAATTTAAAATAATATTTTACAAAAATATTATTCAAATATAAAAGTAGAAATAATGTAAAAAAAAAATTTCACGCACTAAAAATACGAAAAAGAAAATAAATTTGAATAAAAAATAAATGGATTTTTTTTTTATGAAAATGAAATTGCTTAGAACAATTTTAATGCTTGTTTTTATTATACAAAAAAGTGTTAATAGCTTTTCAAAAAAAAAAAATTGTAAAAACTGAAAATGTATCCCTTACAAAATAAAAATTTCCTTCTTGACATTTTTAGTATCCGATATATTACTATCTGGTAAGCATTTTGATGGCAAAACAAACCAAAAATTTAAAATCTCAATAACTCTTTAATGTTTTTGCAAATATCTCTTTGACTATGGTATATATACATTTTATGATTTCATGCTATGCAAATAGAGTTCAATTAACATTTTAATTTTTTGCTGAAATTATATTTAAATTCTTTTAGTTATTGCAATATAAACTTTAAGAACTCATATATACCAGTTTCAATTATCATCATTAATTTTATACATTTGCATTTAACTTGTAAAACATTTGGTTTTTTCGAAATATAAATAAATTTATTTATACAATATTGCGTACCACTTTCCAATTTTTACGATATCCTTCCTACTATCCCATAAAAATATAATAATTGCTTTACATAATTTAAATAGATACATAAACATAAAAAATTTATTCATTTTTTATTCGTTTAATATGTTCTTTTCTATACATATAATCTGGGTATATATAGTATGAGGTTATATGGTTAATCTTTTGAAAGACAATATTTTCTGTCAAGTGCGTCTGTCTTTAAGTTTCAATTTACAGTGAATGAAATTTATATAATAATATGAATAAAAAATATGTACTTATCCTTCTTATTTAATATACACATTTACACATCATAAATTTATCATAAATTTTTATCACAAAGTAATATACTCTCGTATAACATATTATTAAAGCTGAAGGATTATATAATTGAAATAAATGTATAAATATAATTGATATTTAAAAACAAAAAATTGTTTTAAAAAGCATGAAAAAAATATAAATTAATACTTAAAGGTATATATTTATCTGTTAAAACATAAAGGATTTTAAACATCGTAAAACATGTATATATATATGTACATGTACATCCATATGTAGCAGATATTCCATTGCAATGACATGTTATCACTTGAGGGATAATTTATATTATATTTAAACAGGATGTTCAAAAAAAAAAAATTCTGCGTTGAATCACTTTTTTATTCCTTTCAGCTTTTAATAAAAGTATAAATTTTTACATGAATCAAAGGATATATGAAAAAATAGAGGATATTGGAATTGCATCAGTGCTGGTAAATGTAGTGGTACAAGAAATTTATTTCATAAAATCTTATTATGAACTTAAGTATATATGAAAAATATAAAATTTTGCTACTTATGGTAGCTTAATTAATTTTAATATATATATAAACAATTTAAATTAAGATCAATTAGTTGCAAATAAACATATTACTATGCTATTCAAATGATGGCATTCAAAAATATAGAGTATTTATATATCATTAAGAGATAGTAGATATAAGAATACAATTTTTTATATAATATTCGTCAGTCCTTAATTTCCTTTAACATTAATGGACCGTCAATGGTTAACTTATATATAGTAATCAATATTTTAAAAAAATCTTTGTTAGAACGTAATAAATCTAATACATAAATTTATTTTTAGTTTTAAAATTTAATATTCTAACATTCAATTAAAAATTAATCTTATATCCATTTGATATTTCTTTTTCTTATATATACTTATTTATATATTTTCTATAAGAACTTATTTTCTCTATTTAAAAAAAAAATTGGAAGTATATATTTTCCCTTCTCAGATTCAATTAAATTTTTGTTTCTTTAATCACATAGAAATTTGATATGTCTAAACAATATTTCTTTAATTATATAAAACAAATATTTTTTCCATTTATAGAAAATTCTTCATTCCATCTTTTCTATTACAAAAAAAAAGTATTTTTTTTAACAATTTTTTTGAAGATATTTAATATAATAAAATAATGATTAAGAAAATTCCTTGAAATATAAAGGATTATAAGAAAAATTAAATATTAAATTTTTAATATTTTTATGTTCAGATAAATTTTGATCATTATTAATAATTAAATATCTTATAAAACTCTAACCATTTCTCTATACCTTTAAATTGTATATATACCAATATTACACGCAATTATTATATTATATAAAATTATGTACTGATGATATTCATATTTAATTATCCGATAATAATAAATTTGATAATTGATATTGTTGTAAATGAAAAGTTAATTTATATATACATAATAAATTTCTTTAATAATCATCTATTGATTTGATATTTAATAATTTAATATTATCTATGGTAATAGAATATTTAATAATAAATTTTGAATCATAGTGAATGCAGATAAAAGTATAATAATAATTACGTATTCTTTAAAAATAAAATATTCATTTTATTGTATTATCATTTATTGGTATCTAATCCAAATTTGCATATAATTTCAATCATTAGTTGTTTTCAATACAAATTCTCTAGTTATAGAATTTTGTATTATTTTATCAGGAAATTTATAAATAAATTCAAAAATAATATTCATTTCCGTATTGTATAATTCCAATATTTCTGAAAAATTTAATTTTTAAGGTTTTAGGTGTATACGCGATAATATTTCAATAAATATTGAAATTTTTTATGAATTTCTGAAAATCAATTGAAATTTATTGAATATGGGAAAAATTATACTCTATTTTTCTGTCGAAGCATAATTTTTAAAGTGTTTTGATTTATTAGAAATATTTAAATTTAGGGGTGAAAATTTAAAACCGGGACAAAATCAAAGACTATAGTAAATTGGTAAAATTGCTATTCTCAATAAATGTTCTATGCTGAATACATGGATTAAGATTAATATAATATTTTAAAGATCATGTAATTATTTACATTATATTTTATTATTGAAATAAAAATAAAACAACAATAATACTGATCACAACATTAAAATTATAATTTATAATATCACAAAATTTTAATTAAAATTATTTATATAAAATTATTCCAGATTATAATCTTATAAATTATCTTACCTGCTTTACATGGATCCATATCAATATCATTTGATATTTTCATATCAAATTTTGTATTTAATAATTCCTCAATTGTATATTTACTTTTATGTTTATGTTTAAAATTAATATCCTTATGATTATTATTATGATATTGATTACGATGCTTTTGTATCGGTTGTTGATTATGATTATGATAATGATTATGTTGATTTATATGATATTTTTGTTCATGTTGATTTTTCATAATTAAAATACTGTTATTTTGATCAATACATTCACAATATTTTGATATTATTAATATAATTGTAAAAATATTTAATAAAATAATATAATTTTTATTATCACCAATACCAAAATACCAAAAATTTAATTTTATTGAAGCCATTATTTTATTTTATTTTTGATTTAATTTAATTTCTGAATTGCACTGGTTTCAATCATTCCCACAATCACAATATTTCTTTTTTATTTATAAGTATAGAAATTCACTTTTATTTTGAAATGATTTTTTTTTTAAATGTTATGCACTTTAAACCGAAAACTGATTAAAAATAAATATACAGAAGTAAAAAATATATAAATTAAAAAGAAATTTTCTAAAAATCTAAATTTAAATTCAGTGTGCAATGCATTTTTTTTTAGTTTGTTTGTTTTAAATATTGAAAGATTGATTTTCTCTTTTATTTTATTATCCTTTCGAATGAATTTGATGATTTAAATTGGAAATTGTTTTTTTTTTAATAATATTTAGACTAAACAATTTTTTAGCACATTTTTATTTTGATTTAAATTTAAATTTATTTTAAATTACATTTTTAATTTAATTCGAAAATTGTTCTTATTTTTTTCTGTTTATAAAATATCTGCAAAATTTAATTTTAAGGATAAATATATAAAAATTATTGTTGGCATCTTAATTTTACTAAATATTTTTGTATTTCAATGATTTTTGTAGAAAATTAATTTAAAATTAATATATAAAAACATATTAAATTTGATTTTGAATTAAAATTATAGTAATAAAAAGTAATAAAAATGAATTTTTACAACAAAATAATAAATTTACTATATAAAATTCATATATATTTTTGATTTTTGTTATGTATGATTTATTGGGGCAAATAGTAAAATTCGACTAATTCTCATTCATTTTAAAATTAAAACAACATTTTTTAATCTTGATTAATACAACGTATGTACATATGTATATCAAAAATATGATATTCTTTTGGAGAATTCTTTTTCAGGTCTACTTAAAATCTGAATAAATTATAATAGCTTCATACTTATAATAAGAACCAACACGAATTTATAAAGAAAATTACAAAAAAATATTAGGATATATATTTTCAATATTATTTAAATAATCTAGCAAATATAATTTTATTACTCCTTTTATCATTTATGATTTTCAAATTCAACATAAACCAGTAAACAGTAAATAAAATAAAAAAAAAATCCATTATTTTCAATTGTTTAAAATGACACTATTAAAATAATTTTATTACATTTCTTGCAGTTTTTTACTGCCATAACAAACAATAATAAAATCCAATGTAAAAAAGCCCAAAAATTTATTTTTCTACTTATTTAAAAAATTTCACATTACTTTCAGTAAATTTTGCATGGAATTATAATAAAGAATATCCTTTAATAAACGTTCTTGGATATTATTTTCATCCCTTTTCATAATTTCATTATCATAATTTTCAAATATTCGGTTGTTGTTGTTTTTGTTGCTGTTTTTTTTTAACTTACAACAATTCATTTTTATTTTATTCCTTTTTTTGTGTTTTCTACTTAAAATTTTATGTGATACGGAAGTTAAAAAATAAACCTCCACCTTCACCATTAATTTTTTTTTTTAAATTTAAATATGTATAATAAAGCCACCCACCTTCACCATAGTATTAATACTTGCCGGCGGAATATAATTTCATTTATTCACTTTAAGATTATTTCCAAAAAAAGTATATATAGTGATTTTTTTTATTAAAATATTTCTCTAGGCTGTACAATTACAAAAAAAAAATATATCTATATAAAAAAAATAATAAAATCTCCATTTTTAACATAACTACAAAAAAACACACCAAATAATACTTAATGCTAACTTTATTTCATTTTATTAACTAGAAAGTAATTTAATGACAATGTTTTATGTATATTTTTATACCCTATTTAGATAATTCCCGGGATTTTTGTTTTGCGGTTCTCTGGTTGTAAATAAACGCATTTACGCATTACGGACACAAGCAAATATTTTTTTAAAGTTTGGGTAATGTATATATTTTTTTTCAACTATTTTTGTAATAATTCTGCTTTTGTTTTTAATCATATTTTTTTAGCAAAAATAAAACATTTTGTTAGAGAAAGAATTTTAAATATAAATTTGATATAATCTTAGTCAAATAATTTGTTCTGTCAGTCATACAAAAATTAGTAAAGTTTTTCAACCACATAATTTTTTTTTCAATTTGTAATTATTGCTACAATAATAAATAACACTTTTCAAGGATTTTTTGAATTATTTCATTATGATTTAATTATATACCTACTAAGAATTGGACTAATTACGATCAGTTACGAAATTCAAATTTAAAATTCTTTACCACCATACATTGAAGTTATCAATCAATACTAATTCTTTGCGGTTTCTATAATTTTTATCTTGTTATCTCTCTATTCTCTTTGTTCTTATAAATTAAAAATGTATAAAATTGGTAATAATAAATTATATTCCCCCGAAGAAGGAACCTATCAACATACCCCAAATTCCATTTAGTAATAATTTTTGTTTTGTTTTATGTTGTGTCTTATGTTTAAACATTTTGGGATTATGTTCTATCTTTGTTTTCACTTTTTTTTCTCATTCTGTTTCTTTAGCTAAAGGCGTCCAAATTTAAATAGATCCAGATCCAGAGTTTAGCAATGAACCGCGCGCTAATGTTCAACTATTAGATTCGTTATGAGATTATAATTTTTTTTTGTAGAGAAAAATGAAATACAACATAAATTCTTTTAATTTTTTTTTGTTTCTTGAAATAATTCCAGATGGGCGTTTTTGGACAATTTTATTTTTAAATTTCATAATGAACCAGAAAAAAAATTGAAAAAAGTGTTTTTTTTTTGGGTGGACTTTTATTCTGCTTTTAATAAATGAAAAAAGGGCATACGTATTTAGAATTATTCACAAGAAAATTTTTAAAAAGAAAATTATGAAATTAATACAGAAAAAAAAAAAACATTAAAAGAGGAAGTAGTAAAACAAAACAAAATTAAAAGAAAATTTAATAAATATAAATAATTATATATGATTTATACATCCGTAATATAACAAAATATAATTCTATGTATAGTATGTTTATGAACATTATATTGGCATTGGAAGCTAATAAAATTTATCAGATAAATGATGTAGAAATAAGCAATTAGGGACGATTATTTAAATTTCAAATATTATATATTATATTACATTTTTTTAAATGTTATTACAGTCCAAAATTATTCTATAAAAAATTATACTTGTAGTATTGCAAAAGATTTCCTAAATAGATAAAAGAAAAAGGTTAATGTTAATCCATTATTTGGATTTAATCAATGAATATGATTTATATTAATTTATAGGTTAAAATTAAAAATTAAAAGAAAATTTAGGATATAATATTATATACATTTATGCCCAAAAAATTAAATTAACAAAATAACCTTAAAATATATATTTCACAAAAATATTTATTTTATGTATAACATATATATGTATAATAATTTTGATTGACAAACATAATCCACAACCATGACAACTAATTAAACCGATTATCCTTTTTTTTTTGGTCATTTGGAATAATAATTATTAGGTGTTATTTATGTCATTTGCAATAATTATGAAAATAAAATAATTAAATTGTTATTTATTCAATTAAATATAAAAATATTTTTTTTTTTCAAAGTGTTCATTGAAATAATTTTATAATTCTAATATATAAAGTAAATAAATACTTATTTATATTATAGAAAATGTCTGTGAATTTTAATCCCCGACTAAGGATTATTATTTATACATATATAATGGATAATTAAAAAATATATGTATATAATTCTGAAATATCTTCACCATAGAAATATTTTCAATTGAATTTTTTTTTATAGCTGCTATAATAATATTATAAATAATATTAATAAGTTAAGTAAGTTGTCTGGAGCACCTTTTAACAAAAATGAAGAAGGAAATTTTATAAAAAACATTTATGAATCCCTTAGAAAGATTCATAATTGATAAAAGTTACACATAGAGTAAAAAAATTATCAATTTTTGAAAGAGTAAATTAAATTTAAAATAGAATATAAATCGTTGTTATCTTATAAAATTATTTCCCTTAACTAAGTTTCTAATGTAAATTGAAAAAACTTATATGAATTCAATATTGACCATAAAAATAAAAAGATTTCAAATTTGTCTTATTATTAAAGAACATATCAAAAATGGCAACATATCGAAATTATATTTATTATTAATTGTTAGTAGATAATCAAAATTTTCATTGAAAATTATTATAAAAAAAAATTACCAAACTATAATTGATATGAATATGATATTTCAATATCATTGAACTCTGACAAAAA
Organism: Empis stercorea; assembly: GCA_949752835.1. Lineage (NCBI taxonomy): Eukaryota > Metazoa > Arthropoda > Insecta > Diptera > Empididae > Empis > Empis stercorea. Next base: position 60,817,225 of record OX457086.1, on the reverse strand, counting down.
TTAAATATGAAATATATTGAAAACGATTAACAAAATTAAATATTAAAGTATGAAAAATAAAATTTATTAATAAAACAATTTCATTATTATTTGTAAAATGCGAAAATAAAAATTCTTATCAGTAAATATTTATATGTTTAAAAATTGACTTGGGATAATTCAAAAAAATTAGCTGAGATTAATCTAAAAAAAATGTAGCTATAGCTGGAATGGAGATTAAGAATATTATAATAAATGATATATATTTTTAATTTATTTACATTTTAATTATATACTATTACATATTTTCATTAAACTTAAAATTATACAAATAGAATTGTATAGTAGGTAAATAAATAAAAATTACAATTTCACAGAAGAAATCATTTTGTGTAGTTGCCAAGAAAAAACAAAACATTTAAGTGTCAAGGATCATTTAAAAATAAATTCTAAAACCACATTTTTCATTTTCTTAATAATTCAACCATTCTGGAAACTAATTTCTTTTTTTACTCAAATAAATATAGTCTCCTCTATATAAGACTGTAGAAACCAAATTTTTTGTTCTGTAATAAGTAATTTCTTTTTGGATGATTTTTAGAAATATTTTATAATAAAATTTTATGGAAAAATTCAATCTACGTCCGAAGTAAATTTATATATAAATTATTTTTTTTTCACAAAACATAAAGAATATACACTTTATAACCAATATATTTAAATGTAAATTAAATAAAAATAAATTATATTATATGATTATCTGTTATTATTGGTTATAAAAAAATGATAAACCTTGACCGAATTGTTGATTAACCATCTAGAATTCTGATTTTATTTAATAATTGGAAAAAAAGAGATTATAAATAAAATATAGAATTTCAATTATAAAATATTTAATCAGAAAAAAACTAGATATGTACAATACTTTAATATTTTAGCATATTTTTAACATTTTCATAATTAACTAATTCTGAAAAAGTAAAATGAAAGTTTTAACATAACTTATAACAGAAATTATTTTGATTAAAAATATTAATAATTAACAGAACTTATTACTTAATAAAAGAATTTGCTTTAATTTTATTATTCCAAATGACCACCAAAAACTTCATAATATTAAATCCAGGTGAATTTGTGCAACTGACATACAGGACGAACAACACCTATAATAAGAAGGATAATCCACATGCAAGTTTATTATACCTTAAAGCTATTTGCAAAAAAAAAAAAGTAAAAAAAAAATCACATTAACAAGGTGAGAGGAAAAATGTGTTATTAAAAAAAATCCTTCTCACAACAATTTATTAATGTTTTTTAATTTTTAACTGTTCAAAGCAACACAAAAAAAAAGAAGTTTTATTAAAATATTTTTTATAGCTAACGAGAATTATATTTATTTAATATACTATTTACATATGTTGTTTTTCCTTTTGGTAAGGATAGGACATTTAAGGATTAGTTTTTGGTCTCTTCCCATGACAGTAATGATAAAATAATAATGATTAAATTTTTTTTCTCCTAGTGAACTGTTGTATATTCTATATACAATTAGGATTTCTGAGTAAAGTGATGCTTTGAGTTTAAAAAAGTATAACAATTTAGAAATATAAATTTCGTAAATAGCAGAGATTTATTATATGCATTTATTTAAAGTTAAATCCTTTAATATTTTGTTATGGTGTTACACATGTAATTAATTATTCAAGAAAATAAATATTAGGTCAACAATTTGATATTACTTATATAAGACATTATAATTATTTAGATAAATTAAATAATAAGAGGATTTAAAATGACTTACATATTATATTATGATTATCATTATAGTAATTATAAATTTATATAATATCTACTTTATTTTATAGTATAATTACTAAAAATGAAATTATCATAAAATTTAGATTTTCATAATTTTATCATTTTATACTTTTTTAAAAATTATTGAAATTTTTAGAAACAATATAAAATATGATTGAACTACTATAAGTATACTATTTTGCATATATTAATGAAAAGTTAATCAACTTTACTAATTATTATTCTAAAAATATACCTCAATATCGAAAAATAATATTTTGAACAAAAATCAAAATATATGTATATAAAATAATGTTTTTGGTATTAATAATTGAAAATTCCTGCGAAAAAGAAAATAATTCAATAAAATTTAATTGCAAAATATTAATTTTCCTTCAATAAAATCAAGTTTTATCATATTAAAAATATTTTCACTTAACTAATTATATTATTTATTTAGATATTCTTTCCACATAATTAAACATAAATATTTTTTAGAACAGAAATTTTCTAATATTAATTTTTAAGCAAAAAATCAAAAAAAAATCTTTTAATAAGATTTTATTTCAAATTTATTACATTGAAGAAAAATTTGAAAATATTCAAAATATTCTTTTATTACTTTTACTAAACTCTTGGCAAATTTTCCTTACCCAAAACATATTTATGATGGTATATACCTAATATTAAAAAAAAAAGTACCTAATATAACAAATAATAATCCTGACAAACGGGTCCATCTAAACTCACAACACACAAAAAGAGTAACAACAAGAAGAAGAAAAAACCCAATCAACAGCAAAAAAAAAAAAAGAAAAGAAAAATATTATGAACCTAAACAACAAACGAAGCAAATTATTACTTATATAGCAAAAAATAAAAATATTATAACAAAATCCATCATTAAATTAGAAGATATTTTCTCAAATAAAGCATAAAAAAAAAAGAATGTGATGGCAAAAAATATAAATAAAATAATAATCATGTACGAATATTGAAAAATATAATAATTTAAATTCATCAAGAAAGAAATATACTTTGGGTTATATTAAATTTGATTTAACAAAAAAAAAAGAAAAAAAGTATAAATCATATAACTATTAAAAGAGGCAATCATTGAAAAGTAATAAATAATAATCCTAAAATATAGATTTCATGATTTAAAGTTTTTATATATAGGTACTTAAAAATTTTGATTTACCAAAAAATTACATTATATATTTTTCCTTAAAAAAATCCTTTAAATTTATTATTTTTTTTTTATAAATTTTTAAATATTTATTTAACAATCACAATAATTTTTTATATTTTCATTTTAAAAAACAAAACACTTTATTATAGATATGTCAACATAAATTTTTTTTTTACAAATTCGTATCAGTTCCGTATCAATTAATTTTTTTTTCTTCCATTATTTTTTCATTAAAAAACAAATAATTTTTTAATTAATTTTTTTTTTTAAATACAAATATAAAAACCGAAAATAAAATAAAATACTTATTAAAATTAAGATTATTTATTGTTTATTGTGGTTTATTATCAAAAAAAAATCATTAATAATCTATATATTCGAGCGTACAACACTGACCAACAATAGTTGAATAATCACTGAAAAAGTCCATTACACATTAAATCTTTAATACCACTCACGATAGACGACAGTAGTAGTATAGTCTAAATATAAGTATATATTTATTTTGCTATATTCTACTAAATGGTTTTATATTTCTTTTTTTGATAATTCTTGGACCGTTCTTGTGTATACTGTCTCGTGTAATGTTCATCTGAAATTGATAACAACAACTAGAGTCTGTTTATTGCTGCTACTATTATATATTTGATGCTGTGATTTTAAAAAACTCTGTAAAGTTGTGTGTATATAGATCCACAAAAAAGGGGAAATATATTAATGCCTTTTTTTTTTACTTGGGGTTGTTTTTGTTGATTTAAACTTTTATAAAGTATATGTGAACCGGCTTTTTCAAAATTTCTGATAGTATATAATTATGAGTGAGATGATACGTTTATTTAAAGTCTCGGCAATACAGATAAGCAAAAGATTTTATTTTACAAAGGATATTTATTTTTTTTATTCAGTCTGAATGCAAAATTAGGTATGGAGAGAATAATGTAGAACCGTATTGTCTAGCACTCTGACTGATACTGATTTCGTCTTCTCAATATTTTCATTTTTAAAATAAATTATGGGTTTTTTTTCGTATGTTGCTTTATATTTGTGTTTATATTCTATGTAATAAAAATGTTAAAAGGAAGATAAGTTTTCAAATTTAATAGTATTGGTTTGTTTTCATCATGCGAATAAAAACGTGATTGAATGAATGAAAATGAAAATATTTATGTTTATAATATTACAGTAGTGGCTATTAATTAGTACATAACATTACAGAATTATACTGTTAAATGTTTCAAAATTGCTTTTTAATTTAATTTGGAAATTTGGGCCTTAATAAGTCATTATCATTTCCTTTCAACTCAAACTCATTTTCAACACACTATTTTATCAATATTAATAATAATTTCAATTTTAATTTCCTTTACTGTTTACAACTCAGAATATTCTTTGTGAATGATTTTTAATATTAATATTAATTATTTGAATTTTAAAAAATAAAGATATTATTCACAAACAATACTACATCATTTCTACATTGTAACAGGCAAAAAAAAAATCAAACCGACAACATTCTTTCACCTGTTATTAATTTTTGACCAGGAAATCTTATATTCTTAACTGGCGACAATAACGAATAACTATGTTTTTTTTTTTTGAAAATAAAAATTACGGAGATTCTTGAATATTTTTGAGAATCTATACAATGCATTTATTTAATTATTTAATTTTAAGGGGATATTCCAGTACGCAAAATCCTCTCATTCCTACGTATATAAGCAAAAGGTATATTAACAATTAAAAAGATTTTTTAGTTTTGATTTAAAGTCACATGTTAAATATTCATAAATGTAGATATATAAATATTTATTGTAGCTATCTCTATCATCAGGTAAATTAGTATCAACGAATCATTGAAACACATCAGAGAACAGAAATAATAATTCTTTACACATATAGAATGAACAATTCCAAAAAACATAGCTCTAAAGCTAAACCGCAATTGGCAAAAAAATCAAATTAATAACTTTCCTGAAATTAAATGCAATGTGTAAGTTGTAAGAGATCAAAGTTTCAATATAACAGGTAAAATGTAATCTTTCCGAAAGATAAGTAATCTTTCCGAAAATAGCAATTTCTTTAAATTATATATAATATATAATATGTATATAATACCATATTATATTTTTATAGCCTTTGCTTGCTAGAGGTTTCCAACTTAAACATAAATAGTAAACTTTTATTTTATAACTTAAAGAAAATTGCAAAAGTTTTATAAATAAGTTGGAGGCTTAAATATTTCCGTATCAAACTTATGAGCTTCTGTAGCTGCCAAATGCTGACAATCACTTGATAATTCTTCTAGTTGACCTGCTCCAATATTCCATATTAAGTAAGTTCTTGTATCTTGTCACGATTGCCAAATTGAATTTGTTCTTAACAGACTTTACATAAAACGATGTAGCTCATAGTATTTCTCCTGATTTTACCTAGAAAAAATTATTTATCAATATAATTTTTATATTTTTCTTAAGTTTAATCTTACTCTGATATAAATTATTACCTTTAAATTTTTTAGGTATAAATAAGAAAATCTATTTGAAAAGTTTTTCGTACCTTATACTTTATATACATAGAATTGATTTAAATAGATAGACTATTCAAAGATATTTTTTATACATACAGTTTTATTGCCTTTGATTTTCTGATTTAAGTTAAAAAATATTTTTGAAGAGTACGAATTTTTTTCCTCTGAAATATTGCTGTATACTATTTATTGTCTTCAATTAAAAATAATTATTAGATTAGACTAAACTTTATTATTAGACTAAACTTTATTTATGTATTACAAATAATGGTATAACATTCGATCTAGTAAATGAAAGTAAATTTCTATATTTTAAATTAGATAAAAAAAACAGACAATTTTATCATAAATTCTACCGAGGTAGATCTGGTAGTGCCACCTATAATTGAATATTAAAAAACCATACTTTAGCTATCATTTCTTAATCTACTTCGCCACCTATCATTAAATAGTACAACTAATTGTATAATTCCATAATCAATCAAACAATTATTTTTTCGATTTTTGGAAAATTAATTTTTGTTCCTCTAAAAACCGATCATTGAATAGTCCAATTCATTATACTATATATTATGGAATTGTACAATTAGTTGTACTATTTAAAGATTGGTGGCGAACTAGTTCATCTTTGTAATATATGTTTTTAATGTGATATTTTTCTAAAGGGATGCCCCAGAAAATGAAAAGCGATATGTTAGTTAACTGGATTCATGGACGAAACAGTATTTTTAATAAATTAAAAATTATTATATTCATTATTATTAATCCCAATAAATAACCATCATATTGTATGTCGCCAATACAAAACAAAAAAAAAAAAAGATTTGCTTTTGTAAGAAGAAGTTTCATCTTTTACGAATCATAAACGTATCATTTGGCTTTCAGGGCGAAAATTTAAGACGTTGTCAAAATCAGCTGAGTTTTGTTATGAATTTATGCAATTAAGAAAAACATCGAAATGATATCAATTTCAAAACAAATCGCAAGTATGAATTAAATTGTTTAAGAAATTTTTAAACTAAACTGTATTATTATAGATATAAAAAATTTAACTACTACTAAATTATCTTATTATTTATCGACAATGTCAACATTATCAACTCCAATTGAAAATGCAATTCGTGAAACATTAACAGAAAATTTAAAACCAATTCATATAGAAATTATCAATGAATCGTACATGCACAATGTTCCAAAAGGTTCAGAAAGTCATTTTAAAGTTTTAGTAGTTTCCGACCAATTTGAAAATCTTCCATTAATTAAAGTAAGTTTCTTTAAATATAAAAATATATTTTGTGTATATTCAAATTCAAATTTTCAGCGTCATCGTTTAATTAATGATTTAGTTAAAACAAAATTAGAAGGGAATTTTGTACATGCTTTATCAATTGTAGCAAAAACACCCCAACAATATGATCCCACTTATGTGGTAGAACAGAGTCCCAATTGTCGTGGAGGGTTTGGAAAATAATAAATAAAATATTTTTTTTTCACAATTAACCAAATTTATCTATAATAATAATTTATATATTATATTAATACAATTAAAAAAATATTAACAGTCTTTAGTCCCAGTATAAAATATTAAAATATAAATTATTTTAAAAATCTAAACTCAATCACCAATTATTTTATACATTTCTGTTTTAGACGATAAGATAACATCATTGACACCAACACCATCATAAGCAGCACCACATACAGATAGTGGTAATTTATATTTTTTTATATATTTTCTAATGCTTTCTATTCGCATTTTATGTCCAACTGTATATTGTGGTATACATTGTTCTAATATATTTACCCTAATATGCGATGGTTCTTCATTTATTTTTAATATTTTTTTTACTTGGTCTTTTGCTAATTCAAGAATATCTTTTGTATGTGGTTTACTACCTAAACGATCTTGAAACCATCTACCACCCATCATAATAGTCAACACTGTATTGCCATGCATATCAAAACAACAACTATCAAAAATTATACCCAATATTGGTGATCTTTCAACAGGTGGTACTAAAAATCCAAATGCATCTTCTAATAATAAACCCATAGTATTATATTGTAAATTAACAACAGCAACATCAACATAAGGAATTGATCTTAATAAACCTGCCAATGATGGATGCTGCCAATCAACTAATTTTGCCAATTTATAACTAGGTAATGCACTAACTATATGATCGGTAATTTCTTCTTTACCATTTACAAGATAACATACTCGATCCTGATGGAACATAATTTTTTTACATTCTGAATTATTATATAACTCAACTGAATTTGTTCTTAAATAATCTATCAGTCTTTTAGGCAACATTTCTAGACCACCTTTTAATGTATATATACTCCACTTATCATTTTTAGCTTTTTTTGCCAATTTACAATTTTCAGCTAATTTAGCATATTTTTTCTTTTCATTATTATCATTTGTTTTACCATATAATTTATTCATTAACAATCCTTTAATAACACCACCATATTCTTGTTCCAATTCAAATAAATCATTCATTAAAAATCTAACACTTATTTCTTTAGCATCTCCAGCACATATACCACATATCATTGAACTAATTGCATATTCAGCAATTTCTGAACCAAATCTTCGTTCAACAAAATCATATATTGATTCGTCATTATTAATTTGTTTTTCACGTGGTGCTTTGATATCATTAAAAATACCATTTATTAATGGTTTTGAAAATGGTGGAATTTTTCGAAATATATCAGTAAATTTTGTTGGTAATTTATGAAGACTATTTTGTACGTAAATCATACGTTTCGTTGCAGCCGGATGTGTTGAATAAATTGGATGAACTAATTTTGTTAAACCTAAATCCTCAAGTAATTCTAGTGTTGTTGGAGCAGCAGGACCTTTCGGTCGAATTGTTCGTGGGCCAAATTCAAATGTAAATCCTTTATTTTCATAACGTTCTGAACGAATCCATCCACCGAATCGATTTGATGACTCGTAAAGAGCCACCGGATTTACATAACGTTTAGCAAGATAGTAGGCAGCTGTAAGACCAGCAATACCACCACCAATTACTGTTGGCATTATTTTAATCAGTTAATTACTATAATGGATGACTCTACTAGAACTAGAACACTATAGAAGTGAATATTATAAATGAAAAATTTTTGGTAATAAAATGTCATTATTGTCGTCCGCTACACATTTGTCGCTTTTGCCAAATAATCTCATAACTACAATACTAAACTTCTTATATTTGCACAAGATTCGAAATTAAATTTAAAATAACAATATCGTGGTATCGTATATTATATAAGATAAAAAATACTTCTCCAAATTTATTTAATTTTATATATTCTTATAAATTTAATACATAATTTTAAATATATTAATATATAAATATAAAACTAAAAATGATTTAATAACAATCAGCATCATTAACTTCAAACTTTTTAATTGAATAAATCATATCATCTAAAAGTGATTCAAAACTTTCTGTACTTGATATCCAATCACTTTTTAATTGTATTAACGAATCCAAATCCATTTTAATAATTAATTTTAGAAAATCATTTGGTTTAATTTTCTTCACTGTTTCGTAATTTTCTAAATTTATATCATCAACAATCATTTTGATTCCATTTACATCATCGTCAACATTATCGGATTTATCTGTAATAGTTTTTTCACTATTATACTTGTTAGCTAATAAATTTAAATCATTTGCTGTTACAATAGATTCAATTATTCGATCATGATCTATCATTTCACCAGTTTCCTCATTCACTTCCATATTATTATTATCATTTATAAATTTTTTATCCATTGTAATATTATTTTGTAGTTGTTGTTCTTGTAACGGTTGATCTTGTGCCATTTTTTCATTATTTTCTAATTCTCTTTCAATAGATTTTAAATAATTGTATTGATTAAGGCATGTTAATAATTTCTTTACTATTAATACAGCTGTTTTAACAACTTCTAAATCACAATTATCATTTAAACATTCTAATAGGACACTTAAACAACCACGATCTGATAATTCCATTAAAACTTTTTCTATACGTACTAAAATTTCCTTTTCAGTTAATGTTACAATTTTTTTATGTTCCTTTGAAAATGTTACGGTTGGAAATGTACCATCAATCATACCTTGATTCGTAAACTGATGACAAATTAAATATTTCCAAAAATATAATGATTTAATTTTAACTTCCCAATGTAAATCATTCACAGCAAAATTTCCCATTGTTATATATAATTTATCTAAATTATTCGGTGAAATTTTGCGTTTATCAAAAATTTTTGACATAAGTATAATAGCTTCCATTCGAACAATACCTTCATATTCAGTTCCAATAGAATTTAAAAGATAATTCTAGAAAAAAACAATAATAAAACATATTTCTCATAATAGAACTTTTTTTTAAATACCATAATATCAAATTGGCATAAACTCTTTTCCCACAAAAGATTAATTAGAGTCATTTGTGTTAAACATTTGTAAGCTGAAGCTCTTATGTAAGGTTCACTATCACTTTTAGCCATTGAAAATATAATTGGACATACTCCACTATCAAGTATATATTGTTGAAATGCAGGAAACTCTAAAAAAAACAATTATCCACTCAATTAAATATTTCCCCTATCTGTTGTCTTTAAATTTAAATATTTCCTTCGTTTATCTTACTTATTTCTGATATTTCTACAATAGATGTTATTAATTCTATTGTACTATCACGAACTTCCCATGAATTATCATGTAAACGTTTCATTAACATTGGACCTAGATCTTGCATACCAGATTCAGTAAAATTATTCATTAATAAAGCTAAATTTGGTGACAAATAGTGTTCTATTGCAAGCTGAGCTAATTTTATAGATTGTACGGCAACCTGTAACATCCATATAATATTATCAACTTTACATTTTATATATTTATTTAAAAAAAAAATTACCCTTGATGTTAAATTTAGATCTTTTAATAAATCAAGAACTAAATTCAATACACAAATTGTTTCAATTGAATCTTTCCATGTAATACGATGAGTTTTTATAAGACTATGTAGGCAAATTAATATTGAACGTAATACATTTGGACTTTCTAATAATAAATATGATGCAGGTTTAACATTTGATGGTGTACCACCTTCTATCGATTCAATAGTAAATTCTTTTAATGCAAACATCATTGCCTGAAATACTAAAATTGCACGATCTTTATTTAATATGTGTTCCATTCCTAATATTCCATTTATTGATTTTAATGCTAAATCACATGCATTTTCTGGACAATCAAATAACACTTCCCGGAATGCATATACAATACGTTGTGTAAAATCACATGTTATTTCAAATAATTTCATTACATATGTATCAAATATTTCATCAGTTTCTTTCGCAGCTGGTCGTAATATAAATACTACAGGCAATAAATGGAATAGTATTAATTGATTTTCAAATTCTATACTTTTATTTTCAATTAATATTTCAGCTGGTGCCCGAGCACCTAATTTCTTCCATAATATATGATTATATTCAGCTAATATAAGAACATTCGAACATGCCCGACGTAAAACCATAAAATTCATATGATTAAAAAAATTCACACCAAATTGATTAAAATCTTCAGATGGTATTTTACCATTTAACCATTTCTGATAAACAAGTTGTGCATAATTAATGCTTGTTAATGTTTTAGCAATAATACTTATATATTGATTATTATGGCTCATTTCAGCTAATTTCCATAAATTACGTTCCAATTGAAATTCATTTTCACAATAATATACAATTTTAGTTTTACAATCACTTTCTAAAGTTTTCTGTAATATAAAATTAATTAAATCCAATCTGGGTTTAATTTTTATCTCTAAATCTGTATCATTAACTTTAACAGATGGTGAATTATCATTAAAAACATTATTTAATATTGGTTGAAGAATTTCTCTTAATATTTCTATACATAATTCATCATCATTTGTTTTAACTGAAAATTTATATAATAATTCATAAATAACAGCCATTGATTCACGTATTACATAAATAGTGTGATTTTCTGTACAAAAATTTATAAGAATATTCCATGATTTTTGTCTTTTCACCCAACTTAAACCTAAACTATTTGCTGATATAGCAGCAATTAATCGAACATATCCAAGTTTTTCAGATGGTGTTAATCGTGATATATTTTTTTCAACAATAATTTGAATTCTAAAATATTATAGGTAGTTATTTACAATATAAATTTGAATCAATAAATAATTCGATATTTATTATATAATTTAACTAACCTGTCGGCTAATTTTCTATCCCTAACTTGTATAACAAGCCATTCATTTTCTGTAAGCAATACAACCAATCTGAACATAAATGTAATAACTTTTTCATTCAATTTTGAAAAATCGTCTAATAATAGATTAAGACATTCATCAATCCATTCATGAACCCAATTTGAATGCAATAAAGAACTATAATCTATAAAATATTTGTTTACTTTTTTAATTACGCATATTTAATTATTGTTTTTGTTTTACCTTTTTCACCTTTGCCAGAAAGATGTGTTATTAACATTTCAAAATAAATATCATTTGTGGTATTATAATTTTCATTTAAAAAACCTTTCAATATTATTTTAAATTTTTCTTCAATTAATTGTGGCCCATCCATTTTTAGGTGGATTATTTCAATTTAAAATATAATATTTACTAACTTCCAACTATATAAATTAAAAGTATACTTTCTTCGAATTAATTTTGTTATATTTTGTTTGGGTGTCGCACACTTTATCACAGAACTGTCAAATTAAATTAAGCAATGCGTTAAGCGTTAACCGCTAAACAAAAGTTATTATTACGTATCCATGCGGATTGAACTCTGTTCCGGATTAGTGAGTGAGTGGGCATGGAAGGAAACACAGATTGAGTGGTTTCCGTTAAATCGATTTAAAAATTTCTGTTTTTTTATTATAAATTTTCATTATTCATATAATGAAAATTTATAATAAAAAAAATTCTCAAAACTGTCAACTTAATCCCATGTGTATGGAAACGATGCGGATTGAATTTGTATTTTTTTACTTAACGATAATCCCATTTCATTCCAATCCCAACTCAATTCCTATTCATGGAAACGCTACTTATGTAGTTCGTTCGGTTGTGAATAGCGCTTTAGAAAGCTTGAAAGAACTGTTCATTTTTCCCCCCAACACGTCCGAACACGATGGCGATCATAATTTTCTACTTGTAGTATATGAAGCGGTACTCTAGCTAGACTATGTAGGTAGAGCTATAGTGAATTATCTAGTCAAAATTCATAAGCCAATCATAGATATTGCAACTAGTTTTTATGATATAATTTGTAATAATTTTTTAGGATGTTATACCAATCTTTTAAAAAATATTTTCCCAACGAACAAAGCTACTCTATAATACAGGCAACATGTTCTTAAAATTATTTTTAAATAATTGAAAACAAAAACATTTAAAAATTTTTTTTTGTTAAAGTTTTATTAGACAAAAACGATCAACGTTAATTATTTTCTGCAAATATTTCCCGTTGAACTTTTTCCCAAGCAGCCATACGTCCATGTTCTGGCCTATATTTAACGTTACAACCGTCTTGAGCTAAACGACCTTCATCGCGGAGTTCCTCATAACGTTCACGGTCATATTTTGTAAATCCCCATCGTTTTGAAATGAAAATCTAAGGCAAAAATAAAAAATAGTATTATTTTCATACTTTTTCATTTATACTTTTCATACCTTTTGTCTGCCAGGGAACTTGAATTTAGCGCGACGAAGAGCTTCCACAACTTGTGCCTTGAATTTATCGGTAGATCGTACAGACATAATAGGTTGTCCAATATGTACACGTGCAACTGTACCTTGTGGTTTACCAAAAGCACCTCTCATTCCTGTCTGAAGCCTAAAAAAATTAAACTGTTAATTATTGACACAACATTAATTTGTAGGTAGTTCCGATAAATTTAAAAAGCATATTCTATTCAGTACTTAGTCAAAGTGTTATGTTACTAATCATGTTTTATCATAACCCAGTGCTCGAAGCAATTTCATCATATTTAAATATATAGTGTTGTTTACTATATATATATATATATATATATATATATATATATATATATATATATATATATATATATACATAAATTAATTTTTATAGGAAAAAAAACAAACATACCTATCAGCTCCGGCACACGATAACATTTTATTGATGCGAATAACGTGGAATGGATGAAGCCTCATACGGATATGAAATTGATCTTTACCACAATGTTTAACTAAATATTTATTGCAGCAAATACGACCGGCTTCTAAAGCTTCAGAACTCAACTGTTCATATTCATCAGAAACCAAATGTACACATAATGGGAAATCTTCTACAGTTGCTTTCTTTTTACCCAAATCAAAAATACGAATTTTGGAATCTGGCACACCTCGACAGAAACGTGATTTTGGATATGGTTTATTTTTACAATAACGATAACTAGAAAGAAATTAAATATTAATATAAAAAAAAACAATTATTATAATAGGAAAATTATTTCCTATTTCAATTATTCAGTATTTAGTCAAAGTATATTTTATGTAATCATAAATTATCATAACCCAGTGCTCGAAGCAATTTCATCATTTCTAATAAATCATATTAAAACGCGGAAAATCCATTAATTATATCCCAGACTTATTCCGGTTCATGAATCATCCACTTTAAACCAAATCACAAACATTTCGTTACTTATCCTTGGATAATGTCATATATTTATTTGAGATGAAACTCGATTAAAATTACGAGCCGTCCCACCCAATAAATATATTAATTTCTATAGCCCATTTATATTTGATAATAAAAGTAATAAAATTATTAAAATAATTATTCACTTTTTGTTAGCGTTGGATAGGGCAACAACAAAGTTTTTAAATTGCATGTCACATATTTATTTGAGATTTTTAACTCTATGAAGTAATCAAGCCATCTCACCCATTAAATATTCTTTATAGTTTTACCCTTTTTTGAAATTTTTTAAATAGTTATCCAGATAAATAATTAGAAACTCTATATTTAAAGGGTATGCAAAAAACTATTACTTAAAATATTATGCTGTATAAAAAAATATTAACTCACCATCTCGCTGGGCGACGACCCATTTTGACCTGAAAGTATATAGAAAATACATATTAGTTTTTAAATAATTTATTGTTAATACAATTGACAAATTGATACTAGAATTTCTAAATATATTAAAATAATTTTAATTGACGATGTTTTAAGATTTGTAAAATTAACTTACCTTGCAATTCAATGGCCTGAGAAGAAAGAGAATAATAAAATTCCGGAAGAGGAAGAATTGTCAAATTAGCGCCAAATTTTCAATTGTGGTTAATATGGGAATTATAAAGTACCGGAAAAAGCAGTGTCGTTTAAACAGCTGATTCTATAGCTGTCAAAATTTGTTTGTTTATATTTCAAATTGTCGTGTGCGGTGTGTGGTTTTATTTACATACAAATCATATTTTTTTCATGAGGAAAGGAAAATGTTAAAACTTATAAATTTTACCAATAAAAAATATAAAATATTATTGAAAACTATTAGTAATTACAACAGAACATATAGTGTACGAAGTAAATTAGTGACTGAAATCAATGATAAAAATAATCGATATGAAATACCATCTATTATAAGAGAAAAAATAATTTATAGCTCTGTATTAGAAAGTGAAAATACAAATATTGGTTTTAAACGAAAAAAAATTATAAAAAATATAATTGAAAAAGATAATCAACAAAAAAAATTGAATAGAATAAATGTAAAACCATTTCCAGTTTCTTTAAAATCACTTGGAATTGATACAAATTTAAATGATACTGAAGAAAATATAAATTTCAATCCTACACATTTAGTAAAAGAAACAGATAAGGATTGTGAAACATATTTTCCAAATAATTGGATGGAGGACTATGAATATTTTAAAGGATATAATAATGAAATTACTGGAGATATGAAATATGGAACTCCTAGTAAGTTTTATATTTTTTATAATATTTCTTTTAATTTTAATTACTAATAAATTTTTTTTTTACAGATTCGCTAATTCCAGTATCACAAATTCCTTGTAATGGTTGTGGGGCAAAATTACATTGTGCTGACATCGCTATTTCAGGATATATACCAAGCGAAATATTTAAAGGACGAACTGACACAGAACTAAAAGTAAGAGAAACTTAAAAGTTATTATAATTATTTTATTCTAATTTTCACTATTTTTTAGACCATAATTTGTCAACGATGTCATTTTTTACTACATTATAATATAGCTTTAGATGTAACAGTATCACCAGAAGACTATATTAGCACTTTGACTGCTATTAAAGATAAACATGCATTAGCATTGCTTATAGTTGATCTTTTAGATTTTCCATGTTCTATATGGCCAAAAATAGAAGATATTTTAGGTACAAAACGTCCAATTTTTGTTATTGGTAATAAAGTTGATTTATTACCAAAAGATTCTCCTGGTTATTTAGATCATATTAAAAAATGTTTAACAAATTCAATATTAAGTGCAGGTTTATATTTTAATATATTTAACGAAAATTCTAAATTAGAACATGATAATTTTTTTTTAGGTTTATCGAAATTGAATTTAAAACAAGTGTGTTTAGTATCAGCTAAAACTGGTTATGGTATTGAAGAATTGATAACACAATTACATAAAATATGGGCTTACAAGGGTGATGTATATTTAGTAGGATGTGCAAATGTCGGTAAAAGTTCAATATTTAATGCTCTTCTAAGATCAGATTATTGTAAAGTTCAAGCTATAGACTTAGTTAAAAGAGCAACAACATGCCCATGGCCAGGAACAACACTGCAAATGTTGAAATTTCCAATTCTACGACCTTCAGGTAAATATAAATAATTAAATATAAAAAGTACTTGCAAATATAAATTACAATTTTTAGATATGAGAGTTTATATGAGATATAAGAGGTTATTTTCTGATCGTGCTCAAAGAATTGCCGAAGAAAAATTACGAAAAGATCAATTAAAGAAGACGGGTAATATTAAATATGCAACATTAATGGGACATATAGGTTAACAATAATAATTTATAACTATACATATTTGTTTAAAAATATTTACATTAAAAAATATTAATTTTAGGTATGACTTTTAACCAGTTTACAGAAGGAGAAGATAAAGATTTATTTTCTATGTCGAAAGGAACAAATCCAATTTTAACATTAAATGAAAAAAGTAAAGAATATCAAAATAGTAAATGGTGTTATGATACACCAGGTGTAATAAATCCTGAACAAATTCATAATTTATTAACAACCGAGGAACTTTTAATGTTAAATCCAAAACAAATGATTACACCGAGAGTTCTTAAATTTGCACCACAAATGACCTTATTTTTGGCTGGGTTAGGTAGATTAGATTTTATTAAAAGTAATATTGATTTCATAAGGTAAATATAACGATTAAAATAGAATAAATGTGAAACTAACAGTTTTAATTTAAGAATATCTGTTTATTCATCAAGTGATTTGCCATTATTAATTACGAAAACTAAATATGCAAATGAAATATATGAATATTTATTAGGAAGTCCTTTGCTGGGAGTTCCTGTAGGTAATATGAAACGGTTAAAAGAATGGCATCCATTAGAATCATCTGGATTTATTGAAATCAATGGAGAGAATGAAGATATACAAACTTTTGGTAATAAATAGAATGTTCATTTTAGAAATTCAATTCTAATTAAATATTATTCCATGTTTTTATAGATGTTTTGTTATCATCTGCTGGTTGGATAGGTATTAATTTAAGGTACGGTAAAATATGCCAATTTAAAGCTTGGACTCCGAAAAAACGTGGTATAGTTGTAAGAACACCCGCATTAATTCCGTATGGCGAAAATTTAAGAGGTAGCAAAGTACGTGGATCGATAGCATATAATAAAAGCAAACCTTTTATATAGCAATAATTTTATATATGTATATTTTATAGTTTATAGTTTATTAAATGTTCTTTTTGCTAAGAAAATGCAGTTTATATAAACATAAAGTTTAGAGTTTTTGTTTGTCATAAAAGTATTCCATATCTATTAAGCAAATCCGGCATATTATAATTTTCGAAATTCTACTAAACATTTTACCTCTACTTCATTTCATCCATCAAGTAAAAAATAACCGACTGCCCAGCCCACTCCTTTGCCTATCTAAACATCGGTTACAAAACGTCTACATTTTTGTAAAGAAAAAAAATATTTTTTTTCTGAATGTTGGTAGACTTGGTTTGATATACGAAAAGAACAAGAGCAAGCAAGGAGTTCTTTGTTTACATACACTTTATAACAAAGTTTTTGAGTATAGATTATTTTTGTGGTTGGTTTGAGTGTTTAATTTAATTAGATTTTTTTTATGATATTAGATAAGTTTGTGAAATTAAATAGATAAATAATTATAATATTAACAATTGTATAAATTAATAATTCCTTAAAAATGGAAGACTGCCATCGTAAAATTATATTAGATAATATTGAATATTTAATAAATGAAACAGACTACACAAAACTTGTAAATGCTTGTGAACAAACTGGATTAATATCAAAAATAATGAAAAATATTATTGAAGTAATTTAATTTTAAATTAAAAAATAAGTTTTTTTTTTAAATAAATTTATTTTCCCCAGAATACTGATGACGAACGTATAAGACATAAACGACTATTTGAGAAAATTACTAGACGAGGACCACAAGCCTATGATAAATTATTTGAAATTTTAAACGATCTAAAATATACAAATGCTGCTAAAAAACTTCACAATGGAGAATATCATGGTTTTTTTAAAAGTCTTCGAGGTGATAAGAATCAACAATCAACTAATAATAATACTGCTTCACAACAAACAACCACAACTAATTTACCAAATCATGAAAATGGTGATTCGTTAGTATACAGTGATGGTTGTTGTCAATCGCAAATTGATGGCTCTTTAGCCAATAATATGATAAAATTAAAAGTGTATGATGTACAAATTGAAAATTTATTTGAAGTAAAGAAATCAAAAAAATGGAGCTTAGATACAAAAATTAATATTTATCCAATGAAAAGTAAAAATCGTGGTGTATTTTTTATGGTTAATATAATTGATTTTGAAAATAATGTCAGTCCAGAAAAACGTCGTAATGGTGCTGAAATTGATGGTCAAAGTCTTTTATATTTATTTCAAGAATTTGGATTTAAAACATTTTATTACAAAAATCTTTCAATGAAAGAATTTTATCGCCTGTTAGATGAATTAATTGATTCTGATTATATGAAAAATACTGAATGTTTTATATTAGCATTGATGACTCATGGTTCAATGGTAGATAAAAAAGTAGATAGAGTTGAATTTTATGATGGTGCTATTGATAATGTTAATAATATATTGGATCGTTTTAAAAATGATGTTTGTCCTTATTTAGTGAGAAAGCCAAAAATTTTCCTATTTCCATTCTGCAGGTACTTTCGATTTATATAAATATATTTGATTTAATTAATTATAATTCATTTTTATTCAGAGGAGAAATATCGGATCGTGGAGTTCGTTATGTTCAAACTGACAGTATTAACGAAAGTGCACCAAAAATCATACCAACATATTCTGATATGCTTATTTGTTATGCATCTGTTCCAGGTAATAAATTAAATATTTATTATTTTCATTATAAATATTATTAATTTGTATTATATTGCAGGATTTAAGACTCATCGTGATCCCGATAAAGGTTCTTGGTATATACAAAAATTATGTGAAATATTTGCAGAACATGCTCATGACACACATATGGAAGATTTATTAAAAATGATTGGTGAAAGTGCTGGGAAAATTCGTACCGTAGATGGACGTTTACAAAATGCAAGTTATACTAATTATGCATTTAATTGGAAATTATATTTTAATCCAGGTTATTATGAAGTCAATGATAATTAAAAATAGTATTAAAAATATAAAATAATATCACAATTATAAATTTACTCAATGTATTCCGGATTGTATACTTACATATACTTACAATTATAAGTTAATAAAAATAATCTTTTTTGTATTTTCCTATTAAACTGAAACTGTCTTTTTATATTTATAATTCGATTAGTTTTATGTAAAAATAACAAATGGTTATTTGTTTAATTTTGTGATTAGGACAATATGTGTTTTCTAATTTTTTGTGGTTTCTGATAAAATTATTATAAACACATTGATAATATTTTATCAATCTTTTTTGTATTTAATTTACAACACAAATCATTCTGTACATGTTTAAATTGTTTTAAACAAAACCGAAATTTTACATTGCTTTCAGAAATATTAAAAATTTATTTCAATTAATTTTTAAATATACATATATTGTATGTATAATATCAATTATGATTTTTAATTATATATAGTATAGAATAATGTTCAGTTTACGTAAATACCATTAAGTTAACAAAAAAAAGCTAAATGTTTTCAATTTCAAGCTTATTTGTTTAATTTAAGCATTTATAGAATTTGTAAGCTTTTGTTTTTCATCAGAATGTTTACTAGTTATATCAGTAGCTTGACTTGGACTCAATAATTGTTTTGTTGATGCACTTGATGAATAACTATCACCAGAACTACGTGTTGATGCTGAATTTCCACTTATCGGACTATCTAAAAATAGTAATAGATTTAAAGATACAAAATATTAGTAAAATTTATATTTATACCTGGCAATGAATTAATAGCATTCTCTTTTAAATTATTAACAGATGTTGAAACAATATTTGTAATATTATGTTCATTTAGATTATCTGAAGTCATCATTGGTAAAACGATTATATTCTTTTCTAATCCAATATTTTCTCCACCGTTAGACTTCATTTTGTAGTTGTTATTTTTTTTATTATTATTTGTAATTTACAGAATAAAAAAATTGTAATATAAAAATTTAATTTGGTGTTAAAAATTATTAAATTTAAAAAAAAAATTCTTTTTTACAATTTTTAAATTATTAATGTGCACAAAATAAATAAATACATTTTTAATTAATAAAATTTATCATGCAAAATAATTAAAAAAAATTAATTACCTCAATTGCAAATATTATTTTTAAAAGCACTAAAAAAACTGATCAAATTAAAAACCACATTCCTATTATTAAAATATAATAATATAAAACCTACTTTTTATTTATAAAAAAAAATATTTACAAGCATTTAAAAACTAGGAAATAAATTAAAATTAATATATATTTAAATACTAATAATCATTTTGTATTATAATAATAAATTAATAACAGGAAGGAAAGGAGAATGTACTTTATAATATTTACTATTTTTCAAATAATTATGTTCGGAATTGGAATTTTGTATATTCTCCTTCCTATCACTGATTTACATTCAATTTTAATGAATTTATTTATTTGGAAATATATTGTGATGATGATAATGAAAAGCAGAAAATAAAAAATAATATAGTATTAACAAAAGTTTAATAATAGTAATAAAATTAAAAACAACATCTAATAACCAATGTAAATAAGAAAATATACTTTTTTCTAAATGTTTTCTCAAAAACCAATCAATAAAAATTAATATTTTTTTAGACCCATACTTTTTCTGGGCATAAAGGGCTTAAAATAGTTGTATGTGTATCTTCTGGCGTATAATAATCGGAATCCTCAGCGCCAGCCAATAAGGTTCCATCACCATCAGCGAGCGCAGGTCGATTCCGCTTTTTCTAAAAATTAGAACAATTACATATTCTACACAAAAAATTTGTATATACTTTTTTCTATGAATTCGAATTAAAACCAAAAATAAAATAAAAATAGTAATTAATAAATAAATACAGGCTAAATTAAGAAAATAGGATATATGCTATTTTCGTATTTTTTTTGTAGTGTTGTATATGGGGTATGTGTATATGTGATGTTATTTATATAATTTTTGTGAGAATATGTATAATGCAAAAAAAAACTATCCTTTTCTCCATTTTTTATTAATAATTTAAACACAATTAAGAAATAAATTAGGGAAAATTTATTATTAATAATTAAATACAAATTAAACTAACCTTTTGGGATTGTGTATCAATTTGTAAATCCTCTGGATCGGTATCATCAATGGATTCTTCAATTTCATTAATATGTAAAGCAACTTGTATACCATTTGGTGTTTTATTATTTAACAGTGGTGATAATTTTTCTGCATCACTATCATCATTATCGTTTTCTGTTGCTGATTGCAATTTAACACTATGCCTTTCATTCACAATTTTCAGACTTTCACGACTTGATTGCCTTTTATGAGATTTATCTTTTGTTTGTTGATGTTGTTTGTCATTATTTAAAGAACGACGACTTGATGATAGTGGCGAAGATGATGATTGTTGTTGTTGTGATTTTTCAGATGCATCAACTTCTGTAGGCGAATTCTCTTCATTAGGTCTCGTTATAATGGACATTTGAAACTTTTTTTTTAAATAAAAATAATATATATATACTAAAATGAAATATTTTCTGTAATTTTCATTAAAATTACCTCAGGCGCTGCATCTTTAGATTTATTTTTAGATCTTTTTTGATTACCATTTTTAGGACTACATTTACCATTTTTATCTGTCGATTTATTTAAATCTGCACCTTGTACATTATCTGTTTCAGTTGCATCACCACTTTCACCCGATAAAGTACGGCCAATACATTGTGGTGGACCATTTAATGCTTCAATTAATGATACTGGTATATATCCAGGAGGAATATGTTCACAATTAGGCTGTGGGGAAAAATTATGATTATTTACGATTATATTATATTATATTTAGTATTTATTTTACATCTGGTGGATTTTGTGCTGTAATTAAACTTGTATTAACACCTTTTTTAACAGCTCTTATTTGTAATAAAGCTCTAAATGGAGCTCGACATATTGGACAATTATTTGCCTGATATCTTAACGAATCAGCACATGAATTACATAAACATAAATGTCTACATGGTAAAATTAATGTATCTCTTGTATCGCTCATACAAATAACACATTCACTACCATTATCATCTGTATCATCATCAATTGCTGGTTTATTTAATGTTTTATTTTCAATTCCGTAAATTTCTTGTAATAAATAACATAAACCATCAACAAAAATTTTTTGTTTTAATGCTCGTAAAACATATGTACCATCATGATGATCAATTACACAGATAGTTGTATGAGACTGTCGGCAGTCTAGTTTAAAAAATAATAATTCAATTTAGTTTTATATGCACTAATTATTAATATATAAAATATATACCTTCAGATCCTTCTTCGACAACACAGTGTATTGCTACTGGAAATACATCACTTTCTGGTTTATATATTAAATCATCATCCGAAAATAAATTCGGATTAAATATATGTGATGGTTGAGAAAAATACTGATTAACACCTTTTTTATAATGAAATGTTTCGGATGTTAATGATGAATTTTTTGGACTGTATGATACACCACATGGACTAATTTCTTCTGAACAAAAATAATAAATTGTTATAGCACAATTTGCATCTGAATCAAATACAAATTCTAAATGAAATGTGTTTGCTTTAGATGTTACAGATCCATTTTTAATTATATTTTCTGATGTTTTAACAAATCGTACAGATTCTTTACGTATATTAACTAAACTTTTTAAAGTTTTTGTTGGTTCATTTGCTTGTGGCGGAGGATATGGAAACTAATATATATAAAAAGAAGATAGTAATATTTAATATTAAAAAATAAGAAAATATTTCTTACAGCTGTTGGACGAGAATGTAAAAAATTTAAATCTACATTTTCACCAAATAAATAAGCTTCTGGTTGTGGTGTATCAAAACGTTCTCCTCCCATTATAAAATGACTACCAAAGAAGTTTCCTGATAATTAATGATAATTTAATTATAATTATTATAGTGAAAGTGCAAAACAACAACAAAGAAAATTTGTATACTGATGGCAAATTATAATTTTTATAATGTACTTATGATAATGTTATATTACCTGATTTAGGAGGATATTTATAAGCTTGCTGTGAAGCAACATCTTCTTCAATTGCTGCATTATTTTGTCTTCGACTTGTAATGGATCCCATTAATTTAATTTATAGGTAATTAAAGACGTTTTCTCTATTTTTCTTTTCAATAATTTTACATTTATATTTTGAGATTTTGACAGCTATTTCAATTATAAAAAATAGTGTTGCCAGTATTGCCAATATTAACATTTACCAGCTTGAATCTGTAGCTGAAGTGCTATAGGTTGATTTTTTCAAATATTTGTAGCGTACATGCTACATGGTATTGAATTAAGTTCAGTTTTGACAAAATTATTTTGACCATTAATCAAAGATTAAGTAGGAAGTGGATCTTTTTTTGTTAAATAACAAGGTTTTTGATTGGTTGAAATTGAAATATCCTTAAATAATAGAATATATGGATGCGCGTCCTAAAATTTTTTTGAAGTACTTTTGCATACATTTTATTCCCTTGCTCTCATAATCAACCATCATATTTTTATTTAGGGGATCTGAGATAGACCTATCCAGGGGAGTTGTAAGTGCGAAAGAGCGTACAGCATACAGTCAAAATCGGTTCAAGCACATACATTTTGTATAAGAGCACCCGAAATACGCGACTTCAACGACGATAATTCGAATTTCCAATTTTCAATTTCACATTCAACAAAAAGAAACATCGATCAAAAAAATCTAATGTGTATAAACGTGGCGATTTGTTTCGGGAGACGCTGGCGTATGAACGTATCGACGTATATACGCTACAAGCAACACACTCTGAATTAGGGTGAGGTGTAATTCGAGCTCGTTAACTTTATGTAAAAATGCAAACTAACGGCGTCACTTCCCACTGTTATTTATTTAAACATATTATTATCTTTATTTTATAATTATTTTATTGAAAAAAAGAAAAGGAATTTTACTTACAAAATTTAAAAAACAAAAAATGCTAACAAATATATTTATTTAAATATGCTATTCACTTTATAAAATCAGTTTATTTCCCTAATATCTTATCTATCTTTCTTTATACAATATTACCATAGCTGACATTTTTTTGCTGGATTCATTGGTGTACCAATTGGACAATTATATGCTTTACCAAATTCTTCAAAATTAGATAAAGTACCAATAACTCGAAATCTTCCAGGACAATGTGCATCTGTTTCTATAATATTTTCAATTGCTTCTGGTCTAATTTGGCCACACCATGCTTGAGCAAATCCCAAAAAATATAACTGTTCATTTGTTAAATCTAAATTTGGTAATTTTTCATTTTCCAATTCAATTTCATCAGCAGTTTTAAGCCATTTCTTATAAGCCTTAAATGCTTGTCTTATGCCACCATTATCAGCAATATTTTCTGATTTTGAAGCTTCTCCCGATAAAAATTTTCCATGTAATGAGAAATTACTATATTGTTCTATAATTTTAGAGATAGAAATAATTAATTAGAAATAAAGCATATGTATACAAGTTTCTAAGATGTATATAAATAAAATCTTTTAGAGAAAAAATCAAATTACCTATAAAACAGTTTGTTTTCTCAATAAAGTGTTGAATTGAACTATTACTCCACCATGTTATCATATTACCATCAGAATCAAATTCACGACCAGAATCATCAAATCCATGTGTTAGTTCATGACCAACAAATACACCAATACCACCATAATTTAATGCTTTTGGTAAACTACGATGATAAATTGGTGGTTGTAATACACCAGCAGGTACAATAATACGATTTTTTGTTGGTTCAAAAAATGCATTTACAATAGCTGGATATGCTGGCCATTCAGATTTATCAACATTTTTACCAAGATTTTCAAATCTTTTCATATGTTCAAACATAACTAAATTCAATGCATTTTCAAAATGTTTACCATTTTCAATATGTACATTATTATAAAATTGATTTAATTCATTTATTGATAATATAAAATCTGGATAACCAACAGCTAATTGTATAATATTAGCTTTTTCTTTACTTTTACGTTTTGTTTCATCATCAATCCAATCTAAATCATTTAATGTTTGTTCAAATATATTTCGTATTTCTTGTGTTAATTTTTCAACATCTTTTTTACTATTTTCATCAAAGTATGGTCGTACAAATTGTGCACCAACAGCCATACCCATTTTTTCATTAATAAATTGTACACATTTTTTCCATTGTGATTCTGGTTCTTTTTGACCCGTTAATGCTTCATCAAATATTTGCGCAGCAGCTAAAAATCTTTCATCTAATCGCCTATATGTTGATTTAACACAACGCCATATAATATAATTACTTAATGTACGATTATCTGTATTTGATATAAATTCAATCATTTCACCAAAACGTGGTGATGCAAATAAAACTAAATATTGATCTGATTGAAATTCTCTATTAAATACTAAATTCAAATATCTTGTTAAATTTAATTGTGGATATTTTTTAGACAATTCACCCAATGTTATACCATGATATTGATCATGAACACCAACATTTGTACGTAATTCAGCTGTAATATTTGCTAAATGTATTTCAAAATTTATAATTTCATTTGCAGTTTCTTCAGCTTTATCTTGATCAATATCTAATAATGTTAATATTGTAATTATTAAATTTTTATAACCATTCAAATGTGATGAATTATCATCTATTAAATAATCATCACGATTATCTAATCCTAATTCAGCTTCTTCAATATATAATGCATAATTTTTTGTATTTTTTAAATCAATTTCAACTCCTAAATTTAAAAAACTACGTATACCTAATTTTGTTGCTTTAGCACATAAATCAATTAAATCAAATTTATTATTATTCCAATTATCATCTAATACTGGCCAACCACCAAGTGTATCAATAAAATTTAATAATGGTTCATTATTTCTATGATTTATTGTTATCATATCTGTACACGATGAATAAAATAATTTTGATTTTTCTTCAGCATTTAATTCATAGAATTTACTATTACCATTATTATTATTTTTTATTGGTGTTGATAAAATTTCTTTAAGTGCTTCTAATATATTCATATTTAAAAATGAAAATACATTATATTCAGAATTATCTTTTGGTATTGGATGTAAGATTTCCCAATTACCACATGCATATGTATAAAAATCATCACAAGGTTCTATTGTATTATTCATATAACTTTGCATTACTTTTGATTGTAAATTACGCGCGTCTGGTGATGCTCTCATTTGCCACATTGATTCTGATGATAATGATGATAATATTCTTATATTATCATTATTTTCTATATTTAATTTTTCATTGTCAGATATTTTATTAATTGATTCATTATTATTAACATCATTTGATGAAATATCAATATTTATATCATTTATTGATACTTTTGGAAAACTAACTACATAATTTATTAATAATATAAATATAAAATAATATAATTGATTTAATTGTAATAACAGCATTATTAAAATTATAAATATATATATATATATATGTATATATATTTTTTAAATAGCACTATTTCACTTTTATATGGACAAAATATTTGATTATTTTAACATTTATTTTCTTTATATATAAAAAAATAAATAAATATATTGTATATGTGATATAAAACTGACAAATTAAAAGCAAAAAAACTTTTGATTAAATATATAATTAGAAAAAAAAACGATAACGAAATTTATTTTGTAAATTTAATTTTGCCTATTGATCTTATTGTAATTGATGTTTAGATGAATAAAAACAAAAAATATGAGTTCTTTCTTTTAAATTAACCTTACCACTGAAAGTATAATTGATGAAATTCCCTTTAAAAAAAATATTTAATTTCATTAAAATATAAACTCAATTTGCGATTACATAGTGTACATTTTTTTTGTTGTAGACTTTAGCTTCCGTTTTTACCACAATAATTAAAAATAATATAATTTGTGTCACGTTTAGTTTTGTTTTTGGTAAATTAATAATTAAGTGTAAATTTCATATTAAAATATTTTAAAGTTAAATTAAATCTTTAAAAAATTTTAAATCACTCATTATGGTATCATACAATTTCTATTGTCAGATATAGATATAGTTTAAATCAAATTCTTTTTCGAAATTATATTTAAACACCGCGTTTAAACTTGCTTATATACACCATAACTTTTTTTTTTGTCGGGTACAGGAAAAAATATCTCTTTGCTATCATCTTAAGTTCAATTTAAGTCACATAACTTTAATAATAAAAAAAAATTAATATTATTTTTTTGTCTTTAAGTCGTAATGAATGTAGTAATATAAAAAATAAGAAGAAAAAATAACTTTGTAATTTTTTTAATATATATTCGAGGTTAAAATATTATATTTTACGTTATCGTAAAAATTCTAAACAAAAACTACTATAAAGTGAATTTATCATTATATTGAATTTACTATTATATAACGTATTTTATGTAGTGTAGAGTATTTTAAACGAACTTTAATCATTTTGTAATTATGTTTTATAATTAATTAATGTAGAATGGATCGGGTTAATTACTAATATGTTAACAAATAAATGTTGTTTATGAGTTATATAATTAATAATTGAATGAATATAATAATAAACTTAATTAAAGTAAAGTAAGTTATATTCAAGTATTATTTTATATCTATTGTTATTGTATACGAAATTAACCATGGGTAATGTTTTATGTTTTATTTAAATGAGAAGAAATTTTAGTGTAATAAAAAAGTATATATTTTCCCTGAACTTTGTTTACACCTTTTATAAATTTTCTATATACTTATATTTCCGGGTTCACTTACTTTACCAAATATTTCATTGAAGATTTTCAGCTATATTCCTTATAACATTCCCCACAAAAACACTTAACCACATTAATTTTGTATTGTACAAGTACTATTCAAAATTATTTTTAGTAAGATAAAATTGTGTGAAAACTTCCTTTCAAAATTCAGATGAATAATTTTCCAAATTCTTATGTAAATTTTGTTAATTATTCTTAATCGTTCAAAGAATGGAAAGTAAATATTCTATGTATAATAATGCATTTAATGGTTTTCACTTACTAAAGTCATTTAATTTATATCAAGACAAACCTTTTTTCCTATTCGGGAATCATATTCGTTAAAACAATGTAAAAAAATATATAACTTACGGAGTTTAAAATATAAAATCAATACATAATTAAAAATAATAAAGTTCTTTATTACTTTTTCCACCACAATTTAAAATTCTTTGTAAATTTTTATTTTCATTTTATATTTTAATTTTAAAATAACTATATTTTTTTGAATTTCATTTTCTTTTTCCAAAATTTTGTGTTTTTCTTTTGCAATGTGCTCCAAATATCATATTTTTTTTAAATACATTATTTTTTTAAAGTTTTAAAATTAAAAAAACAAAAATGAAACAAAACTAAAATAAGAAAAAAACTGGGTTATTTGTTTAATCAATAATTACAATATTTTAAAGAAAATTATAATTTTAATTTTTTTTTTGTTGCAATATAATTTTCAACAAAGCGTTATACAATTAATAATATCAAAAAAATATTATACATTCTTTTATTTTTTCTAATTTGATTTCATTTTGATTTATTATGTAAAAATTAATAATTTTATACTAAAATATTTAAATAAATTTATTTTATAAGCCACAAAAACAAAAAGAGAAATTATTTAATCTATAATGGAATTTTGTTTTATTATCTTAAAATTGTTAATTTTAAATTTTATAATAATATATATTTTTGTTTTTTAATAATTTCAATATAATTAATATTTTAAGATTATATATAACACCATTTATAATTTATATATATAATATTTATATAATTTTCTGACTCTTAATTTAATTCTTTTTTAATATTTACATTTTTAAATAAGTTGTATTTTTTGTTTTAATATTAGTAGAGATTCTCTGTACTTAAAAAATAATTTAAAATTTTCGTTATAAATTTTGGATTGGTTTTTTTTTAATGTTATTTTTTATTTCATTCTTAAAAGTGTAATGATTTTATACTTTTTTTTTATTTAATAAATATTTTTACCATAAAATATTTAAAAGAAATTTGTTTTTAAAATTTCTGTTTTTTTTTTTTTTTGTATTTATTAAATAATGTTAATCAAAAAAGTAGATTTTATTAGTTACTTCATATCATCTTAATTGAAATCACAATTTCATGTGTTAAATCCAAAAACATAGAGAATTTATTATTGTAGTTAAAAGATGATATATAAATGAAAATTTCATAAAACACAAACTATATTTGTTTTTATTTTTTTTTTTAACTTTAAATAAAAACTTAATATGTAAGAAAAATGATAATAATATGAGATCAAAAAATATTGCACACAGAAATTTGCTAATTATAAATTTAAACTGTTTGAAAAAAGAGTAGTAAACATTTTTTTTATATTAAACTGTATTAAAATTTCATGAGTGAATCAAAAAAATTAATAAATTATAAGAATATTTTCGTAATTAAATATTTGTTCGAATAATTTGGAAATTATTTTGTCAAAAAAAAAAAAAGGAATATTTTTTGTATAATTAGCAAAATTCAACAAATTTCCATGTGTACAATTTTTTTTCTTATTTTCCAAAAAAAAAAAATGTTTTAAAAACAATTCAACAACAACAAAATTAGTTAGTTTTCAAAAATATTGATTTCTTCGTATTTTTTTTTAAAATATTTTTAAGTACATTATTTACTTTTAATTCTAAATTAATTACTTAAATTATTGGACCTTATCATATAGTTTTCAAATGAACAGAAAATTATTTGAAATATTTTTGAGTAGGAAATTTTCGTATAATAATTTTCGAGGGTACAAAATATTTAAATCGAAGCACAAACAAATTATCTAATGATAGAATAATTGTTATTCTGTAAATTTTGATATTTTGTGCTTAGTATATTTAAGACTTGAATTATTTCCAAAATATGTTCCCTTGAAATTGGACTCGGAAATTTTTCCAATATTTTCTATTCTATCGAAAATTATAATATGGCCCGATTATCTATACTATATTTTACATCTCAATACAGTATAATTAAAGTTTTTTGTTGTTTTTTTTTAGATATTTACAGAATTTTTAATAATTGTTTTTTTTTTTTGTTAAAAGAATTTCTTTAATAAAAAAAAAAGAAATTTCAAACCAGATTTACACATTTATACATTCAATTAGTTATATTTTATTTTATTAATATTAGGAGATAATTCAAAATTATTATTTATTATTTTTAAAATTCAAATTTACATTATAATTTTTTTCCTTATATCCCATCATCCACTAAAAAAACTACTATGTGAACCGAAAAAAAGCTACTCTCTAATCTATTTTTTCTTTTTTTTTTGGAGACTCAACATGAGTGAAGTAATACGATTTTCATTTTTATGTTATTGTTAAAAATTAAATTTCTATTTTGTTTTTTTAATTTGAGTCCATTTTTATGTTTAGTTTACATGCAAAACTATACATAGAGACTATACGTATATTTTAAATATATAAGAAAAGCTAAAATATTTTGTAAAAAAAAAAAATCAACAATATATAAAAAATTCACCAGCAAGTTTTTTTTTTTTTGATTTTTTTTTTTTTTTCTCTCTATAAATCCTAAAATATTTTTCAAAATGGTAAAAACTCAAAGCCATAAGCTGAGAAATAAATTGATTCTCATTCTTTTTGATGATGTGATGATGATGATGAGGGTGATGGTCGCTGTGATGATGTAAGATGATGTTGTTGTGATTGTTGCTGTTGCTGCTGCTGCTGCTGTTGTTGTTGTTGTTGTTGCTGCTGCTGCTGCTGATGATGCATATGTTGATGATAATGATGATGACTACTATTACTAGATGTATCATAATTTCTATTTGAATTATTATTAGTACTTGTATTTGTTTCAACTGGTTTATTTGTATCACGTCTTAATAAATATACAGAACCATCAGCAGCTTGTTGAAGACTATATTCGGTTGGTGAACATGGATTACCATCGGGATCACGTAAATACTAAAGAAAAAAAACATAAAAGAACAATTTTATTTATTACTCCCATTAATTTTTTAGACTATCATTTTTTGTTTTCATATTTAAAAAAAAAAACTCACTTGAAATACATGTCGATGTAGTGCTGCAAATTTATTTGATATTCTATTTTTTTCTGTTAAATACATGTCACGATCAGCATAATATTGTTCTTTTTTTCTTCGTACTTCTTTCACTTCATCCTCTAATGATAAAATTTGATCAAGTTTACGTTTACGACAATTTTGTGCAGCAACTTTATTTTTACCACGTCTTCGAATATCACGTATTAATGATAATTGATTTTCAGTTAAATCATATTTTGATAAACGTTCATTAAATTCATCCATGGGTAAATTAATAATTTCTGGTACTGGTATTGGTACATTAAGAGCGCGAGCTCGTTTTTCATCACGTGTCAAATGCTCATCCTCTTGTGCTTTTTTCATAATTTTTTTATCACGTAATGTTGGACGTGGTGTTGAACCAGTACCTTGTGGCAATGTATATGTATGATTATGGCTAATTAATTCATGGCCATTTCGTGGATGAAGACGTGGCGGTTGCGAAAAATCTAATGACCAATGTCCACTTGGTATATGATTATCTTTACCAATTAATGGTCCAACAGCTCCATCCATACTACTAATATTTGATCCCAGACCAAGACCAGTAGAACTATGATGAATACCAGTTGGATATGGTTCATATTCATACTTGATTGAACCAGATATATTATCTAGATTTTGTTGTGTACCAATTGGTAAATTTTGTGACTGTTGTTGTGGTAATGTTGGTAAATGTGTTGGTTGATCTTGAAAATAACGTTTACCAAACATTTGATGTTTTTTCTGGGCAACTGGTGGCTGTCGTGTAGCATCTCCTAAACGACTATTATAACTGTAATCATGTGGTCCGCCAGGTGTTCGACCAACACCAGCACTATTTGCACCACCATATTTACCTTGATGATAATCTTGTGCTGAATCACTACCTTCACCCCATTCACCATCCGATAAAGATGGAACACGTTCTGAACCCATAGAACTAACAGCACTATCACTTGATGCATCCAATCGATCACCTGATGAACCCATACCATCACTACCTAAAGATGCACCGACAACAGTTTCGGTACCACCAATACCACCAGTTGCAATTCCACTAGTTAAACCACCTAAACCACTTCTTAAATGACTTGGTATTGAGGTGTGCAATTGATTAATATGATTATGTTGGTGATGATGATGATGACTACCTCCAGCACTGCTGCTTGGTGCACCTAAAACTGATGAATTATTACTAGTTGTATTGCAATCAACCATTCGCATTGGGCAAAAACCTATTTAAATAGAGTAACAAAAATTTTATTTAAAAAATTATAAATATAAGTAATTAAATTGTTTACTTACTATCATTAACACCCATATCCATTAATTGTAAATCTTCATCATTTAAAATTGAATTTATAAATCCATCTGTAGTATGATTTAATTCAGATGAGGTATTCTATTAAAAAATGATAATTCAAATTATTTCTTCCCCAAAAATTTATAGGTTTCCAACTCTTCTTACCGAATAATACATCATATCATGTTCCATTTTATATGCTGTAGCACCAGAATCATTTTCATGGCTAGAATTTGTTAAATGCATACTAGATGATACAGCTGATCCTAAATTATGACCATAATGTGGTTGGGCAGCACCTAAATCAGCCAAAGATGCATTATGTAAAACTGGATGATGACCAAATTGACCATGTTGCATACCATGTGGTGCACTCTAAACATCAATATTAATACATTTATATATTTTTCATTTAAAAAAGAAAAGAAATATTTTACCTGGTAATAAGGATTAGAATAGTGAGAATATGGGGGCATATCACCAACACTAACGCCCATACCAGGTATAGGATTAAATAAACTTGCAATATCTTGGAGACGTTGTTCCATTGATACACCTCGACTTAGAGGTACTCTCGCCTTAAAATAAAGATGAATTGAATAAAATTAAAATTAGTTACAAAAAAAGGAAGATTATTTTTTTTTTAAATTATTAAAAACACACAAAAGTAAACGAATTGGTAATAAAACATTATGAGTGATCTCGATCAAACAATATAATTTATTTAGTTGTCGTTTGGAATTAGATAAATGTCGAAAACTTCAAGAATTTAGAGTTCGAAAAGGTTCTAAACTTTCCTAATTTTAGTGATGAAACTCAAGAGTTCAGGGTGATAGTTGTAATGATGAAGAGATATTACTAACATTTGCTTTGTAAAACTAAAGAAACGTTTAATTTGTAATAAATTAATAACTAAATTTAACCATTTTTAAGTAGAGAAGTAGTTAAATTAATTTCTTGTCTTCTCCAATGATCTCAAATTTATCATTTATAATTTAATTTATCAAAAATAATTTAACTTAGATCGTCATCATGTTATAAAAATAGTAATTAAGTACCTATATAAGATAAACTATTTTCCAATCTCTATAGTTAGTTTAGCTTTTTAGCAAATTAAAACTATATTTTAAACAATTCACTATATTTAAATCATTGATCACTATTTAACTGAAACCAAATAGTTGTATTATATTCTCATTATAATCAAGTTTTCCTTAAATTTATGTAAAATTCTGAATGTTTAGGTGTTGTTGTTTAAAATTGCTTTTAGATTAATATAATTAGTTTGTGGTTGTCAAATTATTATATCAAATATAATCTTATAATTATAACTTTTAATCTAGTTTTTAAAGACAGTTTAATTTTTAAACATTGTTCTTGAAAATATGTTTTTGGTCCAATGTTCAATTTGATTTTAGTATTCTACACAACATTATAATACAAAGTAATTTTTTTTTTCCTAATTAAAAAGTAAAACTCGATTTTCTAGAAAAATTAAATATTTTCTTACATATAAAAATTAAAATCTAACTATACTAAAAATTCTAATAATTCTGACGCAAAAAATAAGAAATTTTCGTTTTGAATTTTGTAAATTTTTTACAAATTAAAAATACATAATTAAATATTATATTTTAATTAAATGTCGTATCGTCAAGTCAAACAATTTTAGTAGTCCATATGTATGTACGGTATATATATATTTAAAATTAAATTTGCTATTAATTTTTTTTGTTCGTTTTTAATGACGGACATTGGATTAGAATTGAAAAAAATTAATAAAATATATAGTATAGATTTTTTTTTTATTTCCCGCATTGGTATATAAGAGAATATATGAATTTTTGTTATATTCGTTGTAGAGTTTAGGAATAGTCAGTAGAGTCAGTAGTAATAAATGTTTAATTGTTTTTTTTTTCCATTATGAAAAAAAAGATTTGAAAATTACTAGAAACGCGCCCTATAATTTTCGTTGTTGCACGCAATCCTACTATATATAAGTTAAATATATTTAAATGAAAAATATAGACTCAAACTACATGATTAAAAAAAAAAATTGCTAATACTATCATCAAGTCAACTGAAATTGTTAAGAAGAAATATAAATATTAACTGGAAGAGAGAACCTTTTGTTTTTTTATAAATTTTAAATACTAAAATTAATAATTTTATACTATAAAGTAATAATTTTTTTTTGTAACTACGTATAAAATTATACATATATGTATGTACATTTATGTATATTTAATTAATTTTATATATTTTAAAAATAATATTTAGTACTTTATTGATGTGCTATTTTTTTTTTTGTTTGTACCAGACAAAATATTTCATATAAAAATAGGAAATTAAATAATTTTGGAATGGCCTTGAAATGTTCTGTAATTTTTTTGTTGTTGTTAGTTAATTTATAGTTTTGACACACAAAAAAAAAAGATATTTGTATGTAGCAGCTACATAAAATAATTAAAAAAAAATTTAAAAAATTTTTTTTTTCTGATTCTTTAAAAGAACTTTTAAATAATTTGAAAAAAAAATCTGAAACTTATTAATTATATGCTCAGAAACTTTTATATAAGCAAAAAAAAAACGTTCTTTTAAGGCAATTCTTAAAAACAAAATTTTTATGTTTAGATTCTAGTTTTTTTTTTTTCATATTTTGAAGGATAAATAACTTGAATTTATTATTTATAAATATTTATTAAATAATAATAATTCTTAGCTAAAAGAACAAAAATTTAATTGGTGGTAAGCAATAGACCAAAAAAATTTAAGCCAAATTTAAGATGATAATATTATCTGGTCTGATGGATTCTAATTAATTAAGTTTAGAAGCCAGGTGTGACAGTAAATGTCCCGGTATTAATTAAAATCTAATAAAATATCGACAAAAAATCTTTAGGGTTACATAAAATCGAATTATCGAGCCACTGAGACCAAAAAAAGTGATTCTGATTAGTTAACTAACTTAATACATTACATTAGTTAAGTCTTCATGCAAATTGCAAACATTTTAATTGAACTGTATGCAGGGTAATATTGAGATTAAATAATTTTCCAAAAATTATTTAGTTCCGGTTTTGCATCTAAAAAAAATGATCGAATTCCAAACAGTGTAATTAATAATCAATCTTTAAATTATTACTGAAGCATTTAAATGTTATCCTAATCCTAATTGATTGGAGTCCATAAAAATTATAACTACAATTTATAGTAGATATTTTAAAAATGTCTAGGAAATATATTAAATAACCAATTTTTAATTATTACTTAAATTCTTGTTAGAAATACTTAGAATATTTTAACATTCTCAAATTATATGCAAACACAATAATATTAAATTAAAATACCAGAAAATTCTTTTATATTCATAATTTTTTTAAGCAAATAAACAAAAAAAAAATCATCAAATAAATTAATTAAACTTACATTCAAATTGGTTTCATATTTTTTTTTTAAGCAAAAAAAATAATTATTGTATACATTTAAAATATTTTTTTTTTCCTTAACCAAAAATTCAATTTCAGCACTTGATGAAAAAAACCCCAATAATAATTATATTTTATTAAAAAAAAAAAAAAATTCAAATAATTAATAAGTGTAAAAGGAAAAAAAATCAAATCATTTTTAATTTTTGCTAACAAATCAACCTGAAGAAACTTCAATCAAACAGCAAAAAAGCTTATATACATTTGCGCGCTCGTGTTTAAATTCAAGGCCTTCAAGGTTAAGGTAAATAATCAATCAAATATAACTTTTTTTTTGTACATATATAATGATTTTCTATATTAAGAATTTTCTGTATTTGACGATACCAGAAAATTTGTATACCAAAGAAGTAAACAAACTACAATAAAAATTATATATACTTTGTTTTTATATTAAATTGTAAAATTAAAATTCATTAAAAGATCCAACACAAAAATTTTAACACTTAATTTAATAGTTTATTAATTTTTAAAAGTCATTTCATTATTTAAATTGTCCAATAATTAAAACTATGTAACTGACTCTATTTCATCCCCAAAATTATTTAAAGGATTAAACAAATTACATATTAGAATGGAAAAAAAATCATTTACATAATATTTTAAATCTTTGAAATTAATCGATAACAAAATATCAGAAATCTTTAATAAATGATCACATAAACAAAAATTTAAATGATAAAAGTTTTAAACTCGCGCCGCCACCGTTCAAGTTACGACTGATCAAACTCTTCTGTCTAGGATTTTACAAAATAACAACAAATAAATCAAAACCGGCATTCATCATAATTTTTTTTTTTTTATTTTAACTTCTCAAAATTTGTTTTTGCTGTTCGTTTTTTTTTTACATTCATTTGTAGATAGATTTATGTACATACATATAGATAGATAGATACAAATATATATTTACGCAGCATAAAATTGTTTTGAGTGACAGGTAAGAATAGAAATAACAAAAAAATAAAAAAAAAATTACATATATTTAAAGCATGTAATGAGCTTAACAGGTAAATTAGTAAAACGAGAAAAAGATTTTGATTTTTGATACATCAAAAATTATTATTGTTATTTTATTTAAAAATAATTTTTTTTTTAAAGAAATTCTTTTTTTTTTTATAAATTTTATAGATTTTATTTATATTAATTTTGATTTAATTGAAAGAAATTCTGTAAAAATCGCAAACATATTAAATAATATATGATATATAAAGAAAATCTGTTTTTTTTACATATTCTATTATTATTGTAGAGAAGTCAATAGATACAAAAATAATGAAATATTTAGAAATTCTTGCTATAAATTATAAGTAAGATAAGAAATAGCTGTAATGTAAAGCTACAGAGTTGGCATATCTGTTATACATACACAACCCTTTTCATTTTAATTGATAGTATATGCAAAAATTTTTAATAATTACTGGATATTATGCCATTAGGGAAAGTACATTTATCGATTCTGCTTCGGCGATAATACTAATCATATGAAGATTATATTTGAGAGCAAATTACTTTTCATTTACAGTGCATTTCTTCGAGAAGGTAATAAAATAAAGAAGTTCAATTTATCTGATACGAAGTTAGTAAATTAATTGACCAAATTATTACCAAAATAGCACAAAGAATAGAAAAAAATTCGATTTTGAAATTATATTAAATATAAGGACATACGAAGAAAATTTATTTATTAACAATTGTCAGCATTCTACTTGATAATAAAGGATTTTGGGTATTTTCTCAAAATATGAAGACGATTTCGCATTTACAAAAAGGGCGCCAAATAGAATTTAAAACAAGATAAATTTTATTTTGAAAGATTACGATCTCGAAATGTACAATACACTTATGTATCAACATCACCTGAAAATGTTATAATATCAAATAATTCTGTTTAATTGTAAAAGGTCAACCAACTTACAAATCATTGAATTTTCTTTTATAAATGAAAATCATTTTCAGAAATTACTATATTATTCAGATATAATTTATTAATAGTAACACCGCAAAACACATTACATCGAATTATCAAAATGACTATCAAATAATAATTACTCAAATATAAATATTCAAATAATTAATGGAATAAGCAAAACGTCATCGTTTAAAAAATTTAAATATCTTAGTACGAAAAAGTAAGAAAAATTATAGAAAAACAAATCATATCGAATAGCTAATTATTACCATTAAAAAAAAATTTACTATATAATCATTTAAAAATATTTAATGGATATTAAAAACTTTAACTAATTAAATATTTAGTTTTTCTGTGCACTTATAATTATGTTTTTTTTTTTTTTTAAATCTATTCCGTGTGAGAAAAGCTGCTGATTTCAATATTTTAATATCCTCCTCTACATGAAAATCAAAGGTGTAATTAATAATTTTTCTTTTTCTAAGTTTTTTTTTTTGTTTTTAATTTTGTGTTGTTCCCTTAACAAGTGAAATTTTTATCAATGAACTTTTCTACTCATGATCTTAACATTCAATATAAAATATTTTTTTTGCAGAATAAAAAAAATGTAATAACTTAATGATTTATCCGAACACACCTTGAAAATTTAAATTTATGTTAAAAAAAACCGCACATACAGCAGGGATTCATTAAGAGTTTTTCATTTAAATTTCATGTATACAGCAGCAGTAGAAATTTTTTTCTTTCCAATGTGACGAAATGAATATTTAATTATAACTTTGGAAAATTATTTTGAAAGTGTAAAAAGAAAAACTGTAATAAATAATAATAAAAGGACAGATACGCTTTATTTTTATTTTCTTGAAGAAAAAAAAAAGAAGGTATGAACTTGATGGGATAAAAATAGTAATTAATTAGTAATTAGCAATCAAGTAAGTGATTGTTTTGTAGCTGGTATTAAGCAATAAAATATAGTAAATTTTAATTACCATACAGTTTATATTTAATATAACTTTTTTTTCTCGTTCAAAAAGGATATATACGCGAAAACAAAAAATATCAAAAGAAATTAAATTAACTTTGTCATTGTAAAACGACGGGAATTTTATTTGTAAATATTTTTACACATTTGTTTTTTTTTTTATAGTCCGAGAGATGAATTAAAATTTATAAAATTCATTCAATTCAGCACTTTTAAATTATATTAACTCTAAGCAGTAGCAATGATAGTGAAATAATAATAATAAAAAAAAAAATGAATCAACAATTTTTATATAATTTCTGAGAGGGTTAAGTAAATTTGTTGACCTTCCATTACAAAGCATTTTAATGACCCAATTCTATAAATTTAATATCAAATTTTTTATTTACTAAATTTATCAATTATATTAGAGTTTTGTTAAGGTGATAATCTGAATAAATAGAGTATTGTAGAAATTTAAAAGAGCAGGTGTAAAAGCATGTACACAAAGCAAAATTTTGTGTACATTTTGAAGATGCCGCAATTTTTATACTTTGTAGTATATTGAAAAGTTGCATAAATTTTTAAATTATTTGTTATTTTATATGCGAGAAAAATATAAACGTAAATTTTTCGTTTCACTTTTCCCTTAAAGTTATTCAAAAACAATTTAGATTCTATATTTTGAATCAGAAATCTACATATTTTACAGACAAATTAAAATTTAATATGTTTACTAAGTTAATTGTAATTTATCTTTGAAGACAAGATCTTTATTCGGAAATCTTTTATTTGATATAACTATACCACCATAGATCACAAAAGTCTATTTTGTTTTGTTACTTATTAACACCCTAACCAAAAAAAATATAAATACGAAATGACAATAAAAGCTCCGATCTATGACTATTCAACGGAAATTGCTGTATTGGTGGAATATGGTTAAATGACATGAAAAATGCAGAAGAATAAAAATTTGTTATCATGACATGCAATTATCCAGAAATATACGAGTGGGTTGTAAGTTATTCTTGGCGCCGATCACTCAAAATGAAATACTATATAAAAATTTTAAGATTTTGGAGGTAATTAAAATACTTAATATGTATATTTCTTCAGATATTATTTAGATGTACGACTTTTTTTTATATCTGAGTAGCAAATATTTATGATATAAACTTTTAATTAAATCACATAAATAATGTAAAATTATTTATATATATATATAATCTTCTTCTGTGTAAATATGTTTGTAAATTGAAAATACCACAACTCCTTTTTTTATTTTATTTTATTTTACAATCTTCAATATAAACAAAAAAAAAACCACAAAATCCTTTTTAAGTTGTAAAAACCATTTAAACCTAAAAAAAATAGAAATAAAAGGTACAACAAATTTGGTTTACAGTAATTGCTACCTGATGTTCTTAAAATAATAAAAAGGAGACAAATTAAGAAAATATGTCAAGAAGTTTTAAATGTAAATATTAACCAGAACTATTCACACCCCCTTAATAAATGTTTACTTTAGATCTTTTTTTTTTTTACTTTTCTTGTAAAAATTGTTTTAGGGTTTAAGTCAATATAAAAATAAAATTAAAGAAATTTTTTTAATTTCCTTTTTACAAGAGCAAAAGATACCATAAATAAATCGATTGATATACTACCTGGAATTTCATCAACAAATACATAGACAAAAATATAGCCGTATAACAAAATAAAATTAAAAAAAAAAAAAAAAATTTAATTCACAAAAATATTCGAATTTTTAATATAAAAAAAATTGAAGAAAAAAAATATTTTATAAATAAATACTTTTCAATCATCAGGAAAATACCAAAAATAAGAATAATAATAACAGCTATTACAACTGAAAAGTAACATCCACCAGTGATAGAGACCTGAGACCACGATTGACGGTGCTTGACATTTAAAGTGCATACAAAAGGTAGATGGTGTCATCGAAGATTATTAAGTCCAAAAGAGAGACGAGACGAGATGAATGTGAAAAATTGAATCAACATTTTTAATATATAAAAAGAATAAATATGCTTTTTTGCTTTGCTTTTTTTTTTTTGAAAAGTCCTCTTCAAGATGAAAAAAAAAAGTTGAGTGGTTTTTTTTTTGTCGAAATAATACGTAAAAGAAAACAACACTTAATAATCACCAGACTTGAAGTGTTCTCAACAATTTTTATTTTCAAGAAATTTATTTGAATTTATTCTTAAATTAATATTTTATATAAATTGGAGAGTGCAACAAAATCGTTTTGAAAATATAGTTTGACATAATTTTTTGTTGCTTATTGCACAAGATTTCGAACACGTAAAAAAAGGATTTATTTCGTCATATATGTAGTTATAATTAACAAAAAAATTAAATTTCAGAATGTATATTATATTAAACTTCTATTAAGATGTGATAACTTGCAGTAGATTAGCAGAATTGTGATAAGTTTTGATGGTACTTTAAAATTAGTAAAAAGGATGTTAATATTTCGGCTAATCAAAGCGACTAATTAAATTAATTTTTTTTTAACCATTGATGAAAATAAATCATGAAATCACTTTTTATAAATCTATCCATATTTTATCTGATGAGTAATTAGAGAAAAGCCAAAGTAACTTGATTCTGACAGCATTTACAAATTTTAGAAAAATTCTGTAGAAAGCAGGTTCTAAGAATATTTTAAACGCCGGTATTTATTTGAAAATCAAAAAAGGGAATGCAGAATTTTAATTACAAATTTAGATTCAGAGAATACTGAAATCATCGACACGAGAAATATAATATTGAATAAATAAATATATTTTATATTATAATATATGTAACTTACTTGATGATGATGGTGGTGATGATGAAAACCACTCGATTGTCTAAATGCACTATTTGATCCAACATAATTTTGACCAGCTGATCTATGATGCTGATGAAATGGTCCAGCCGATTGTATCATCATATCGATTTCTTCGTCTAATTCACTAGCATCATCAAAATCAAATAATGGTGATGGCAATGATTGCCTTGAATCTAAATCGTCGTCTTCTTCGTCAGTTGCTGATGATAATCCTTCATCTAAACTTTTACCAGTTGAATCAAGTCGTTGATTATTTGTTGTTGTTATTGTTGTGATTTCTGTTGTTTTGGTATCTTTATCGGTCGAAGTAGATGGAATTGGTCCTTTAGTCTAAATGATAAAAAAAATATACCATTTATAATTTCAATTTTACTTCGTATTTGTATTATAATTTTTACGTTTTATAATTTAATTTTTTTTTTACTTACTTCTTCTGATGAGTCAGTTGTTAGTTCAGCCAATTGTAGAACGTCCTGCAAAATTTCATCCAATTGCAATGGCAATCGAATGTATTCACCTGAAATAATAAAAAAAAAAGTTATACAATAAAGTTGATTATTTTTTTCATATTTTGTTAAATAAAATGAAGGAATGTTTTAAATAAAATAAAAACAGTCGAAGGTTCATAGTTTGAACTACATTTCAATTACTCTACTAATTAACAAATATTATAGCTGAAAATATTTAGTAATTTTTTAAAATTTTATTGTGAAATTATTAATATTATATTTTATCGCATCTATGATAAATTGAATGATTGCTCACATTGCAGATTATTAGTAATTTGAAGGAATTGCCTTAGTTATCTTAAGTAAATTCTTTATAATCTTAAGTAAATTCTTAGAAGAACGAAAATTTCGAGTTACAAAAGTTACTTTATTCCCTTTTTTAAACTGTCATATAGCTTGTTTGATATTTTCAAATTTAGCAATTTACAGTTTACAAATATAATTTTGGGACATTAAGATATTATTCACGAAAACCGAAACATTAAGAAAGACATCGTTTCTAATTAGCTTCACGGCACTGTATATCATTTTCATACATATACGATTTGAAATTTATTTCAAAATATCGAGAATTATCTGTTCCATAAAACGAACACAATAACTTTTTTTTTTTATTTAATTCCAACAAAAAAAATAAAATTTATATAAAATGGAAAAAAATAAACCATAAAAAATCTTTTTTTATATAAAGGTAAAAAAAAACCTGATTTGATGGTTAACTTTAAATTAAAATACCAACGGCGCGTCAGACCCAAACTTATATATACATGCATACAAACATATAGTAACCAATCTTATATAGCTAAATATATGTAATTTTTTTTTATGTGGGATCCATTAAAACAACTTTTACACATGTACAAAAAGTTAAGATGGAACACGATAGACTCGAACCGAAAATTGATGGAAATACAAAATTTAAAAAAAAAAATAAAAGAATTTCTTTGTTGTTGTTGTTAAATTTATCGAAAAACTAAAAAAATCGAAAAAATTACACGATAAAG
Organism: Empis stercorea; assembly: GCA_949752835.1. NCBI lineage: Eukaryota > Metazoa > Arthropoda > Insecta > Diptera > Empididae > Empis > Empis stercorea. The sequence continues at coordinate 60,773,561 of OX457086.1, read as the reverse complement.
AAAAAAAAATGAAATACTGAAAAACAACTGTCGATTCCATTATAATTTTTTTACCTTTACAATGTTTTAACAACAATTCTTAATTTTGTACATAAATTTTAGTTTTTGTTAGTTACAGGAAATGCCGCGAACCTGAACAACAAAAATGGCTGGCTAAATAGTTTTTTTTTTACTACGTAATTTTTGATTATTCTTATTTTTTGAAAAAATATAAATAATTTTTTGTAAGGGGTCAAAAAAAAAATATACTAGTTGAAAAAATACTAAGAAAATATTTTATTTATTGGGGAAAAATAATGGAAAATTATGGTTATTCAATTTAAGGGTTGGTATACCAACAAAAAAAGGAACCTCTCTTATTAGTATTTTTCATTATAGTTTAAATCGCGACAGTTGTTTCGTTGTTGAAGTGTGAAGCATATATTAGATAAACATTATATAGTCAAATAAAAGGAACTTCGTGATTATCTGTTGACATAAAAAATGAATAAAAAAAATCTAATATTTAATAATTTTTGTCCTGTTTACACATAAATTTGTCGTGTCCTGTTTTACTAATGTATTACAAATTCTTTTTTCGATAAAAAAGAAACTATGTATATTTACATAAGAAAATTACATAAAAACCGATATTAATAACAAAAGATTATATTTTTTTTGGGGTCATATAGATAGAGAATAGATATTTAGGTATTACATACAGTTAAGTATTAAAAATTTTGATATAAAAACTTCATTGTGTCCAAAAACGATTGGCCAGCTTTGATCTATAAGTTTTGGTATACAAATATTTAGATTAAAGGCCAGAAATATGAACTATCAATGAATTCGTAATTATATTTCAATAACGATTATCTAAATTGGTTTAAAAATGTTGTGATTGGATCAATAAATAAATAAATAAATAAATATTAAGATTGTCAAGTATTGTAATTCAATTTTTATGTGTGCTTAAGCAAACATTTTAGGTTAAATTGTTTCAAATGTTTAGTTAATATTTTGTAACTTAATCGTTTTTCATATATTAATAATTAATTTGACTTAATTTATGAGAAAATCATATTGAACTTATACTTAAATATTTATTTATCAAATTGAGGGGATATTATTATTATGTGGTTAAATAGAAATTATTAAGAATTTCCTCTATGGATATAATTATATTTACCGGAAATATATATACTTTGAATGACTATTATTAGTTCCATAATTACTTTATTATCAGAAATACTTGGGAGAATTTATTCTATATATATAAAGTAAATAACGCAATTGCTGCATGCTGAAAGTTAAGATCGATTTTAAATTGAAAGCCTGTAGATTTTTGTAATTAATGTTGCGGTATATTTGCATTATCTTATCTACAAATTATTGTATAATTTTTTTAATATATATTTTATTTCGCAATGATTACAAGTTTTGTTTATGAAATTTTCTGTGCAACATATTTTCTTAGATGATAATATTAAGCATATTAATTTGAGATTATCCAAATTATAATAAGAAATAATTCCAGTTAAATTTATTAAAAAAAATCTATAATCAATTGGAAAATATGCAATTAAAATATCGAAATAATTTATAAACTACATACAATACTATTTTAGCATAATATTTTATTTAACATGCCAAAAATATTAAGAGGCGAATTTAATTTTAATATTTTTAAATTTCTGTTGGCAGTAAATTAAAATACTTAAATTAAATTTTCCTTATATAAAATTTAATTAAGTTAAATAAAAATTTAGTATTAGTTGAAAATTGGATTAACTTTGATTTAAAAAAAAAATTGTTATAAATATCACAACTAATTTACAAGGTTTTTGATTTCTATTAATATTTTTTAAAGCACACATGTCAAAATTAATATAATATGTTACTTTTTTTTTTGACATTCAAATATCAAAAATTAATTACAAAATAATATAATATTTATATAAACTGTTTAAAATTTGTAATATTAATTTTTTAAATAAATTAAATGATATATTTTTTAAGATAAAACTTTAATAAAAATGCAATAAAAAGATTTATAAGTATAAACTTTTCTAATAAAATGTTTGATTAAATGTTGTTAATTTATCTATTTGACAGTACGAGTATATATGTATATAAGTACATTAATTTTATGATATGGTTGAAGGTTGAATTGATCATTTTCTGACATGATTTTTAATTATAGTATTCAATACATTGTAGCAAAAAAAAATACTATGTACATTTATAATGAAATAATTTCATTAATCTTAATAAGTACATATAGAAAAAAATTAGATAGGGAGAAACATAAATTTAGGGTTTAGTAAGAAATATATGTTCAAAAAATTAAGATATCAAAAATGTATAAAAAGAGGGAACGATCAGTGAACCGATTGGTGACATAATTCCAACACCCTAAATAATAATATTAAATTAATCAAAAATTATCCCTAAATGAAGAGAATTCATTTTGGAAATATACGAAAATAATTAATTTTTACGCTTCCATTACACAGAATTTACTTAGTGCAAAGTCTGATGTAGAATTTTTTATGATGGTTTTATTTATCAATATGGATGTTACTTTTGGTACAATACTGTAGTACCATTACATAACAAATTATGGTTTCCATTATTTTAATATGTATACATAATACGAAGTCGATTGAATAATTTATGAATGATCGAAGAAAAGATCATGATGTTGAAAATTTTCAGTTAAAACAGAGAAATTGATTTAAATATTAATGCTCCTATTGAAACTTAATTTAAGGATATTTCAGATTTTATTAAAGAGTTGAGAAAAATATAATCAAGATACTTCATAGTCATTCTAATTCTAAATAATTCCGCTATTTCAAATTGAATATGTTCACTTTGACTTATGTAATATGTATTTGTTAATTTTTAGCTGAAGATGTAAGCTTTTTTCCTTCATCCGAATATTAAAAACAGCTCTTAAGTCTGTGAGAAAGCTATTTAAATACGCAATTTTCTATATCTTAAAGTAAATTTTTATTAATTTTAGATTTTCATATTATGAACATCATAAAGAAACTCTATAGGGATTTTTAGCTCCATTGATCCCTAAAGTAAAAACATATAAGAATCAACAAATCGATCAAAATGAAACTATATGAACTTTAAATTCAATTTTTCTTATTATGATTCTATCAAAATATTTAATAAATATTTTATTCCAATAAAAAAACTAAAAACGCATGAAATTCAGTATACAATTTAAATAAAAATTTAATATTTTGTTGAATTTGTATTCGGAATTATTCAAAACATTGTTTACTAAAAGTCTCATGAGTATTTAAAAAAAACTAATAGAAATTACCAAAGGTAAAATACCGAAAAATCGGATTCTTTAGATAAAAATTATATAAAGACCCGAGAGAAATATTTTCCAAAAAAAAAAAAATATTTGTCGTCAAATTCCCAAAGGACAATTTTTAGGATAGATTTTTATAAATAATAAATAATTTCAAATTAAATAAATATTTTATATTTCATAAATCATTATTCATTTTATCAAAATATTTCTTTTTGGTAAAATTATGATTTTTATTATCCACAGTGAAAAATTTTGTTTTGTAGAATTTTTTTAAAAAAATTATGATTAAGAGAACTTAGAATTTTCGATTATATTGAAAATTGATCATTAGTCATAAATAATATTATTTGCTTTTGACATTTGACGTTCAGACAGATATTGCATCTGCAATTTTTATCTTAATATGAATTTCGGTGATATAAATTTTTAGGTTACTAAAATTTATATTTTTATTTTTTTTGCTTAATAATGCAATGATAATTTTTCATTTTCACATTTTACAGGTGAGAAATTTCTCAATACAAAAAACAAAAAATTAAAACTGTATGAAAAGGTAAAATTTAAAAGAATATAGAGATATGAAATTAATATTCGGACCGTCGCAAATTCATTGTTTTTTCTATTATAGACTAAAATTGATTTTATGTATCTACACTACATCATATACTTAAATCCTAAAAATATGTATTTTATTTGTGTGGAAGTTGAGAAATAAATTTTCTTAAGAAGAAATTGTTAGAATTGTTATTAATTATGAACTGATTAAGAAAATTGATTTTTCTTATAAAATATTTGACAATTTCAAATTTAGCAGCTACCTTCTTGTACAATATACAAACTGATGTCGATAATTTAATCCTGAAAAAACTAAATGAGATGAAGTTGCCATTAGTTGGCAAAAAAAATAATATAAAAATTTGTGATCATGATGACATTTCAACTTTAACTATATCTTTGAAAAGATGAAAATGCATTTTTTTATATACAATTTCCGATCTTTTTGGAAGTGCGATGCGATTATTGGGAAAGGTAAAATTGATATTTTCAATATACAATTTTGATGACATCTCTTTTTTTTTGGTGATACATATAAGAAGAAAAAAAATAGGTTTTGCTAACAATTGAAAATGAATTAATTCTCAAATTGAAAATTTAATGTACGCGCTTCAATTATGAATGAATTGTTTGATAAATTACAATCTGGTAATTATCGATTAATTGCTTAATTGTAACAATTTATCGTTTCTACATAATTTGTTTGCATCCAACAACAAATTTCTTCTACTTTTAGCGATTTTTATACAATTTGAATTGTTCAGAATTTTTTTGCTTCTATAATTCTTACCTACTTTCTTTAAAAATTTTTAATTCCAATAAATTGCAGGGATATCCTTGTTTTAATGATAATAATCCTTTTGTTTTTGTGTATATTATTATTTTGAATGTTCACACACTTATTAGCTATAATAATTAAGTCCAATAGTAAATTTGTAAGGTCTAAAAAAACAGTTCCTAATTCATTTTTCCACTTTACACTAATTTTTCTTAATTTTTTTTTTTTTAAGTATTTCTTTAGTTGCACATTTATTTTTAATAATATTTAATACTTTTTCCACTCTAAATTAACAGAAATTGTGATTTAATTTTTAAGTCCAAAGTATAAATTATTCAATATTTTCCTTAATATAAATTTTCTAATTAAAATTTTATATTTTCCACAAAACTTAAATATAAGAAAATTCTTATTAAAATAATTTCAGTTTTTTTTCTATATTTTCACAAAATTTTAAATTATTTATATAAAAATTATTATTATATTTTTTTTTCAAGAAAAAATTCAAGCGAGCGATATTCGGTTTGAAAATTATCACGTCTTTACGGATTTTGAATTTCGATCAAAGTGTTTGTTCGATTCACGATGAAAAATTTATTTTCAAGAGGTTGGAACGAACAAAAATTTTTATTTTACCAAAAAACACAAACTTATAAACACAAACTTATACAAAAAAAACTACAAAAACCATAAAAAAAAAGTATCTAACAGATACTTTAATACATATACAATAAAATATATAAAGAGGCGTGGTTATGTTATATATATGTTTTATTTATTTGTATTTGTGGTAAGTTACACAAAAAAAAATTGTTTTAAAAGATAGCAAACAAACACATAAGAAAATATACGAAAAGAAAACCAGAAAATGAAGAAAAAAAAAATGAACTGGATTGAATTAAATGTGAATCTCCTTTTTAGATAAATTATGCCCGATTAGGTATATAGAGGGCAGCAGCCATTATTATATCATAAAACATTTTTTTTTCTAATTCTTCATATATTTTATTTGTGTATTTGTAGTCGTGGTGGTTGGGCAAACTTGTATTAAATTTCAATATCAATTTCATTTTTTCTATATATATTATAACACAGAATACATACATAAAAAAACATAAAAAAAAATTATTTTTAGTAGCTAGCTTTGTAGCATATAAAAATAAAATGTATATAACCAATTTTTAAAATGACTTAAGAATTTATTTTAGAATTAATTATTATTATTTAAACGAAATAAAATGAAAAAAAAAAAACAAATTTTGTTTCAGAAGACTAAATGAAAAGTGAAAACTATGAAAAAAAAACAAGATTTATAAGAGAAAAAAAAAACTATAGATACATTTTACAAGTATCTTTATTATAGTTTCAACAAAAAAAAAATTATGATTAAAAATAAACCCATTATAAGATGAGATCACAAAACATTAAATTAAAAGAGAAAAAAAAAATTAAATTAATTTTGTCTGAATTTTTGAAGTATAGTAAAAAAAAAAATTATTTAATAAAATTTTTATTATTTGGATGAAATAATTTTGATTATGAGTTAAATTTTTATCCATCAGATTAATAGATAATAATTATTGGTTATTTCTGTATATAGTAAATAATATCCCTTTTGGAACACTATTTCCTTGACAAAGAGAAACTATGGAATGAGAAAAGGATACGATAATCTTGATATGCCACTGTTGAAAAATCTGCAAATTATACATCAGTTCATGGCAAATATATATTTATCGTTTTTAAATCCAATCATAAATATTTAGTTGCTTTGAAATTGTATTTTAAAGCTCCTAATTTCAAAACATCCTAGAACCTTTAGAAAAAAAGGATTAATATTATAGTGTTCAAGTTAACATTCGAGTGTTCCAGATAAAAATATTACGAGATTACCGAGAGTTTTATTCATTCTTCCTTTGCCAGAAAGGGAACTTAATTTAATATGCAAGCAAATATAAAAGATGTGGTACACATATTCTAAACTTTATTTTTCTATCCTATAGTAGTTATAATTATATCCGGGTTCGTATCACAAATTTGCACTTTTACTTTAAATTAATCAGAGTGATTTCTATTTCTCAATCATTTAAAAATTACTCCTATAATTTTTCCCTATTAAATTATACTTATACATAATATAGGGAAAAAAATTTTAAATACTATAAACTTTTCACTATTAAATTACTATTTAATATTTTTGGTTTTTGAAAATAATTTGATTAAGAATTAATCTTTATATTTGTAAACCTAATTAATATTTCGCTAGTATATACTTAATAGAAATTTCAATTAAAATTTAAACTTTTATTTAAAAAAAAACATAATCTAAAAATTAATATTAATTAAAATTTAAAGTAATATCAAATTTTGTGAAATATAAAAAAAAACTCCATTAATTTTTGATCCGCCATCACATTTTTTTTAGAATAAAAATTTGTGTTTGTATTTTGAATTTTTTTTTATTGGATTCTACATTAAAGAACCACAAGAAAAACATTAATTATGTTAGAATTTATTATTCCTATAAATATAGTTAATTAAAAAAACAATTTCTTTAATAATAAATTATTCAAAGTTTTTGGTGTCCATTTGAATATATAATAATTCTTAATTATGTATAGAATTTCACACGCAATATTTTCTTTGATAAATTGAATTTCTATATTTTGATTTCAACATTACATAAAAAAAATTGTAATATTTTTTTTTATTAATACAATTTACATATTTTTGTATGCTGTTCAAAATTTATATAAAAAATAATTTTTTTTTTATGTTTTTGATTACAAGAGCCGAAAATATAAAAATTAATCATTTTTAAATTAAATGACAGCTTAGAAGACGAAGATATGAAACCTCATTATAAATATAAAGAAATATTATAATAAAAAGATTATATAAATAAATTAATGAACTTTAATTACGTTACTGGGTGAGCATATTGTTACTAAGTAGAAGACTCTTTTTTATTAGCATTTGATGAAAAATTATAAAATCTTAATTATAAAAATTATGGTATATAAAATATATAAATAATTTCATTTCTAGGAAATATGTTTCAGATAAAAATTAAGCAATATCCTTTAATATTTAGTCTCATGGTCTCATAACCAATCATTTATATGTGATATAGAAAATGAAAAGTCACCTGCAAAATATGAAATTACGACCAAAATTTTAAGTGTTTCTTTTATTTTCTCTGATGCATTAGGAGGTTTTGCTCAATATTTAAATGAGACATTTTTTTTTACTATGCAAATTTAAATTTTACTACTATTAAAGAGTATTTAAAAAAAAAAGTAAGTATACCAAATTATTAATTTAATATCTTTGTATTTCATTTCCTTAGCAATTTGAAGATTTTTCGGAATTTATCACACTTATTTCATTTATAATTTCTATACTCAATATCTCAAACTAAACTGACTTCTAAATAATTGATTCTTATGATATTATAGAATAGAATAGATTATACGTGAAAGTTCATCGTAAGTAAGTAAATAATAGATAGAGGAAAATAGCTAAATCGAAGAATTTTGACGCTAATATCCAAATAAAATAGTAGCAAATACAAAATCAAATATTATTATCAAGATTATTTCTATAAACCCCTTATTTTCATCATTAATTTTATAAAATAATTTTTTTTATAAAATATAAAAATTTTTATGATATTATGTTGTAAATTTTCTATTAGCTGGTATAGAGATTTTTTTTTTCCAAAAAATAAACAACAATAATTTGAAATTGGTTTGTGTATAAATTGCAATAATAATAATAATATTTTTTTCTCCTCTAATAATCCAATCGATCCAACATCAAAAACTATTCAAATCAATCTTATTTATTATTATTATTATTATTTATTTATTCGACATTGGAAACTTACACCCTTTTTATTTATTTTTTTGAATATTGTAACTATGCTTCTATCTTTGCGCGATAATATAAAAGTAATAATGTATGGTCTATGTCTGTGCTATGGAAATAATGTTTCTTTCATCTTTTTTTTTTCAATATTTTATTGGATTGGATTGGGTAACCATCGCGGCGTAATTTTTTTTGGTATTTTTTGTGGCTTTTTTTTTTTTTTTTGCTTAGCTAGTTGGCACCCAAAATGCCGAAAGAAATAATAATCTTTTATAGTAGATAAAAAAAAAAAGTTTGAAAGCTGTGCGATAGTCTCAAACTGTGCGAGCCAGAAATATGTATGTATAAAAAAAACAACATAACAATAATAACAACAACAGCATAAATATTCATATAAAATAAGATACGGGATAAAATGGCGGCAGGTTCACAAAGAGAAAATAAGAAGTTAAACAAAAACAACAAAAATTTATTGTATCTTATTCGTGAAAATATTTTATAACACTGAACAATGACGACTAATGACACACTGGAATAATGAACCAGCAAAAAAACAAAAAAAAATATGATAAAAATAATATTTTTAATTTGAACACATAAAAAAAAATATTTTAAATCATTTTTTTTTTCATTTTGATTATGGAAAAGAGTGGCAAGTTTTTGCCTTTGAGCAGGTTATGAATAAAATGAAAATAATTTTTTTTTTGATAAATTTCTTTTGTAATAAAAATAAGCTTAAACAAAATGAAGGAAAAAAATTTAAGTTTTAAAGAAATAAATTAAAAAGGATAACAAAATGGAGATAGTGTTTATTTGGGGGTTTCGGTTATATGTTATACCATAATCGTAAAGTCTCTATAGGTGCGAATATGTTAGCTATAGTAAATATTGGAATTTTTTTTCTTATTAAATTAATTTAATGACATTTTTAAGATCACATAAATAAATTAAGATATCATGCGACATTTTAAAATATCATGAAATATATATCAAGTAATAGGAAAGAAATATATACATTTGAGTGAGTCAAAATGAATTTTAGATTTGACTTTCTGACCACGAAATTCTTGACCATGAAATTCTTGAACCTATTAATTTTATATGAAAGGTGGTATAAAAAAGGACTTTTAAGTATAAAACCAAATGGCGTTAACAGAGTAAAACATATAACAAAATGGTTTCAACTATTAATTTTATACGAAACAATGATTTTAAGATTATACTATTTTAAATTTTATTTTATTTTTAAAGAAATTTGAAAAGATTTTCTTATCTTTACCAAGAAATTATTTCATCAATACTATAATGCCAAGAATCTAATTTTTATACAAAAATTTATATTTGATTCGTTAAATTTACAAATTGATTTCTAATTAACAAAATTATGTAAAGGATATTTAAATTACAATATTATTAAATAAATAAATTATCAAATTATAGACTAAAAAACCATTTAATAATAAAAATCAATGATTAAAAATATAACCCATTATTTTTATTTTAAATAAATCAAAATATGATTGAAGTTTTATTTTTACATTTCTCTTTACAAATCCAATTATTAAAATTTTGATTTTTTTTTTTTTTACAATTTATAATCTAATTTAATTATTTAAAAACGAAAAATGAATTTTAATCAAAAAGTAAATATATAAATTTCAACAAAATAACATCATTTCAAAAGATAAAATTTAATTATTGTGTATGACCAAAATTCATAAATGAAATAATGATTTATTGATTTTTTTAAGCTCACGTTTACTTTTATATGAGTGTTGAAATTTTTGACTTCTTTTTGGTCTAATTAAAAAAAAAAGCAAAAAGCAACTAATATAAATTGTAGATAAAAAACATTCAACGCAAAGTTATAAATAAAAGAAATATAACTAAATATAAAGTAGCTATGTGTACACTATGTATATAGATTTTCATTTTTTCACCAAATCATGTTTTTTTGCCAGCTACTCTCTAACCGTAGCGTCTACAACACTATTTATTCGTCCAAATATTCAATTTTTTTTTTATATATAAATATTTTCTCGTTGATTTTTTTTTTTTTTTTTGAAAATGGGGGAGGTCAATATTGAATTCAGTTTTGGAATAGTATATAAATCAAATTTTTTATTCCAAATTAATCAAAAAAAAATATAATTAATTCAAGTATGAAAATTATACACTTTAGTAATGAAAATTAGATAAAATTATATAAATTAAGATTTTTTTTGAAGAAGTTTATTTTTATAGTATATATACAGAAAGATAACCTTGATTAACTTCAATTATAGAATTTTCTTATATTTATAACAGAAAAAATAATTAATAATATGAATATATAATTATTTTATTTAATTTCAAGGATTTTATTTTTGAGATTTTTATGAGAATTTTAATAATTTATTTATCAAACTGAAAAAATTTAATCAAATATGGAAAATTGAAAATAATTTATAATTTGGTTACCATATAAATATTATAGCAAAAATGATAATAAGCTGTGAAATAAGCTGTCAGTGAAGTTTTGTCGACACTATAGTTAATGAAATATTTTTAATATATTTTTTATTTTTGGTATGATTGGAGTTTCCGGTAACCACCAGCATATAAAACGATCTCTGAATAGTATATTTGAAACTAAGAATTTACATTATATTATATACTATATGTTTAGATATTTTGAAGTAGTTTACCAAAAAAGGAAATATTTTTAATTTAATAATTCTTTAGTTTTACTTCTCTATCGCTAATGCTGGTATCGTTTTTATCTATTAAAATAGAGCAAATGGACAAATTTTAATTCCTTTACTAAATCGTATAAATTAAATCGAAGATTATTATTCCATCAGGGAGGTTTTAGATGATAATTAATGCAGAAACTCTTTTGTATAACGAAAATTTCTTCATTAAATTTTCCCTTATTTATAAGGTTTATATTGAAAATTAATAGCTAATAATTTAATTAACTATTACATTATTTATTTATATCTCATGACTCTACAAACCATCTTTCAAAATTTGAACTTTAAATATTTAATTGATCAGAACTTTTACCATATATCGACCATGAGTTCTCAATAAACTAATTTCAATAAAATTATAAAATTTAATTTAATTCTCTTAAATTGGTTAACTTTTCAATTTATTAAAAAAATCTTTTGCAGTGAGTCATTAGAAATGGAACCCTCCAAATTTCTGAATATACTATAAAAGTTTAATATGAATTTCCTTTTTTTTCTTTAGTTGAATAATAAAAATTGTAATTTTTCACAAAAATATAAATCTATATATACAATACATTATATTATTGACTGACCTTATGTCCTCATCATTCTCTGTCTATATAAAACGTAAAATATCGACACAACCAATATTATCGATAACTTAAATATAAATTTTTTCATAAATTTATTATAAATTTAATATACAAAATTGAATTATATTATTTTCTTTAAAGTGGATTTTCAAGTGGCATCCCTGTCCAGTCCCTACTCTGATCATCTTGACGTTTTGACATCAAGTATTTTAATTTTTCTGGTATATGGTCTTTTTAAAATAAACAATACTATGCACACCAGGTTAAAAATTCTGTTGCACTTTTTGCCAGAAGTTTTTTTTTGTATTTAACATTTTTTAGCCATTTTAGCCTAATTTTTTTTTTTTTTTAAGTTGTGTAGGAGTAATTTTGGGGCATGGCAATACACCAAAATAATAATAATAAAAAAGAATGGTTTAAAATTCTCACTTTGCCCTAATTTTTTTTTTAATACCAAAAATTAAGTGTAGAAAATATGATAATTAGAGTTATTCGCACATTGCATTATTATATATATTTCTTTTTATGATTTATGATTTAATTTTTCAATGAAAATTCATATGAAAATAAAAATAAATTAAACAATTGAATTTGTGTTTTAAGTAGGAAATAAATTTAGCAATGTGGTCCATACAAAAGATTCAATGTAAATTTCATTTCTTTTAAAATTAGAATAGTAAAATTTAAATATTTCAATGGCCCCGAATACTATACTATCGTAAGTCAAATAGCAATTGCATTGAACTTACGATAGTAGTATTCGGGCCATCGATTTGTGTTTACTATATAGTCGAATGTTTTAATTTACTAATTTCAATAAGATTTGACTTATTCAAGAAATTTCTTTATGGTATACTTAATAATTCTATATACCAATGATTTTAAGTATATTTAAACGATACCAATTACTTTCAGGAAAAACTAAAAACAAATTAAAATATTTTAGAAATTTCACAATACCAAAAAATTGCTTTAAATTGTGAATTCAATTGTAATTTTCTGTATATATTTATATTTTTGGTTTTAAATTGCCTTATTTTTATTAAAACATCGAAGAAAATAAAGTTAGTAAAAATAAAAGATTTTCTCTAATTTTATTCAATTTAACACTATAAAAAAAATGAAAACCAATGAAGAAAATTCCCAGATAATTACAAACGATAAAATATATATTTTATATAAGAGTTACTGACGGTTATTTAATTTAATGTACCGCGACTTAAATTAAGAGGTGTTAAAATTTAAAGTAGATATTAAAAAATATATTTTAGTTAGAGTATACATATTTCAACAATTATATTTATGAGATTTTGGGAAGTTACTTCAAGTGAAAATTTATCATGGTGATAAAGAGTATGGAGTTTGCTTAAGCCATTTTCATAATTATGACGCCATAATTTTTTTTTTTTTTCTGTTTGTTGGGTGTAATTTTTCAGGTTAAGAAGCTTGATTATTTCATAAAAAAAATATAAGTATACTTCCAAACACTTGCGAATTGCGAATACTTTTGTTGAATTGTATTAATATTCATTTCAAATATGGCATTAGATATTATTCAGAGAAGTAAATGTAAAAACAATAACCAATATTACTTACACATTATTGCTATTAGTCAATATGGTTAAACAAATTTATCAATTTATTTAACGAAGTATATAAATTAGCTTTCAATTTACATCTTACTCCAAGTACTCCAAATCGAAAATTAACCTTTATCAATTATGCTCGTAAATATTTAATAGACCAAATGTACTTGCAATTACTTGAATTGCAATAGAATGCCTCTGAGGGTAGACCCAGTCCGACTTCGGGATGTTGAGCCACAAAGAAGAAGAATTACTTGAAATTATGCACAAATGGTTAAAAAATTTAGTTACAAAAACAAAAAAAAAAAAGAAACAGGATTTTTTGTTTAAAATGGTGTGAAATTTTTTTCAAAATGGCGATATTCTTATATATAAATATTGTAAAATAGTGGATAAAATTACTACATAGTTAAAACTCATATAAGGCAACCAAATTAAAATATGCTTAAATCTGCATTGAAAAAATCATACAAAAAATTTTTTTAATTTATAAGAACTCTTTTCATAAATCAAACACAAATTAAAAAACTTTTAATCAAAAGCTCATAATCTCAAAAAAAAAAATTATGATTAATTATTTAGAAAAAAATATACATTACATATTTGAATTTTAAATATAGTAAAAAATGAATTATATTAGATATATCTTTTTATGATACATAAAAGTTTTTTTTTTTAATGAATGAAATTCTTTTTAATTCTATTATTTACCCCAAAAAAATATGAAATTATATTAAATTTCCAACAAAACATAAAGAAATCTACAGGACAATAGGCAATTTTTTCTGCTGCTGCTGTTGTTGTTGTTGTTGTTGGGATATTATTAATCATATTACTGACGATTTCGTTTCTAATTCCTCTATGTATATATTTTTTTTAGAAAGTAAAGACTTAATTAAGTAAAATTGTCACATATTATAATAATAACAATTGGTGTTGTATATTTGACATTACATTTATTTTTTTCGAATCATGATTTTCAAAAAAAAAAAAAGAAACTTAACTAAATCAAAAAAAAAAAAAATATTGTTATTTTTTTTCTTTTGAAAACCTAAAAGGTAATGGCTCAATTTCGATCATTTGACATTGATTGAAATTATGGAATATACCACAAGCACAGAAGAAGAAGAGAGTTAGAGAGAGGAGGGAAAATTTGTATTCAAGGCTTTTTTTTTTTAAAAAAAAAAAGAAAAATAATGAAATAACAATCCTCTAAGCTGGGCTATATATAAATAAAAGGCTCATATAGTTGACACAAAAGACTGATAATGTAACAGAATGTTATGAAAATCATATATCCTGAATTTTTTATATTACTTATATATACTATAACGTTTTTTTTATATATATAATTTTGTTTGTTTGTTGTTAAAATATCATTTTTATTTATTTAGGGTGTGGATAAAAAGTGAACTGCTTTTTTTTATTCAGAAAAATTAAAGGAATCCATAAAAATAACAGCAACAACAAAAAATAGCATAAAAATAACAAATAATAATAATAAAATATAAAAACTTTGGTATAATGGTTGAAACTATAAAAATGTTATGTGTAAAGTTTCTATTTTATTTCAGTTATATAACAAAATGTACAAAATTTAGTACATTTAAAAAAAAAAATAAAATCTATTAAATTGTTTAATGTTTGTCTTTTCAAATAAAGGACAAAAGGATATGCATATAAATTGAAATGAAACTTCTTTCGTACTAATAAAACAAAGCTTTATATACTTTAATTAAAACATTTTGAATATTTGTCTGTTACGAGAAATTATATTAAGCAACAACGTTCAATATTTTATTTTATTCAATTAAATACTCTATTTTTCTGCATGGATTTTCAGATTGTAGTAACGATATATAGAATAATCAATATCTTTCAGTTGCACTGAACATAAATATTATATATAGAAGACATTTTCACTTGTAGAATATTATATATTATTCTCCACCATTTTGTTTATCGTAATATTAATCCGCCATTTTGATTATGTACAAATTTTTTCTCCACCATTACGAACATTAATTTTGATAGAATAATTGAATTGTGAATGAATGAATTTTGTTAGTACTTTTCTGTATCCTATAATACTAAATATACTGAAAAACCTGACACTTCCAACACCCTGAATAGCAAAAATTAATTTAATACTTTTAACAAATCCTTAATTTCGTATTATATATTGTATATTTGTTATTATCGCTATTAGAAATATTAAGAAAAAATAATATTAGATATTTTCTATAGAAATAAATAATATAAATGTATATAATATCATAAATATTAATATGTGTAGCGCATAGAATCCCCTTTTTTTAATGTAAAAACTAAGCCTATTTTTATGAAGAAAAAAAAATTATAACAAAACAGCATTTTTGTATATATGTACATAAATAATATATGTAACTATACTCAAACTCTCTTTTTAATATGAAAAGGAAATTATTCTTTTTCCCAACAAAAAAATATATAATGTGTGTGTACTGATACTGAATAAAAATGACGACGACGACGACGGACGACAACAACGACGCATAGAAGGAAAAATTGCAAAGTAATGTTTTGATCATTTTTCATTGAAAATAGAAGAGTAGTGGCTGCGGCCTTTTCATAATACATATATTTAATATTTATGTATATATAAATATATTATATATCTTTTAGAACAATTTTTCTACAAATACAAAAATATTGTACATAAAAAAACATTCCTTTTTGGGCTTTTTTTTTTACTAAAAATGCGATGCATGTGTATTAGAATTTCTTTTAGATATATATATATTTCTAAAAGTAATATATTGTGTTTATGAGGGAATAAAAATATATATGGGCCTAACTAATTTTCATTTCAACTGTAAACGAAAGATAAGTTTCAGTATATATACGAATATATTTATTTGTATATATAAATTGTTTTTACTGTAAAGGAAACAGAGTGATTTTTGAAACTTAAATGAAAATTTCACATTCATAAAAATATTAATTCATATAATAAGTAATAAAGCATATAATTTTGAAATTAACTATAAATAAATTGCATTTAGAAATTCACAAAATTTAATCTATATTCATGACCTATAATGGCAATAGTTCTAAGATCATTGATAAAAAATAATTTCTAAGAAGAAAAAAAAATAATAAAGTTAGCAAAAGTTGTTATTAAAAAAAATAATACTTCTGATTATTAATTTTAAAATTCACATTTCTGCGAATTTTCTAATATAAAAACATTAGGAAAAGATGAAAAATTGCAATGTAATCAAATATTATAATAAATATAAAATTTATATTTAAAATATTTTAGTATAGTTTATTTAAATAACATAAATAATTATTTTAATCAAAACTATTATAGTTATCATCCTTAATATTTATTAGACTAATATTTAGTTTTCTTATAAATTCAATTAGAAAAAATCAAAATGGCCGCTAAAAATTCACCATTTTATGTATATATCTTTATAAATCAAGGCACTCTGTACTTCAATAAAATGTATGCTAAACAACACATATATTTGATATCCTTATATGTTATTATTTATATAAAAATCTTATATATACATAACAAAAGGAAGGTTTTATTTTTTAGCCAACTAAATCCGTTTTTATCCTTTTTTTTTTTGAAAAAAAGAAAATTATAGCAAAAGCAGCATATGTGTTTATCAGTTCCACACGAACAACAACTAAATTCAAAGTTTTTCTTATTATGTACAGAGAAAAAAATAAAATAGAAAAAAAATTTATACTCCGCATGCGGTAATAAAATTTAATAGAGAAAATGGAGCCCACTCAAAGGGGGTTATTTTTATTTCCCTTTTATTATTTCTTTTTGTTTCTTAATTTTTTTTTTTTATTTATATCGTTCATACAACAACAACATATTTTATTATACATTTTTTTGTTGTAATAAAAAATTATGAAGCATAAAGAAAAATATAAATAAATAATATCGGTTTGATTATCCATCAAAATATAATATTAAAAAAAAAAAAGCCAATGATCATCTCTCTCTTTGATAGGTTCAATATTGATTGGATTTGATACGCTCGATAGTCTATAATACGGTATAGAGTAGAGTGCACCCCTCAAACCTCAATTACCGCCTTCGACCTTAATTGTCTTTAATCAAGAAAAATATAAATTTTTGGATAAAATTTATAGAAAAACAAATTAAATTTTTTTTTTTTTTTGGTTTTTGGTTTTTTGAAATCATGATTAATTTTTTTTTTTTGGAAATTTGATGATAGACCCAAAACATTATAGAAAAAATGATATTATAAGTCTCCATACACCAATAAACGTTATACTGTGATCCTAATAAACAAAATCAGTTGGTGGTGCCATTTTTATTTTTTTTAATATATTAACATTTATATATACAGAAAAAAATTAAGATTCACGACTGATATCAAAGTCTTTTGGATGCTCCATGCTGGGATTTAATATAATACAAAAAATTTAAGGATAAAGTTTTTTTTTTCTTTATGGAAGAATTTCTAATAATCCAAATTTATTTTATTAGAAATTTTTTGATTATGTTTCATAAATTTATCGTTAATAAAAACAATTGATAATTTAAATATCGCGTACCGTGAGTTAATTTGACACCTTAAAGAATGAATTTGCAAAAAAAAAGAAATATAGAAAAAAATGTTCCGAGATATAAAAATTCAGTAAATTTATTACAAGTCCAGTTAAAACCAGAGCTTCTATGTATTATAAATAACATAAAATAATTTCAATATGAAAATTGATTGAAAATTATGCTTATACATATACAAATCATGTAGATGATTGGGAAATTTTAATGTATAAATAATTCTTTGTAAACTTTCCTTGGATGTCAAACGGAACAGCATGAAATTAAAAACATGATATGTTAATCAAAAAAAAATTTATTATTGAAACTCTCTTTTTATGATTTCTGTGCTAATTCAATAACAGATATAGATATGGACAGACAGATCAATGTTGAAATTAATTTAAATATATTTTTGAAATTGTTATTGATTTTTTTTTACATAAAAATTGATTTAAAATTTATCAAAAAATTTTGTATAAATTTATACTTGTTGGAATTGCGAAATATCTAAAATTATAAAAACGAGTGTATAAAATGAAATTCAGTATTTATATATGAAAAATAATACATTACAAAATTTGTTGATGAAAAATAATACATTACTTAAAACATCATCCTCAGAATTATATCAAACATAAATTATTGCTGTAGGGATTACTTTTTTCTCAGGAATCGTGGTTTTTCAGTTATATAATAACAATAATTTTTAATAAATGAATTTTTGTTAGAAACATTTTTATAATTATCAACAAATTTTATATCTAAAAATTATCTATAGTTTTGTCAAATAAATAATTTTACTATTTTTTTTTATATACTATCTCATTATAAAATTACTCACCAGTTTCATTATCAATTGTAAATGGTATACCGGCCCATTCGTCATCGAGTACAGGTTTGTTTGTAGTATCATCTTTAATCTAAAAAAAAAAAGCATAAATAATTTATCAAAATTTTAATCTCAAAAGATAAGATAATAAAAATTATATTTAAAAAACAAAATCATTTTAAACACAATTTTTTTCTTCATAAAAACCTTTTCCAATTTAAGTTCTTCCAAAGCTTTTAGTTTTTCAACATCATCCTCAGAATTATTTGTTGACGTACTATCTGAATTGGATGACGATGATAATGATGATGATTTTGTTGGTGATAATGAATAACCTAAATCAACATCTTGTTTCCATAATACTTCAACAATTTCACTTTCCTAAAAATAATTGAAAAATAAAAATAAAAATATAAAATTCATTAAATTTTTGTAAAAATTTGATATTGAAACCTTATGGTAATATTTCATTTTTTGTTTATATATAAAAATTAATTTAATTTAATTAATATTGAAAAATATTAATTTGGAAAAATCAATAAATTTTGGGGGAAAAAAAAACCTTTGTTTCTAATCAGACGATCACAAATTTACTGACAAAGAATGAAATAAAAAATTTCCATATAAAAATTACTTAAAAAAAAATCTTATCATAAATTTTGATAAGATGTTAAAAAAATATAAAATTGTTTTGCAGATAAGAGTAAAAACGAAGCTAAGCCGATAAAAAATTTAGAATATATACCATTTTAATTATTTAACTAAAACAGATTTTTCTGTGAAATATAATTATTTCTCTGTATACGCAATGTTTTCAAATTTGATTAAATATATTTCACAATTTCACTTCATAAAAATCTTTAATTTTTGTCTCTGTAACAATTTTTATATAGTAACCCCAACAAATATTGAATTAGTTTTTAAAAATAAACATTTTTATATTATTTTAGTAAATATTTAAAGAGTTTTTATTATATCAAAATTATAATTATTAATATAATAAATAATTTTATATATACTGGAAGTTGAATTAAATTTGAAGATTATTTCAAAATAAAATCTTACAACCATTTTGCAAAGTAGTTTTTATTCAAGTGACAATTTTTGTGGAGCATTTTAAGTGGCGCTTAAATAATTCAAAAAAAAAAAATAATAATGTTTATTTTTATTATTCGAAAAGAAGTAAGTAATTTATTTGAAAGTTTACGGTGTGATTATAATTGTTTATATTTGCTCAGCATGCACATCAATTGCGATTACTATTGAATTAAAATTTAATAATACTCTTGCCAAATTGAGGCAGATTGTTCAATTTGTAATTTTACTTAAATTAATTTGTTAATTTTATTATTTTTTTAGTATATACTGCAGAGTTTTATAGGTCTGAGTAAGATTATTTTATTGGGCAAAAAAGCCACAAGATATTTAGTTATGGACTCATACAGTAAAGATAAATCTTCAAAAAATCTGACTGAAAATATTTTTAAAAATATAATTTTTAACGACAAACATGATAAGACTATTCACAATGCCTTCATATTCTAACAGTTTAAGTTTTTACTCATATTAAAAGATTGTGATTTCAATTTAATTAAATACTACAAAATTATTTTAAAAATTTTATCAATTACTTAATTATTTAAACGTTAAATTGTCGCACGTATAATATACAATCATTCAATAAAACGAAATTATAGATTAAAAAATACTTAACATTTTTTAGTTTTCAAATCAAAGTTTAAAATGATAAAAAATCAAGTTTCCCTTTCTAAGGATTGAAATTGAAGGTATTTAACCTATATAAAAATCGACGTTTTGAAAAAATTATTATTAATAATTTCCCTTTTTTTTTAAAGTAACAATTAAAAATAAAGATTCATTTTCAAAATATTTTTAAATACATCTAAAAAAATTAATGCTGGAATATACAAAAATCTATAGTTTATTATTATATTTCGGTATTATTTTGCTTGTAATACTAAAAAAATTCATTGGCTAGAAAAATAGTCATCGTTACTAGCAAAAATAAAAAAATAAAACCATGTAAATAAATAAAAATCAACTAGAAAAATTGGCATTTATTTTTATTTTAAGAAAAAAATATACAAAAAATTTTCTCTATAGGAAATGTAAACAAATTATTAGTTGTGAAATGTTAATTAGGGAGATTTAACCATGACAATTTTCCAAGAAAAATCTACATTGACCATTCAAATAAGTTTAAAAACCCCTTTTCTAATTTCTTATTTTTAATTTTCAATAATTTTATTTAATATTTTTTAATGATTTATTATCCTTTTTATGAGGACATAGTAAACCAAACAAAAACAAAATGAATCTTTTAAATATTAGACGCACAGGTACAATTTTTTTTCCCACTTTAATTCAATATACAAAAAATTTATGGAAATCCCAAAAAAAAAAAAAAATAAAAACTACCTTCTACGAAATTTTTACACATAGTAAAAAGAATTTCTAATAACAAAAAAAATATGCGGTTTATATTAAGATCGGTTTTGTATAGATCCGTAGATAATCATCATTTAATCCCACCATTAGTGGGTTTGCTCCTTTTGTCTGCCAATTTGTAATTCTCTTAGTTAAGTAGAAAAAGAAATTATGGTCTTATCGACTTTTGACTTTATTTTTTTCCCATCTTCTTTTCTTTTAAGTCTTATTCGTCGTCGTTGATGGTAACGAAACTAAACATTTAGAGAGGCCCGAGCAGAAGAATATCGCTAGACACTATATAAGCATAGAAAAGATATTTGTTATTTTTACTGTCATCATGTTTTATGAACAAAAAAAAAAAAAATATAATTTCTGTGTCACTTTTTATATAAAACATTCAGGTAAACACCCTTCCCTTTATCGTGACAATACGATCATCATAAAAACATTTTTAATTCTTCTTTTTTTTGTTTACAACAAGACGACAAGTGGACAAAATAAATATTAAATTTTTTATCTCGACTATAGGCAACACTTGCGCCATCATAAAGACAAGTTTTTTTTTAAATTTAATGAAAATTAGGTTTTAGCAGAGCATAAAAACATAAATGGATTAATAAAAAAAAAAGAAAAAGAAAATTATAATCAAAATTGTAGAAATAGAAGACAATTGAATTGAAAAAAATTATAATAATAAGTGAGAAAATATTTGAAAGAAAATTTATTGAAATTTTCATATTTTTATTGTTTTTAGATAAGTAATAAAGAAATTTATTTATTTGAGATACAATTTTCATTGTATGTAATATAAAAATAAAAATTAGTTAAGAAAAATACCTGTAATCAAAAAGGAATTCAATTTATATACTTGCATTTTCCAAAATAATTATATACGGTACCTATATATTGTAGAAATTTTCATAAATGTAATTTTGTATTTTAAGAAAATCTTATTTTTCTGTAAAAAAAGAAATTACCTAACAGTTTTTTTTAGTGTTGCTGAAAAATGAATTATAATTTTGGTATATTATTAAAATACAAAGTTGCAAGAAAATATTATACTAAATTATTATTGGTATAATGTAGGAAAAAAAATTTCGAAAGTTAATTTTATTGCAAAATGTTGAATAAAGATATACTAATAGAAGTTTGACCTTTATACAATAATTGAAATCATTAGAAAACACTTAAAATATTTATAAGTAAATAAAAAATATTATAATGACAGATTTTATTTAGTATTTTTTATAAATCTGCAAGGATTCAATCAAAGATATTATAATATCTTTGGTTCAATAGAATTTATTTCAATGTTTTTAATTTCTTTTTTTGCAAATTTTAAAAATATTATTTATATTTTCCAACAAAATTATTTCCATTTATTTATTTTTCTTAAATATTTTCAATTTTTTTTTTACACAAATTCATTTTGAAATTGTATATTTATAATTTAAAAAAGTAATTTACATTTTTTTGTTTACTTTTAAAATATAGTAAAAAAAGTTAGAAAACATTTTTGAATATGAATATTATTTACATATATGTAAATAATAAAATGCATAAAATACAATTGAAAAAACATAAGAGTAATAACCACCCACATTGCAATATATCTGGAATCTAATTCAAATGCATTCAGATTTTTTTTTAGATAATTTATGGAAATTTAAGTCAAAAAGATGAATTTTAATTAATTTTTTTTTTCGCACTTTCCTGGACATTCCAGTAAATATGATGGTACCTACTTCAGGACTTAAAAGTATTATTAATCAATTATTTTAATTAATATTTATTCCACCGATTTACTTGCTGTAAGAAAAATTTAAATATTTTAAAGATTTTGATTCAATAAAAATTATTTCGTGTTCCTTTCATTTACTTTGGAACAAACTTCAGCCAATTCCAATCAATTGATTTTTTTACATGATTCCAATCAATTGATTTTTTTACATGATTTCGAATATTTAAGACGAGAATAATGTGATAAGCAAAAAATCGATATCATTGCAGAGTTTTTTATCAGTAAAAAGATAATATTTCTCTTCCACATATTATGGTTCGTGTCTTAGAGGTATAAATATTTTTGATCCACTTATTGAATCAATTTTATTTATACAAAGATTTATCGACATATTATAACTAAATTTTCATTTTAACAAATCCCTCAATTCGCGTATGGGTCCTTCTTCTTTTGCTTACAATTTATGTTTACAAATTTTTGAAATTTCCCAAAAACGAAACATAATTCTAAACAAAAGTCCCCTACAAGAACAAAATTATATACCCTATCGTGGATCTACACACAAAAAAAAAAGATATATGTTTAAACATCTTACTGAACCAATTTATTTAATTTTTTTTTTGTACAATTTAATATTTACAAGATATCTTAAAGATAAAAACTCAATTTTTTGATTAAAATATTTTTTTTTTCTATATTTTAGGATAGCAATTTACAAATAATAATCAAGAAAGAAAAAAAAAATGTACAAAAAAATATTAGAATTGAGTTTTTTTTATATATAAATTTGTATGTAATATCTATACACGAGAATAAAAGGAACCGAAAAGGGAGTTTTAAGAACGATTGAATTGAGACCGGCATAATGGTTAATATTTAAAGAAAATAGTAATCAATCATTGGAACCACGCCTTTTGGATTACTCAGCATAAAAATGGACGACAAACATACCCAAAAAAAAAAAATATATAATATAAAAATTTAGATATATATATATCTAAAATATAATGTAAAACAACATGGTACTACATTCTGCGCTCTGGCCTCTGTAATATGGTACAATAATGTCTGTTATATTTCTTCTTTATGGTAGTGGTGCGCATGGTTTTCCTTTTATAACATTTTGTTGTTGGTGTTGTTGTTGGGAAAAAAAGGAGGATATCATCGATTGCGTAAAATTTATACATGTATTGAAAAAAACTGGAAATAAAACCCTCTCTTTACCCTTGGGTTTACAAAATACACAAATACATTATTACCCTCTAAAAAAGGATAGACAACACTAATACACTAATAGAAAAATTCTTATATACTTTTTTGGTTAACATTTTATAAATGATTTTCCACTTGAACAAAACCAAAAAAAATAATAATTGTATATTGGTAATCAAATTTTTTCAATTCTCGACTTTTTATTAGAGGCGAAATATAAAAAAAAATGTGTGTGGGTGGTGGGTATACGTTTAAATAGAAATTTTCATCACAACAACAACAAAAATGATTAGGGGATTTAATTTATTAGTTAGTTTATATGTTAGTATATACATATAGATACTTTTCATATTATCAAGACAAGATAGACTGTTAATTTTCTTTTGGGGGGATATGACAAAAAAGATTTTTGGGTGACATTTAATCAAAATTTCATTTATTTTTGATAAGTAATTATTTTTTTTTTCTCGTTTTAAAAATTTATATTTTGACAAATGATCCTTTAAAAAGGATATATAGATAAAATTGCGGATTTTTAAAACCAAAAAAAAAAAAATAGAATGTGCTATTATTGATTAGGAGTAAAATAATGAAAAAGCATAAAACTATTTATATATGGAAATTTGAATTTTTGGGCTAAAGTACCTGTGCTTCGAAAAGGAAGAAAATTATGTCGGCATCGAATGAAAGTCTTTCACCAAATCATTTATCTACAAAAACATCATTAATTACCTATATTTTTTTCTATTATAATTTTTTTTTTGATTACCTCTTTTGCGGTTTATCTCGAAAAAAAAACGATACAAACATGCAGCATAATAATACTACAAGATTTTCTATTATATTTCAAAAAGGTGAGAATGACAAAAAAAAAAAAAAACAAGTAAAAATGAAATACCTAGTGTATAATATATAAATGGTAGAAAAACTATCTAAAATTGTCTTTTTTTTGTGGTTAATTCTGGTTGTTAATATACCACCAACAATGAAGCCAAAGAAAAAATGGGAAATATTGTTACTAAATCGGAAAAAAATAAAAATAAGAGTTGAAAAGTTAAAGTAGCCCGCACTTTATGAGACATGATTTTTGAAGTCAAACAGGTACATGTACCAATACAACATATAAAATTATATTAATAAATGGAATCTTCAATATGGTTAACTACCAAAATATTGAAGGTATATAAGAATATAGGATTAATGAGAAATATAATTGCATTTATTTTTTTGATAAATTAAATTTGATGAATTTAAAGACAAGTTGACATTAATTTTTAGTTGAATATTTATTAGTAAATTTATTGGGATCTTCTAAAAGAATTAATTTTCCTTTTCTATTTTAAATATTTGTGTAATTTCAATATTTTGATGATAACATTTTTATATGTTGTTAAAATTAATAAATTTTAATTGATTTATCAATATATGAAAGAAACAGAGTGTTAAGAATTTAAGGAATTTTATAAGTGTTTAAAAATATATTTGGTAATCCAAATTAGAGAATTAGAATTTTAGAATACTAATTGAATTTTTCTTTCGAAAAATGTTTATGATACATAATCAAAAGTTAGTATTCATAAACAAGAATATAGTAACTATTTGGTATTATAAACTGAATTCAAATAAGAAAAATTGTAATTTCAGTTTAGCCATTTTAATTTTCAATAAATTTAAAATACTTATCTATAAGCCAACTTATTTATACTTTCTTCTATTCCAATATCAAAAATATATTTTAGCATAAAAATTAAAATGGTTTTTCCTTATCATTTCATCAATTTCGAAAACAAAAATTTCTAAATTTTTTAAGAATATCATCGAAAAACGAAAAACCCTATATATATATTTATCGACAAACATAATTTGAAATCAGAGACACTTTCTAAATACCTGCAACATTACATTTCCCACATCAACATATAATATTTTTATCATTAATTGTCATTACATTATTTTTATTATATCTCTAAGTGAAAATATGTTTTGATCGTTTTTTTTTTGTTCTCCTCCTTTAAATCGAAACAATTAATATTATTATTTGTAAACATTGTTTAACAATTTTTAGGTGGTTTTTTCACTTGTCAACTATGCGGTAGAGAAAATAACACCGAAATACATATACAAAATGATCATTAATCGATTTTAAAGGAAGATAGTTTTAAAACTTTGACATATTGTGTAATGGGTCATTCACAGCATGTGATAAATTTAAATGACATTATATTCAAAATATAAACCATACAAATAATTGAATAATATATTATGCAATGGGTCAGAAAAGAAAGGTAAAGGGTCAGCATAAGGTAAATAATATTTATTAATATTTTGTGAAAATTCAAGTAAATTGATAATTTTTAACCGCCCTAAAATTGATTACTGGTCAAAATAATAAACGTTTTACTATAAAATTAAAAAAAGGTTATTGGAAATTATCGTAAATTACATATATTAGTATAATTACTGGGCAATGATAAAATTAATGTCCTTCCTTATTACCATATGTTAATTTCTGCACAACTTTATTAGTTATAAAAAAAAAGTTGAAAATTTTAATAACTCTATTTAAAAAAAGGATTTTTCGTAGAATACTAGAGCTCGGTATGGGCTGTAGCGCCATTGGAAAGGAAGAAGAGGAAAAATTTATTTATAAAAAAAATGTAATTTCATTTGATTGAAATGAAAAATGAAATGAATTTGCACATTTTTTTTTTTAATAATATACTTTTCTTTTATATATAATTTTATATTTAAATATATGATGAGATTTGTATGTGCATTTATTAGAAATTATCATAAATAACCTTAAAACATGTGATGAAATAAAAAATATAAATATTAAAATTTAAACTACGATTAATTT
Source organism: Empis stercorea (assembly GCA_949752835.1). Taxonomy (NCBI): domain Eukaryota; kingdom Metazoa; phylum Arthropoda; class Insecta; order Diptera; family Empididae; genus Empis; species Empis stercorea. The sequence goes on along the minus strand of OX457086.1, from coordinate 60,746,468 downwards.
CATATAGAATTAAACTGTATAATTCTATATTTAAGTTATTGATAATATATGGTTTTCTACATAATTTATTCATTGCACAAATTAATAATAAATATACACGAAATTGTATAAAAAAAAAGTTTTACGTGTGTAATTAATCCAGAAATTACTGAAAAATAATTTAGTAATTAAATATAATTACGAAATTTGCTAAATTAAATATTATTTCAGAGGATGAACTTTACAATTTTAAATATGTATATTGGAATCATTGCAGTTTATAGATATCAATTAAAAATTATTTAAAATTAAATTTGGAATGTTCTTAAAATAAAATTTATTAAAGTTTTAATTTATAAAATTGAAGCTATATAAATATTCAAAACAGAGATAAGTATTTCCATAATTCTTCAGCTCAGAATGATATTACGATTTCATAATGTCTATATATACAGAATGTTCTCAGATAAAAATTAGTAGCGGTTCCCTGGGAATTTATTGAATTAATTCTGGATCACAGAATCAGTGACTAATTATATACATGATCATCAAAGAACTTTTACAATTTCTTTCATATCGATAAAATCGTCAAAGCGATGACGAGCAGAGTCGTTATTCTTCTGTCTCTCTAATTTGATAACATCAATCTTTAATAAATTCAATTTGTTATGACTAGCTACTACTTCAGTTTAGTGTATAACTATTTAATCTAGAGAAATGACAACAAACCGTAGTCTAAAGAAACTTATCACTACATTTTTTTTAATAACATTTTACTCGAAAACTTTTGCAAATTTAAAGTTTATCAATCTCAATCTCTCAACAGTTCTATAATTTTATGATTTATCATACCGATAGATACTGATGCATATATTCCACATGCATTTTGCTCAATGATTAAAACAAAGTTTATAATTTTTGATATGTGCTTTTTTTTTAAGATAACTTTTTCTATACAAATCACAAATAATATCTTCAGAAAAAAAAACAGTTTCAGACAAACTGACACTATGCAAATTTATTATTCAATTACGACCAATAACTAATATTAGTTTAAAAGCTTTTTAAGTTATTAGTAGACGTTTTGAAAATATAAATAAAATAAAAACACTGTCACCACAGTTCAGTTAATTCAAATCGACTAAACACTGTCTGAAACGATGGAAAAAGTGTCTGGTGTTTTTTCGAAAATGTTAAATGATTAAATGTTTTAATAAAAAAAAATCTATTTAAATATTATTTTATCGATAAGAAATAAAATTTTTAAAAATAAATAATTATCAAATTGAAAATTGTAAAACATGAAAGCAAAATATATTTATAATTCACTCTCTATCAGTTTTAAATAAGAATAGTAATTTTTATGAATGAGATATGGTAAATCATAATTATTTTTTTCATTTTTTGGTCATTCAACACATCAAAATGAAAAATAAATATATATTTTATCAATTTCAATAATATACGCGAAATTTTTACGTATACGTACAACAAAAATCGAATTTAGTTTGTTTGACCGTTCGACTTTTAAAGATATTTAAAAAATTTATATACTTATTTTTTAAGTGTCTGAAAATTTAATCTAAAATTTAAAAACAATTATTAAATTAAAACAAGTTAATTTATTATTTCCCTTAATATTAAATAATAATACGTGCTCTATCAAAAATTTATACCACCAGTAAAAATTCATTACAAAAAATTTATATCTTATCAATAATTTTTCTACATATAATTTACAATTACATATTTTTAAAATGAAATTTAATTTTTTATTTGATTATAGTCTGTAAATTCAGTCTGTGTAGTCTATAAAAAAAATGTAACTAAATACGACCCTGACGAAATAGTATTTTAAAAAATTAGTCTATTTAGTAAATACACATTTATACTAGAGTGCCATCTGTCATACATTAGTCAAAATGCAAAACACAATTTAGGTTCGTAGATTGGATATAATGGGATGAATGAAATGGGTAATTTATTTTGTGCATGAACCGACAAATGGGAAATTTAAATTCAAAAATTTGGACAATTCATTATGATTATTATTATTTATTAATAATAAATACTGAGAATTAAAATTAATATTTTGTTTTTAAATTGAATTTATGTATAAATTTTCATATGAAAACAATGCGTAATTATTTTGTTTATGCAATTTTAAAAATATGTTTGTCCTTTGTACATAGAAGTTTGACTAGAAAAATTAAAATGTTAATTTTAAATGTTACAAAAATTCTAATTTAATTGAAAATCTTTTATGAAATACATGTAAAAAATAATAATTAAGAAAACTAGCAATTTAATATTAATATTTATATATATGTATTATAGTGAAATAATTAGTTAAATCAATTAGCGAGAAAAGGGATAAAATTTTATAAAAAATTATAAATTGTAAAGAAAATTATTCAAACAAATTTTGATTCCATTATTAATTATTGTTGCTTAGAAACTCATCATAAACATTTTCTTTGTATAGTAAGTAAAAGTATAAAACGTGCGATTTAACATTTATATTATTATAGAAATAAATATACTTAAATAGAATATAAAATAAAATCAAAGTCAATAATAATTGTAAATTCATTAAATATTTATATATAATAAATGGTAGGGAATTTTTAAATGTATATTTAATTAAATATATACTTAATATGTAGTATTAAATATTCTAAAAGAGAAGATGATTATCGAGTGATTTACAATATAAGTTATTTGAAAATTTTTTTTCTGTAGATTTGCCTAATAAATGCCTCTCTAAAATGTAATCATTATTTTCATTTAATTTGAATTTGTTTGCAAATTTTTCTAGGGTACGAACACTTTTTGGGCTCACTATATAGTTATAGATTACAATTAGCAATCAAGGATTATAGTATTATATAATTGATTTTCAAATTTGAATAATTAATATATTAGTAGAAATTTTTTTCCTCAAAAGAAATTTTTTTTTAAAATTGTTACAATTTAAAATTTACAAATTTATTGCTAAAAATTTATCAATATAAAATATTTTATTTTACTAAATATTTAAATTGAGTAAATAAAATTATAACAAATCTAGTGTTAAAACTGCGCAATTAACAAAAAATATATATGTATTAAAAATTAAAATATTAAATTATATTCAAAAATAAAAATGAGTTAAAAGGTCTTTGTCCGTCCACTAAATTTTATTTTTGTGCTGAATGGCTAAAATCTAATATAAATATTAAAGAGTTGCATTAATTTTTTAAAATACATAATATAAGAAAATAAGAATTTCCGAATTTATTAATAAAAATGTAAAAAAAAATTTAAATTAAATTTTTTAAATTAATTTAAATAAATTTTATTTATTAACAATTATACGAAAATATAAGAAAATCCAAAGTCTAAAAATTTAATTTCTAGGTTTCTGTATTTTTAATGAGTTTCAAAATTCAATTCTTTATTTGAATGAATGAAAAAAATGTAAAAAGTAATTTACTATAGTTATAAAATTTGGCCAGTTAAGTTAATTGAAGATTTTTAAAGTTAATTAAATTTGCCATAAAAGAATCAGAATATAAGTATATAATGTTTTTTTGCTAACGTGTCCAATTTGAATGGTAGAAGAAGCACAGAAATGTTGAAAAAGGTAAATAAATGCCATTGAACCTTCTTATATCATCATCGTTCAATTTTCGTCTTTTAAATATTCGGTTATTTTTTTTATAAAGATAAAAAAAAAATCTTATGAGAATTTTGTTGAAAAGCTTAAATAAAAAAATTGCATATATAAATATAGAAAAACATTTATTTTATGTAATTCGTTACATACTCAAGAATTATATTAGTAATTTTGTGACTTGTTGAATTTTGTTGTGACAACAAAACTAAAAATACTATAATAAATTAAAATGGTAAATAAATTTGGACAAAAGTTGTCAAATTTATTATCGAGAGAAAAATATGTGTATCTGAAGTAAAAGCTATAAAAAGATTGAAATCAGATAGTTTTGGTTTTCTTTTGTTCGATTTGGTGAAAATAAAAAAAAAAGTTTCCTATTTATTTCTTTATAGATTTGATGATTATTAAGAATATTTGGGGATTTTTTGGTTGTATAGAAAAAAAAAACATGTTTTTTCATTTACTTTCGAATAAAATACTTAAGTATATGTTATTTAAAAAAAATATTTTACATGTTGATAAAATTAAATAAACTAAAACCGTCCAATAATTAATTAGTTATATTGAAAATATATAAGTATAAGTATAAGAAATAATATTTTATGGCTAATATATAATCATTTATAAATATTGTTTTGTCTGTCTGTCTGTTAATTTGACGTAAACAATGTTATAATAATTATTTATGATCCTAAAATTGTTATTTAATTAACTGAATATTCACCTACATTTTTAAGTTCAATAGGTTGAAAACTTTTGACTGCGATAAGAGTGGTCTGTATTTTTTTATAGTAAAATTATTAATGCGTTCGTTTGCTTTTAAAAGTGTTACGAAAAATTGAATATTGAAACCGATAACAGTCTCATATGTGTAAAGGAAATAAATGATATACCTAATAGATAACATAATTAAAGTTTATGACATTAAATCGATATTAAATAATATCGTAATTTTTATGAGTATTTAGTCTTTTGAGTACAGAATTTATATTATATTTTTAATTATTTACAATATGAGCAAAAGTCACTTCAAAAAGTCTATAAATATGCAAATACTCCATTGATAGTCTGACTACAAATAATCTTTAGTAAAAAAAAAATTTCCTACTTTTTGGAGAAATTTATAAAAAATGCATTTTTTTCGTCAACTTTTTTAAAATTTGATACAAAAATGGAATATTTTGATTTTTGAATGAAAGTTGTTGATGATTAATATTATCTATGATTAAAACCAGCTGAAACTTAATTTTTAACTGTTTTTAATCTGATTTATGTTAAGTATATTAATTTAAGACATATATACTTAAATATTTTAATAATAAATAGAATTGTTATTTGTATAGCAATACTAACTCTATAAAAAGCACATACAAGTAAGTATATATTCCGGTAATTTTGAGGTCAAAAAATTTTATCAGTATAATAAATTCTCATACCGATAAAAAATATTTGTGTTTATGAGAAATATATAACTTAAAAAAAAAATAATCTAACATTCTTATAAGTATATCGAAAAAAAAATGACGGATTTCATAAGAAATATTAATATAAAAAAAAATGAGCTTTTTTTATAACAATATTTCGAAACAATTCGGAAAAAAATGTGCATATTAATTTCCTAGTTGATGATATTAGTGGAAGTAACATATGCTTAACATTAATTATTATCATTTTTACCTCATTTCAAAAATGATGTTTAATATAAACCTTTTTGAAATTTTGATTTTATGATATTGAAATATATATATATAAGTAATATAATAGAAAAATAGTGATCATGGCATTGGCATCATTAACCAATCTATTAGGTAAATAACCTTCTGTTGGTTTGAACTTTAAAAAAAAAAATTAATTTAAGTATATAATAAAAAAAAAAATTACTTACAAATATATACTTATAAAAACTTTTATACTAAACATTAAACCGGTTTAAACAACAGTTTAAAATTTTTATAATTTCCCTAAAAACTAATTTTTAATAATAAAAAGAATTACATAATATAAAATTAAAATATAAATTAAATTATAAATGAATTTCTACTTTTTTTATTATACTCCTCTTATTTAGAAAAGTTACCAATATTTCTCTAGGTTAATATTTTTCTCTTGCTTTGTCTGTTGCAATTAAGTATATGAAAATATATTAAAAGAATATTGAAACTACTGTAGAAATGTTATGCATAATAGCCAAAAAATTTAGGGTCTGGAATAGTAACATTTTACATGAAACGTAAAATTTAACTACAGAAACGAAAGTGTTTCTGACTTAATTATTGGTCATATAAGAAGCCACAATGATTTTACCTGTTAAACTTTTATTACTTAAATATTTTCTTTAATCCATATTTTAATTTTAAAAGAAGATTTATATAAGTAGTCTTATATCTATATAGATTTAATTTTCATGTACATATAATCGATATTTTTGAATTATATATTTGTACAAAATTTTCCATATTTATATAAGTAAACACACAAATTACTTTGAGCAATTTAAAATATCAAATTGAAATTAATTTATCTTGTCTTTTATGGTAATAAACAAAATAAATTGTATCTCTTACTAAGTAAGTATATTGATAAAATTCAATTATTTATTTTGTACAAAACAAAAAGAATTATATAAGTATAAGTATAATGTATACACAAATATCAAAAATATTACCAAAATTGGTTATCATGCTATTTTTTCAAGAAAATATATGTTCACAACACTTTTTTACAATATATCATGTAAAAAAAAATGTTGTCTTTTTTCTTTGAGAATTTTCTTTAATTGGAAAAACAACTAATAAAATATCTAAAATTAAAATTTTTTTTTAAATTTAAATTAATATATATTAATGCAATTTTAAACTTATGACATGGAAAAAATTTAGGTCAATTTATATAAGTGCAAAAAATATCACGATATAAAAACAACAACGACAACTTTAATATGACAGAGTGTATATATTATAAAATGCTAAATAAATATTTTGTTTGGTCTAGAGAAGAGGTAATTTACGTGTTTTTCAAATAATATACATAAGTATATATTAATATACTTAATTATTTTCAATTTTTGGTGACAATTTTATACAGACAACAAAAACAAAAGTATTATAAAATAAATATAGAAAATTTTAAACTCCATAAATAAAGAAAATATATTTTCATGACATTTTGAAGAAAGATATAATTAAAAATAAATACATTTTCGTACCGAGTTAATTTTGATGAACATTTTATATTATTGTCTAATGTCCTTGTATCAAAATTTGATCGGGACAAGGATTTAATTTTTATATTTATAGTTGATTTTTAGATTATTTAATTTGAAAAATTAAAAAAAGTATATATTTTTATAATAATTATAGAAATATATTTTAAAGATATATATAAATAAATTATATAAATGGAAAAAAATAGTTTTCGTTAATTAATTTAATAATGTATTTATGTATACCATTAGTCAACTTTTGGGTTAATTATTTTTTAATTAAGTTATATACTTATTTGAGTTCAATTACTTTTGAATGTTTGTTATGTAGCATACACTTAAGTTTAAATGTACGAAAATAAATTAATTTTTATGTAAGTACTTAAGTATACAATAAGTATAAGTATATATAAATTTTACAAATTTACTCAATTTTATACAAATTATTTTCATTTGAATAAAAGTTGGTTTACTTAATAATTGAAAAGTTTAATTAATAAAATTCATATTCAAATTGAAAATAAAATAATTTCAAATTATTCAATATTAAAGTCTAAATTCCAAACAAAACTATTTTATTTATGAGTATATCTTAAATGGTTTTTAATCGAAATGTGAGTTAAAATTATATAGTTTGCATAATCGTCCAAGATTAATGTTTTGCTATGTAATAGTTATATTATGCTTTCAGGTAGACCTGAATATTATCTTAACCTTGTAAAACAAAAATATTTCTTGAAGAGTTTACAAGTAAATATTCATGCAACACAGCAAACTAAAATATATATTTCCGCTTTTATATATAAATATGTATATACTTGAGTAAGTATATAAAATAAATATAAGTAGGTATATAGATTATAGATATATAGTTAAAAAATGAACGTCATTAAATTAAAATATTATAATATTTTTTTTATACTTAAGTATATATTTTTGTTACCTGTTCAGTTAAATCCACAGTATTTAATAATGGTTCCTCATGATGACTTTCTGTGTCATTTACTAATTCATCTTTAATTTCAGTTTTTATTATATTTTTATTAATTATTTCATTTTCATTATTTTCTTCATTATCATGAATTTCTTCAACAATTTCTTCTTTATAAATATCATTTAAATCAATCCAACTAATTAAATTTTCATTATTATTAGTGTTATTACTTAATTTTTTCGTATTATTCAGTTCTTTTTCATCAACAGATGTTGATGATGCTGGTGCTGTTGTTGTTGATGTAGTTAATTCATTATTAATATCTTCAATTTTAATATCAAATGGTGTATTATAATCAGGTGGTTCATCTTTTAATGGTAAACCATAATAAATACCAAAATTTGTTGGTACATCTTCATATTCATTTAAATCTAATAAATTTTGTTCAATTAATGGTATTTGTTCTTGGAAATGATCTGAATTTAAAAATAATTCCATTTCATGATTAGTAAAATTTGAATTTAATGAATTTGAAAATGTTATTGATGAACCAGTTGTTGGTAATGAATTATGATCTAGTAATATTGTATTTGTTGTTGTTTGACTATTTGTTGATGTTGTTGCAGATTCATGATTTTGTTGGGTATGCTGTTGTTGTTGTTGTAATGCTGATAATGCTGTTGTTGTTTGATTATTTTGTGCATTTTGTACATTTAATAAATATGCAGTTATATCATGATAATTACTAACTGTTGTTTGTCTATCAAAACGTACTAAATCTTCAATTAATGGTATCATTGCTTTACGATTTGAATATGGATATTGTGCCATTGGTACAGCACGTAACATTTCCAATTCCCATGAATCACCATTACGTATATTTAATTCTGTTTCCCAGCTACGACCTAAATATGTTTCTGGATCAACTTGTAATAAACTTAATGCTAATACTAATTGGAGCATTTGCTCAGCATATGATTTTTTAAATGAAATCATTTTGTTTTTGTTTGTTTTTATTATTTAATTATTAAAATATAGTTTCAATTTAAATTTATTATTATAAGTTCTTTGTTTTTATTTTCACTAAAAATTTTTTTTGTTATCCAAATAAATAGAAATTTTTATATGGGCAACGCATTTTTAATATTCTGCGAAGCCCAAAATCATCACCGTTCATTATATTTAAACATTATTTTCTTTGTTCGACGTTCAGCAAATTTATAAATAAAAATTTTAAATTATTTTTATCTAAAAAAAAATTTACGATGTCGATGTTTTTTTTTTAAATAATAAGCACAAAAGAAAATAATAGTCTCTTTTTTTACGGTGACCAAGAAATGTCAAAACTTTAAACTTCCCAATAAGAAATGCATGTACACACAGTTTTTATTCAAATATGAAGTTTAATTATTATTATTGTGTTAGTAAATAAAAAAAATCTTTTTTTTCTTCTGCAACACAACACTACTACACTGATAACACGCAACACAATTTTTGTTGTTATAGGGAAAAAACTCAAGTCAAGTAATGATAAGCAAAATAGTTAAATTTGAGAGGTTATTTTTTTTTATTATTCCAAAATGTAAAAGAAAACATGTCACAAATTCATTTTTATAGTTTATAAATTAAATAAATTTATTTTATTTTAATATATTTTACTTTATAAATGTAAGAAAAAATATATAAATTCACTTATTTCACAACACTTCAAGTAGAAAAAATGAAATTTCAATGAAAGTTTCTATTATTTTTTTTTAATAATGTGGGCAGAGGCGAAATTTCAATTAGTTACACCACGTATTTTTTATGGAGATTTTTCTTGTAATTAATTATTGTAATTTTAAAATTATTATTGAACATACAATAAAATAAGAATCTAGTCTTTATATTAATAAAAAAAAGAGAACTACGACGACGACAACGGAATCGCTTTGTTTGTGCTTTTTTTTTATTAATTATAAATTATTTTTGTTAAAAACGTCTGAACTTTACATGAAACTTTGAGAGAATAAAAAAAAATGATTAATAAAAAAAATATACACGCCAGAAGCCGAAATGTCAAAATCACAACCACACCACCCCATACGATTTTTTTTATGGAGTTAGAGAGTTGCCGTGTATAATATTCATTTTACGAATTCTGGTAGTAGCACTTTAAATTCGAATTCAAGAATATTTGTTGGTTTATATTTTGTATTCTTTTTAGGGACAAATAATTTACAATTTAATTAATGTAAAATTTTATTTACGTATAAATAGAAATAAAACTGAGCTATACTTCATGGCCACTCACACAAAGAAAAATATTCAATTTCTCGACTGTTTGCGCTCAGTGAATGTGAATGAGCTGAATTTCTATAAAACCATAAAACGTCAAAATATCTTGAAAATAAATACATATATGTATATAAAAACCTTTCCTCTTTTATTGACGTGGCAAAATTATAAACACATTCTAAATTTTTCCAGATTAACACGACAACTCTTATGTTCCAAAATAATTTGATAGCCGGCACCACACTAAAACGGCTGCGTACAAAATATACAACAAGCTGGATGTGTGATGTGAGTAGTATGTAGTTTTGTTGTTTTGTCGCTTATGACTAATATAATTTTTTTTGCAGAAATATTAACAATAAAAAAAACAATCATTAAAAAATTACCTCATTTTATAATAAAAATAAATTACATATAGCAGCACAGAGTCAGATTAAGTAATAAAAGGTGTGATGTCAGTGCCACATATCTATTTTTTACAATAAATTCAGTTTTTAGTAAAAACTTTCAAAATAATATACTTAATTAGTATTAGATAGATTCTTTTACATAAAACATAAGTTATAGATACATATGTATCTATGAACATTTAGTATTTATATTGTAGGTAGGTACACTATACTATAGTATAGTATAAAGTATTTCGGTTTTTAGACTTTATGTTGTCATTTACATGTAATACAAATAATATTAACGGTGAAAAAAATTATAATTTCACCATCAATTCAGACAAATCGACAATTTATGCTTTTAGAGGCGAAGGCAATAATTATTCCAGGCTTCTAACAATCAACATCAGCCTATCCTGATAATCGTATAATATACAAAAAAATTTTGCCTATAACATAGATTCAAGAATCATGTTAAATAATATCAGAACAAGGAAAGTTGTGTGGTGACTTCACTTTAAATTACTAATCTTCTTTTCTAATTATAAATTAAATTTATAACCATCACACACAAAAAATATAATATTTAAATATTCAAATTATTATAGCATATTTTATTTATTTTTGTTACTTTGATCTTGTAAAAATGTCCTTAATAAATCAAAAAAAAAAAAATTTAAAATACAGCCAGGTTAAACATAAAAAACAACCCAAATGTGTCGTCGCATTTCTCCATAGTCAAATATAATTCATTGTGCATCAGTTTTATTTATTCAACCAAATATCTTTTTCTTTATTTCAAAACAGATTTTTGCATTTTTTTTTTATAAACACCCACTTCAAAAATATTTGTACTAAAAACATGATTTTATTTATAAAATACTTTTTTTTCTTTAATTATATTTAATCCATTTTAATAGAACCTAAACAAAATAAAAAAAAATGTTTATAAAAGAGGGTTATTCTCCTCCAAAACTCAAGGTCAAATTAAAAAAAAAAAAAAAGTTCAATGAAATTTGAATTTATTGGCAAGGCTGTAAACAGTTTTTTTTTTTTTCGAAAATATTTAATATTTTTTTATTGAGCAAGATGCGCACATAAAAAATCCAAAAATAAATGAAAAAAATCTTATGGATACGCGTGTAAACTGTATGTATATAACCTAAATAGAATATTTTTTTTATACATAGTATATAGTAGGTAATTTAAAAAAGAAATGCATTGACATTAATTTTGTCAATTTTGACTTAATATTATTGTGAAAATGACAAAAATTCTTAAAATAAACATTTGAAGTTCAATGAAATTGAGTAACGCACGTCAGTAAAATATATAAAGAAATTCAAAATATATGTATGAAAGAAATTTAATTAAAAAAAAACTTCACTGCTTTTATAGTTTTATTATGTATCAACATCACTAATCAGGGGACATTTTGATTTTGTGCAATATTATATCCTTCGTGTTGTGAGCTGAAATTTGTTTTCCTGTTACGAGCAGACATTACATTTAATTTGGAAGACAAATATTTGCACTATGGGTTACAATGCAAATGCAAATGTGAAATTAATTTGCTATGTTTTGACTTATAAGTAATAAGTTATAACTGATATTAATTTATATAATAATATGAAAATATTATTCTCATTTTATTTACTTACCTGATGTGGTATATGCAAATATCCAAAAGTATCAAATATTTTTTTATCTTCTAATAGTGGCGGAGATAATGACTCCATTCTAGGCAAATAATCAAATTCTATCATTTTATTATCATTCAAATTTGAAGCCAATATGGTTAAAGAATTTCTGTATCAATTGAAATAAAATAAATTAAAAATGTATTTTTAATTAAAAATAAAATTGTAAAGGACAATCTCATAATCTCTAAGCTAAGTATGTAAATGAAATTAATGAAATAAAAGAATAATAACAATAAAATTAAAAAATAAATAAAGTGATATTACTTATATGTATTTTTATTGCACAACTTAAAACTATGTACATATTTGATAAATTCTGAATCACATAGAAATTTTATCTTCAAATGATAATAGTATAATGTTTTTAATTTTTCACATTATTAACGATTACTGATTATCAAAAAAATTTCATTTCACTATTTAATAATTCCGTGCATATATTTTTAATATTAGAATTAGGAAATAGTTGTTAATTTAGAAAATCTCCATAAGTAAATTAGAAATGCACAGTCATAATTCTCTATATTGCGCTTTAGTAACATAGTACATACATATTAAAATTACTATTAAATATTTAAAAAACGATTTACATTTTAAATAAATTTTATATATACACTCGTATTATATGTATATTTATTATCTTTGCTTGTATACCAATGAATCGAAATATCTTATCAATAAAATATTGTTACTATTTTTTTTTTTTCACTTTAAAAATTAATAAATAAATATTTTAATAATTTATCAACAAATTAATTGAATTTGATTGAAAATTTAAATATAGTAAACAAAGAATATTAATATATAGAATGCGCAATGAAAATTAGTTTTGATTAAATGAAATATATTTTATACAGAAAATTTGTATCTATATTGTAAATTTCTTTTTTTGTAAAATCCTATTACAAATTTAAATAATTCCCATTTTTAGCACATTTCCAATTGAGTAAAAAATGTATATATTATATTAGTTTCATTCTGTCTGTCTGTCCGTTTCCACAAACTTCTACATCTCTTACGATAGATAATCAAAAGTTTAACCATAGATATAGATAATATTACAATAACAGGGCCAGTGGACATAATTTTCTTATATCGTTTTAGAGGAGTTATACGATTATACCCTTTTCAAAAATTGCTAATATATGAATATATCTAATAGCTTTTGAACCAATTAAATTTTTTTAATTCTGTAAAAGCTATAAAATAGTGAGATATTTTCTATCTCCTCTTTCCTTTACATGGTGTTCCATTTGAAAATGATAAAGTTACGAAAAGCAAATATTGCGAAAACTTTCGAAAATTATATTTCATTTAAATGCAAAATTAAAATCATTTGCCTCACTCATATAATTAATTAAAATGCTTAATTATATAAAATCTTGCAAAAAAACGAATATTTTGCATATTTTTAGGTGCTATATAAATTGAATATTGGATATTATGGAAATGTATTTCATAAATCACATTATATTCCATTAAAAACAAAATTAGAGAATATTTAAATAATATTTAATAAATCATTTTCCTGGAACGATAATCTTGGAAAGAAAAGAAAAATATTAAAAAAAATCGAAGAGGAAAACATTTTTTACCTATACGCTATACGCTATACCATTTAATTTTTTTTCTAAATCTATAGTATGATTTAAAAAAAAAATGAAATGGTATAGCGTATAGCGTATAGGTAAAAAATGTGTTCCTCTTCGATTTTTTTTAATATTTTTCTTTTCTTTAATAGTAAATCTAAGATAGATGAGGCAATTTTGAGCAAATGTGATTTGTGATTTTAACAAACCCGGGGTTTGTTTTCCATATTTTTTAGAGCTATGTAAGTCTATTATTGCTAATAATATTCCAAAGATTCAAGTATATGTATGTATATGTTTATAAAGTTTTTTTTTTCACAAAATCATATTCTATTTGTTAAATGTATTTATAATTTCAATGTTTACATAATATGTCATGAGTAAGTTAAGTAAAATGTTATCATAATTAAAGATATTATGAAAAAAAGGTAAAATTCCATTAAAAATAATTTTTGTAATTAGACCATAATTTTCCATAATATAAAAATTTCAAATGATTAAGAACGATTTTCACTGTCACAATAATTATAGAAAATGTGAACCTCACTCGCGGTTATTAATTTAATATTATGTACCTGAAATTGTGCACTATGTACCTACTTCATGGTTATATTATATTATTTAATTATAATTAGCAAACTAATAAAAAAAAAACGTTATCAATTTGATTATAGGCACCGTATAATGGAAAGATGCCAAACACTAGGTGGTAATTTATAACTATATAAATATTACATACATAAGTATATATGTAAATAATATCATAAAGAGGTAAATAAAATTTAGAAAGAACTGAAGAACTGATTTGTTTATTCTTTGCTACAGAAAATACAAAATTACCAAAAATTATTAAAATTAATATTTTTAATGTACTGTACAGTATAATATGTTATATAAAGTATATAACTAAAAAATTCTCTTTTGAATTGCAATTTAAAATAAATTAAATAAAAATTTCCTAAAATTATGAAAATGATTTTATTATGATTTTTATATATTATATTAAATATTATCAGTTTTATCAATTAACCGATAACTCAAGTCAACAAACTTAAATATCCGTATATAAAATAATTGGTATATTAGATAACATTATAAATTGTATATTTAATTATTTATATATAGATTCGATTTTTGTTTTTTGATAACATTAGAAATTTAAATTAAATACATATATGTATGTACATACTTAAATATCCATTTAATAAAAAATGTACTCACTTTTATTTTTATTAATATAAAAAAAAACAATAAACTGTTGAAGCTTTAAATTTTTTATTATAATTTTATATTGTCGTCACACTTGGAAATTACACTGTATACGTTTTTTAAAAGCTTTTATTATACAAAAATTTAAATTATATTATCTTTTAAACAAACAACATAAAACATTATTCAATTTTTCGAAAAAAATTTAATATTTTATTTTAAAGTTATATAGTTTTTATTTTATTAAAAACAAAACACAAATATGTATTTAATCGTAATTTCATCAGAAAAAATAAACAACAAATTTCAATGCGTGTTTAAAATATTAACATTGCCAATATAATATTTAATTTCACAATTTTTCATATATGTACATATATGTAAGCTTTTTGTTTTGTTA
This sequence comes from Empis stercorea, assembly GCA_949752835.1. NCBI lineage: Eukaryota > Metazoa > Arthropoda > Insecta > Diptera > Empididae > Empis > Empis stercorea. Next base: position 60,731,128 of record OX457086.1, on the reverse strand, counting down.
TATTAATAATAATATTTAATACTAAAATTCTAATCAAAATAATAATCATAACAAAAATTTTATAGTGACGGTTTTATTCTTTTTCATTCGTAGCACTGAAATCATGACAAATACTGTGATAGTAAAAAATTATTTTGTAGAAGTTTTTATTTACAAAATTTATACTCTATTATTAAATTCAAGCTTTGCTTTTTTCTTTTGCTTCTTGACATCAGAATTTTGTTGTTTTTTTTTTAAAGTCCAGACAGTCAAGTTTAAGTTCTCTCGTATTTTATTAATTAATTATAAACTTGTTGATTAACAACTACAAAAACTTTAAATAATATTAAAATATTTTTAAATACCAAAAGAAACTTCATTGATTATCATATTTATTTTAGTGATGGCAACAAATAAAAAAGAGCTTCGCAATAGTCTAGAATTTTTATTTTTTTATTAAAGTTTATTTTTTTCTATAATAAAAAAAAGAGACACATTTATTTATTAAATTTAATTAATTTTAGTACGGTTAGTAAAAGTCTAGCTAAAAGTTGAGTTTTATGTTAATTTAAAAAAAAACTTTTGTATAACTACATTTAAAAAAAAATCTGAAATGACTATTTTTCGCGAATAGAATTTTTTTTTTCAATATCATTTGGGAAAATTTAATTTGACTTACAATTTTTATTATATTTTAAACATATTGTAGAGGTAGTGGTAGTAAGTCCATGGTCCATTGAAATATACTATTGGATCAGTCATTTATTTTGTAGAAAACATTTAAATAAGTATATCTCGAATAATCTTATCGACTAATATTTTTATAGAGATAATTTAGAAATAGGCCGTTTTCGATAATGCAGTATGATCGCAGTTCTGCAATGTTTTTATTTGTTGTTATGGTAGTTTAATCAACGAGACAGCAACTCGACAGAAGGAGCATTGTTTAAGCTAAATTTGTCGACTTTTGACAGTCTCGATAGTCAAAATACTAGTAAAAAGAATTAATACATTTCAGTACTGCGATCATACTGCGTAAACGAAAACGGCCTATATTCACTTAAGTGTCGTAATGACACTCTAACTTTATCATAAAAAGATTGTAGCTTAAAAAAGATTACATATTTGTAATATTTACAAGTAGAAGTTTTTGGTATTTTTGTCTTTTGTAACAGGAATTATATATCAAAACTTTATGAGAGGGAAAAATTATGTGGAAATATTTTTACCTTAATAATAGAATGACAAAAATTTGGTTAAATGGGAACAAGAATACCTTATTTAACTATCTTATTCTAAACAAGAATAGCTTAATAATTTCGGTGTGAAACCAGAATCTTTAAAAAAAATAGTTTTTAAATTAATTTAGCTGTTGAATTTGAAGTATAGTCAAATATATGTAAGTAAAATTATAAATAAATTATGAAGTTTCTGAAGTTAAGAATATGTGAATTCTACATGACATTAATTTGCACATATCTGAAAAAAATTGTACTATTTCAGAGCTGTTCAAAAATTACGAATGTTCAAATAATATAAATTTTACAAAAAAAGAAGTTAAATATAGTTTTACATTTAATACTGTATCTATTTTAAAAATTGTCTGTAAACTAAAATTATTTGTATTAAGTTTAGTTTAAAGAATTACAAAATGAAGTAAACTGAAAAGAACATGTTTTTTTTTAATAATTTGGGTCCAATTAGTGGTAATTAGGGCATTGGTATTCATCCAATGATGAAATGAATTTTAACCACTTCCTATCCTAAGAATGTTGTAAGTAGATGATTTACTTTTGTTACAACAGGTAGAGATGTAGGTAATCCTTGTGCCTCACGTTTCTCAAATTTTATAGGTTCTTCGGAGAGATCCACTGGTGTAAAACCTAAATAAAACCAGAATGAAACCTTAATTTGAAACTGTATATTAAAAAAAACTTACAAATAATCCAAATTGCACAATTGCAATAAGTAGAATGAATATTAATTTCATTGTGAAGCTTGTACTTGTAATATTGACAAAATTCAAATCAAAACTGTTAAATTTGTATCAGTTCGACTCAGTATATAAAGCAAATAAATAATTGTTATGTTTGATAAAAAAATATGCATTAAATATAATTAATTTTTTAAAATATTATTAAGTAATTTAAATTAACTAAAACAGTTAAAATATGCAATATAGTTTTTTTTAAATAATTTCAGTCATTCGCTGATTCTAATTGAAATTCCTAATTTAGTAAATTAATGTCATTAGCCTAATATTTTTTTAAAGTATAATTTAATTAAATATATATAATTATATTTGGATTAACAATTATATTATTACATAATTATTAATAATTTATTTACACTCAATCGAAAAATAAATTTAAATTTTACTTGAGCTAAAAACAACTCAAATACCACTCTCAATACTGTTAGAGTAGTTATGGATATCGATATCGATATTGGTACTTTTACAAATGGTGTAATTAGTATCACATTATTTAAATTTAAAAGGCTTGTAAACTATCAAAAATTAACCAATGCACTATGACATTTTAACAAAATAAAATTTATGATATTTCAAATGCAATAAATTCAATATATTTATCACTAAACTAAAGTTTAAATCTTAAAGCACCATTTGAACTTAAACTTAAAGTATAAAATAACTTTTCTCAAAATAACTTTATTTTTGTTGATAATTGAATAAATAATAATTAAATAAATTAATAATAATAGAATTAATTACTTAAAAAAAATCCACTCGAACAAAATTCCCATCGAAAACCAGAACAAGGTATAAGATTATTTCATTGTCCGCAACAATCTAATTATCAATTATTTAAAGATGCTCCTTATTAATTACTTTGTTAAAACAATCACTAAAAAATTTCACTATTAGCACTATTAATTGTTGATTCATTTCTTACACCAAATTTTAAATAGTTTTCGTACAATTTTTTCAACTTCGAATTTCATAATACAATTATTTTAATACACATTATTCATCAAACAAGTTTGTTCTCTAAAGACTTTTGAATAGTCCGCATAATTAATTTTGCTATATTTATTTAAAAGATGATTCAACGTAGTAGATCTATCCTTGATATTATAATCCATGGTAATATACAAATTGGTTTAGTCTTTATTAGTATTCTGTACAATTTTGATTAAGTAAAATTTTATGGTGATTATTTTTATTATAATATAAATCGGAATTATGAAGTCATGGAGTCTTTACTGTGAAAGAATTTACATATAAAAAATTTTTTAGTTTTCAGTAAATTTGTAACCAATTTTTATAAAACTTTTGATTTTATTTTGAATTATTGTCCGGAATATTAGTTCGAGAACCATAAATGTTATTGTTTGCCAGAAACGCTTTTATCAGCTGATATAATGAATTCAAGTTAAAGAATATTTATTATGTCATTTCCTTCGAAAACTTTATTATATATACAATAGTTATAATTGTTTGGGCCATTAAAATAATGTCTTTCTAATTAAAAAAACTGAAATTCAAAATAAAAATTTCTTATAAAAAAAACAATATAATTTTATGACAAAATTTTTATTTACCATCTTCTATAGATTTTTTTTTTTTAATTTAAATTTTCCTGATTTTTCTTTGTTTCACACAAAAATAAGTTTTTCCTTAATTAATATTTTTTTATTTATTATATAAGTTTTGTTTTTCTTCTTTATTATTGTTAGTTTTTACTAAATTACAATCAAATTTATGTAAATTAAGTGTATAATATTTTTCAAATAAATTAAATTTAAATAAATTAAGAAATAATAATAATTTTAAGTAACAAACGCAACAGTCTTTCATATTATTTATATATATACCATTTTTTTAATGTATTAGGAACTAAAATAAATTATTGGTTAAAAAATAGACGAAAAACTGAAATTAAAATATATGCTATTTATTTAAAAAAAATTAAAATTCTTAATTATTAAATTTTTTTTATTATTATATATTAGTTTTGTAAAGATCTTCAAAAGTTTTCATCGAATATCTACATTTATTTTTCTATAATTTTTGATGACCAAATTATACAAAATGACATTTTCACTATATTCAAAAAATACTAAGAGTTTGTATTTAGCTGCAGATTAGAATTTCTTAAAAAAATATTTATTTATATTTTTTGTGATCTATAGATCTCGAAACAGAAAATTCAATTAATAACCTCTTCCATATCTGACTACAGAAAAATCTGTTTAAAAGCTTAAAAATTAAGTATATGTGAAAGTTTGTATTGATGATGGTATCTTTGAAATGTTAAAAAATTTTATACAATTTTTCTACCCTTTGGACGGACACTAAGATTGTTTGGAAAAATAGTAAGTAAAATTATTTTTTTGAAAATTTCTATATTTTTTTTAAATTTTAAATTTCTGAACTTTTGAAGATTTTTTTTCTTGTTGGTAAATTAATTTATATAGAATATTTTTGTTACTATATATACATATACATATATATATTAATAATTTTATTTTTATGAAATTTTAATTCTCATTCATTTGGGCATAACATAAAACAGAAAAATGACTAAAATTAAAAACAAATAAAATCTTAAAAACAAAATTTTGGTAATTTTATAAATTAATAATTAAAATTTTTAAAAAAAATTATTACTATTTTTTTATATATACAAATATTTAATTATACTTAACTAATTAATTTAAATTTTCCTCTCTGATTTTTATTTATTTTACTGAATTTATTTAAATACTTGTTTTTTGTTTTTTTTTTAATATCTAAATCTAAATTTTTATAATTTATGTTTTTATGAATTGTTAAATTTTATTTTTAAATGATTTAATTAATATTTTGTTCTTACTTAAATTTAAATAATTACACATTTTTTTTTTTGTATTTTTAATATTTTAGAAAAAATAAAAGTTCAGTATTTTTATATGTTGTTGATTTTTTTGTTTTGTTTATTTTTTGGATGAAATAGTAACAAGTGAAATAGGAAATGTGATTTTGTTTTTATTTATCTTTGAGCTTTCTTAAATATGATGCCAAAAAAAAAAACAACAAAATTTCATTAATTAATAATAGATATTATAATCTTATATATATGTTTTAATTGTTACAGTGTTTTTCTTTAATTTATCTATACATAATTTTTTTTTAAGTATTATAAAAGAAAAATATAGTAATTATATTTTAATTGAATGATTTTTAAATTAAATTAAATGTAATTAATATAGTTACACAAATTTTAGTTTTTTAATATTAATTACTGAGTGATTTATCACATTAATATCTACATAAATATTTAGAATGTATATTTTCTAATTAAAGAAATAATATATATAAATATATATATTTTTATTTAATTTTGCACTAAACAGAATATTATTCAAAATGAGAATTTTGTGTACTTTTTGTGTACATAATATTTTATGATTATGACCATTTAAAATTAATTTTCTGCCTCAAATTATTTTGCATATTTCTAGGAGTTATATTACTAACTTCACATTAATTTCGGACACAAAATGAAAATATGACTTTTTATTTCATTTAAAAGTTCAAAGGTTTGTCATAAAAAAAATTAATATAAAAATTGTATAAAATTTTACATAATTATAGGCGATTTTTAAAACAAAAACGTATGCGTGGGCACTGCATAGATATGAAAAATTAAATTCTTTCTAATTCCAATTAATATCAAATAACTAGAAATTCAATTAAAATATGTAGTTATATTGAATAATTATTTGGAAGAAATGTCTGGAAAAATACAAACTAATTAAAATAAATTTTATCACGAAAAGTACACAAATTTTCAAATTGGAAAAAAAAAAGAAATCAAATAAGGAACATGAATAATACTTTGGGATTATATATTTTTTTAAAATTATTTTTTGTAATTAACCATTTTCATTGATTATCAAAAAAATAATAATTAACATAATTACACTACTTAGTACTTTATATTAAATTTAAAATATTTTTCCAAAAATTAAATTTTAACATAAATTAATCAATTAATTAATTTCACAAAAAAATTATCTTTATTAAAATTACTTTTTATAAAATGGTCTTTAATTTCATCAAATTTTTTGAAAATTTGTAGAATTAGACAAAATGTTTGTAAAGATATTGGCGAAAAATTAAATATATAATAAGATGATTTTTAATTTTATCTTTGATTACATTTTGTTTTAAATTTATGTATGATAAATGGCGCAAAAAATTATCATATAAAATGTTTCTTTATTTAATATCTATTTTTTTTTTGTCTTGGAAATTCACAAAATTTAACTAAAGTACATATATGTACAAATGTACGTACTTTATTACGATATTTTCTGTGAGTTTCTTTACTATACATATTAATTTTTTGTGTATATTTTAGAAGATATGATGATTTTTTAAATATATTTATATATTATAAATTTTTATATAATATGGAAACAAAGAAAAAAAAAGTTTCCTTCAATGTTGGTATATTTAATATATGTATATATGTATGTATGTATATATATATATAAATAGTAAAATATTTTATTTAATTATTACAGCAGTCCCTAATTAGAATTAATATTATTAAAATATTTTTTTGAAATTAAAGAAAATACAAAAATTTAATTATAATAATATTATGATAATCAATGAATTTGTTCATTACTTTCTACCCACTTATATAATGATGACTGTGATCTAGCTACCCATTCCACATTTGAACCAACACTACTTAATGTCATATTTAATATTTCCATACCAGGACCATGTCCGAAACGATGTACCAATGATTTTAACTAAAAAAAAAACATATATTATAATAAATTTATATTTGGTTAAGACTTAAGTGTTGTTTTAAATATTGTAAAACTTACTTCATCATAATCAAATTTTGTGGCACCATATTGTGTTATTGCTGATATTACTTTAGCAAAACTAATAGTACCTTGTCCTAATTTTGATTGTAAATCATACCATTTAGCTTGTAAAAAACGACATGCCATTGCACCACCAGTTGGTGTACCAGCAATTGCTTGTAAAACTTGTACAACTTCAATTGTTGGTAACATTGTAACATGTGATAATAAACGATTTTGTAACCAAGCATCTTTTGTTTTACCCAATGCTCGTAATAATTGCATACGTTCAACTAAACCTTCAGTTACACCACGTAATGATGTAAATCTTTCCCAACAATATTGCCAATAAATATATTCACCGGATATTACAGCACCAGTATAAACAACCTAAAACATAATTATTATAAGATATTTAGTAAAAAAGTAATAAAATTATTATTCTTTTTAAACATTAAATTAGGATTTAACAATTTGAATTAAGAGCCTTAAAATTAGAATTATTAAATATTTTATATTTACTTCTCTTAAATTTGGTGGAATTCCTGTATTATTTGTTAAATGTTGATGTAAAATATTTCTAGCTTTTGATATACTATCAGTATCTTCCCATAACACTGAGGCAAGTAGAACTTCCGGTCGTAAAAGTCTATTTAAATCGTATTTTGAATATTAGCAAATAAGATCTAATTAATTATTATGTTTTATTAAATATCAATTCTAAATAATCATTTCCATTAACAGTAAAATTGAATTATCGATCTAATTTCTAAATTTTGAAATCCAGACCCAGAAATGCAAATTTTCACAAAGAATTTATTTTATAATCTTAATTTTTCTATACCTTATTTCATCTGCACCATCATCAATCCATTTTAATTCATTAATTGGTCCATTTAATGTAATTTTAACAAATTCTGATAACATCAAAAAGCATTCCGAATATTTAAGGATACGTCGCCATCTCTCTAAATGTCGTAATGCTGTTGTCATCGGTCCCCAATTTTTTTCCTTTGGCAAATACATAACTAAATTCATTGTTATTTCGCATGGCATTAAATTAGCATGACATAATGTGAATGAATCAGATACTAAACCCATTCGATCCTATATAAGATAAATAAATGTCTTAAAAAGTAAATAATAATATTAAATTGAAAATTTTAAATTTACCTTTGGTGAAAATTGTTTATGATCCTTTATTAATATTTCAATTAAATTCGACCAATTATCCTGATTATATAGAACACGATAATATCCATTTTGTCCAGCATTTACTTTAATCCATTTCACAGATTCAGGTACTTTAAATGTTACTATAAAAATATTTGGAAAATTTATATATTAAATTTTCTTTAAATACATAATAGAATATAAAAATTTACAATCGACACTTTGTAGCCATAAGGTTTCTATATTTGATGAATTATCTGTAATATATTGAACTGGGAATATCCAACGAGTTGGTTTAAAATTTTTATTATGTTTTGTTGGTGCATGTGTTGTTGTTGTTGTGGTTGGTTCTAATGTTGAATAATTATTACCATCATAATGTTCATCTAATATTGCTGTATATTCTAATGCTTGGAATGGTTTTTGTGATATTGATACACTTTGACCAATTTTTGTTACTGTTAATAATGGAAATCCGGGTTGAAATGTCCATAAATTCATCATTTCCTATAAAAATTAAAAAAATATATATTACATATTAAATTTTATATAAATGCTGTTGGGTGAATTTTAATAAGAAAAAACCTTAATATTTTTAGCACCATTTGCTTTTTTTGTACATATTGACCATAAATCTAACGGTTCAGCTGTTTTATAACGATATGTTTTTAAGAAATTTCCTAAACAACTTCGGAATGTTGTATCACCAACAGCAGCATGCAACATAGCAATAACAGCAGCAGTCTAAAAAATAAAATAAAAGTTATTGACGATATATTAAATTTAAATGATTAATTGAATTTACTTTATCAATATAAAATTCTTCATGTAAACCTAATAAATTTGTACCATTAATAATACTTTTCCAGCCATGTATTGCATCAATATCTAATGCTTTTGTTGATAAATGTAATAAATGTTTTTCATCCATTGGCCAATTTTTCTTTAATGGTGATAATGTTATTATACCTAAATATTTTGTAATACCATCCCATAACCATGTATCTTTTAATATTTTTGGTGATGTAATACCACCAAAAAATTGTTTAACCATTGCTTCTGATATTTTAACAGCAGCTGAATGTAATTCTTCAGTTGTTATTGCAATTGGATTATTTAAAAATGATGATTTTAATGTAACCAAACCTAATGATGATATTAAATCACGATCTAATGATGGTAATGCAACAAAATCAACTTTTGTTAATGGATATGATACTTCTAACCATGTTTGTAAATATTCTAATACATCACGTGATAAATTTAATACAAAACTTGAACGTTGTAATAAATCATGTGGTGCATAAAATGTATATGATGGTGCACGTTTAATACTATAACGTTGACCATTATTATTTCCTCCTATTGATTGATTCATACTTGTTAAATTACGATCATTTGATGTATTATTATCTGGTATTATTGTAGTTGTTGGTGAATGTATATGTAATGAATGTGTTAATGCTGTTATATTTCTAATTGGTTTTTTATCAGATCTAAAATTATCACTAGTTCCTGTTTTACTTAACATTGATGATGACAAACGACCACTTAATAATGATGGTAAAGCAGTAGTTGCTACTTGATATGTTGATGATGCTTGTAAAGATTCACGTTGAAAATCACTAACAACCCATGCAACTGAATCAGCTGGTATTGGTGGTGTTTCAATAAAATCATCACGAAGCTATTAAATAAAATGAGAGTAAATTTAAAAAAATGTTTTTTTACTAAATGTTTTTTTTTTTAGTTTTATTTACCAATCCAATTCCCATATAAAATCCAACATCATCTGTTGCATGTACAATTGAATTTGATAGACCAATATGAAAACGATCCCGAAATACAGATACACGAAATGGTGCCCTTAAATGGGGTTCATCAAAACATGGAAATGCTCGACGAGCACCACTAGGTGTTAATACTGTAGCTGCTAATAATCTATTCAAAATAAATAAATTCAATTTTAGAAATATTTAATTGAATTTTAATTTTTAAATTTCGAATTAATTTTTTATTATTATTATAGTTTTAATTACCTTTGGAAACCATTTATTCCTTCATATTGATCTACATAAAAACCTTCTGGTTCTGGACTTAATTTTGAATACCATCGTAAATTTAATGTATAATTTGTTTTCTTTTTAAGTTTTTCCTTAAATTCAATATAAAGTTGTTGTCTTGGTGGAAATTCAAGTACTTTTATTATTTTATTTGATATTCCTTTAGGACCAACAAGTGCCTGTAAATATATGTATTAAAAATTTTCTATTTTTTTTTTAAATAAAAATATGATTGCCATACTCTTTCAGTAACATTAAGCTCTTGAATATTTATAATAAGAAAACTAGTATCTCTTTCAACAGCAATTTCTATTGTTACTTGTCCTACAAACCAAAAAGGATATTAAATTTATTAGATTTTAATTACACATTAAAAAAAATATATAATTTTAATTAACATAAATTTTCGTTATACCTTTTACATCTAATGTTGTTAAATTTGGATGAATTGTTAACATATATCTTATTGGTTTAATAAATGTTGGTAAATTTTTTTCTAACCATGGAAATGGTTCACCATTTGTTGCTATTGGATTAAATATTTCTGAACCATTTTCACCATCTGCTATATAACCTGGTGGCATTTTACCAGCACATGAACAATCTAGAAATTAAATTTTATATTAATATTTAATATTAAAAAAATATTTTTGAAAGTACATATAATTAATATGTTTGCAAAATTATACATCTAAGGATTATTATGTATATTGAATTGAATTGAAAATCTTGGTATTATAAATCTTCTTGAAAATTACATAAATTGAATTTAAATTGTCACAATATTTACTGTTTATTTCTATATTTAATATCTGTAAAATAATATTTTTACAAGGATATATTTTATCATTCAAGAGAATTTATTGTAATAAAAAGTATATTAGACTATTGAAGTATATTTATTTTATATAATTATCTGCATTATAGGATTGAATTATTATTCCTCTACAATTCTACATATTTCCCTGTTTAATAAATACTTCAACTTTTTTTTTAAAGAGAACCGAATTTTACATTGAAATTCTATATTTACTTATATTTAAAAAATGTCTCCCGCAATTCTGATACACCGAATAAAATAATAAAGCATAATATTATCCTATGTATATTAAATAAGGAAAATGTGTCTGCGTTATATATGTACAAAAATTTCTATTTAATGAAAATGAAATTTCAAAACTTTTCAAGATTTTTTTTTCTTCAAATTTCTATTTTTTAATTAATCTAGGGAATTACATAAATGAAATCTAAAAAAATAATATAAATATGAAATTTCTTTGAAATATTTTAATTAGATTTTCGTTATTAAGCACTGATATATGTATGATGAGTTTGGGTAGTAGTTTATTATTGCGTGAGAAATAAGTTTACTAGCACATTATTAAAATATGTTTTTAACTATACTCAAATTATGCTGTAGGTTTGCTTTATAAATGAATACGGAAAATATTAACTATACTTATGAAAATGAATTAGAACAAATTTAATGATTAAAATATGTAATAAATAAACAGAAATAAAAAAAATATTTACTAAATTTATTTAATTTTAATGGAAATATTTTGATTGGCGATAGTATAATACATATAAAACTATTTTATCATTTATATAATAAAGGATAATAGGATGATTGCAAAATTGAAAATATGAAATATAAATAATTTTAATATTAATCAAAATTTTTGTCCATTAAAATATGTTTATTTAAATTGTTGGTAGGAAATTGTAGTACTTATATTTTAGAATACTAGTTACTTGGATTTACTCTTCATAACCATTCCAATATAAAAATTTTAAATTTACAATTTGTGTTTGTCCTTAAATATCTTCACTAACGAATAATTAAAGTTTATGCACTAAGAAGATCTTTTGTGCATAGCAAAAAAACGACTTAAATATGATTAAAATTTAATAACTTGGTTATTATGAAGATTATTATGAAGATTAATACAAAATCACACATTTTTATTTTACAATATTACTTAAAAGTTAAAACTACACAAGTATGGACATCGTAACTGTTGGCTTCCAAAAACAACTATGAATATGAAAAAATCTTGTATAGTTTATCAGTTTTAGAAAAACTTCTATATTATTTTGCTATCACAAATTGTTTAATAAATTTAATAAAGTTTTTTAAACTTTGATTACAGTTTAAAGTTTAACTTTTGCAATTTATATATAAACTAAAAAATTTTAAAAGTTTTTAAAGCTATTATAAACTTAATATTTGTCTATAGTGTGTTAAATTACTATTATTTAACTAGTTCTTTTTGTCATTATTATCAAGTTTATTATTATTACTATTATGATTATGATTATTATTATTGTTATGATGTCGTCACATAGAAAAATTCCATCTTCATCCTCCGCAAAAATAAAAAAAATATTATACACAACCAACACAGAATGACAATTTTATATATAAATCCAACTTATGTTTTCTAATTCAAACATTATATTTTTATGTATATAGTTTGTTCATAACTTTTATTTCGTGATGTTTTCTGTACATATTACATATATCATATACATATATACATAAAAGTAAAGGAAGGATGCCAATAGCAAAGAGAGTTAAAACGTATTTATATGATGTGTTATTTTTATTTTTAATTAAAAAAAAATATGGAGAAAAAAAATTCACTTAAGCTAAGAGGTTTCTTTCATCAAAAAATATAAATATGTTATATATAAACATAAAAACACTATGTAGATAAATATGTACATATATGTATATAATAAAAATTTTATACCTGGTGGTACTTATGACCTCAATTTTGTATATAATATTATGAAAAATTAATTTCTGGGGTTTCCTTTTTTTTTTTTTGGGTAAATTGGAATGATTGAAAATCAAAATACTACAAAGTTAAGTGAAAAAGGAACTTATTTAATGTTGAGAGCTTTTGATTGGCAACATATGGTCACACTCTTATAATTGTTTGTGTTCTTCTTATTTATTATTTAACGTTTGTATTCTTGATTATTAATTCCTTCGAAAAAATGAAACAGAAACTTCAATAATAACGAAAACAGGATGGAAAAATATGGAGAAAAAACAAATCTAATGTTACACAAGAAACCAACATAAAAAATATGTTATACGAAATATAAAATGAAGCAGTGATATAATATAGAAAACAATCTTAACGAAGATACGATATCGCAGCAAGAAAAAAAATATATATTGTAGGATATGATGAGATCCTGTGCCAAAGTAAAGGTTGATATTTTTATTATATTTGTGCAGGATATGCGAAAAGAAGGATGAGTAAATTCCTTGTTGTTTTTTTTTTATATTTTGTTTTCTGATTTGTGAGTTGGAGAAAAGTTAAGTATGTGGAAAAATATACATAAATACATTTTACGAGATTTTGCGATAGCGGGAATGGAATATGTATAAACATATTATTTTTTCCATTTAGACATTTTTATATAAAAACAAAAACACTTGACATATTTATAATTTTTTTATCCCATTTCTTGATTGTTTTTGAATTTAGTAGTGCAGTATGTCAAAAGGATAATGTATCCTGATAAGAGTATTTAAAATAAAATCATATATATATATAAATAAAGTGGTTTTAATTTTGAAATTAATCGTTAATTAGCCAATTTTATAATATGTATATGATTTTATATAAATAGATAATAAATTATAAGTAATATTTTAATTATATAGATTCTATTTTCATTAAATTGATATCTTGTTATTGGTTCAATAATTGGTTAAGTTAAATATAGTATATTTACAAATATTTACTGTGTGGATATATATAAATGAAGTTTGAAATTAAATCGTTATATAGTATATATACGTGTTATAAATAAATATAATAATATATAATGAATGACAATTTTTCTAAATACTTCATTTAATTATTTTTATAAATTCCCTTACACAAAAATAATTCTTTTAAAGGATTCAAATAAATTTTTTCAAGCTATATTTATAGTTAAAAAAGCTAATTAGTTTTTAATTTTAAATATAGAAGTAAATATATGCTGTCTATATAGCTACTTATAATTTACAAAAGTAAAGTATAAAATATGTAAATATATTTTAATGAACTCCATATATATCCATCCACTTTTAATTATAATTTATGACTTTGTCTGATATTTCACTTTTTGTTTATCAAATATATAATGGAAAAAAAAACTGATTTTATGTATATGTGTAATTAAATTAACTTACCATTTTGTGGTCCAGCATAAGCAATTATTAATGCTGTTAATAATAATGAACCAACAACAACTCCTGTTACACATAATGCTCTCTTTTGTGAACAAACTGCTACACCATTACGTGTTTGTCGTCCGCCAGTACTATCTCCACCTTTGTAAATATAGATTTTTAATTAAAAAAATATAAACTTGTGTATAAGTAGTAAATTATTAATTAAAATGATATATAAAAAGAATTAATTAAATTTTCTTTTCACCTTTATATAAATATAAAATGAAGTCTATTGAAAAATTTTTAGAGAAACAATTTACAAGAGTAGATTTTCATAATAATGGCATGGCAGAATGTAAAAAATAAAGGATATTTAATTAAATTCTTTTAAAATAAATTTCCTCTTTTTTCTAAAAAAAAATATAAATAAATAAATTTATTTATTGGCAAATTCATTTTAGATTTTAGTGTCAAAGTAAAGAGGCACTTAACAATTTTGTACCTTCAATAAATATTTTTACTATCAAGTTTTTACCTTCTAAAAAATTATTTTCAAGAAAAAAATCCTTGAAAATATTTCCTTATTAAATATAAATGTATATACAATTTGGTAATGGAATTTTGAGTAGGATACAATAATTTATATATTAGAATATTGAAATATTTTTCCATAAAAATTTAACCGGAAAATAATTTACCTTTTTAATTTCCGTTGTCTATGAAAATTGATTAATGGCACTTTTCTAAAAAAAAGTGCCATTTTATTTTGGGGTCATACTTATTTGATAAGGAAAAATCAATTTATAAAATAAATTTTTTAACATATTTCCAACTTTTTAAAAGATATTTGACAAATGTTTTAGAGAGTACAACAATAATTTTAATATTTTTATGGAAATTTCGGTGCGATGAATAAATTATTTTTCCATAATAAAATTATAATTTTTATTAGAACTAAAAATCTTTATGGACCGAAAAAAATACAACCAAAATGGAATCTAATCTTATAAGAATTCAAAAATTATAATCCTAAATAAATATGAAAATATTATATATTTAATAACGATTTTGCTACCTGATAAGAATGCAACATCATCCAAATCAGGATCTGTTGTCATTTCGATACGTTCACGACGCCAAACTTTTGAACCCCTTTGGCCTCCGCCAACGACCGAAATCTTAACGGGGCCGACTTGTCGTTGATTTCCTGCCAATACGTTTCTTTTTTAACTTTTATATAATATTTATTTAAACTCTTTCTTTTTTATATATATTCTCGAATTAGTTTTGACTATTTTGTAAATTATAAATTTTATACAATTTTCATATATAAATATTATATTTCGTTTTTGATAATCAATTTATGGCAGGATTATATGTTTTTTTTTGTAATATATTTTCACTATAATTGTTATTTAAAACAGCCTTTATTTTACAATTAACTAGAAAATATAGATTTAAATATTTTATAGTTTATTAAAATTAATTAAGCCGGAAAATTATTAATCACACAAGTTATAAATATAAATAATATAGTACTATATAGGAAAATTAGTATTTTTTTAGAAGCACTTTGTTTTCTTTCTTTTTTTTATAGAAATTTTGGCAATTCAAAAGTAAATTTTATTTATAGTAGTATAGTAAATTTATTAAATATTTATATAGTTAAAAAAAGTTTTTAAAATTCATTTACATATACATATATATAAATATTTACAAGAGTAATAAGAAATAAATTTGAAAATAATCTATATACTGGTAAATAAAATCACTTTCTTAATTATAATATCATTAATTTATTACATAATATTAATTGTCTTCCTTTTTTTTTGTATATATGATAATTTTAATGCAGATAAAATTAGTTAATTGGAAATATATTATGCTACACACTCAAAGTTTATTTATTATACACACAGAACATAAAAAAATATCATTAATACTTAATGCAAAAGTCAAATATATTTTATATAAAATCAATAAAATAACATCTAATTAATTAAATTTATGTAGAAATATTCAATATACCATAAAAATATATGTTGCAATATAAAATGAAAATTTATATGATATTTTGTTGTATATTATAATGAGTTTATATGTTAATGTACAGATATATTTATATTATAGATAGAGAGAGAAAATATTTTAAGATGTTGTTAAATATTTAGATATATATACATAATTAACTTGTTAAACTTTATTTAGATGAATTATATATTATTAATTTAAATATATAATCAGTATTAAAGAATGAGACACAAATATCAATCACAATTTATAATAGTATTTTAAAATTATTATAATTGATATATGATAATTTTATAAATACAAAAATAAATAATTTTGGCATTGAACTTAATTAGTATATATCCTTGATTTTATATTACTGATGAATACAATAACAATCAGAAAAATTCACTTTAATGTATACATATATAATTATGAAATGATTTTAATGAAAATTTTAATTTTTTTTCACAATTTTAAATTTAATAAATATTTATGTTATACATTACAATAATACAAAAAAATTGTTTTATTATATTCTTGCACTTGAGTTTTTCCACCCTCTACAATAAAACATACAAAAAAAAAACGAAAATTGTTACATTAAATTTCTATCTTTTTCTTAGGAAAAAAATTATACTTTAAATTTTCACTTTAATTTTTTTATTTACTCAATTTATTTATATGTATTTCATTTTAAACCGAATTTAAAGGAAAACATAAAATAAAATAAAAACAGATAAGACAAACAAATTTTTAAGAAAAATTTTTTTTTTCTGTATTTTATTTATTTATTTATTTTTTTGATGATTATTATTTTTGTGTCTCTAACGAAGGACAAAACACCGACTAAAACCGACATCAATATAACATATCATTACATATAGAGGCTTATGTAGTATATAAAAGAGGAATAGGGCTGCGCATAAACTCGGAAAAAATATTTCCCTTATTATTTTTATTTTGAAAAAAAGAAATGATGAGAAAATCTCTGGAAAATTTATAAAAAAAAAAAAAAATTAGTGTCACATCTGATTATAAAACCAATTTTTTTTCTATATAGTAAATGAAAGGAAATATCTTCAGCACGCACTATTCTGTATACTTAATAAAATTTATTTTAATGTATTAGTGTATGAAATATGATTTAGTTAGAATATAAATATCCTTTTTAAAATACACATATATACAACATGGAAATTGAAAATAAAGGTCATTTTCTTTTACTCTCTCTCTACCCCTCTTTTATAGAGAGTGACTACTATGTGTATATTTACTGTATTGTGTGTTTGAATTAAACCGAACACACACAAAAAAAAAACAAACAAGAAAATGAAAATTCAGAATAATCAAAATAAATTTATAGGTAATTTTCTTTTTTCCTTTAGTTTCCGGTTTAGAATTAGGATAGTTATACGATTTTTATTACTTTCCTTATATAGTATACATAACAAAAAAAAATATATATATTATTAATATCATGGAAATTGATCGTCTTAGTAAGAAGATTATGGTAATTTTATATATATACAGTCATTTGGGGTAATATTATTCTTATGAAAATAATTCAGTATATATTAAATATGAAAAATATTTGTCATTATTTTGAAATTTTGAATTTTTATGTAAATAATTATACATATACAAAGTAATTAAAATTCGTGAGAAGAATTTTTATGCATAAAAATTTAAATTGCATATAAACTCATACCTCCAAATCTAGTTTGAATTCAAATTAGTATAATTAGAGTGAGCGTGTGTACCTTATAATAGGACAAACAAAATCGATAAGTCCATATATTTTCTACCATATATTTATAGTATAAAATGTTGAAATGCAAAAAATCATTCGTGTATAAAAATTCTAAATGACTTTTTATTTATTTTTTGATGGTATTTTGTGAAATTTAGCTACTATTATAATTTTCCATATATATAGTATTTAATTTGAATTTTATGGTAAATTTTATAATAACATTGAATATGTTGAGTTATTCAAAAGTGGTTCATTATACAATAATAATTGGTAAAATAGTTTACATTATTAATTATAATATTTGTACAATATGCGGGTAATGAAATTTTTACATTTAGAATTTTTGAGTTACAAGTATGAAGAAAATTCAAATGATTTCATTTTTATTTAAATAAATTTGAAGTGTACTTTTGTATTAATGCAGTAGTTACGTTCAATTCCAAATAATTTAATCATTTGATGTGTAATATATGTGGGCCAACAAAAGAGTATTTCATAAAAATTCAAATTGCTTGTTTAAAATTCTATTTGATAAAAGGTTTAGAGGATTTTCTAATTCCAAACAGATTTTTCATCTAAATAAAAAGATTATATTACAAATTGTATTGTCCTGTTCCACTTTTCAGGAAACTTCTATATTTAAAACACTTTCGTATCCACTGAATTTGGCTAAAAAAACCAAATTTCGCAACAGTTTAATTTTGAAAATTTTTGCCACTCGTTTCTTTTCTGTTAAAATTTATATAGAATTGACTTTGAAATGGTCATTAAATTTTTTAATAGCTTTTTGGAAAACCCCCACCGACCACAAATCACAATATTTTTATTAACCCTTTTTTTTCCTTTTTTTGATAAGAGCTCTCGAATACAAAAAATAAATATTTACAAACATCTTTAGTACGGATCACTTAATTCACTTAAACAATTAAGTATATATAATTTTGCATTACGGTGTTGTTTTATCTTTTTACTATCCTCAAATGCTACTCAAGTATTTCTACAAAAAAATAAATAAATAAATAATTTAGTATTTCACAGAGAATTTTTTTAACTTTCAAAAAGGAAATTTTAGAATTTTTCTCCATACTCACACCAAAAGAAAAAAAAAACACAACAACAGCACACAGTGATTATCAAAGAGAATGATAAATTAACTTTATAGAGACCAAAAAAGGAATAAAATAGAAAATTTCCCAAAGGAATTTCTCATTAATATACGTAGTGGAAACCAAAATTAAACAAAAAATTATAATTTGAATAAAAATAAAAATATAAGAACTATGGAAAAAATTACAAAATTATAATTCCATGAAAATATTCTTAACATTAAAAATAATTTACAATGAAAAATTTTCTTTTAATTTTAAAGTATATCCTTAAAAATTCAAGAAAAAAAAGAAAAGAAAGGATAATACATTTTTCTTTACTGTTTTTGTTTACATTAAAATTTTCTTCTTTTTTTTATGTGTGTGTATAATTATTATTTTATTTAATTTCACAATTTCACATTTAAACCGCACTATATAAAAAATTTCACACTTTAAATATTATGAAAATCCTTTTACGCTAATTTTTATAGTTTATTAAATATTATTAAAAATGTGTTTTTTGTATATCAAAAAATATAACCGAATTATAATTTAAGCAAAAGTGTAGTGTAAAATACGTCCTTTCGTTACACGGTAAAAATTGATTTGTTACTTTTTGCAAGAAAACAAAAAATTATAATGGGGATTGTTTTTTTGTTGTTATTATTTGTCCTTTTTTTCCTGATGCTGAGAAGAATACTAAACACTCAACATAAACCTATAATATAGTGGACGAAAGATAGAAATTGTATTTTATATTGATGGAAAAGGGGGATGAAGTGTTAGGGTAGCAAAACAGATATAACAACGGAGAGTTCAAGAATATACAGCCTGTATAATTTTCTTTTCATATATAATAGGACTACGTACTGACATCTATGGAACGCATGCGTTTTTAATATTTTGAAAATAAAAAAAAAAAAAGGAAACGAGAAAAAAATTATATTTTATAAGGTGAAAAGATAGATTTCATATTATACATTTGGCGGATGAAAGAAGGGTTGGTAATTGTATATATGATTTTCGACGGGTTGTTTAGAAAATTTTATAAAAATACCCTCCTAAATAACATTTTCCTGTATATAACACAACAAAAATATTATACTATTCACGCGTATATACATTTATTTAGAAAATATTTAAAGAAAATGTAAGCTGTGAACTACACTGTTCAAAAAATATAAAAATGGAAACAAAGTTAAAGAAATTGAAGATCTATTTCTTGATTTTCTAAAAAGAATTAAAAAAAATATCTTAATTGTATATTTCATTCTTTAAATATGGCAGTTGTAAAAGGACATTCATAAATTGAGATTTTTATTTTAAATTTATTTGAATAAGTTGATTTGCAATAGATTATCGATAAATAATTTTCAATTAGGTGTCAGAACTGCATCAATTATCACATATGCATTTGGTATATAAGCTTAGTAAGGTAAACCATCCTTAACATGGATATATTACAAATCATGTTATGAGATTAATTTTACCAAAATTAAAAGTAATCAAATGGTTTCGAAATTTCACAGTTCCAAGTTCCAAACACTTTTCTATATTATATTTTTGTTAACCGTGTTATCATAAAAAGTATTATAATAAATCTATGTTACCGTTGATATGATAAGGAATATTTTCGTACAGACAAAATAAAAATATATACATATAAAAATCTAAACAACATCGCACCAACAAAAATTTATTGACTTGGGCCAATGCCATACATAAAAAAAAAGAAGAAAATCACATAAAAAACTAAAAATATAATATAATAAAATAAAAAACACGAGGGTGGTAAGACATCGAAAATGAAAATAAATTGTTGTACCATCACATATATAACATTATTAGCTATTTAGAAACATATTATATGATATGGTGTCTTAATAAATATCCTTTACAATGTACATACATATATATTTCTTTAATGGTACATTTTCACGTTTTGCGTTCTTTTGATATTATTTTTCCACAATCATTTTAACCTAAATTTTCTTAATTTTTCATAATTCAAAAGGACAAAAGTTAAAAATGGAAATAATAATTAGAATAGGATATAAAAAATTGTTCAGTTACAATTAAAAAATAAACAAAAACTAAAAATATGAAAAACGGAAAATGAAAATATATTTAAAAGGATTTTTATTTATGACCTATAAACATACTTTCTTCATTAATTATCCTTTTTTTTTTCAATATTTTTATGCGCTTTGTTCTTTAAATGTTTCACGTCATTCTGTTTTTTTGTAGTCTTTACCAGTCTTTTATTAAAAAAATATATAAAAAAAAAATATAATATTTTCATTATTTTTGTCAACATAAATATTTTTATTTTTGTACAATTTCAAAGCAAATACACAATGCAACCCCCTTAAATATTTTTTTTTACAGCGTCTGTAATATATGCAATGTGGGGTTACAACGATTATAGGGGTTGATCACAATTATTTGAAATTTTGAGATTTTACTATCACAATCTTTTAGGTTAATTATATTTGTTGAATAAATGAATAGAAATTAGTAAATTTATCCTATGCTTCAATGAGAGGAACTTACTACTGTATTAATTAATTAAGAGGATATCAATCAAGTTTATATTAGTAAATAAATTTTTAATTTTTTTTGGGTCGTAAGAGCATGTTGTGCGCCTATACATACGTAATAAAATTTAATGATTATTGTTTCACTTTCAAATGCAAACAAATCAGACAAGTTGAGTGATTTATTTGTTTAATTTAAATTAAATTAAATA
Source organism: Empis stercorea (assembly GCA_949752835.1). Lineage (NCBI taxonomy): Eukaryota > Metazoa > Arthropoda > Insecta > Diptera > Empididae > Empis > Empis stercorea. The sequence goes on along the minus strand of OX457086.1, from coordinate 60,709,296 downwards.
GCTAAACCTAACCAAAATATATTAAAAAGAAGAAAAAAAATCTTTTCATCATTTAATAAATTAATATTAATCAATAATTAATTAATCTAAAAGTTTATTATTGAATGACTTTTTAATATAACAAACAACCAAAAATCCAAGAATTATTATATGAAAGATTGACTTTTATTTGATTGATATTCATTTTTATCTATGTTATTTTTATATTTCTATTTAGTTTATCCTAGAATTATATTTTCTTTCGGAAAAACTCAAATAATATGAATAAGAAAATCTTATATAATATAAATAGAGAAATTCTTTTACTGTTATATTTAATAAAATATAATAAAATGTCCCTTGTCAGAATAAACGAAAAACCCTTAAGAAAATATTCCAATTATTTGTATGTTGTCAACGTTGTTGTTAAACATATTCAAAGGAATTTCAAAACTTTGAATTTGATGTTGAAAAATTTAACACATAACAAAAAATATAAATGTAAGTTTTTTTTCTATTTTATTTTCATTAAAAAAAGAACGGATGAAAATTATTATGAAATGAAAATTTTTATTTTTGAGTCATCAACATAGTTGGGTGTCGTTTTGAATTTAAATTACATTATACACTAATAATTTAGAATAAAAAAAGGGGTTGTGTTTGTCAATAGAATAAAAAAAAAATATTGCATAATAGAATTTTATATTTTGTAACTATACGTCATATATTTACTTACTTTTTTTAATTCCATTAGATTTTTCATCGGGTTTTGGTCCACCAAGTGGTTCTAATTCTATACCATCTGTAGTGGCAACTTTATAATCTCGTTTGGTCATATTGCCACAACAAATACCACAGCATAACATTTAGATTGTTTTTTTTGTTTTGTTAATAATATTTTATATTTATTTTTGATTTTTAATTAAAAATATTAAATAAAATTTCTATTTTAATTTTTATTTTTCATTTTTGATTAAAAATTTTTATATAAATTATTTATATACATTATTTTTATAGAAAAAGAAAATCACTAATGTTGCAAAATCAATAGATATTTTTTTTTCTAATTAAAGGAAATTTATTTATATTTAAATTAATTTTTTTTATATTGAAGACTAACGTTGGGTTTATTTACTTTTAATATTAAAAGCAGTTTTTTGTGTGTTATGTTTTTGATATAATTTGGTCCTTAATTTTGATGATTAATCTGAAAAAATGAAAATTGATTTACAAAAATCTATTATAATATTTAAGTAATTAAAAATGGAAAATTTTATTTAAATTATTCCAAAATGTAATCGAAAATTCCTACACTCATATATTTCTAATATAATAAAGTAAATGTATATATATCACTAATTGCAAGATAAATAATTAATCTTATGAAAAAAGTTAAAATATAATATTTAAATATTCATTCAGATTAAATTACCATATATTTTGTTATCCTGGGCATTAAATTTATGTGAAGGATAAATTGTAGTGGACAGACGAAAATTAAGATTAATGAAACTTTGGAATAAATTTAATATAAATAAAAGTCAAATGTAGAAAAAAGAGTGGTACTTTTTTAATAAATGCAAATGACCCTAACGATCCTTCTGATACATACACCATAAAATGAAGCAGAAAATTTTCTTCAAAGATTTCATGAACGAAACAAAAAACTTAAATAAAAAAAAATTTGTTCAATCTTTATAAAAAATTTATATAAATTTATTCATGTATTTTTGTCTGGATTAGAAAAGTTTTAATGGAGATTTAAATATTTAATCTAAATTGAATCAAAATATATCATATATATAAAATATAGCTTAGAATGCTAATATTGTGAATGTTGGATTTTCTAATTTAATAGATGTGAATGTACATTTTAGATACTTTTCTGTATATTATATATATGTATTCATAAAATAAATCAATATTACTATTCATTTTTTATACAAAATTATCAAATTTTTTATATAGGTACTACAATCTATTATGAATATTTTTTGTTTTGCAGATATATTTTTTAAATATATCTGCAAAATAAAAAAAAAACTTTGTCCAGACTTTTGTAATTTTGAAAAAAATATGGGCAAAAAAAAGAAAAAACAATTAAATTTTATAGTAAATCGATTTGAAATTAAAATAATGACAACAAAATATTACAGGTAAAATCCATAAAAAAGTCTATAAACATAAACAAAAAAAACTATTAAACCATAAATTTGAGGTGAATATCCTGAAAAGTCATGTGATGTATAATAAACAAGAAAATTCTTTTACTAAATATTCCTTGGAGCTTACAAAAAAAAAAAAAATGTAATATAAAAAAGTGATTTGAAAAATGCTGCGGTATTTCAAATATATCCCTAAAAACCATATTACATTTTTTTTAACCGGACTCTCATAGTGGTTAGGTTGATTAATTTTCCAAAACCCAAGAAAAAAGAATTTATATAATCCTAGAATATTCTGTAAAATTTAACATCACAAATAAAATCCTTTTATTATTATATTTTAGACCATAGTAAATTTCAATATTTTCCATATTATTATTTTTGTTTCAGGACTTTTAAGCTAGAACAATTATAAGTAGTACTTATTAAATGCAAATGATTTATGCACTTTTTTGCTTTTGACTTTTCTATTTGAATTTATAAAAATAAAATTTTATTATATTCTCGTGCATTGGAGTATAATAAAGGCTATAAATTGAAATATATAATCCTTCAAATGTTTCCTCCAGACTCCAGTCCATATTTCAATTTCAAAATTTGAAAAAAATTAAATTTTTTATTTGATTCGCGACGTTCAGAAAGGATTAGGATATCAGTTATTGTAAGAGTTCCTGGTAAGAGTTCCTGGTATACTTAACCAATTCATCGTCACATCAATGTCTGGGATGCTCGTAAAAAGATTAACCGAATCATTGATATAGTTTATATTTATATAATGATTGATAAAATCTCTAGTGAACTGAAGTTTATATTCACATTTTTTTAGAATTTTCATAAAATATGCTGAAAATCGTGATGCATTAATGATGGATTATCAATATTGTTTATTTATATACCATATTATAAATATTCTATGAGTGAACTACTTCAAGTTTCTTTTCCTATAAATGTAAATAAAGGAAAACTGAAAAATACAAAAAAAAAACAAATTATAGGGTCGATTAAAGCTATTTGAAAAATTTATATCGACTAATAGATTCTGTTGTATTTTATACTTTCTAGACTTTTCCTAAAAGGGTTCAAGCAAATGCAATATATAAATAATAATATAGTCTTTAGTTCAGGTTAAACAATATTGTTCGAATTTAACCTTTACAATAGAATCCTTTTTAGGGGATTATAATTTAATGATTTGAAAACAAATAAATATAGGTATACGAGTAGAAAATATTTATATAGAATAACTCGTTCTTTTGTTTTTGTTGGTTGAATTTTAAAACTTTTACAATAAAATTGAAACTTTTATCATCATAAAAAAAATATTCTTAAATGCATTAAATTTATTATACCGAACTTTTCTGTGTGTTTGTGGTGAATATAAAAATGAAATACAAAGTGTATTATTTTAATGGAAAAAGGTCCTTGAATACCTGTAGATCATTTAGATTAAAAATATGTTTTTTCCATTAAAATTTTACGTTATACGTATATCGTATATTTAAAAGCAATTCTTATGTTATTGAAATCGATATACATAATACATATGCGATTTAATAATATGCATAATATATAATAATACATATTATTAATAATGAAAATCATATGAAATACATTTTTGCGCATTATACTTTTATTTAGTTTCTAATGCTAACAATCTCTCGCATTTTGTCAGCAAATTATGATTTTAATAATATTAACGTGTTTAATTAAACTCACAATAAAGTGATGACTCTATATACTCAGTTAATAAAATACACTATGAATCTGAGACACATATTACCTAATAATGAACTTTTTTCGAAATTATCGAAATTGTTTTTGAGAATATCCTTTAAAAATTACATGTAATCAATTTGAACACACTTGAAAACTGATTTAAAAAATTTCAATAAGACACTCAAGTGTCAAAGAAATCATATCCAAAATATCGTAAATAATTTAATGTACGTCAGCAATACTATAGTACTTTCCGAGTATTGTTCAATATTATATAAGTAATAAACACTTTAATTATCATATTTTTATATATTTTTTTATCTAAATTTAACATGAAATATTTGAAAATATCCTTGACCTTCACTAGCGTGTTATATAACAATTAAGATAACAATTTGTTTGTCAATTTAAATGTACTCCATGACTATATTCAATTATGATATATTAGTTTAATTTATTATATAGTTACCTACCAAGATATAAAAAAATCAATTTTTTTAGTAAATTATAGTAAAATAATATATTTATATCTAAGATTAATTTATCCTTGAATAAAATATAATAAACTATAGTAATTGAAATTAAGAGCAAACTTTGTTGATTTCATCTTTCAACTATGCATATAATTATTATTATTTAAATTTTATTATTAAGGTTAATAAAAAATTATATTTATTCTACTTTTACATTTACTTATCCAATTATAATTATATTTTATATTAATACAAAAATAATTGGTAGTAATGTAAGAAAATTCTAATTAACCAAAGAAAATACAATATATTTTTATTACAGAAAAGTTAGAAGAGAAAGGACTAAGATATTTAGGTATACAAGTCATTTTTATTTCTATTATAAGTAGAAATTAATGAAAATTATTTAAATTTTTGGATTATAATACAAAAAAATCTCAATTTGGAATCTTATTTTAGTATACCGCATTAAATATCAACCATTACGTTTCAAAATATAAATAGAAAAAAATATTTATTATGTATATATTATTTTTAAATAAAATTATAAGAATAAAAATGACATTAAGTTTTTCTATTGTTATTAACTTATTTATAAAATATAATACATAAAAACGTATGTCATTTAAATGTCCTTTTTATAACAATATAAATTCTTTATTGTTTTCTATTTAACATAAAATATATTTTTAACAACTTCCTGTTTTATACTTGGTAAACTATGTACATAGATAGGTATAGCTCTATATTTATAATAAGGAAGAACAGTAACTACAATATATAAAAGCATAGAAAAACATTTAGTAAATGTTCTAATTTTATTGTAATTTAATTTGCTTCTTCTTCCTTTCGTTACATAAAAAATAAAATTTGAATTTGTAAAACAAAGAGGTATCATAAAAATGAACTTTTTAAAATCAATTAATTGAAAAATAAAGTTTATACTTAAAATAAACTAAGGGTAGGGAGAAGCATTTAAATGCTTGACATTATTTTCAAAAAAAAATTATTGCTATATAAGAAACAGCAGAAAGTGAAGATTTTTCATTTTTCCAACATTTTAACACGTATTTTGTTTGTATATATTCTTTTATATTACATTCCTTCAGCTGGTCTTTTTTTGTTATATTCTGACATTATAAGTGCATAGGTGACACGAGGATCATTTATTTCTTCAAGTGAATTTTTTTTATAAAAAAATAAATATACATATGTATGTATATGCATAAAAATTCACCTAAAGTAGTAAATTGAGTTTTACAATAAAAGATATTTAAAAGTATTGAATAAGAAAAGGACATTTGAATAATTAGAAATTATGATGATACTGCATTTGTAATTGGTTTTTATTTAGATCTACTAATATTATTAACAATATTTTTTTATTTATACTTTCATCTATTTTCCTAACTACTCTCTCCCCGAAAAAGTCAGAAGAATTACATAGTCTGTATTATATTTTTGCATAGATTTTGAAAGTTATAAAATATAATGAATTATATACAATACAAGGATACAAGCTGATGTAGAAGAGATCGTATATTTTCTTTTTTTCTAATATTTGCAGTAGAATAAAATGGCTTTCAATTAGTATTACTATTTTCATTTTCAAATATATTACAATAATTTTTTACGATTTAATCATTTAAAAATAGATTTTTCTATAAATTGTAATTAAATATTTTAAGTTTTTCTGTAAGAAAATGCCAATACTGATACACCTTCGATGTTCGATCATAGATTTCTGATTTATATTCATGTATATTTGATCTTTTAATGACCATAGAATAACCCGATTTCAAATTTTAATATCGAAATGAATATCGAACTACTATTATATTTGACTCGTAAATTTATGAACCATTTAAAATGTTAAATATTATATTTATTTTATTAAATATATTTAAAAAATTACCTTTTAAAAATGTTATATATAGCAGAGTATATAAATCTCTCATATGATTTTTTGTATATATTATAAATACTAAAATGTCCTTGAAAATGTCCTCTTTCCTGCAATTTTGTATACAGTGTTTTTGTTTTGATTTTTTTTCTTTTTCTCTACTTCAATAATGAACACTTTAATAACACTTTTTTTCATGTATATGTATATGTTCGTAAAGAATTTACAATAAAAATATTTTAATAATGTTTTAACATTAAAAAGGACACATTAAAATTTACCCAGGCACATTGTATAAAGATTATAATAAAATTAGTTAAGATTTTACAATTTAAATTTTAAATTTATATGTATATAAAACTAAGTTTGATTATGTATTAGATTATCTTCTTGGTATCCTTATCTAAGGACTTGCGACAGTTCAATGTCATTTCATAAAAGCAAAAACTTTGTTTTTGTTGATATAAGTACACAACAATTTTTTTTTATATTATAATTTTCTCTCTTTATCAAAAATTTTACGCACTATAAAAAATTTTATTTAATACAATTTTTGTTATGATATTTTTTTAGGTATTTAAAGTCGTCATCATCATAAATTACATGAAAAATCCTTGTACATTGGAGATTGGAAAAAAAATCATATTTGAAATCAGAATAAATTCCACAAAATATAAAAATAAAATTATTTGAAATCATTCGTTACATGAAAATGTTAATTAAATAATTTTAATTTAAATTAAAGAAAAAAAACACTAACACAAAATTCATTGTATGATTTTTAAATTAACATTAAAATTAATTTTTTATTTAACATTATTTTCTTTTAATCACCGGAAAATTATATATTTTTCTTTAAAAAAAAACACACATACAAATTTTAAAGAAAAACTTTTGTTTACAGTTTCCTTCAAAGTGAAATCCCAATATGAAAATGATGTATTAAAATATTTTATAGAAATGGTAGACCCGCTCTTTAATTTTCTGTATATTATTTAGACGGTATTTTTTTTTTAGTTTAATTTGTTATGCTACTATATTTTCCTTCTGTGTTGTACTAATAAAATGATATTCCGTCGTTTTTAATACTATGATAAAAATAATCTTTTTTTTTCTTCTAAATCGAATATTTTCCAACATAAACAAATACAATCTTACAAACTTTTACAAATTTTAATATACATATGTTCAAGGATATTTGTTTCCGTGTATATGTTTTGGTTTGGTTTTTTTTTTTTGTAAAATTGGGGGAAAATTGTGATAATACAACTAATACAATAACATTATGTATTATAAATATTTGTATGTGATTTTTGTTGTGTATATTTTGAGGTACAGGATGTTAAATTGCATCCCTTTTGTATGTTGTATGATGATTTTTATTTGTTATATGCTTTTTTATTTGTGTAAGAAAATGGAAAATAACAAAAGAGAAAAACCCATTATTGCAACTCTTCTGAAAATAAAAGGAAAATGATTGTGGAAATATTTAAGGAGGGAGAGGGTGGGTTTTCCATTCTTTTCGTATGTACATTTACATATTCTTATGAGTGTACAAAGAAAACTATCAGAAATTTTATTTATATTACATTTTTCAATATTATAATTTTTGTTTGTACTAATAAAAATGGGGGTTTGTTTATCATGAAATGTTTTGCCTTAATTTTGATAGTCCAAAAAAAAAAAAACTAAAATATTAGACTTTAGTTAGACATCAGCATGTAAAAAATGGTATAAAGATAATTGATATGAAAATAGGCACACTTTTGAAATGTAACACAAAAAATTAAGTTAAATTAAAATAATTAAAATTTTTCATTATGCTCATATGATTATTTAGTGCCAACATTTTCTTCGTATTTGTAGAATTACAAAAATGATTATAATGCTAAACAGTCTAGTTTTATAGCTTATTTTGACTTTTATTGTATATTGAACTAAAGGGACATTTAAAACCAAGCAAACTGAACACAAAACAAATTAGTTCGGTAAATAAATTTTGTGGAAAAAATACTAACTATTAAAACAACCCCTTGCCCTAATAAAATTATTCACCCTCATAACAACAGATAATACATTGATTTTTGGTTTATAGTACTAAATTTTAGATAGTGGGAAAAATAAATAATTTTTTTTCGTTTTAGCTGGAGAGCAATATCTTATTTGGCGCAAACGTAGTTCTTATCCTATTGCTATTGCTATTCCTTCAATAAGGATAGGAGAAATTTATATTGAAATATAATATTTCTCCTTATTAGATTTGAAAATTAACATTTTTAGTTTTTCATTTAAGTTATGAGGCCCTTATAATAATTATTGTAGCTCCATTTGAATTTTCAATTAAAATATTTAAATAATTTAATTTATATGATTAATTTAAATGGTCGTATTTAATTAAATTTTGAATTTTTAATTAAAACTAAAATAAAATTATGCTAACTAAAATATTATCCTATATAATCCTATCAAACATGTATGATTTGAATTGAAAAATAGTTTTTTAGTTCTTCTTTAAAAGTCTTTTAATCCATTTGATAATAGATGGCGGTCATTATTAATCATCAAATCAAAATGTTATATATATTTATATACTTACCCAGTGAGAATGTTTATACCAACGTCGGCCCGACTTATATACCAACGCGTATGCCTGACACGATACATACTCTCCCATGGTGTTTACCATTTATATACCAACGCGTATGCCTGACACGATACATACTCTCCCATGGTGTTAGTGTGATAGGCATTGGTATCTAAATTGGTATCGTGTCAGGCTGACGATGACGAGTTTGTTTATATCAAATCGAGAAAATACTTTGATTATCTTCTATCTCAGTCTGACATTATATTTTTATATATTGTCATTTCGATACCAACAGAGTACCTACGCGTTGGTATATACGTCAGTTCTCTCTGGGTATATACTTTTTTTTATTTATTAAGTTGCCTGCAATTGCAATGTTGGTATTATCAATCAAACAATCATTATAAATGTCAACTGTATAGTGTCACTTTTACAATCAACAAAAAAAACCATCGCATACACTGTTTTTTTCCTTCACCATCCCAAAAATAATTATTTTTTCTAAAGATTTTCTTTTTATAAAATTTTTATTATAATTTCTAAAAATATCATAGAAAAAAGGACAGGTAATTCAAATTTATATTGAAAATCTTTTAAATTATGCATAAATTATGATAATTTTGAAAATACAATAAAAATGTCCAATAGTCAAATATCTGATTATTTTTAATTTGATTTTTTTTTTTGGAATAATAATTTAAATAAATAATTTGTATTTGTCGAATTTTCCCATTTTGAACTTGAGCTTCCATTATGAGTGAATTTTATAATTTTATTAGTGTGATTGTGAAAAAATAAATGTTCAATTTGGTTTCTTGTTGAAAGGAAAAAAGATCCTATTGTAAAGATTAATGTCTTCTTAATTTTTTGTTTAACGAAAAATAACCATTTAACTAATTGAACTCGATAGCAAAAAGTAAAATGTATTTTTAACTCTAAAAAGTTTTCTAAAAATTTATGGATTGATGATTTATTTTATCTACAAATCCTTCTATTAAAATTTTACCTGTCAAGTTATTTTTGTATATAAATGGAGTGGTGGTCCATTTCTTCTCGAACTCCAATGTTAATTAATTATCAATATTTTTTTTATACAGATATATTACTCAACATATAAGAAAATGGGTAGTATAGATAAGGCTTGTATTGCCGGATTCCTATGTCGTTTATGTTCAGAAATGCATCGAACAGTTATACATATATATGGTGATCAAGGAAAAAAACATGGTTTAGTTGAAAAAATTAATGGTTATCTGCCAATTACAGTAATTATAATTATTATTATTATCAATATTTTATTATAATTTCTAAATATTATTCATTTTTATTTTAAGATATCACCGACTGATCCTTTACCTAAAACAATATGTGAAACATGTCTTCGTCGAGTTGAACAACATTATGATTTACTTTTAAGACTTAAGCAATATAGAAATAAAAGATGTAATATGTTTTTTAAAAAGGTAAAATTAATGAAAAGAATATTTTAAAATTTAATTTATTGGATAATTATGGTTTTTTTTTTTAATTTAAAGCAACATTTTGGAAATCCATTAGCAACACTTTGTAGAGTACCAGCTAGAACAAGTATAGGTGTTAATACAGAAGATTATAATTCACAACAACAACAAAGAACGACGACAACAACGACAGCAACCTCAGCAACAACAACAACAACAACAAGTGCTTTTGAAGATGATGATATGGATGTTGATAGTATAAATCATGATACAACTGAAGATGATCAATCATCAGATAGTGAAGACGATGAAAATAAATAAAAAACAAATGCAAATAAAGAGAATGCAAATAAATTTTAAATTAATTTATTTGTTATAAACAATTATTTTCTTTTTAAACGTATTTTCTCTTATAATTTTAATTTTATAAATATTTTTTTTGACTTAAATACTTTTTTTAATAGATTTTAAGATATCTTATGTAAGTTTCCTTAAAAATAATAGTAAATTAAATATGAATAATATAAAAATATTTTTTTTTATTAAAGAAGTTCACGTTGATAATTTTTTTTTTTATTATTTTCAATTAATTATTTTTAAATAAAATTGTTTTTAACATTGAATTATATTAAAGAAAAGTAAATTTAAATAAATTATTTAAATAACTAAGTCAAGTATATCAAATTTTCTTTTACTTTGAATAAGTTTTCAAGAAATTTGTGAAATAAATTGTTTGAATAATTTATTATTACTTTGTTATAATATATATATATATATATATTTTTGTGAATCAAACCACAAGTATATTTTCAGAAGATATTTGTTTCTTTTTCAAAAGGTTCAGCTTTTTTCTTATTTCCATAGAATGTTTTAATAGCAAACTATAATTTTACAAAATTCAACTCAAGACTTGGGGACTTTACTAAACCACAAATAGTGCCAAAAATTTTATATACCATAAAATATAAAATAGACAAATTAAATTTGAATCATCTAAATAATTTCCAAGCAATTTAAACAAATAAAAAATAAAATCCTGTAATAATTAAAATAAAAGACAAAGTTTTTAATATTTTTTTTTTTTCATTTTTTATTAGTACATATAATTTTTAAATTATTTGCAAGCGATCTTAAAAATATATTTTTATTTTATTTTTATCCATTCGTCAAATAACTTTTTATATTAATTAAATATATTTTATTTGTTTTTTTTTTTTTTTTGTATTATTATATAATTATAATATCTTTTTAATTTTATTTAATTAAGAGACAAAAAAAATAATAGACTAATTAATAATTAAAATAATAAATAAGAGAATTTACAAAAGTGACTTTCAAACTTTAAAATCGTTTCTTTCATATCTCGTTATTTTTTTTTCTTTTAATTTTTGTATTTATTATTTTTCTAAAATATAATTTTTGGTTAAAATAAATGCTTGAAGAAATGCATTCAAAAAATATTTATTATCTTAAAATACTTGTTTGATTTTTGTGTGTATGTGTGTGTGTGTGTTTTTTTTTATATTTTATTCCTTAATTCTTTTACTATTTTCTATAGGCAATTCTGCAATACAAAATTTTTATACAAAATATGCAAAACATCATAATTTTGTTTTTTTTATACATAAAATGAGATTCTTACTAAAGAGAAACAAATTGCAATACAAAAATATACATTATTAAAAAAAAAAATTAAATGCAATAAAAATTAAATAAATATATTAAAGAAAAAATTAAGGTGGCACAACAAATTGTTTTCTCCTTCTAAAATAAAAAAGTAATTTGAAATTATAATTAAAGTAAAAATATTTTATTAAAAAAATATTTATATAGCTTTTTTGATTTTGTGTAGTAGTGTCTGTTAAATTTGTTTTTTTTTTAATTAAAATACAATTTTTTTTTTAAATATAATAGAAATTTTATAAATGTATTATAAAAAAATAATGGTATTGCGCGATTCATTGTTTCATTTTTACAATTAATCAAATTATTAATTATAATTTTTTCTAATATTTTTCGTTGGTGTTTTTCTTGTATTTCGTACCATTTTTCCCCGAATTTATCAAATTATTAAAATAATTTAGTTGAAAAAATATTCAAATAAATTTATTTTATATTTCTATAAAACACAAAACGTTCACTTTAAGGCACACAGTACAAAAAGTGAACACAGTACAAAAAGTGATAAATTAAAAAATTTAGAATTTATGAATATCAAAAAAGTTTTTTTTTCCATTTTATGATATAGCACTAAACTTAATCATTATAAAAAGCATATTTGTTAATACATTTCTGTTAATTTCACTCTTAATCTAATAAGATTCATGTTTCGATATTTTTGTCAGATTTTGTTTTAACAATAGTTAAATTTAAATTTCATTTTTTTTTGTATCTATCGTAGAACAGATAAAACAATCACAAATTTTTGATTGTATTAAGTATAATATTGAATTTAAATTAGTGTAAAATTTGTATATTTTAAAATTAATATTTTTTATCATATTTCATATTCTAAATAAAATTTAAATTAATATATTGCTTTTATTCTTTAATTTTTCCAATTACTAAAATTTGAAAAAAAAATCATCTAAACTTGGATAACATTTAGTAAACTAAAATGTATACATTTTATTATTATTTCTTACTTCGAAAACGTAACTTATTAAAATGAAATTTAAATATTTTTGTGTCAATAAGAAATTTCACATTTTAATTAAGAATTTTAATATAAATGTTAAAATGTTTATCGTTTTTACGCCAAATGGTACATAGTCAGTTTGGTACTTTATTTAAATTTTAAATTACAAAATTTATGAAGTTCTTATTTATTTTAGTGTTGAATTGTATTATAAAATAAATATTTAAAATGTAATAGTTTTTAAGCAATTTTATTTAAAAACATTTTTATTTACTACTAAAAAATCGAATTATGTATTTGCAGTTTTCAAATAAATATTTTGTTGGAAAAATCTATTTAATTTTAAATTATATGAAATTTGTAAATTAAAATTTTATGCAATTGACCAACATTTCATTAATTATTAATTACTTAGGAAAATAATTGGAATATATTTTGAACAAATTTAAATATCTAATAAAGTATGGTCTATTATTAAGATTTGAATTTCTTTTTTATTTTTGTTATACTGTCCAACAATAATTCTTTATATATTAAATATTGCTTTTTTCTTTTTTGAAATCTAATTTTTATATATAGTGATTTTATTTTATTTTTAACTTGGAACGTTATATATTTTTCTCCTATTTTTATAATTTTTATATAATATATATTTAAAATGATCAATATTTAACTTTAATTTTTTTTTTTGATAAATTTTCTTGATAAATTACGTTTTGCGAAACTCGGCACTAATTATAGAATAGATTGCTGATTATTGTTTCATTTCATTCTTTAAAAATATTATTATTATTTTTACCTTGTTTTATTTTTTAAATATAGGACTACCAAAAACATTTATGATAAATATATCTTTATATATATATATATACATATATATATATATACATATATATTATTAATTATATTTTAGAATAATATAATTTATTTATAAATTTAAACCAGTTCATTTATGCTCGATGTATCCATATGCTGGATTAGTGTATGCATGAATGCCATTTCTTTACGAGCATTTTCTAATATTACTTTTGGATCATCTGATGTACATCGCAAACAATTTGGTGCAAATACCATTGCCAAATTGGATGAATCCATTTTTGTGCTATTGACAATATCCGATTGAGCAAATTGTTGTAAGAAATTTACCAAATATGTTAGAACCTAAAGTTAGAATCATAAGTATCGAGAATATTACATATAATAAATTTACTATATTAATTCTGCGAAAAATGAACTTACTAATTTATTTAAATCTGGTAATTTATTAATGATTTTATCTGCTTCAATCGGATCTTCAGTTTGTACACATTCGTTATATAATTCATCAGGTATTAGTGGATCGTATAATTCACGATACCATAATTTTAGTAAGCTAGCTGGAGCATGTGCATCTTAAAAATAAATTAAATTAAAAAATCAAATTTAAAAATTATTGAACAACTTTTATATTCATTTACCCATTGTATTTTTTATTTCAGGAACTTCCCATCGATCTAATCGATTTTTCAAACAAATAACTTCATCAACATCAGCTGAAACACGAAATATACCTTCAGTTTGTTTTCCGCCCAGTAAAAGAACCTATTAAAATTTTTGTTTTAATTAAATTAGAAATAATAGAAATATTAAACAAACTTGTTCTGATAAAGAAACTTGTATCCAAGGCAATTTTCTATCTGGATATTTATCCTTTTGTAATTGCATTACTTCTGCCAAAGTATTACCAAACATACTATCACGTAAAATTTGATTCTTTCAAAGAAAATTATATTATACAATTTTATTTATTATTATTTAGTTATTTAAAAAAAACTCACTCTTGCTTGCTCCAGTTCTTCTTCAGTTGGTTTTTTAGCTTGTTTTCTTCCAGAACTACCAATTCGATCTAAACGTCGACAACAAACTGTTGCATAGTGAGAAATCTGAACATGAATTGGCCATTTACCAACTTCCGGAAAACTAGTTGCAAATGTTGGATCTCTATGACGGTTAACATAGCTGCAATAAGAATTTTTTTTTCAATGTCGTTATTTTTTACTAAACAAAAATGAATTTACTTTAGTAGTGCTGGCTGAAATGTTGGTGATGGTGGAACAAATGATAAACATATTGCCATCAATTCCCATCCACGAATCAATGATTCTCTTTTTGGATTTTCTGTAGTTTGTCTACATAATTGCACATATAATTCATCACGTAATCTGAATTAAAATATAATTGTATATTAATTAAATTATTAATTATATAAAATAATATGGTTTACTGTTGTTGGCCAAGTGCAGTAACAATTACATCTGTAGCAACAGAATTTAAACTCATACCAGCACGAGCTTTCCTATCGCCCATATAAATTTGAACTAATTTAAAGAGCTCTGTAGCCATTTTTTTACCAGCTTTATCTCTTGCTAACGCTAACATAGGTCGACTAATTGCATCTGATGTCCAACTAAGCATATCTCGAACAGAAGACTTTAAAAATATATTAAATTATTTATTTGATCAATTTTTGAATAAAAAATAAACCTTTTTTCGAAAAATTCCTTTCGAATGTAAATTTAAATTATCTTGTGCAAATTTTTCAATATCACATTCTTTCATACAAGAAAGCTGTCCACCACCCGATGCTGTATTTGAACTACTATGGAATGATAATGAAGATTTTGGTCCAACATCAAATTTGCGTAAAATTGATACAACTGAGTCAGATTTTCCTTTAATTTCGGATTGTTGTTGCTGTTGATGCTGTTGTTGTTTTTGTTGTAGTTGTTCTTGGAGTTGTTTTGTTATTTCTTGTTGTTGTTGTTTTATAAATGATTGTTCACGATTATCTGGTGCTTTGGAAAATTGGCGATTTTGGGAAGGCGAAATTGATTGTTGCTGTTTATTATGGAATTGTTGTTGTGAAATATTTTTAATTTGTTGTTGTTGGGCAAAACGTGGTGATGGCGGCGATATATGAAATTGATGATTTCTAGTTATATTATTATATATTTGAGTATTTTCACGTTCATTTTCCAAGACATTTTCAACATTTTGAGATCTTAAAAATAAATGTTTCCATAAATTTAAATTTATATTTATTAATTAAATAACTTACAAATCCTCACGATCACTACGATCAAAACCAAATTGATAAGCATAATATGATACACCGTCACCGACATTTGAACCATATTCATCAATTAAACCATAATTGTGCGTTAAATAATCACCATGTCCATCTGAATGATCTGAATCTTCGTTATCTGGTTCATGACCAGATAATGAATGTTCTGATTGACTATCAGAATGAAATGAATCTGAATCTAATGGATCCCCAAATCCATAATGTCCAGATAATTTGGCTTGTTCAAGTATGTAATGTTGTAATGGTAATAAATGTTCCTGCATTTCCTTATAAATTTTTTTGATATTATATTTTAATTCATTTGAAATGTAATTTAAATAATTTGTCTCAATTACCTGATCCCAATTACTATAAAGTGGTGAAATATTTCCATTATCATATTCAACATCGCTTGATGAACCATGAGTATAATGTTTCTTATTTCTACGTTTACCGGAAGACTTTTCAACATTTTTTATTTCACTATTATGTCTTTCAATGTTAGTCTTACTTAAATACTGATCCTGAAGTTATTATTATTTTTAATATATTATTTCAAATTTTAAGTAGTATTTTAAAAAATTATATATGTATGTACTTACAAGGCTAGATGTATTCCCCATTGTAACTAAATTATTTGGATATTGTTGACTAGATGAAGAAGAAGAAGCCGCTGGTGGCAAATTATGTTTACTGCTGCCACTACCTGCTGGTGATGGGGATTTTTTCAAAAAACTATTACTAATATTACCTTTTTTTGGTAATGTTTCATGACCATAAACTATTTTACCACCACCACCACCACTAATTGATAATGTACCAATTGGTGAATTTGATGAATGTGTTACACATGAACCAGGCGATCGTTGTTTATCTAATCTCATTTTATCTAAATACATTTCTGGTTTACCAGTTAGATCTAAATTTAAAAAATCTGAATGATTTTTATTATGACTAGTTGAAGATTTATTATAACACATTCCAGTTGTTGAAGATGGCGGTGGTGGTTCTAAAGCTGATAAACTATTTAGAACAGATGGTCGAGCTGATTTTGTATTCTATATAGATATAGAATTAATTTTATTAAAAAAATGTATTTGTAATTTTCACATATATGTACGTACCTTAACATGATTTTGTGGACTAATTGGACTCTGTGGGCTGGAATCACTTGAATGTTTCTTATTGCTTCCAGATTTTGATGAATTTGTGTGTCGTCGACGTGATACTGGAGTATTTTCTACCGATTTAAAATATTTTTCATGCATTGAATCATCACTAGCGCCACCACCATTATTACCATCAATACTTGTTTGACGATTATGTACAGATGGAATATGTTGAGATTGTAGTTGTTGTTGATTAACCGAGTGATGTATAGGATTAGGTGATGACATAAAACTACCAGAACGTGTTAATGAAACGATTGCAGCATCTTTAAAATATATAAATATTGTAATACAATTTTTTTTTTTAAAATGGATAATTTTTTTTACTTGCTGTCGGATAATCAACACTTTGATGTTTAGCCATTGAATTTGAAGTACAACCTTCTCGTTTACTACCATGAATAGAACTCTCTGATGATAATTTCTTTTTAAGAATTGGTGTATTTGCTGATCTTGTTGGTGATAAACATCCCAAATCAGATGAGTTTGATATTGAATATGGTAATTTTGGATGAAATGGATATTGTTGAGCTTGTTTATCACGTTCATTACTACTAGCACCACCAGCACCAACAAATGGTGTAATATTTTGAGAACTTGTACTCTCTTGTAGAATTTTATAACTAAAAACGATTTATAAAAATTTAAAATTTATGAAAAATAAGTTAAATTGAAAAATCTTTTTTGAATATACTTATTATCTGGTAATTGCTTTGATTTTGAATGGGAACTAGAAACACGTAAACTGCCACCTTCATTTAGACGTCGATATCCCTGAGCACTAGATAAACTTGAATCACTTGATTTTCCAGATTCTTTATGCTTTTGGGCACTACCACCACCGCTAGCACCACCACTACCACTTCGACCTGTAGAACCTTGTGAATGCCGACAATATTTATAAGAGTCATTTTTTCCTTGTATGAGTGATGGATCTACAACAGATGGCAATCTATAACTATGCCGACCATGTGGACTTAGCAATAATTCTGATGAATTTTTTACATCAAAACTTCCTAAACTTGATGGTGTTCTAGGTTGTCCAACTCCACCACCAGGCGAATGTTGTTGATGAAATCGTGGTATTTGATCAGCTCCACCAGCACTAGCAGTACGTGTAAAATTACCACTATTACTATTTTTATATGATCGTATTTTTGAATGTGAAGTTTGTGTACAACCATCTTTACGATCATGTGGATCTGTATTTTGTTTTAATGTTTGTAATTTTGCTAAAGGTATTATATCGCAATTCTGTGGTCTATGCCATACAGTTGTTTGTGATGCAACATTATAATAATAAAATCGTTCAGTATTTGAATCAAATAATTCCCACCATTGTGATGAATCTGTTCGTTTTATTGATACGCCCTGTTTATTAATGTGGGTAGTATAAAATAAGAAATAAAAATAAAAATGAATTTTTAATTTACCTCTGGTGGATCCCAAACACATTCACCAGTTACTAAATTTGCATACATATGCTCCTTCGTACGGGGTTCGATAATTTCCACCCATTCTATCCTGAATTACATTAATAAAAACATTGAATATGTAAGAATAACTTAAGTAAATTTTTATATAAAAACTTGGTAAACACATTTGAATTATTTAAATTCTATGAATTTAAGTAGGAAATTTTTATTATGTCACGCCCAAAGTTATTTATTGGAATATATTTGCACATAATTTTTTTTTCTACATAGAAAATGAAAATATTGATTTTGACAGATGATGCAGTTCTCTGTACTTCTTTTTATAAGAAATTTTCTTTTCTTTACTGATTTATATGAATTTATAATTTTGTTTGGAATCATTTGAGATTTGAAAAATATATACAAACCTTTCTGACGTCATATTCCATCTATAAACTAAATATTTTACTTTTGATATTATTCTATATTTTACTGCATTTTTTCCATAAATTATATAGTTATTTTTATATGATTGACTGGGACAAAAAAAAAGTTTGGAAATTTGTTAAGAATTTTAATTTTTTCTGACTATACAAGCTATCAGTGTTTACAATTTTGAAGGGTAATATATGCTTAATTCAAGATTATGGTTTATGTAAAACATTTTTGTTTGAAATTGATAATTACTATATTAGAATTTGAATTAATAGATAAAATGAAAATAGGTTTTCATAATCACTAAATTTATATTGTAAAAATAAAATATACATAATAACAAAATATTGGATAATTGATAATCTAGCACTATCATAATGTTCTATTTTGGCTGTACTGAAATTATTATTTATCCCTTCCCTACAAACACATAAAATAAATTAAAATATTCAATTAAGAAATATGTATATATACGAATTTCACAACAATTTCTCTAAATTGTATTGTACATATACAGGATAATATAAAAAAAAAACGAAAAATCCGTCGACTTGGTAATAAATTATTGTATAAGAAAAAGTTAATGTACTTTTAACCATTTTATTATGTTTGAACCTCAATGGCGATTTAATGGGTGCTTCGCTTTAGACATTTTTGAGCTTTTTATGTCAGATACTGTCAAAGCGAAACCCCAATGTGCTTCTCTTTAAGTTAAAATATCAAAGAGAAGCACATTGCACATTGGGGTTTCTACATAAGATTTTCATGTTTTTTGTCAATGTTGGGACAATTTATTTTGATTGTATTAAATATACGTCTTTTTCAATATCAGTCAATTTACAATCCAAAAAATTTCTTAAGTTAAAAAATAAGTAATAAAAATTCAATCGGAACGGAACTCACTCTTTTGGAAAGAATAGATTTCTGCGATATATCACGCTAGAATCTATTAATTCATAAAATTACCATACCAGAAACTTACGAATATATATCTATTGTCCTACTGGGAATTTATAATAAAAAAAACTACCGGAACTGTCAAAATTTTTTAGGTTATGTTATTAAAAATATTGAAATATGATGAACATAATTATAATTTGTTGCATCAGTAATAGAGAATTAGATTTTTAATGTGGAATTAAAATCATATTAATTAGTATATTTTTTTATATATATTTGTTATTACTTGTTAACAATGTTGAATAGTAGACAAAGTTTATTATTAATTCGCTATGCTGTGCAAAATCATTTAAATTTTACAAAATATTCTCGTAGTTCTACAACAATACTTAAACACTATTTTCATTTCACAAATTACCTCCAGACTCGAAAAAAAAATAATGACTCTAGTGTTTCGTCATTATTTAAACCAGTGCAATTGCAAGCTAGAAATGATGATATTAATGTTGGTGCTGAATTAACTAGTAAATTAGACAAAAATGAATTATTAAAAATTTTAAATAAATTTACACAAAAACGTGAAATTAAACAATTGTGTCTTGAAAATGGAATGGATAGTAAGAGTTATCACTTAAAATTTAAATGTACTAAATCTAATGTTTTATTTTAGCTTATTTGCAGCAACAAGCATTCGCATCATTTCGTCGTTTTTGTATAGAATCTGAAACATTACCAGTTGATTTGCATATAACAATTAGTGATATATTGCAATCAGCTGGTCATATTGATGATATATTTCCATATTTTTTACGACATTCAAGAAATATTTTTCCACATTTAGAATGTATGGATGATTTAAAGAAAATTTCTGATTTAAGGACACCAGCTAATTGGTATCCAAGTGCTCGTACAATTACTAGAAAAATTATATTTCATGCTGGACCAACAAATTCTGGTAAAACATTTCATGCAATGGAAAAATTTTTAAATGCAAAAAGTGGAGTTTATTGTGGTCCATTGAAACTGTTGGCAACAGAAGTGTTTCATAAATCTAATGAGAGAGTAAGTTTAGTTAAATCAGTTTTTTGTTAAAAAGGTATTGTGAGTTCACAATGTTAATATATATAGGGAACCCCTTGCGATTTAGTGACGGGTGAGGAACGACGATTTGGTCTTGGAGATGAAAATCCAGCCTCACATGTTGCTTGTACAGTAGAAATGACATCAGTTAATAAACCTTGTAAATAAGTTCTTTTTTTACTTTTATTTATCTTTTTTTTATAATTTAAATTTGAACAGATGAAGTTGCTGTTATTGATGAAATTCAATTATTAAGAGATCCTGGACGGGGTTGGGCATGGACACGAGCATTTTTAGGTTTAATAGCTGAAGAAGTTCATGTTTGCGGTGAATTAGGATGTTTAAATTTATTGCAAAAGATTTGTGATACAACTGGTGAAAGTGTTGAATTAAGAACGTATGAACGTTTAACACCATTATCTGTAGAAGATTCAGCTTTAGTTACTCTTGATAATATTATGCCTGGTGATTGTATAGTATGTTTTAGTAAAAATGATATATATTCGGTGTCACGGGAAATTGAAGCGCGTGGTAAAGAGGTTGCTGTTATATATGGTGGTTTACCACCAGGAACAAAATTAGCTCAAGCTGCAAAATTTAATGATCCAAATAATATTTGTAAAGTAATGGTTGCTACTGATGCTATTGGAATGGGATTAAATTTGTATATAATTTTAATTTTATTTAAAAATAATTATCTAAATGTTTATTCTTTTTTTTAGGAGTATTCGACGAATTATTTTTTATTCACTAGTAAAACCAACAACAAATGAAAAAGGTGAAAAAGAAATTGATGTTATATCAATATCATCTGCTTTACAAATAGCTGGTCGGGCTGGTAGATATGGAACACAGTGGGAACATGGTTATGTAACAACATACAAAGCTGAAGATTTGGGAACATTAAAGAAATTAATATCACAAAGTCCAGAACCTCTAACACAAGCTGGCTTACATCCAACTGCAGATCAAATAGAACTATATGCTTATCATTTACCAAATTCAACTTTAAGTAACCTTATGGTAAATATTATATTTAAATGAACTTTGTGTATTAAAAATTAGAAATTAAAAATTTATTTTCAGGATATTTTTGTTTCATTAAGCACCGTTGACGATTCACTATATTTTATGTGTAATACTGAAGATTTTAAATTTTTAGCAGAAATGATACAACATGTTCCATTACCATTAAGAGCACGATATGTATTCTGTTGTGCTCCAATTAATAGAAAAATGCCTTTTGTGTGTTCAATGTTTTTAAAAGTAACTAAGCATTTTTTTTAAATATAACCGTAATTATGTAAATTATTAATTAATTTTAATATTTTAAAGATTGCTAGACAATATAGTAAAAGTGAAGCAATAACTTTTGACTTTTTAACCCATCATTGTGGCTGGCCATTTTCTTTACCTAAAACAATTTTAGATTTAGTTCATTTAGAATCTGTTTTTGATGTTATGGATTTATATTTATGGCTAAGGTAAAATTTTCAATTATATGTTATACAAAACAATTATAAATTTAATAAATTTTCAGCTATCGTTTTCAAGATCTATTCCCAGACGCTGCAGCTGTTAGAACAGCACAAAAAGAATTAGACGATCTTATACAGCAAGGTGTTTTCCAAATAACAAGACTATTAAAGAATGCAGAAGCAAAATTATTAGCTGGTGAAGATGAGTCCTCGTATGCCATTAGAAAATATCATTATACAAAAGGTAACTTGGAAATAATACAGAATTCAATATTTATATTATTTTATTTTGTTTAGAACCTCGAGATATGAATTCTAATCGTGGTCGATTAACAGATCGTTTAATAGCTCAAGGATTATTAACACCTGCAATGTTACTGGAATTACGAAAAGAATGGGATCAGCAAAATAATTCAGGTAGTGATGATGATGATTCTTCAAAAAAACCACGACGTAAAAGAAAAAAATAACAAATATAACTATAGAGTTTTAAAAATATATTTTTAGATCAAATTCAAGAATTTAGAAAATATTAAATTTGTAAAAAATAAATAATTATGAAATTACAACAAGGAAATATAATATTTATATTTCGAATTTATACAAGTTTTTTTATTCTTATTTAATTTGATTAGGTATAGGTTGGCTAGCGACAAATAATAGTTATCAGAGATAAGCAATATTATTTTATTTTTTACATTATATTTAATAAGACTTCCTCAATTTACTGCATTATATAAAATTAAATTATTCAGCAAAAATATCGTTACTTTAATGACCCACAAAATGTATTTATATATATACATATGTATGTTTTCACAATATTTATGATATGAGCAAAAATAAACATAAATTCCGAATTTTAAAATTTAATAAGTAATTTATGTAATAAATTTTAAATTACATTACCAATATGGAAGTAAGGTCAAGAATATACCAGTTAAATAATATATCTTGTAACCAAATATGGTAATAATCTACTTTAGTCTATAATTGCCATTTAAACTAATATAAAATTGTGATTAAGGATTTAATATAACAATTTTTATTATATATATGGTAAATAATTTATTAATAAATAAATCATCCAACTTTTATATTTATAAATATGGAATTTATTAATTGACAACACTATTATTGCAAGTAGAAATATGTTTGTTATTATTTTTATTTCTATATTTTTAAATTTAAAATTCCCACCACAGAATTATTTTTTTCTAAATACATAAACTGACAAAATTAATTTGTTGTATGTACGATCGGAAAATTCTCAACAAGAAATTATTCACCTTCAATTTGATCCAAAACTGAGCATACGTTTTACTATAATGTTATCTTTCATATTAGTATAAAATTTTTATTTATGTTTTTTCTGTTTATTTATAATTTTATTTTATAATTTTTTAAAAAAAATAAGTTTTTCTCTATAGACAAGAATATTTTCGAAGAGTTTTTAATTTTTGTGTGTCAGTCTAATTTGAAACGATTTCGTGAACGGATCAACAAAATAAAAATAAATTTTTTTTAAAAAAAATCGCCGAATAAATAAAATTATAATCTGTGATTTTAAACAAAATATATAAGTGAAAATATTGTTGTATATATTTATGTGAAAATATAATATTTGTACATACCTGGGTATATACATAACATATGTATATAAGAAATATAGGAAGATTCAAGTTCCTTCGATATTTATTCTAAATTGTATGACTCATTTTAATAATAAATTAATAATAATATTGTATATTAAAATTAAATTTAATAAAAAATAAAAAAAATATAATATAAAAAATTTGTATTATTGAATAATTATAAATTTAATTTAATTACAATAAAAAAAAATTTGTGATAAAAAATTTAATAAAAATATGAAACAAAGATATTCAAAATTTTAAGTGTGAAAAAGTTCAAGAAAATATGACGTGGAAAATTATATTTAAAATAATTTTAATGATTATTATTTTTTTTTATAAATCTCCTCCTCTTCTTGTTTAAAAATTATATTAAATATGTCTCAAAATATAATGAATATACAAAATTTTATATATTCCATAGATATCCCTGTTTAATATAGTATAAATTTTATTCTAAAAATAAATTCATATCGTAGTATATTATATATACAATAATAATTTGTAACCTACGTTTTTATATTTAAAAACTCATTTTAAGTTTTTGAAAGAAAAATTTACTCATTCTTAAAATATTTTTTTTTTATGATATATGAGAATTTTCTTATTGGATTTTCTTTTTAATTTAAATTTTTCATATGCGGAAAATATGAAAAGAAAAATGTTGTTTTTTTTTTTAAATTTTCAAAAGCGATTCCAAATTTCTTTGAATTTAGGGAAAACAATCTTTCAATGCATACCATGTGTTCTAGCTTTTTTCATGATCTAAAATTTTTATAAACAAAAGTTAAAAATTATCTTAAATTTAAAATAAAATTCTGATTCTTCATTAAAATAATATAAAATCAGCTGTAGTAATATATTATTTTTATAATCAAACATTTTTTTACTATACGGTATATATTTTGAGTGTAAAAATCATTTTGTGCATTTAAATTAAGCTATTTTTAAATTTTAATTTCAATTAAATTTATTTTTATAAATTGAAAAATAAATAATATAATATTAAACAAATAATGAAATAATAAATAAATTCTTTGATGCCAAAATAATTAAAACACCTGATGTACATCATTTAGAATATTATTGTATAATAAATTTATTAAAATAATATTTATACTTTTAATTAGTCATTTTAATTATAAAATGAATATTTTTGATATTTTTATATGCTGATTAGGTATAAATTAAGATCCAATTGTGATTAATTAAAGAATGATTAATGTTTTCTCACTGTTTTTTATATGTTCTAGTTTTCCCCTTATTAAAAACGATATATTAGAATTAATTTCATATTTTATGGTAGAAAAATATAGTTATAAAATAAAAAATTTAATTATAAAATATTTGCTTTTTTATATTATAAATTCTTCCTTGATATATAAAATTTTAACTTTTTTTATCTTATATTACTGAAACATTTTTTTCAATGTAACTTCTTTTAATGTTTAAGATATTTTTATTGGAAATGGTAAAAAAAAAGAATCGAATTAGACAATGATTTAGTTTAACATATTTAATAAATTAGAATTAGCTATAATTTATACTGAACTACTTTAAAAAATTACTTACGTATAAAAAAATAATAATCATCGCATTAGAATTAAATTGAAGCTGAACAAATTGAAATTGAAGAGAAGAATTAAGTTTATTAATTAAAAATATTTAAAAAATCATAATTAAAATTATTTAATTTATCCTGTCCTGACTCATCAATATCATCAATATGTTATTTCCAATTTGTATAAACATTGTATAACAACAAATAAAACTTAAGTAATGCAATATTAAATTTTAGAAATATTAGTAAAAATATTCTATTTATTTTCAATATTGTTTGTAGATTAAGAAATATTTTTAAAAATAATTTACATTATAAATTTAGTACAAGATTTAACGCTAAATTATATAAATAATATATATATAGCAATTTGCAATTAGTTAAATTCTACAAATAAATATTTATAAAGAAAATATTAATGCATATCCAATTATATATGGAAACAAAAATAAAGTAAAGATTGTTAAAACTTAATTATGAAATGAAATTGAACACTTTTAATGTCCTGACATTGGGAAAAGATTTTTTGTATGTCATAGAAAAAACTAGATATTACATATTATTTTAAAATTAAATATTCTAATAGCTAACATATAAATAGGACATTTACCTTTTAAATAAAATTATGAAACAAAACATTTAATACAATTAAATATGTATATAATAAATATTTTCAAATTTATTTATAAACTTTGCATACCTTATTCAATATTTATCTTTTTAGGAAAAATTTATTTAGTTTTTTATATTTTTTTTATTGATTTAAAGTAATTTTTCATAATTTCCAATTTCATTAAACCTGAACAAATTTTAATTTCAAATTTTGAATTTTGATTTTTTCAATGTAATTTAAAATTACATTTGTTTTTAATTAATATCAACACTACATAAAAATTAAAAATAATAAACTATATTTTTCTACCATAAAATATGAAATTTAATTATAGATTTTCAAGTTCTTTTCCTTCATAGAAAAAATAATTTTCAAATATAAAAAAGAAATTTAATTAGCAACAAATTTTAAATTTTTATTCTATAAATTTCTATCTTGTGAATTTTGAATTTTATTTCTAATTTAATTAATTACGAATGAAATGATATATAACGTAATTAATATATACAATGATCACTAAAAATATAATAAATACAGAAATTTTGAGTCATTTAATTAGTATTTTTTAGGAATTTATCTTACTAATTTGTTTATGATAAATGGCATTTGTTGTAATCATTTTTACGCTTGCGTCAAATAAGCTAATTTTTGGCAAAGAAAAACCGATTCAATATTTTTTTGTAAATTATAAATTAAATTTTTATAATGCATAAAAAATTTCTTATAATGAGAGTATGACTAATTTGTTTGTGATATTTAAACTATTCGTAAAATGACTCTTTATATTATTTTAAAAATATATTGTTCAAAAAATTACATTTAAATTTGATTATAAAATCAATGCATTTAATTGGGCATAGAAAATAATATTTATAAAAAATCGTAATCATTATGAGTTTAGGATTGGTCATAAATATTGATTCTTTACTTGAGTCATTAACTAAAATATTCAATTCACGATTAAATTTTAAGAAACAATAAAAAAAATAGTTAAATTTTTTATGATTTATAAATTCTATATTAGGTAAAATTAGTCAAAACATTTTTTTTATATAAAGGAAATATTGCAACATAATGTGAATAAAAAATGTATTATTAAATTTGTATTTTTAATTATTCTAAATTGAAAATTAATAATGAAATTTGTTCTTAAAAAAACAGAATTCATGATATTTAAAAAAGCAGATATTTTTCTTTCACATTATTGTTAGTTGTTTTTAGAAAATGTATCCTTATATCGATACTATTTTATGTATATTTGCAATTAAATATATTTAGTAAACCATTTTACATTACAAATAGGTACTAAAATAAATTTAAATTATAAATACTTAAATTAAAAGTTCGTAGATTATTTACATGATGATAATCCTCTTATTTTAAGTATAGATATAATTTTTATGATTCATTAAATTAATTTAAAAAAAATCATCATAAAATTTTTATTCAAAATACAATTCAAGAGCATTTGGCATTACTTCCTCTTATACTTATCATTATCTAAATTCACATCATTTTTATTTTTCAATAAAATTTTGATCTAATAAATTACCACATAAAATCAAAATAATTTTATTGGCATGCTTATAGGCGTAAATAATAATAAAAAAAAAAACTTACCAGACAAAACCATATAAAAATTTGAAATTTTTCTCTTAAAAATTTATCAATAAAATGAAATTAATTTATGCTAATTTTTTGTTTTATCTTTTATATACTTTTTCACACTTATAATTATTAAGAGAAATTGAATTTTAATTGGAATTTGTAATAAAAATTACTCTTACTCTTTAATCATTTATATAAAGTGATTTAAGTAAGAGTTTTTAATAAAAATATTTTTGGTTTATAGAAAATCAAGGGCAAGAAAACCCCTGAAAATATATTGTGTTGTGTTGTGGGTACTTTGGTAACAATCATCATCAGAATTTAAAGAAAAAAAAATTAATAATACACATAATTATTTTTATATGAAATAGTGAGAGGAGAGAGAAAAGATATTTTAAGATTTAAAAAAACCATAAACAAAAATTGTGAAAATAAATTAAAATATATTTTAAAAGAGTATCTTTGAACCATAGAAATAAAAAAAGTTTACAAACAAATATGTTTGGCCGCAACAACAACAACAATAATACCTCAAGCCGTGGTGAGAATGCCGGCTACGTCA
This sequence comes from Empis stercorea, assembly GCA_949752835.1. Classification (NCBI taxonomy): domain Eukaryota; kingdom Metazoa; phylum Arthropoda; class Insecta; order Diptera; family Empididae; genus Empis; species Empis stercorea. Next base: position 60,680,814 of record OX457086.1, on the reverse strand, counting down.
CACCTAGTAGTAGCAGTGGCGGCAGTGGTGGTAATGTTAATAATAATATTAACAACAACAGCACCAGCAGCAACAAAAATTCATCATCTAATTTAGTTGAGGAAAGACCGCGTGCGCAAACGGATGTAACGGATTTTAATCGTAAATTTGTAAATAATAATAATAATAATTTAAATAATAATAATAGTAATAATAGCGGTATTAAAAGTTCAACCGGTTTAATTAATAATAATCAAAATAATCCTTCGCAAGGATTTATTGATAACGAAAAAGACCAAACTGAATATAATAATTATCCACAATTTCAAAGAAAATATTCACAACAGGTGTGTGTGTTTTTTTGGTGTTTAATTAGTGTCTTATATAGTGAAGAATATAATAATTCTTTTTTCTTACTTTTGGATAAAAAAAAGCTTTTTTGAAAATTTACTTAAAATTTATTTGTCTTTTATTTTGTTCTTTGCTTTTTTTTTCAAATTTTTGAAGCATAATATATTTGGCATTTTAATTAATAAATAAAAATAAATTTGCTTCATTAGAAAATGAATTTAAAATTTTATCATGTGATTTTTTTTTACAAGTGAATTTAACCAGTTTTTTATTAGGGTTCCTACATATAAAGATTTAAATATTTTGTATTCAAGATTTACACTGAAAGAAAAAACTTTGTTTATGCAGATTTTTTTATAGAATTTTTTCCAACATATTACAGAAGAATTTTGGACACTTCTTTTGGTATAAAATATGATAGAAAGATAATTGTAAATTAAATCAATTCGGAAATTCTGTTATACGAGTATTAGATCTAAATTTGATTAATATTTCAATTTTAAAATTATTGCTGTAAATTAAAGTTATTAGTGAATAATTCTATATTTTTTTTCAGTGAATAATTCTATAAATACCTTATACATTAAATAAAATTATAGTAGAAGTGCTGAGATAATAATTAAAATTTGACAATTAAATATTTCGCACAATAATGTTTCTGGACACAATGTTTCAGGAAATAATGTTTCTGAATTTAAACTATATATAATTTATTTCAAATTGTCTGATATTCTTGTTTTAAAATGCAATTTCGTTTCGTTGGATTTATTTAATATAGTGAAGACATAATTAATCAAATTTTATAAATTATTTAATTATAATTTTCTTCAAGTATTTTTAAAAAAATTGGAAAAATTTGAATGTTAATTAAATTTTATTTTATAATGACAGTTTCGAGAGATTGTTACACAATAATAATCTATTTTATCATTATACATATTTACTGATTTATTAGAATTTATTTTGATTGTATCCAACTTATCAGATTTAAATTTTGTTTTTAATTGTTATATACATATTTTCATTTATATAAATTTTGAATATCAATTATATACAAACTGAAATCATCTGTCAATATTAATAACATCTTATTAATATTTTTCAATCCCCGTCCTAAATTTTAGTTGACTCATCTAAAAAAATATAAAACAATATGTATAACCAAAATTATTGTTTAAACAATTTAAATTATAAAAACAAAGCTTATATCATCATAATATTAATCACAAATTTTTCTACAAATTATCATCAATTTATTTAAATAAATATAAACTTTAAAATATTTTCAACAATTCTAATGATAAAAATATGAATACATAATTAACTATTATATTGTAGTAAATAAATGGAATAATTATATGTACATAATTTTCTTTAGGTTCCAAAATACCGGAAAAAATTCAATTAATCCTAATTTTTCATTTATTTTTTAACTAAAATAAACAGATCAAAAAGCAAAGAACAAAATAATGCAAAGTGACGCGTAATTTAGGCGTTTGTTGTTTTGATATTTGATATAAATTTAAATTAATTATAGTTAGTAAAATAAATATGTATGTAGTATATATAAATATATGTTTATAGAGTTTTGATCAACATCAATTTGACGAAGAAGAAGATATGGAAGCTGAACGTGAATTAGCTGAAGATGCACAATGGAAAAAAATACAACAAAATACATTTACACGATGGGCAAATGAACATCTAAAAATAATTGATCGTAATATTGTTAATTTGGAAACAGAATTATCAGATGGTTTACGTTTAATTGCATTAATTGAAGTATTATCACAAAAACGTATGCCAAAATATAATAAACGTCCAACATTCCGTAGTCAAAAATTGGAAAATGTATCTGTTGCCCTTAAATTTTTAGAAGATGAGGGTATCAGAATTGTTAATATTGGTGAGTATATATTTATATTATCAATTTATTTATTTAATATACTTTATAGTTCATCTATATATCATTTTATAAAAGTCATAAATTAAATATTATTTAAAATTGTATATACATAGCTCTTTACTTTATTGATTGCACATACAATCATCTTTTTTTAAACCACATTATGATGTCATTTATTTTTTTGGAATATACTTAATTATATTATTTGTCACAAAATGCTACAAAAATTAAATTTGTAATTGTATGTACGATATAAAATTAAATATAAATATTTGTTTGCTTAGAAAAAATATTGACCAGAAAATACTTGATTCTAATTATAAATAGGTTTTTTTTATACATGTACATTTTATATGCTAAAATACAATGATTAGGAGGTATTGAAGCATAGAAATGTGATAAATTTTTATCGCAAAATTTTTTGTAATTTTTTTTTATGGGCGCGAGAATTTTATTTTAAAAATATTTTTAATCATGTTTTTATTGTTGGTATACATAGAAATCGAAGTTATTTAAACAGTTGTCGAAATTTATAATGAATATATGGAATTTAAATGTATACTTAGAGAGATTAATTTTAAGGTGTATTCTTGAAATAATCAGAAATATATTAGTTAAAGATTTTGAATATAGTAATAAATATATTTGTTTCAAATTTTTCAGATTTTATTTATTGATTAAATTGAAAAGTTGAATTCTTTATTTTAAGTTTTAGTTAAAATTGAAATTTATCTACTAAGTATAAAATTTTAATTATTGTGATAAGGATAATGTACTTAGAAACAATACTAAAAGTACATATCAGAAATTTATAGTGCAATTGAGTTATTATAAAAGATTGATATTATTTATAGCTACGACTACTCTCACTCTGTTATATTATTATTTTTCAACTATCATTTCAATTCAAATATATTATTTCAATGTAGTTTTAAATTTGAAATATGCTGGACTTACTAGATAACAGATACTTCAATAAAAACTTATCTGCATTTTGATCATAATTAATCTAGATTGTTAAAATTTTGTAAATAACTAGTTTTTCATAAAATTTTGCCAACTGTACAAAAACTTTATCTTCCAATTTTAATAGCCATAATAAAAAAAAACAATATACTTTAGATTCGTTAACATTTATAGGATAAGATAGTTTTAAAATATTTGTATATATTTGGGATTATATTATTTACTTTCATCTCATCTGAATTTTAGATTTTTAATTAATTTTTTTATCATTGGATTTTTTTTTTGTTCAAACTTTTTTTTTAAAATATTGAAAACAAAAATTTTAGCTAAAAAAATTGTTGAATATTATTTTTTTTTGCCTGTTTCTGTTTTGTTAGAAAATCCTTTCGTGGAATTTGTATTTTATAATAATCAAAGTCGATATATGTATACATATATTTTTTTTCAATGTTGTTGCTTTATGCTTCTCGATTTAGGCATTGTAAATATGTTGTATCTGATTTGGAGTTTTTAGCAAACCAAAACTAGAATGTCTGGATTTTTATTTGTACACAAAAAAAAAAGTCAGCATCAATGGTAGCGTTCGAATTGCATTTAAGTATGCATATATAAAATTTGTGAATTAAGGAATGTTGGGTGTGCCTTATCTGCATTAAATTTTTATATTTTACTTAACATTTAGGCATGTTTTATAAATATGTGAGGATTTTTGTTTAAAAAAAGGTAATAGACTTATTTATGATACTGAATTGGGTGGGTGTCATATTATGTGCTGTTTAAACATAAATATGTTTTCATATAAAAATATATCTTTTAAAGGATGACTTAAAGTTTTGTGCTAATACTAAAAAAAATTAATATTAGGTTGGATTGGTCAATGAATATAATCTTTTTTAGTTATGCAATGCTATTGTTTTACTACAGTTGGATAATAAAACACCTAAATGTGCCTTACATTTACCATAGGAAATAAATATATAAATTAAATAATTCTAATATTCATAGAACTTTTAAATTTATTCCAAAATTTATGAATCAACCAACAAGATTAAATATATAATCGTTGATTAATCATAAATAGAATTTGTCTAATGTTTTTCATATAATTATTATTAATTCTAAGAAATTTTCATTAATTAATATTGTAAGATTATTCGGTGTAACAATTTGAGTCATTTTTACTATTATAAGTTAGTTAATATCTATTTTAAATTAATGACAACACAGGTAAATTTAATTTCAATTATAATATTGTCATGATTAATTTTATTAATAATTAAATGAATTTTAAATTAAAGTTAAATTTATTTTAGAGATAGTAAAATTATTATTATCTGACATAAAATTTTTATTTTGCTTTAAAGATTTTGAATTTATTATAATTTTGAATTATTAAATTCCTATACATACTTTATTTTATACCTGGGAGGATGAAATATTTAGATTTTCATAAATTTTAAAGGTTAAATTACAATCAAAAAATTATCCATAATTCCATATCTCATAAAATCCGAAGTTCAGTGTAATCAGTTCACGAAAACCTTTTATAAAGAATACTGTGGCATTAAATATTTATCAATAATTTTATTATAAATTAAAATATATTTTTGCTATAACATAGCTATTAAACGAAAAATTATGCAACATAATAATCCAAACATTTGTAAAACATTTTTATATGGATTAAAGTTTAATCATATACTAAACTAAATTTCTGGCCCTCATTTTCGGATCTATGTACATTATACATTTTTTTTTGCATTCAAATCATAATAAAATGTTATTGTGATATTCTCTCATTATTACTTTTCGGGGTTAGACTATCAAATGACATCATCATTTCAAATATGTGTTATTATTCAAAAAAAAATGTTAAGCGAAGCTTTGATCTTATCTAAAAGATTCTCTCTCACAATTTTTAAGTTCAACAAACAACAATCCAATGGAGAGTCTTTAGTAGATAATAAAAATTTATTTAATTTTTATTTTGGTTGGCGCTAGTGTGGAATGTTTATTTATTCATTCCTATAAATAATTTAATACTTAGTTTTTGTACAGAAAATCACGTCACCCGTTAAAGTACAAAACTATATTTCTTTTCTCTTAATAATAATTATAATAATATTTTATCTAATAGAGGATTTTAATATTTCTTAATGCTGTGGTATTAATTTATTTGTCATAAAGAATACGGTATCAAATTTATGAATATTTCATATTGTGGCAATTTTAAATCATAAATTTTAATATGATGCAAAAAAATTTCTAAGAATATTTTACTTGATTTTTATACTGATTAAGTAAAATTCATGTGACATTGTACTTATTGGGGTTAATATAATAGTTTGATTACTGGTAAAATTTATTTAAATTATTTTACTTTAAAGTTTTTATCCAAGTTTCTTTAAAGTTTTTTTTTTTTTGGTTATTGTGTGTGAATAATTTTGTTGAAAAAGATTTTGTAATAAGCATTAATTAAAAAAAGTTTTTAAATAAAAATTTTTTTAAAAAAGTATTTCTTTAATTAAAAAATATCATCAGCAAGATTTTTTTTTTTAAATATTTTATTATTAATTTAGTTACCTTGAGATTTTTAGCTATGGGTGGTATCTTACTTCACGTTTGGTAGTAGTAGACAAGATGAAAAAAATTAATTGAATTCAATAGCTTTTATAAATTTTGTATAAAATTCACAAATGTATACGTAGGTGAATGTGTCAATAACATTGTCAAAATAATTTTTCGTTCTTCACCAAAACTATTTGGATTGAAGAGTAACACTTAAAATTTGATAAAAAAAAATAGTTTTCTATTCTATTGCCATAATTTTCAGATATTTTTCTGATCTCCTATGATTTTCGTGCAATTCGATTCTAATACACATTTTCATAAAATATTATTCCTGTCACATTATTTTTACTACATATATTCATTCCGGTATAAATACAATTACTGATATGTGACACTTCTTTATTTGGACTATAATAGTAATAAATTTATTAACCTATAAAATATAAATTTTATTCCAAAATAAAAATTAACATAATTCCAACGGAAACTAACAATTCAATTGTACACATAAACCATAAAAATTAAAATTACGTCATTGTCGTGCATTGTTCTCAAACATTTTTATTTCAAATGATTTAAATATTTTTCGTTTTTATTGATTTTGGTTTGGTTTGGTTTGTTTTTCTTTTTTTTTTTTTGCTGACAAGTAAAAACAATTTCAACGAAAATACAATATGTAGCTAGAAATAATAAAATAGGAATTGTATTTAAGTGAAAGTAAAATTATATTTATAGCCAGACTAATTCAGAGATGAAAATTTATTATAGTACCATAATAAAAATGAAAAAAATTTAATGCAAAATTGAAAATAATTTGTAATCGTTTTTTATACATTATTCTAAAATGTCACGGTTCTATAGTTTAACTTTTCCTGTGCATAAAATTTTTATAATTTCAAAAAATATTATAAAAAACAAAAATTCTTAATTTATAGTTTTGGATATTTAATTGTTTAAGTACATATTTCTATTAATAGATGACGGCGACCTTAACTTCAACTGAATTGTGTGTTTTTTTTTTGCAATTGTTATTCATGTTGAATCATTTAATAAATTATAGATAAAAAAATGTTTAGTAATTTATGCAAAGGTGTATTTTAAGAGAAAAAAAAACACATATTTAAAAATATTAATTATTTCATTATATTTTTGGCTTAGAAGGTTTTCGTTTTCAAGGATAATTAAATAAATTTTAATTCATTGATATTGATGTTAATTTAAAGTACATTAATAATTATCTGACAGTAGATATATATATATACATTTATGTACGCAAACAACACCAAAATCAAAGTATAATAATATTAATCAATATTTGAAAAAGAATTAAATCAAAATATATTGATAAGTTTCAAAAATGTTGATAAACATTTTAACAGCTTAGCAACATGAAAAATTCAAGTAATATATTTTGCAACAATTTCATAGATTAATATCTCCGTATAAGAACATTGAACTTCTTTAAATTTTACGAATCACCAATTTATTAAGGATCAAAAAAATATAAGTACATAAAAAGCTTTTTTTTTTCAATTTCAACGTTTAAAGTAAAAAAACACAAATTTAATTTAATTTTTTTTTTATTCGTATACATAAAAATTTTCACATCGTTTTTTAAAGAAAAATTAATTTATTTTATTTTATTAAAAAATCCTCTTACTTTTATAATGATAAAATACTCTTGATTTATTTAATTTTATATTTATATTATTCTTTTTTAATCGGATCATATGCGTGTTTTGATTGTAAAAAATTTTACACTTAAATGGTGGGTAAAGTCCTTTTTGGTCTGTATCCCATAGAAACATTTTGATATTATATTAAAGTAATGATAAATTGAATATTTATATAGATAATTTAAATTGTTATGGTGATGGTAGCCAGAGAGTCCTATGTCCAAGAATAATAAAGCCTAAAATTATTAACATGAATCATTTTGGGAAATAAATAAGCTTTTATAGATAATTTAACATTTAACATTTTTAAATGTACTGGTTTTATGCTAAATGTTTTGTAATAACTTACCTTATTATCTGGCGGTACAAAATTAATATTCAATTAAATGTTTAATGTTTAAACTTTTTTTTGCTTATTAAAACCGGTTCTCATTTTAAATCTGGTGTGGATCACATTCTGTTATATAATATTTTATTTTATTTAATATCATATTTTTTTTTTACCAATTTAATATCATCATTAAATTTGTTAAATGAATTAAGTTTTATATAAAATTCGTTTCAAAATTTACAAATTTATGAAAAATTCTGTAAAATTTACAAAAAAAAATATACCTATATGTATAATATACAATTCAATTTGGATTATTAATTTATTTTACATTTCAATATTAATTTCGCAAAAATAAAAAAAATACTTTTACAATATTTTATACAGAGATTAATTGATATTATGTCCATTATAATTTTTATTTCATATCGCCAGGAAATTAATATTAATAAAAGTTTAATTAGTAGAATAAATGTTATAAAAGTATGAAGAAATTTAATTTGTAAAAAAAAAAAACGCAATTAAAAAATTAAAATAATCATTAAATTAAAATATGTATATAAAAATTAATTTTTTTAAATACAAATATATTTTTTTTTAATTTTATTTTCGGGAAAAGAATCATGAATTAAATTTTGTCTGTAAAAAATTGTATTTTTTTTTATTTCCCATAAAAATATAACAAAACTGAAAAAGAATTTCCCATTCATGTTGGTTATATAGCGAAGCTTTTACTCTTCCAGTTATATAAATTGTCTGACATGTTATAATTTCAATATCAAGGTTATAACTTAAATTCTTCACTGTCTCTGAAGACTGTTTTCTGTTGGTATCTTACATTTTCTTGTGTTAGCTTTCAGAATAAATATTATTATTGCTGGAATTTAGTTTGCCACAAAAGAATTTAAACAAAAACCGGATTTGCTATGTTGAAAATTAAACAAAAAAAAAATAAGAAAAAGAAAGATGATAATGGTACGAAAATGTGTCGGTTATGTTAAGTTTATTCTGTTTTTTTTTTGTATGGTATTTGTAGCTGTGAATATACGAAATAATTGTTACAAAGTTAAAATATTATATATATATAAAATGTTAAAAGACTACAATTTAAAAAATAAATAAAGTTATTTAAAAAAAAAAAAAGAAATTGTAAACAAGAATTATTTCAAGCTATTTAACCACGAAAATGATGTTATGGGAGTTTTAACTTGATTGTTATGTATATAACGAAAATAAAAACTTTCGAAATTGACATAGAATTTTTTATTTTTTTAAATAAACTAAAAAATATTTATTATAAATTTTTTAACACAAAAATGAATTTATTATAAAACAAGTAAATAATATTCTATTATGAATTAAACAAAATAGTCGGAAAATACAGTAATAATTTTATTTTGTGATTATAGTAACTTTTGTTAACATTAATTTTAAGACCATGATAAAATTCCAAAATATGCATTTAAAGATAATTCATTACGAAATTGTGTCCGATCTAATTATTTAGGATAGTCTATTATGTGGACCATCTTAAATTATATTTTATTATTTAAGTTTTATTTATATTAATTTTCCAGTTTCGCTAAAATAATAAATTATAATTTTCTAGTTCAAGTTCTATATAAAAGTTAAATTACCAATAAGATAATTAGAAAAATAAAGAAATCGATAAATTAGTTTTATTTATTTTGGCATGAAAATATGTTTTTATTTTATTTATTATACCATAGATAACTTTTGTACACAAATTCTTAGTATTGATTGGAAATTTAACTAGTTCAATATCGTATATAATATACGGATAAATTGTATAAGAACATTATTATAATAATAGTAAATTAAGTATTCATTCAACTATTTTTTTAGTAATTTTTCTATATATTTACCTACCACATTATTTCTACAAATCTGATTGCATCTTTGATTTTAATAATCATTTTAAAACTTGAATTGATGATTAAAAAAAATAAGATTATAAAAAAGCCTACGGTATTACATAAATTCTTGATTGACTGGTTAAATCCAATTTTCTTAATCTCTGTATATATAATAACACAATATTTTAACGCATTTACCTCTGAGCTAATCTATATTATAAATTAAACACAAGTGCGCCCTAAAGAGGAGATATATTATACATATTTTTCAATCTTGTATAAATTTACACCTTAAACATTTAACAAGATACAATTTTGTGAGCAAAAAAAAAAAAACAAAAAAAAAAATTAATTATTCTGGTAAACATAAAGTCATAATAGTGTTAAATTACAGTGCGTCAAACCAGAACACCATATACGTAAAAGAAACAACATAATGACATGTGATTCACGTGGCAATAATATGACATATAACATAAATGCAAACAGGATTTCTATCTTTTAGGTTTGGATATTTTGTTATTGTGTATCTTTTCAACAACAAAAAAAAAGAAACGATGAAAAAGAATTTTTCTTCTCCGGTAAATACAAAAAAACACAAAACAAGTTTTATTATCAAACAGAACATAAGACGATGAAGCAGGCGCATAAATAATATCAAAAATTTCTACTGATAAAATTACAAATATTTTTTTTTTAATCTTTTATTCTTTTTTTTTTAAATAAATTTTCCTTCGTTGAAGATTTTATGATTTTCCTTGTATAGCGAAACAAACTTAATTAAAAGTGTAATTTAATTAAAAAAGAAAAAAAGAATTCTTGTGACATCATCGTTAATTTGTTTCGTTTTTCTTTAAAGAAAATTGAATATAATAAATGTGAAATTTTTATTGACTTGTTTTGGTTTTATAACAGCAAAATATTTTGTAAAACCAGTCAAAAATGTCCATCAAATATTTTACTGAAAGATATTTTATGAAAATATTACAAGAAAATTTTATAAAATTTCTGATGATTTTAATGCTTTAACTGTAGTCTGTAACATTAAAATTATTTGGTTGAAATATACAAATTAATATTAATTGATTTTACCATTTTATACATTCGTATTATATATTAAGAAAATAAAGTAAATATTTGCAAAGCAATAAGTTTGAAAGCATATAAAGAACATTAATTACTGCAGCCTTTTAGTAGTTTCAAAAGTAGTTTAATTGGATTTTGTCAGTACATTATAACAGTCTCTCTAATAATGGTAATGATGTTCCAATTTGGGAAATTTGCCAATTGAAATTTTTTGGTAAAATATTGATTAAAAAATATTGAATATTTTTATTATAAAACATAGAAGAAAGTTCCATTTAGTAATTACTTACAATTCAGGAAATAATATAGAAACTTTTACAACAGATATTCGAATTATTTTATATTTTATTATTTGCTATGTTTTGTTTTTCATGTTCAATATTACAAGTACAAAATTCATCTCCTGCTGACACTAACCATATAAAAAGATAAAGTTCCAAACTGAACTTTGAGTATAAATCATTAATCTATTTTACTTGATTTATCTTCTTGTTTTTGAAAATTTACTTTACTGATTATAAATCAATGATTGATTTCGAAGAATTTATTTTTTATCAATAAAAATTGCATTAAAGGTCACATTAAATATGCAATTTATCACAAATAAAATGTGAAATTTGGCAGTTAAAAAAAATCATTTTTTCTTATACATAAATCTTTATTTGGAAAAATATTTCAATTTTATGCATTTTACTTTTAAAAAAAAATTAATATTTAAAAGTATTTTTGAAATTGTCATATATTATAGATCTCATCATAACAGATTAATATTTTCTCTTAAAAATTGAACTCACATCAATTTTGTGAACTACATATGGTTGCAGAATATATTGCTGTATAATTTATACTAATTGAAAATATTTGCCATTTAACTATTTATTTATTTAGCTACTACATTTTATTTATTTTTGCGGTTTGCGATTCCTATTTTATTCAAACATGATTTATATTTAGTTACCATAAATTGGAATAGTTTTATATATTTTACATTGTATATTTGAACTTGAAGATAATTTTGAAACCAAAACTGGTTTATCTATATTTTCCGTAAAAAATATATCTATAGTCTATAGTAGAACCTCAATTTACAGAGAGTATGGTATACAAAGTAACGCATATTGTATATTAATGAATATATTAAAAAGCTTTTTTTTTTATTATTATTTCAAAAAGTCATTGGACTTTTCTTTCAGAATATATTTACACGCATGTGACTTTATATGTATAAACTCATTTTGTAAAATTTTCTAAAATAAATAAATTTGTCGTCATAAAAATAGAAAAAAAAGAGAACTTTCACGATGCTAAGTGGTTTAGAGAACACACTTCAAAAGATATAAAGAAAAATCAAGGAAATAAATTACTAGTATAATTAATTATAAATAAAAATGAATTAAATTGAAAATTAATGAAATTTGGGAAAAATGCTTTTATCTATATATAATATGGCAATATCTAATTTTAGAAATTATACAAATTTTTATGAACATTAAATTGATAAGAATTTTTAACAATTATATTACGTTCCATAAATATTGGATTAGTCGGTTATGCTCTATGGATATAGTATTTTATCTTATCAAATTATATGTCTTGGGTTTATGTCTTTTTTAAATGTCACAAAATTTTAATAAAATTTACAATTAGTTTCTGTATTATAAAAACGTTTTTTTAAGTATCGTAATTTTAACAACATTTTTGATATGATAACCAAAAAATTATAGCAAATTAAAATAATATGTTATAATTCTGAATCTAATATTAAATTAGACTTTGATTATACTTAAAAATAATTAACATTTTGATTGTATAATTTCAAAAAATAATTGTTTACAATGTTATATTAACATATAGATTAACTAGATTACTCAAAATTAAATGTTCGTATAATTGTGAAGTATATTGACCTTAAATTATTTGTTTAGTACATGTCTACCCAGAATCATTTTAAGTATCAATTTACAAAAAAAAAATTTAATTTAATTTGTCATAACTTTTTAAAACATTATGATTATCATATCAGTAGACAATAAGGTTTGACTTTTGAACATTTTATATATTTGTAAAATTTTCCTTATATAAATATTTATTGGTTTCTATGTATCTACATATATAATAAATAAATATACATTAATTTAATGATTGAAACATAAAAGGTAAAAAATAATAAATTAATTTTTTTTTTATGGAATAAGCAATTTTTTTTTATTGTGTTTTTGTTTTTGATAAGCAAAATAAAAAGTAACAAAACTTTATTAGGTCAATAAATTTTTCAATTTTGATTATTAAGGTTAGAATTTGTAGCTATATTCGTAAATGAAAAAGTAAAAGTTTTGTAATTTTTACATTTTATACCAATACCATATCGATAATTAAATGAAACAGTAGAATTTTTTTTTATAGAATGATATTATGTAATAAATCACTGTTCAAGACTAATAAGGTATATTTTGAAATTTCCTTTATTAGAAATGTTATAAATATTTGTAGTCAATAATTGGGTGTTTTTTTTTATAAAATTGGAAATTATTATTTAGAATTTTTTTGGGATTTTTTATACAACGAAAGTTATGAAAAAATTTAATGAAAGTTTTTTTAGAAAAACTGTCTTAATTAATTTGAATTAGTGATTTATGAAAAATGATTTAATTTCCAGTTAATCTGTTCAAAAAATTTAAAGAAATAAAGTAAAATAAAAAATAAGTAAAATTGAATTAATGAAATTTCTTTTAACCATTGAAATATTACCGCGACTGCATATAAAATAAATGACACAGAAACTATAATTTCATTTTTTATTTACTAAAATGATTTTGTCTTCAACATTTTTCCAATTTCCCTAATACCATAAATACTAACAATTGACCTATATTTTTCATAAAAAATATTGAAGATCGAAATACATAATAAATTGTTTAAACAAAATTTAATTATTTTTATATTTTACACAATTTAGATTCATCTGATATTGTTGATTGTAAATTGAAACTAATACTTGGCTTAATATGGACATTAATTCTTCATTATTCAATATCAATGCCAATGTGGGAAGGTGAGGATGATAATAAATTGAATGGAACAGGTGCAACACCTAAACAAAGGTAATAAACAAATTAATTTCAAAATTTCATAAAAAATATGTATTATCAAAAAATATAATTTAAATTTCTCTTTAATATTCATTTTTTAGACTTCTTAATTGGATACATACTCGAATTCCAGATTTACCAATAAATAATTTTACAAATGATTGGACAAGTGGTAAAGCTGTTGGTGCATTAGTTGATGCATGTGCACCAGGTTTATGTCCAGATTGGGATATGTGGGATCCAAAAGATGCTGTACAAAATGCATCTGAAGCAATGGGTTTAGCTGATGATTGGTTAAATGTTCGACAATTAATAAAACCAGAAGAATTAGTTAATCCAAATGTTGATGAACAATCAATGATGACATATTTATCACAATATCCAAATGCTAAATTGAAAACTGGTGCACCATTAAGGCCAAAAACAAATCCAAATAGGTAAGAGAAACATTTTTTTGTTTGTCTTTTAATTATAATTCCTTTATAAAATATCCATTTTTTTTGTACAATTTTTTTTTTACGTCCTGTAAAAAATAATTACGATTTTAATTTTTTATTTTTTTTTGAAATTTTGATATATAATTTTTTGTATCTTTTTATCTGTAATTTTTTACTGTTTATATTCACAAAGTTTAAAATAATTTATGGCACGTTTCAGTTTAAATTATTCTCAAATTTTATACTATTATAATTTGTTGAATTTATTTTTGAGGTACTAAGATAATTTTAAAGAAGTATTTTATTCATTAAAATCATAGTCACATAATGTTTAGATAATTTAATTAATGTATGTTCCTTTTTAATTGGTTTATAATATTCAAGAAATTAAATAATTAATATTTGAATTAATTATGATGAGAAAAGATCTTTATAAAAATTGATTTTGAAATTTAAATAATTAATTTACTGTACAAAAATATCATTTATTTTCCATTGATCAAATTATAATTATTATTTTTAAATATTCTGATATCCTTTAAAATTTATAAGTTTTTATTAAAATTTAAAAAAACAAAATCTTAGTATCTCATTAACTAAACAAAAATATTTAAGAAATTTAATTTATGTATAAAAAAAAAAGAAATTCTAATATTTTTTTTCTTTTTCTTTTCTTTTATTTGCATTCTTTTTCTAATTCCATCACACAATATTTTAATAATAATATAATTATACCAAAATATTACCAGCATTCCTCCTCCCCGGTAAGTTTGGAATGCAAAAAAAAAAAAAACATTTGATTTGAAAAGTTAATCGCAAGAAAAGTGTTGTTGTTGCTATTTCTATAAATAATTATAAAAGCATAATTTTTTTTTATGCTTAATTAAAACATTTTTATTTGGTTTTATTTTTGTGTAAATATTAACAATTTAATTATAAATATATTTAATAATAAATATTAACAAAATTATTAAATTAATTATTTTGTTTTATTTAATCTCAGTACCTCAATGGAAAATACAAAAATTGAATTTTCTTTTTGAGTCAAATTTAATTTTATAGTTCATTCAATATTGAGTATAATTTAAATATAATGGCAATGCATATTGTTAGGCGTTTGAATATTTTGAGATTTTTGTTATTTTGAATTTTTTTTTATAATTTATCCTCTAAAAAAAATTTAAAGCTTTTAGATTTTATTAGAAAATAAATAAATTTTAAATAAAAAATATTTCTTTAATAATTTTTGTAAATTATGTATAATTAAAGAGTACGAGCATATGGACCAGGAATTGAACCAATTGGACCAGTTGTTGCCGCACCAGCTAATTTTACAGTTGAAACATTTTCAGCTGGAAAAGGTAATATTAATTAATAAATTATTTATATATTAATAATTAAATATTAATTGAAATTATTTAAAGGTGCTGTTGATGTTAATATAATTGGACCAAATGGTCAACAAGAAAAAGCTGAAGTACGTTATAATAATGATAAAAATTTAACATATTCCGTATCATATATTCCAAAAATGGAAGGTATACATAAAGTTTATATTAAATTTTCGGATCGTGATATACCAAAAAGTCCATATGAAGTAAAAGTTGAAGGACATGCAGGTGATGCAAATAAAGTAACAATTACTGGTCCTGGAATACAAGCAAATGGTGTATCAATAAATCGTCCAACATTCTTTGATATTTTAACAAAAGGTAAAATTAAAAATTATGTAAAAATAATTGTAAAAATTCAAAATTGATTTGTATATAGATGCTGGAAAAGGTGTGCCAGAAGTAATAATTATTGATCCAGCTAATCATAAAACCACTGTTCCAGCAAAATTACGACAAATTGAAAAAGATGTTTGGCGCTGTGAATATGTTTCACCATTAACTGGTTTACATTCAGTTAATGTATTCTTTGCTGGCAATCCAGTACCAAATAGTCCATTTCCAGTTAAAGTATCCCCAATCTCAGATGCACGTAAAGTGCGGGCTAGTGGACGTGGTTTACAATCACAAGGTATTCGGATTGGTGATGATGCTGATTTTAAAATTTATACTGAAGGTGCTGGTGAAGGTACACCAGAAGTTCGTATTATTGCACCCGGTGGTATTAATCAAAATGTTGCATTAATGAAAATTGATGGTAAAACATATGAAACACATTATTTTCCAATAAAAGAGGGGCGTTATGTTATTATGGTTACATATGGTGGCCAAGAAATACAAAAATCACCATTTGAAATACAAGTTGGCCCAAAGAAAGAATCATCAATAATTGCCCATGGACCTGGTTTAACTGGTGGTATTGTTAGTTATCCAGCTGCATTTGTTGTTGAAACAAATGGCGAAACTGGTGCTTTAGGTTTTACTATAGCTGGGCCATCGCAAGCTGAAATTGAATGTCATGATAATGGTGATGGTTCAGCATTAGTTAAATATTATCCAACATCACCTGGTGAATATGCTGTTCATATTTTATGTGACAATGAAGATATACCAAAAAGTCCACATATGGCAACAATATATCCAAAAACTGATTTTCATCCTGAATTAGTTAAAGCTTTTGGTCCTGGTTTAGAAAAGAATGGTGTAACAATTGATCAATCAACTAGTTTTACTGTAGACACATCAAAAGCTGGTTCAGCACCATTAGAAGTTATAGTACAAGATGTATATGCTAAGAAAATACCAGTACAAATAAAAGACAATCCAGATGGTACAAAAATTTGTACATATACACCAACATCTGGTGTTCCGCATACAGTTGAAGGTATAATACAATACAAAAATTAAATAATTTTGAATTTTTTTTTTGTAATAATTATAAAATTTATTTATAGTGAATTATGGAAGTGTCGCAACAACAGATTCCCCACATAGAATTTATGTTGGTACACCATTAGATCCAACTAAAGTTCAAGCATTTGGACCATGGATGGAACCTGGTGTTAAACCAAATGTTGCTACACATTTTAATGTGGATGCAAGGTAATATTTTTTATAATTGAAATTACACTTAATTAATATATTGATATTCGTATTGTAGAGATGCTGGTGATGGAGAATTAATAGTTAAGTTAATTCATGATGATACAAATGCTGAAGTACCAGTAAGAATTATTGATAATGAGGATAGTACATTTACTGTTGAAGTGATACCACCATCAATTGGCTCATATACAACAAATATGCTTTATGGCGGCTTAAAAGTTCCAATTGCACCAAAAGTTACTATTTCAAAAGCTGTTGATGTATCAAAAATTAAAGTTGATGGATTAGAGCCAAGTAAGTATTTAAATTTATATAAAATTAATTTAAAAAAAAAACTATTTCTTGTAAAATTTTGTTTCACATAATTTCATTATATTTATTATAATTCATTTGCACAAAAAACAAAACCGAAAAAATAAATAAATAAAGCTGCACCAGTTAATAGTTTACAACAATTTCGTGTTATAACAAATGGCTTAGCCAAAGCAGATTTATCTGTAATTATAACAAGTCCATCTGGCAGTCGTATTAAAGCCCATGTTATACCAACAGCAGAAGGTTTTCTTGTTAATTTTACACCAACACAATTAGGTGAATATTTATTAAGTGTTTGTTTTGGTGGTACACCAATAACACCACGACCATTCCGATTACAATGTTTAACGGGCAGTGATTCAGCAAAAGTAACTGCTTATGGACCAGGTTTAGAACGTGGTATTGTTACACAACCAGCTGAATTTTTAATTGATACACGTGGTGCTGGACAAGGTGGTTTAGGTGTTACAGTTGAAGGACCATGTGAGGCAGCAATTAATTGTCGTGATAATGGTGATGGTACATGTAATGTTGCATATTTACCAACAGAAATTGGCGATTATACAATAAATATTACATTTAATGAGAATCATATAATGGGATCACCATTTCAAGCAATTATTTTACCACAACCAAATTTAAAGAATATTAAAGTATCTGGAATGGGAATACAACCTCATGGTATGAGGAAAATTAGTTTGGTTTGTTACTATTTTTCCATTTTTTTGTGTGCTGATTTTGCTACGCAAAAGAATGTGTACCCTTAATGTGAACTCGCTGCTAGGAAGCAAAATATAATGCTATTTATATTGAATCTCGCTGCTGTGTGTGTTAATCTGATCCTAGAATGGCTAATTATTTTTATTGTCTTTTTTGAAAACTTAAACCAGCTCGTGTGTTATAAAAAAAATTAATTTACCTTAAGGTTAATTTATTCTATAGATCCAAACCATTTAAAGAAAAGGTTGTTAAGACCACCATAATACTTTGGACGTATATATTTAGCTAATATTTGTAATAGCTCATTAATCATAACATATTTTGCATGTTGTTTTAATTAAATTAAACTACTAAAATGTATTAAATAAAATTGAATATAATCTGAATTTAAATTTTCTTTTTGTAATAATTAGGTGTAATTATGAATGCTGCAACAGATTTTCTCGTTGATATGACTAAAATTGGTAGTAATGTTGATACTAGTAAATTATCATGTTCAATATTTGATCCACGTGGTAATGTTTTACCAAGTAAAATTGTTACGGCCAAGGATGATGATATTTTCCGTATTATGTATACACCATTTGAAGCTGGTCGTCATACAATTGAATTATTTTATGATAATGTACCAGTACCTGGATCACCATTTGTTGTACATGTTAAGAGTGGTTGTGATCCAACACGTTGCAAAGCATATGGTCCTGGATTAGAGCGTGGTATAACAAATCAAATGAATAAATTTACTGTTGAAACAAAAGGTGCTGGTATTGGTGGTTTATCATTAGCAATTGAAGGACCAGCTGAAGCTAAAATGAGTTGTACTGATAATCGTGATGGTAGTTGTGACGTTGAATATATAGCTACTGAACCAGGTGATTATGATATAACAATACGTTTTGCTGATAAACATATACCTGGTTCACCATTTAAAGTTTTTGTTGATGAAAATGTTGAACCATCAAAAGTAAAAATATTTGGTCCAGGTATTGAACATGGTCAGGTACGTGAAGAAATACCAACATATTTTGATGTTGATGTATCAGAAGCTGGTCCTGGTAAAATTTCAGTACAATTAAATAATTCTGAAGGTGTAGCAATTGAAAATTGGCATGTTCAGGATAAAGGTGATGGAATATATGCTGTACATTATATACCACCAAAGGAAGGTTCAGTTTTAACATGTAATGTTAAATTTGCAGATGTTGAAGTACCATGCAGGTAATTAATATTTATTTCGTAAATACATTATGTAATTAATTGTTTAATGATTTATTGTATTTCCTTTTTTTGTTTTGTTTTTGCATTTAATTAGTCCATTTGTAATGACCGTATTTCCAAAATTCAATGAAAAACAAGTTAAAATTGAGGGTGATGTATCATCAAAAAAAGAATTACCAGCATCATTACCAGCTAAATTTCAAATTGATACAAAAAAAGCTGGTAAAGCTGATATAAATGTAACTATTAAAAATCCAAAAGGTAAACCATTAAAACCAAAAGTGGAAAAAATTGATGATGATTCATATAATGTATCATTTATACCTGATGAATGTGGTCCATATAATATAAGCATTAAATATGGTGGTAAAGATATTGATGGATCACCATTTATATTACATGCCCATCAAACTGGTGAAGCTAAAAAATGTAAATTTATTGATGAAACACCAAAAATACAACCATCTGGTAGTAAAAGTCGTTTAAGTGTTGATGCAAGAGATGCTGGGGATGGTGCAGTCACATGTAAAATAACGTCGAAAAATGGAACGTATGTATATATGTATATTTATTGTATAGAGTAAACATTTATCTTTAATTTGATTATGTTAAAATGATTTTATCTATTTAAAAATTTTTTTATATAATCCACAGTGATGTTGGAGAAATTGATGTGATTGAGAAAAATGGTGTCTTTGATATTTTTTATACACTTAATGATCCTGGTGAATATGATATCAATGTTAAATTTGGTGGACAAAATATACCAAATGGCTCCTTCTCAATTAAGGTAGATAAGTAAAATAATTCTAAAAATTTTTTTTTTGTTTAAACTAAGACGTTAATTTGAAAAAAAATGAGTAAAAATGAAAATCAAATGAAATTAGTAAACAAATCGTTGGTTATTTGTAAAATGAAAAATTAATAGAAATAATATCGTTAAAGAAAATAATTTTGTAATTGATTGAAATGATATATTTTTTTTAAATATAAACATATATATGTATTTATAATCTAATTAAGTTATAATAGCTAATATAATTATTATGTTTGGAATGGACACATTTAAATTATTTAAATACAAAACGAAAGAAACATAAAATATTCAAATTATTAAAACATAAATATATTATTTCTTTAAAATATTTAATATATAAATATTTAAAATATATAATTTAATTTTTTTTTTTTAAATCATGTTTAAGATTTGTGTACAAAATTACTTTAAACGAATGATAGTACAAAATAATTATTAATTACTTACTACAATGACATAAAAATTAAAATTCAAGAGTTACCTAAAATATATTTTTTAAATTTTCATCAGGCTAGAGATCGAAAAATTGGTATAGAGTTTATATAATATAATTGTGTAGCATATTACATATTTGTTAATCTATATTTTAATATGTAAACTACTTGTACAAATTTTGGCATAAATATTTATATTTAATGTCACAACATTGACTCTCAAGTCAAATACATTATCTCATTACGCATATTTGGTACTTTGTTTAACCTGATAGACTCTAATTATTATATGCATATATTAAATCAATCATGAATTCAATATTATACATTGAAGTTTTATATAGTGTAAAATATAATTTATTATTCTGTCTTTGATAGTAATTGGATAAAATTTTCACATCAAAACTTGTTGCATATAATTTTAAATAGAGTACATAGCAGAATAAATATTTGTCACCATGATATATATATATATATATATGTATATTGAAATTAAATTTGAAAATCTCCTTCAACGATGAAAGCTTTTGGAAAAATACTTTATGATATTTATTTTCTAATACCGTATTTAATGAAAATATTATTTAAAGGAAATTTTGTACACTTATCTTTTATCATAAAATTTATATTATATACTTACTTTATAATTTAAAATACTATTATAGTTTTTAGTTTATTTTAAGTTTATTTATTGGAAACAAAATTTTTACAATTTTTAATTTTTTTTTTTTTTTTGGTAATGGATTATAATAAAAACACAGAAAAACCTAAAGAAAAAAAAAACTATCAAATATTTTCATTTAGCATGAACTATTTTATTTATTTTTTTATTCTAAATATTTTTTGGCTATCAAAAACATTAAAATAACAAAATATTTTTATCTAAAAAAAAAATTTTTTTTTTCAAAATTAACACACTTTTTTTTTTGCGCTATTTATTAACACAAATTCTTATAGTAAAAAGCTATTTACTATTTTAAAAAAAATTGAATTTTAATATGACAATGTTAATTACATTTAAACTTTTAATTTTCACGCTTTCTAAAATACAAAAAAAAAGAAGAAATAATTTTGTTTTAAGCTTTATAATAATTTAACATTTAAGAAAATACATATATATGTATATTTAAATATATATACCATTGAATAAAATATCAGGAAAATGAATGTCAAATTATTTAAAATATTATAAAAATATAATTTTAAATATTTTGTTTACGATTTTTTTTCGAAAATGATACTTTATTCATGTACCAGGAAAAGTATTTTTGTTTTATAAGTTAGGCATAATTAGTTATATTTTTTTTTTCGATATTACGATAATTTATTTTTTTTTTTTGAAAAACTAATAAGCATCGATTTGTTTGAATAATATTGATTTTGGTTTATTTTAAAAGAAGCTTAATTTTTTTTTTTATAAAATAATTTTAATTTAAAAATAATTTTGTTTTTGTCTTCTTAAAAACAAATTAACAATATTGTATTAAATGGTTATGTATATAACAGATAAAAGGTAAGGATATGATTAATGATGAAATTATTAATTAAAAACATTTCGATGAATATTCAGAAAAATATTAAACTTTTTCGGATTATTCAATAAATATATGAATAATTAAACAAGTGGCCTTAATATTTCAACGTATTGCTTGATGAATTTTTTTATAAATAATTCAATAGTATATAAATACTTCCAAGATCTTCCGAGTATATAAATTGTCTGACAGAAAGCAAATATATATTATAAAATTCTTATAGTTCCTTTTCTTTTTGGCAAAGAATTTAATTATTATATATATCTCTCTGGATTTATCAATTTTTTTTGTACATACTTTGTTGCGACAAATTATTTTATTGTCAACACGGCTTGTCTCATCAATTTCATCACTTTTGCATCCATAATATTTTGTTTCATATATTAATTTTTTGTTGGCATAAATTTAAATTATTTTGTGAATATATTTTTATTTTGAAAACGTGCCTTATACACCTCGTGTCCACATACCTACTACTAAATAAAATTATCATTTTAAAAATAATTAAAAGCTGCCAAAAAATCCTACATTTATTTGTGTTGTTCAAATAATTAACTAAGAAAAAATTTTTTTTTATGATTTAATTTTCCGTTTTGTTGGTAAAATTGCAATTGGATGAAATTATGAATGAAAAATATTGGAAAATTTTAAGTCAAAATATTATAATTTATTCTAAATTCCAAATTAATAATAAAATTCTACTAAATACAAAAGTTATAAGAAAAGATTAGTCATTTTTGTAAATTAATTCTTAATAAAAGAGTCAAAAGACTAAAATTTACGTAAATAAATAAATATACATATAATATTCATATTATGTATATCAGATATTGGGAAATTGCCCGGAAAATATATATATGTACATATATCTTTTAAGTCATAAGATCCAAGAAGTCAAATGATGAGAATTATTATCATAAAGAACTTTTTTTTTTTATGATTTATGAATCAGAGAATGAATATTGTAAAAAAAGGAAAATGTAAACAAACATTTCCGGTATTCATGTAGTCAAGCATATTATACATAAAATATGTTTAATCTTTGTACATATCACTTAAAAAGAAATATGTACACAAAATTTTGTTTATTTCTAAAGTAACATAGATTCAACAAGTTAGTTAACATGGATTTTTGTAGATATTGATCAATCAATTTCTATACATATTTTATTGACGAGACGATAGTATATGTATAAGAAAAATTGGAAATTTATAGATATTGATCAATCAGCATTTTAGTTACAAATTTATTATATAGTACGGAAGTTATCAAATTTTATATTAAAACTCAATAAATCCTTCAGGAAATATGGGTTTAAAGAATAGAGTATTTATATTATATAAAAATCTATAAAATTTAAAATATATTTTCTTAAGTGATTGTTATAAATGTCAACAATCTTGAAATTTCTAGAATATTTAACAAATAAATATGAAATATATTGTAGTATATAAACAAGAATTATTTATAAACACAATCATGATAAAATATTTAAAGATTTACTTATTTCTTGCATTTTATATTTTTGAATTAAATTCAATATAATAATTTAAGTATATACACTTATGTTATGTATTTTCTACAAGTGATAACTTTATTTCAATAATTTACATATGTATATGTATATAATATATTTATATTTTCGTTCATTATAGATGAATTTTCTTCATAATTTTAATTTCTGCAAAATATGTGATGAACAAATTCATAGTTTGATTATTGCATTAAAAAATAATGTGTATGATTTATCTTCTTAAAATAATTAATACATATTTGTTTCATAATTTCATGTTTTTGGAATGTTCGTATAAATGATTTTCGATTAGTAAATAAACTACTTCGATTTGTATATTTTTCAAATAAAATAATACATTTAATTCGAAAATTATATAAAGCACTTCTAGAAATTTTAAAAAATAGTAGAAAAATATTTTAAAAATTAATAACAAAAATTTAATTTAGCAATTATTACGAAATTTTGTCCAATTTACAACCATACTTCTAAAGTTTTCTATTATTTTATCAATGTGGAATGTGTAAACAAATAATATTTCTTATAATTTTCAAACATAAATCCAATATTATAGTTTTTGTGAATTATATATGATTTTTTTCGGTTTGACTTTGAAATATGTTACAATTTGTTAATTGATATATAACCATAAATTTGACAAATAATGTCAAATAATAACCACAATATATAAATAAATATATTGTTCCTCTCTGTTAATGTCAATGTTAATAAATCAAAAAACTTAAAAAAGAAAAATATTTTTTATATATATAATTTTTAAATAGTTAATATCTCCAAGAATATAAATTTTTGTCAACATTTTCCTATTTTTAAATCAAAATAATATTATTTTTGCTTATTGTTTATTAAAAAGAAATAATCTATATAAATAAAAATATATAATATTTTTAATTCTTTTAAGAAAATTACGAAAATATAAAGCAAAACAATAACAAAAAAATTAATAATAAGGAAAAATTAAGAGTATATAAATTTTTCTTGTTCAATTATTAAATATTTTCTGAAATTAAATTATATTTTAATTTAAATTTAATAATACAATTTTCAAAATCGTTCAAGTTCAAGAATTTTTAATGCAACATTTAAATGATTTTTATGGTTCCGTAAAATGATTTGTTAAATAAAAATACGGACCATTTAATTTAAATAATTTGTGATCTGATATGATGTGCAAAGTATCTACAAACAAATATACATAATTATATATATGTATATTATATATTTTTCTTTCTGTTAGTATAAATTGATTCAATTGTTCAACTTGCGAGAAAATTTCGTAAAATTTTATATTTTTTATAATAACATAATAATTATTTTAAAATTATTTATAAAATAAATGAAATTCTTGATTCGGCATGTAAGAATTTCGTCCGTATTTTTAACTAATTATAGTTTTCAACAAATATACAATTTCAAACAATTGAAATAATAAACACTAATTTTTAAATAAATTATAATTCATTTAAAAAAAATCTTTAGACCATTTAATTTTATATAATTATAAATAAACATAATTAAATTTTACTTTTGAAAATTTATTTACTTTTGTACGTTTTCTATGGTGGAAAATCATTTAATTTTTCTTTTATTCCAAACTTTTTTTTCTATTCTTAAAATATTTTCATAAATGAACTAATTAAAAGTATGTTAATTACTCGTTTATTTAATATAATGTGTAATTAAAATTTTCTAATTTTACAGATAAATTTTAGTTCGTTAAATTTTAGATAAAATTTAAATATGATTTTTTTTTGTTGAAAATTTCTTACTTTTTCTAGACTAAGACCTAGACGGTAAAGGACTATTCGAATTAAACGTTTTTTTTTATGTTGTGTGATACATTATGGATGGCTAGTAATTTTCAAATACTTGAGGAAAATTTTAATAACAAAAAATAATACAATTTTTCGAATTTATCTGATTCTAAAAATGTTTAATACAATAATGAACAAACTCCTACATTTTAATTTTTATTCAAAATTACGTTTTTTTTTTCAAATTTTTGAAAAAATAAAATTTTTGAACAAAAAATATTTGAATATTGTTTTTTAGAATAATTAGAAAAATTAACATTATAATATCCTGGGGTTTGCTAATATTTTACATAGTTAATGTTATAATTTCATATGAGATTATTGCCTTTTTTCAAGAAATCTATGAAGAGTAAATATATACGAAATTCATTATTCAAGGAACAAGGTAACACATATATTGAAAGTTTATTACCTTCTTTTGTAATATGTTATTGAATTAAATTATTTAATTCTGTTTAGTTCTATTCTCATAATCATTCTAAAAAACACAAACTGACAAAATTTAATTAATCGACACATATTTTCCATAGAAATCTGCCAAAAAAAATTATAAATTTTTAATGTGGGGGTAAATAAAAATATATATGTACATATTTATCTTATATCTATCTATTCTATACATATATATTTGAGTGCGGTGACGATTTTATCATCTTCGGTGGTTGCGACTTAAGCATTCATGAGGATCGTAAAATGTTAATGAAAAATTGAATAGAAGACTTTTTATATTTTATCGTCTTCGGTATTTCACTTTCATAGATTAAGTAGGAGAGCTAATTTTAATATCTTTATATATAAAACATTATTACATACTTTTGCAAAAATATATGTTGAATATATATAAATTAATATGTGTTTATTTTTTCGATTAATTTTCACTTCCCCGCCAGATTTTTTTTTTTTTTTTGAGGAAAAACATCTAATAAACTATTTTTTTTTGTTGTTGAAATTTTGCACAGCTACAGGTCCACCTACCAGTCTCAGTCAGTCGTTGTGTTGAGTACCAGCAGCTACAATATTTTTTTTTTTGTAATATTTTTGAAAAAAATTCTTAAAAAGAAAAATTCTTAAAAAAAAAAGAAAATTAATCACTTTCAGATTTTTAATAAAAAGTTGATTTTTTCTTGTGCTGTTTTTTTTTTTTTGTGTTTCCGGGGATTTATGAAAGGTGAAAAAAAGGATTAATTTTCTTTATTCTTTTTTTTACAAAATTAAAGTGTCAAAATGAAATTTTTTTCTATTTTGTAAATAAAAATGAAAATCAGGATATTTCTAAAAATAAAACTAGGTCTTAGTTCCCATAAAAACTAGAAAAACTTTTATTTTGCACATATACTTAAGTAAAATTAACGCAGTGTACAAATTTTTTTATGATGCACTTTTTTTTTTTTTTTGAAATATATTTATATAAAAATGTTCTTTTGATGTTAGAAAAATGAATTAAATATGGAATTTAATCATAATTTCAATGAAAATTATTTAAAACATATTTTAAGTAAATAAATTAATTAATAACATCGTTAATTTTACTCGAGCATAGAAATTGCAGCTGTCCTTATGCTATGTTAAAAGAAAACTCATTTTTTTTTTTGGCTTTTTAAAAATTTCCACCCACCTGGAACAAGTGTCATTTGAAAATTATTTTTTTTTATTTAAATTCAAATTCTTCTTTCTCATCAGCCACAATAACCAGTGGTGTAATTAAGTAATCGGGCATTGGTCTAAATTCTAAATCATGTATTTCTATATAGGCAAAATTCTTTAAGATTAAAAAAAAAACTTATTAAATAAATATTCAACTAAAAATGATTATGAGGAAATTTTTTTATAAAAATATATTTTTCCTTATAAACAGTTTTGATTTATGTGAATTTTTAATGTAAACAATTCTGGAAAATTCTTTCATAATAATAAGAAGATGACCTCTCATTTATAGAACAATATAATATTTTATACAAACTAAATATTTATTATAGCTGGTCAATAAGAAACAGCTTTAATTTGAAATTTTTAATATTATTTTATATTAAATACATAAAAAGTTTTGAATAATTCGTTTATTTTTGTTTAGAAATTGAAAATGTAAAAATTTTTGACTAATTTGTTTTAATACTTTAATATACCAATTTATAAAATTTAAATATTTTATGTAATCAAAAGCTAAGAGCATAAAGAGCCAAATAAAATCTATGTATTAGAAATAAATTATTTCTGTTAAAGATTTTTCAAATGGTGTTGCCATTTTAAATCAACTCTTAACGGTAGAAAATTAGTCGCCATTTTGTTATTAAACTTTTTCATTTAAATATTTATGATTAAGTTTAAATTATTAAGCCAATCAGTGATTTGATATTTAGATATCTGTCATTTTACAAAACTGTATAATATTTTTAATAATAAAAATTTTCTATCACATTGATTTTTTCCATAACTTTTTGGAATTTTGTTTACATTTTCTAATTCAAATATAGTTTTAAAAATTTTTTTTTAGATATATATACTAATGGGAATATTATTGTGTAAAAGTAAAATTATATGCTTTAAAAAAATTGTACTAAACTATTTTCATGGTTTTCATTATAAAAACATATTATTATCTTCTAATATAAATTTTTCTTTATACTTTTTTTAATTTTAGACATATACCAATCGGAAAACATATTTTATGTTTTGAAGAATAAGAAAAAAAATAAAAACGCATGTGGGATTTTTTTTTTTCATAAGAATTTATATTTTTATATTAAAAAATTTATGTCACTTTGATGTTATTTTTTGTTTTTCATTTGATTTCTGTGGTACCAAAAAACTTTTGTGAAAATTCCACCTACTTATATAATGATATGCTATTGCGGCCGTTATATATGTATACATACATAATGTTCTTAAAAACATATTTTGTAGATTTCCTTTAAACATTAATTTAATTTATCTAATTTTAAAACATTAAAACAAGTTAGTATACATACATGAAAATAATATTCTAATTTTTTGCCTTTCTTTAATATCAAAAATTTCTTAGAAAATAAAAATCCCTATATAATTAATGTATTTAAGTACCTACTTTTACACAAGAACGTTTTATGTATACATCAGCAACAAAAATGAAATTAATTTAAATATTTACTTATTATATTATAATCTCCTTGGTACTAATTGCCACTATAACAAAACAAAAAATGAGGGAAAATTTAATGAAAAAAAAAGGAAAATAAAAATATAATGGTGGCCAAAATTGTTTTTATTTTTTAATTGAAATTAAATTATTTTTAAAGCTGAATTAATTAAATAATTATTACAGCACTAAAATTAAATTAAATTAAATTTTATGCTTAAAGAAATGAATATTAATTAAATTACCTATTCAACGATTATTTCGAATTAAATTACAATTCTATGTACATACATTTAATCATATCGCTAAGCTCTCAGAAATTCAATAAATTAAAATGATTATTTCAAATTTACTAAAAAAAATATTATTACATATTTAAATTATGAAATTGATTTTCCATTTCTTTTATTATATTTATTGAACGTGATTTTATTTTTACAGCATGAAATTCATTTAAAAATATAAGATAAATACAATAAAATAGAAATGAGCTAATAAAATTAATGATTTCTATAAACTGGAATTTTTTTTTTTGATGATGTAAATTTTAATTTCAATTTAGTTTTATTTATTTTATTATCTTAAAAATAATAAGTAATATTTTTAATTTCATTTCAACTCTAACTTCTTAAATTTCTATACATAAACCATAAAAATGATATAAGTGCAAAAAAAATTAATTATAATTTTCTTGGCACAATTAATAAAATATTTTGACTTGTTCTACTATAAAAGAAAAGTTAAAGAATATAAATCATTTATATATATGTATCATCCAAAATGATTCACATAATAAAATTTAATGGTTGAATCGTTGTATATAATAGTTTATGTGACAAATAAAGAATTTAATAGACAGAGATTTTTTTTACATCTTCAAAAATCTTCAAAATAACGAAAATTAGGTTTTTGTTTTTTTTTTGGGGATTTATGTATTTTATGAAAATCACGTACATATCTTTAAAATAATGACATCAAATTTTTAAGTTTAAATTTTTCAAATTTAAACTAATATTTTGTGATTTATAGTAAATATGTTTGGCGTAAGTTCTACTAAATGTTAAGATGTGAAGTTGTAAATGAATTTGCAAACGTTAATATATCCTTTTATTAAAGTATAATGTAATATTTTGTTAATGGTTTTGTTAATAGTTACATTGATTTGAACCAATTTGATATGTATGAGTCCTTACTGATGATCTTTGTTAAATTTATTTAATAATTTTGATTTAACTCAATAAGTTCTCTTTGAACTATTTGAATTGGGTATAATAAATGTTTCTATTTTTATTTACATAATAATATTTAATTGCACGTTCGAAGTTTATAGAAACACAAAATTTTATATTGTCAGGAAAATTTCAATTTAACGAATCATTAATAAATTAAAAAATATTTCATATGTCATTTGTACATATACAATAAATATATAATAAAATTTAATATAATAAGATTATAAATTTATTTATTTAATTTTAAAATGTACTTTTCATGCACAAATCACTACAAGGTGGTAAAGTGCATAATTGTTATACACAAAATTATTGTTCGAACATAAACAACATCATGAAATAATTCATTAAAAATTAAAGTATAGCAGCTCCTCATCATAAAATAAATTGCACTATATAAGTTTTACAATGTAACTATATTTTTCCTTGCCATTTTTTAATCGCCACTCATTTAAAATCTTCTTGTAGTTTATATGAATTTTGCCTCGTTCAAATGTATAATATAATATTATGTTGTTAATTTATGGTATGTAGGATTTTTATGTCCATATAGTAAGTGAAAATTAATTGACATATTGCAATAATAATTGTATACAAGTTGAAATAATATTTACACAATGTTTAACATATTTGATGATAGAAGCTTAATTGTTATTCATTTATTTAATAGATTTTTGTAATAAATATTTTTTATGTTAAATTGAATTTAAAATTAATTTTATTTTGAAAAAAATTTCAAAATTAATTTTTTATTATATTTTTAGGCTGTTGAAGAAAGTGTAAAAGAATTTTCAAGTAGTACACTCTCAAAAACATATATTCAAGAATCAACAGAAATTGTTGAAAAATTAACAACTGAATTACTACAGGTAAATTAATGTCAAAATAATAATTATGTGTAATAATTTTAATTTTGAATATTTTAACATTGTAATTATTATAGGCTGAACAAATTCATAGTAATTTAAACGGAAAAGTTGAGAGCGGAAAATTCAGAACATTCGGATTAAATAGAATACCATTAACAAGTACTGGAGGAAGAGTTACAGGTTAGATTATTTATTAACATTTGAATTTATAATTAAGCTTATTAGTCATTTAATGATTAAATTAATTATCATTATCAATTTATCTTCTTTTTCAATTTGATTAAATTGACATTATTATTTAAAATTTTAAAGGAAAATTCGGTTTTTCGAATTTAATATACCAAAATACAACTTAACATTTTCTTATTGCAAATTATTTAATTTTATTTCTTAGAACTACTTTAGTGAATAGTCAATAAGACTTACTATTTTTTAAATTGTCCTTTAAAACATTTAAAAGTTGAGTATTTACAATTATAGAAAAAGTAATTTGGATTTGTCATTTTCAAATACTATTTAACAATTTGTTGCCAGGACGTCCATTAAAAATGTTATTAAAATATATTTAGTTCTTTTATAGATATAAATCGAATTTCCAACTTATAAGTTAAATAAAGCTGTCAATACATTTTCCCTTGAAATCACATGTCCTTAAAAAAATATTTAGAAATGTCAAATAAAGTTGGAAATTCGATTTATAACTATAAAAGAACTCAATATATTTTAATAACAATTTTAATGGACGTCCTGGCAAAAAATTGTTAAATAGTATTTGAAAATAACAAATCTAAATTACTTTTATATGTGGAAAAGTTATAACTGCAAAAACTATAAAGTAAATTTTTATTTTTAAAAAATTTTAAATTAAAATTTTTTTTTTTAAATAAAAATTAATAAAAATAATCAAAAAATAACTAAATAATATTGTTATATGCCGGAATGAATATCTTTTGTAAGCTAATTTTCTCAAAATACAAAACTGTTCGGTTGATTTGAAATTTACTGTCAAATACAATAGTTTTGCAAAAAAAATTGTTTTGCTGTTTTTTAATACATTAAATTTAAATAATATTTCAAAAAAAAAAATTACTTTTATATTTATGTTCATTAAAGAAATGAATACACAATTTTTTTTTAATAATTTTAATTTTTTCCTCAAATAATTAACACAAAGAACAATTTCTTTCTGTCATCAATCTTCTTTCTACATTTCCTTATATTCTCTGTAAAATAAAAAAATATTTAAAATTTGATCTAACAGGGAACAACAAAAATAATAATACATAAAACAAATACATAATTCAAAAATAAAGAACAAACATTCAAATCCTTATTGATTTGTATACTCATAAGTATCTATAAAAAATTATTTTTTTTTTGCTCATTAAACATAAAACATTCCAAACAAGGTCATTTGATATTAAAAATGAAGAAAATATAACTACAAAAAAAAAAAAAAACAACCCCAAAATAATAATAAATATTTTCCATTAAAAAGTATTTTTTCAAACAATAATTTTCTGTCATCAAAATACAACTGGGCTTTGAATTATAATATGTGTGGTATCCCAGTATCCTTACATTTATAGATTTTTTTAACCAAAATATTTTTACATAAAAAAAAGGACTTTTTTGTTGTTGTTGTTGTTTTGTTTATGGGTGACACACATAAATTTTGAGTGAAACCCCTTAAAATAAATGAAAAAAAAAATTGCTTCTCAATCATTTTTATATATTTTTTTGTTTGTTGTTGGTTCAAAAGGACTAAAAAAAAAAATGATGGAAGAAAATATATTTTACAAGACTTGTGTAATAAATTTTATGGAACTTGAAATGGTAAAGAAATATTGTAAAATCATATATTTACTCAAAGGAATTTTTTTTTTTCAAAAAAAAAAATTATATATATTTTTTTTGAAAAACAAAAGAGAAAATTGTTGCCAGAATAACAAAAGAAGCGTGGCTGTAAAATGTAGTATATTTTTTTTTTGTCAACTGATTTCTTATTCCTAAAACATAAATAAAATAAATATATAATTTATTTTATATTTATTTTGATTGTTACGTTTTGTGTAGAATCTCCACAAAGCTATTATACAAAGAGTCATACTAAAGTTCAACCATGCATGTTTAAGTTAAACGTTAACTTGTCAACTAAGTCAAAATAAAAATTGTATATATATATATTTTTTTTTAAATATTTACATCATAAATAGTATCTATATATAATATATTTATATTTATGTTGTGGCACACTAAAAAACAAAATTAACAATAAATCACAATTATATTTTATTTTCATTTATTTATGTATATTTTCCGTTTCACATATCTTTTTGTTTGTTTTTGCGAGATTTACAAGATATTTTTATTTGGTGTTGTTTTTTTTTTTGGAAAGAATTTATGTAGGTAAAAGTTGGTGTCAAAAGATTTTTTGGCATTATACAATTTTTTTTTTTCGTTGGTGGTTTTTAATTTTATAACATTTTTTTCAAGTAGAATGCAATTTAAGTTGTCCCATTATGGAGGACTCATAAGATTTATAAACAAAAGCAGATTTCGATATTTTTGATTATTAAATAAATAAGTGAAAAACTATGTTACCAAAATCTATAGAGAATAATGATAAATTTTTATTTAAATTTAATGGGAAAAGTTAAGTAAATTTTTTTGGGGAAAAAATATTCAAGAAAATATTAAAAAAATTTTTATGTAGTT
This sequence comes from Empis stercorea, assembly GCA_949752835.1. Classification (NCBI taxonomy): domain Eukaryota; kingdom Metazoa; phylum Arthropoda; class Insecta; order Diptera; family Empididae; genus Empis; species Empis stercorea. Next base: position 60,647,230 of record OX457086.1, on the reverse strand, counting down.
TATATAAATATTTATAGTTGATTTGGTTTAGTTTTTATTGATATTAAAATTTATTTCATTGAACCAATTACGAATAATTATAATTTTATTATAGATGCATAATTAATCATTAAAAGAGATGTGTAAATAATTATATGTACCCATAAATCTTTTGAATTAAACATAAATATTATATAGTTAAGACCAAAAAAAAAAACTAAACAAATTATTTTAATATCACAATAATTTCAACAATTTTTAGATTAATAATAATTTAATTATTTTGAAATGAATAACTGAATATACTTAATCATAATATAAAATCATAATACAAATTTTAAGATGAACAAATCTTTTTTATCGTTATTTTTTTTTTTTTAAATTGCAATATTTAAATCATAAATTTTATTATTTGAATTTAAAGTATGTATTACTGTCGTTTGAAACATATTTAATACCTTTGATATAATTAGATCATTTTAAAATAAAAGTTTTGGTATACAAATTCTTTAAAACATATTTTTACTTAAATATATTATGGAATTTTTAAAATACATTGATGACCTTTTCGTTTTTATATATGGAACATTATATCGACAATTCCCAAATCGAATTATATATACTTTTAGACAAACTCATTATTTAGCATGACTACTTATACTTATATCATTATAAATTCTAAATGATTTCAAAGTATTTTAATAAAATATTATAAATATTTAAATAAAAAAGATTTTAATCGATAATAAAATTATAATTTATAACATGCTATAAAAAATATAGAAAAAAGTTATAATATTTTTCCCTTTAAATTTTATATATATATATGTATATTAATTTGTCTTTGGCTGACGTGGAAATGAAATAACATTTTTCTTAAACATAAATCTAATATATAATTTTTCATAAATTTTACATATATTTCAATTATATATTGAAATATTGTAAATTGATTTAAAATATATATAAAATTTATGTTTTGGTTATTTATAAACTCATTTTTCCAAGGGGCCTAGAGAAAAAAATATTTTCTATATAAAATTCAAAATTTTATAATTTTCGATTAATATAATATAACATAATATATTTTTAATTTTGTCAGTGGACCAGATCAATATTAATTTTGTTGTTGTTAATAAATTGATGGCACCATAAGTTTAACTGAAATAGAAATAATTTTGATTCAGTTACTAACTAGAAAATTTGATTTAAAATTAAATATTTTTTTATGTAAAATTCATTAATAATTTATCAATTATATATTTTTTTTTTTAATATTTTAATGAGACTTTTGATCTTATTAATTAGGTAAAATATGTAAAACTTGAAATCTGCATTAGTTGGTATAGAGAAAGAAAAATTTCTTACCAAATTTACCTTAATAATATAAAAAGTAAATTAACATTTTGTCTCGCATCTATACAGTTTTTCATGTTGTATATTTTAAAATAAATAAAATTTGTTTCTGAATATGGATCCCTTATGGTTATTCTAAGATGATGTTCAGTTTTTAATGTAAATCGTGACTTGTGAAATTTCACTTCCACACCAAAGAGTTCATTTTGTCAAACATTACCAATAAATTTTGACATACTATCTCGATGATATAAATAGATCAAAATATGTCAAAAAGGACTAATATCTTTTAATGTTGATTATTTTTGTTTGACTTACTAAAAACATTTGTTCATTTATATGAATATTTTTGGTGGCTTTTTTACATGAAATATTTTATACAAAATTTTTCTTTAAAAATAATTTTTTAGACTACCTACTAAAGTGGCTAACAAATTATAGAAATATTGGAACTTTCTAGTATAAGTAGATTTATAAATCTATATAAAATATTTTATGCAGCAAAATATTAATTTAATTTTGTTTTTTTGAAAATTTTATTAATAGATTATCAAAAATAAAAAATATGTAATTTAGAAAAAAAAAGAAATCTATTCAAAAAATAAACATGAATCTTTAAATTAAGGGGTCTGTTGACTTGAAAATTTTGTGACTGCGACGAAAATTTATAATGTAGTTTAGAAATTTTGAAAAATATAATAATCAAATAATCCTATTCAATGATCTTGCGCTATTTAATACTAGTTATTAACATTCAAAATTAACATTCAAAATCAATTCGAATTATTACAAAAAGAAGATGATTAAATATTGTAGAACACTATGATTAGGTTTAAGAATATGCTAATGGTTCGAGTATTTAATATAAATATTATTATTTATTTTCAACAACTTTAAAAATAAATTTGGTCTTTTTAATTATGTTTTATATTTAAAAAAATATACAAAACAAAATAAATAAAATTTTTCTTAAAAATAATTTTTAAATAGTTTAGCTTTAGATTATGCACTTATGATATTTGTCGGTTTTTGAAGGCTTTTGAATCTGAATTAAATTTATTAATTCGAATTTATTAGAAATAATTAATTGTTCGTGTGGATAAATCACAATAAAAAAAAAACGATTTTAAAATTTAATATTTAAATATTTATTAGCATGTAATTTTAATCAGCTAATAATTTCTTTTTTATATTTCTGAATTTTTTTTATGTATATAAATCTTATAATTAATAAAAATTGATCAATATTTTTTTTTTTGTATTTTCATTTGAAAATAAAAATAAATTTTGATAAATTATTTCGAAATTATCTTAAAATTATATTTTTTGGGGATAAAAAACGATCCCTGCTACACTTTAAAATTTTGTTTTTACCTATAAATTTATGTCAAATAAATTTTATAATTTTATATCGTCGATAATTTCATGCACAGAAAAAAATTATTATGAAAAAATATAATTTAAAAAAAAATTTATCTATCTAAGAAAAAAAACTAAAAAAAAAAAAAAAATTCAAATAAAAATCTGCTAAAATACAAAATATTTCTCATAATTTTATATATGATTTTGTATGATGATCTACATATTATGATCTTTTTTTGGATATTTATTACGATTATGATTGGAGGAGGAGAGAGAAAAACCACTAAAAGAAAATATTTGAAATTTCAATAAAGAAAAAAATAATGTATTTATATATATATATATATATGTTTGTATATATATATTTTTGAAATATATTTGATGAGTCGTTGGTGGTGGTGATTCTGTTATATTGGTTTTTTTGCTTATCCCAGCTAAATTGGCCCATCAAAAGAATATTAAAGGTGGTGATGCCGCATCAGATCACCAAATTCTATTAAATTGAAAAAAAAAAAGAGATTTTCGTATTTTTTTTTTTTATTTGATATTTTGGAGATGGGCAAGATCAGCACTTGAAATCGGTTAGCGAGAACGTTGGGACATTCATATTTTCGGGATTCATTTTAATTTTGCTTTTATAATATACATAGACTAAAAATTTTGTTTTTTTCTAATTAAGTTTTAATATTTATAACGATTAATCGTTGTATTTTTGTTTTGTATTTTGTTTTTGGTGCGAAATAAAAAAATAAAATAATAAATTTAATTTAATAAATATTAAAAAATAAATAAAAATTAAATAAAAACGAAAGATTAATAGAAAAAAAAAATATTGAAAATAAAAAATTAATTAATTAATTAATAGAAAAAAAAATTATTATATTTGTTTGAATAAATTTTTATTGTTGAAATAATGTTTTGGTTACCACAAGAACGAGAAGCACCAGAACCAACATGGGAAGAATATTCATTATTTTATCGTGATTTTAATCGTAATGTTACATTATCTGAATATGATAAATATGAAAAAACATCAATTTATAGTTATGAAAAACCAATTAAACAAAATGATAATACATTGGGAAGAGATTATAATCCAATGAATTTTATAACAACATTTTATATTAGAACACATCAAGGTATAAAAAATTACAAAATTTACAATTTATCTACATAAATTTCAATTACTAATTAATTTAATTATTAATTCTGAAATTATACAATAAAGTAAATTAAAAATTATCCATTAAATAAAATTTATTTTTTAAATTTCGTTAATATTAATTTTTTAATTTTAATTTCAATTAATTTTCTTATTAAAATTTTAAAATTAAAAAATTTTTTTTTTGTTGTTGAAATTATTCATATTTAAAATATGTGAAAAAAAATTTAATACTTGATATCCTCTGTATTTCAAAATTTAATAAGAATCTATAAATAAAACATATTTTTTTGTTAGAAATGTTAAAAAACTAATTAAAATCTTTTTTTATATTAATGAATTGGATTATTTCATAAGACATTTATATTTAAAAGAAAATTAGGGAATATTTGTGTTCTTTTGCATTTTTTTTTTGTATTCTGTCATTTTTGTGTTTAAATAAATTATAAATTAAAATTTTCGCTAAATTTATTTTTTTTTAAATGAAAATTTTTTGGACAATTTTTTTATATATCACAAAAAAAATTATATTATATTTTATAAGGAGGATTTTATATCAAATTTAAGTTAAATATGGTTAGAAAGATAGCTATTAATATAGATCAAATGTATTTTAATTAAATTATATTTATTGAATATTTATTTATAATTGTATTTGTCTAGCCTTAAATTGTATTTCTACTTTTTCATCAAAACTTTTTTTTTTTTTTGGATTTATTCTCCAAAATTAATGTGGAAGCCATAATTAAGTAGAGGGGAAAATCATCCTGATTGTATTAGTCTATCTAAACTTTCATCTTAATTTTTTTTTTAATCAATATTTCTTCGAAGGCTTCACTAAATTCATGTTCATGTTATAATAAATTTGAAATAAAATAGAGTTAATTATAGAGGGGAAATCTTTCTTTAATCTATGCTATATTTGGTTAGCATAAAATAGTAAATAAACCTGTCATGTAAAACTTTTTATATAAGCGCTAATACACGTATACTTTTACTTGATATACATAACTACCTATAAGTATGATTAGTTTTTTAATATATATACTAATAAATTTTTGAATATGCTATTTTAATTTAATTGATTAATCATTATCAATTTTTCTACCACTACCAAATTTTTGCTACCAAAAAAAATACCACAATTTCAACAAATCGGAATTAAATAAAAAAAATATTCGAAAATATATTTTTTTTTTTATTTTTCATTTCTCCCACCATGGAATATAATTTTTTTTTTTTTTTTAAATATTGGAAATTGGAGTCCCTAGATCTGGATTTATATAATTTTTTTTAGTATATTATTAGTAAAAACATAAATTGAAGTTGTATACTCTAACATTAATAAAAAAATAATTTTTTTTTATAAAAATTATTATATAGTTAAAACTTATTAATTATAAATATTTTGCCAATATATTAATTTGTAGTCAATTGCTAGCACCCACGATTATAAGATGTTCAAAAAAAAGAAAATATCGGAAAAAATGTTTCGCTTTAGAGGCAAAAGTAAGCAAAGAGTGTTAAACATTAATCACAAAAATATATATAAAATGTCAGGGAAAAATTTAATTAAAAATTATAAATTTACATTTAGCTAAGAGGTTTTAATTTGTTTTTTTTTTACATAAATATTTTTTTTTTAATGTATAATTTGAAAAATTACAAAGTTTTGACGCCAATAAAATCTGCGGTCAGACGAGAAAAATCAAATGCAATATTTAAAAAAAAATTTGTGCTTGAGGGAAATTATTTATGATTAAATTATAACATATGTTTTGATTAATTACAATTTTTTTTTTTTTGAGGATAGAGAAATCAATGTTGCGTTGCGTATTAAAAAAATATTTTATATAAATTATTTTGAATAAAATGAAATTAAAAATGATTATTTGACCGGAAATAATATACGCAAAAATTTATTTTACAATAATTGAATAATGTATTTTTGAATAATTTATTTATTCATTAAATTTGCATAATTTACATTTTTGTTATGAGACATATTTTGCATTATTTCGAAAAAAAAAGGATATTTTACTACCAATTTGTGTGAAGAATTTTCGATTTTATGACAGTGCTAAGTTAAACAAAATGTTGCCCTAAATTTTTATTTGAAATAAAACAATTCTGCAGAAATTTGTCTTAAAAAATTTGTTATCGATCTACTAAAGTAATGTGTTAAATTAAGAAATATTTAAGGTAAATAATTTCACGAATATCATTTTTATGCTACTAGTTTGTCCAATCAAAAATATATATTAAAAAAATACAAAATATTAAGACAACTATAAAAATATTCCAAAAATTTGTAATATGGTTATGGTAATATTACATATTAAAATGGCGTATAATTTATATTTTATATTACAAACTTTCCAATTATTTTATCTATAAATAATTTAATATTAATTTCTTTATGTGAATTATAAGTTTCACTCAATTCCACATCACACAAAATATTACTTTTTTTTTGTCACAATTTTATATTTTTTTGAGTTTCTACTTTGACAATTTAATAATAAAATTAAAAGCTCAATTAATTTAATAATTATTTTTATTAATAATTATTATTATAAATTTTATAATAATTTTTAATTTTATATACTCGTAGTATATAAATTATTTAAGTTGTATGAACGGACAATGAAATTAAATTATAATTTTAAACAGAAAAAAATTCTCAAGAAAAAAAAAAATCCAAAAAAGTTTTTTACAACATTTTTTTTTCTCTTTTAAACAACATAAAATTTACATTTCAAAATTTTTTTATTAATGATTTTATATATACAAAATTTTTTTTTTTTTTTAAAAGGATCATTAAAATTTATTTGACATTTACCATGGATATTTCATATTTTATATTGTTGATGTTTTTGTTGTATGTACTTAAATCTTTCTATCTTAAAAAAAAAAAAACATAAATAAATTAAAATTAAGAAAAAAATATTTAAGGTGTTTTTTTTTAATGTTGGCACATTTCTTTTTATTTACTAGTTCTTCTTGTTTTATGTATTTCGCATAGTGTATTTGCGATTAATTAATATGAATCATTTTGTTTTTTTTATACATTTTGTGTCTCAAAAAGAAAAACATAAATTCTTTTAAATTATAAAGAAAAAAAAACTTAATTTTTTATAATAAATTTTTTTAAAGATAAACTTCCTTATATTTTTCAAGAAAAAAAACTAACAAATTAACGCCAACATTTTTTTTGAAAGTGAAATTATTCATTTCGTATATATATGTATGTATAAATAAATAAATAAATATACGTTTCAAAATACCAAAAAATAAAAAATAATTTTCAATTTATAATTTTCAATTTTATAATTTTCGATAATAATTTTTCGAAAATTTAAATTTAATTTTTTTTTTCTTTATAATTTTAGAAAAATATTCATGCTTAAAATATTTGATGAAGAACTTCTTCCATTAAAAAAATATATCACATTTTTTTTCTTCACGCAACAATCATTCATAATAATGGCAAAGTTTTTGGAGATTTTAATTATAATTTAATTATTATGTTCCAAACACGATTTTGAAAAAAAAAATTATAATTTCCTGTAATTATTTACATTGTTGATGGACAATAACAAAGAAAAAATAATTGATTGATTGATTAATATACATTTAGTTGGGAAATTTACTCTTTTTGTTGGTTTTAAGCAGAAAATAAAATGAAAATTTTAATATACATATTTTAAATTTATGTAAACAATCATAATTTTTTTCAATTGACTTTCAATTTCAAGGTACACTAATAATTATGTTTTTGTTTATATATTTTTTAAATATTTATGTAATTTTTTTGTTTAAAGTTAAGTGAAATCTGAAATCTGCTTAGTTCTGTTCCATTTATTGAAATTGTTTACTCAGAAATACTCGCAACTACTTAATAGTATAAATTATGCAAAGGATTACGAAAATGGTTTTTTTTTTGAATTTTTAGAAATATTTACATTTCTTATCCTTTGACTATCAGTTTGATCAGGATTAATGAGCTATTTGAGAATTACTTAATTAATTTATTTATACCAAATTGAACCAAACTGAATTAAACATAAATTTCATTTGCTTTGAGATTGTGGTTTGTAAGGTATTAAGTAAAAGCTAACTAAATAAAAGGTAGTTCTATAATTATGCATATAAATCACAATTTTGCCATTAAAAACAACAAAATAATTGAAAAGTAAATATAGTAATATTAAGAAATCAAAATTGGCGCAAAAGCTTTTATTTATTTATTCAATTATGTACAATGAAATTTTCTATTCTGATATTACGAAATTATAAAATAAACAAAATTCACATCCATAAAAAATCATTTAAAATGTTTAAATAAATAGTATACATAACATATGATACTACAACAAATTCAGGAAATTAAAATTAAAGCCGAAAAAAAGATTGAAAATCAAAATAATTTTTTTTTAAAAAAAACAACATATAATAAAATTAATATATTTATTTTTCTATCCATTACAAGTCTAATAAATGAACAAAATCATTACAACAAATTCTCTAAAAGTAATTTTATAAAAAAATACATACTCTTATAATCAAATTAATATACATATGTATATGTATGAGTATACATTTTACCCAGTTTAAGAACAATTTTCCAATATCTTAAAAAAAAAATTAATAAAAATTATCTGAGCTCTTTAAAATTTCAATTTTTATTAACTTTAATTTGTACGCAAATAATTTTTTTTTTTAAATAAAAATCTCATCAAAACCACCAAGAGAAAACACATCTGTTTCCTATTAAAACAAAAAAAGAAGAAAAATCAAAAATAAATTCTTTTAGAAGAATTTTCCGAATTTTCTACCAAATTTTCTTCAATTTTCTTCTTAAATCTATTTTATAAGAAAAATAAAATTAAATTCCAAATTTTATAATTTTTATATATAGCTGAAGTGAAAATGCCAAGTGGAAAAGTCGATAAACCTGTTATTGAGGACAATCGTGATGGTACTGTATCTATTAAATATGATCCTAAAGAAGAAGGTACTCATGAATTACAAGTAAAATATAATGGAGAAAATGTCCAAGGTACATTATAATAAAATAAAATCATGTGAAAAAAAAAAATTAAATTTTCACTTTTATTGTTTATTTTGGTTAATGGGAAAATTTATACGATATTTATATTTTTTATTTTTTATAGGATCTCCATTTAAATTTCATGTTGATTCAATTGCTTCCGGTTATGTGACAGCATATGGACCTGGTTTAACTTATGGTGTTAGCGGCGAACCAGCTCAATTTTCAATTTCAACAAAAGGTGCTGGTGCTGGTGGATTATCATTAGCTGTTGAAGGACCAAGCAAAGCTGATGTAAATAATTGAAATAAAGAAAAATCTTTTTTTTTATAGAATTTAATTTAAAAATTTTTTGACTTTTTTATTTTAATACAACAACAGATTTCTTATCATGACAACAAAGATGGAACTGTTACTGTTAATTATTTACCAACAGCTCCTGGTGAATATAAAATTTCTGTACGTTTTGGTGATAAGAACATCAAAGGTTCACCATTTGCAGCTAAAATAACTGGTGAAGGACGTAAACGTAATCAAATTTCTGTTGGTACAACATCAGAAATTACTTTCCCTGGTAAAATTGCTGATGATGATTTACGCGCATTAAATGCTTCAATTCAGGTTGGTTTTTTTTCTTTGTGTTTTGTTATTTTCTTCTTATTTTGAATGTATAAATGGGGGTATAAGGTAGATAAGAAAAAATAATAAAAAAAAGTTTTTGGATAATTTATGCATTACAAGAAAAAAAAAGAAAAAAAAGGACAAATTTTTTAACAGCCGACAAAATTTAAGTAATATATTTTTGTGGAGAATTTATTTATTAGGGAAGAGAGAAAAATGTTGTTAAGTTAATAATATGAATCCTGAATAACAAATTCGTTTATTATCCTACATAAAAAATAAACCTGAAATAAATTAAATTATATTTCACAAATTTTTTTATCTTCTCTTTATTAGACTCCAACTGGTTTGGAGGAACCATGTTTCTTAAAAAGAATGCCAACTGGTAATATTGGTATTTCATTTACCCCGCGTGAAACTGGTGAACATCAAGTATCTGTTAAACGTATGGGTAAACATATTGCAAATTCACCATTTAAAGTGAATGTAGCCGAACGTGAGGTAAATTTTTTAATATTAAAAATAAATTATCTGTATAAAATGTACATTTTCATTAAAATTCCATAAAATATAAATTATTAGGTCGGTGATGCAAAGAAAGTTAAAGTTAGTGGAACTGGTTTAAAAGAAGGTAAAACCAATATTGAAAATCAATTTAATGTTGATACCCGTAATGCTGGCTATGGTGGTTTATCATTTTCAATTGAAGGACCAAGTAAAGCAGAAATTTTATGTAATGATAAAGATGATGGTACATTAAGTATATCATATAAACCAACTGAACCCGGTTATTATATTATAAATTTACGTTTTGCTGATCATCATGTTGAAGGATCACCATTTACTGTAAAAGTAACTGGTGAAGGTTCCAATCGTCAACGTGAAAAAATACAACGTCAACGTGAACCAGTACCATTAACTGAAGTTGGCAGTCAATGTAAATTAACATTTAAAATGCCTGGTATAACATCTTTTGATTTAGCTGCTTGTGTAACATCACCCAGTAATATTACCGAAGATGCTGAAATACAAGAAGTTGAGGATGGTTTATATGCTGTTAATTTTGTACCAAAAGAATTAGGTGTACATACTGTTTCAGTACGTTATAAGGACATGCATATACCTGGATCACCATTCCAATTTACTGTTGGTCCATTACGTGATTTCGGTGCACATTTAGTTAAAGCTGGTGGTTTTGGTTTAGAACGTGGTGAAGTTGGTGTACCATCAGAATTTAATGTTTGGACACGAGAAGGTGGTGGTGGCTCATTAGCTATATCAGTTGAAGGTCCTAGTAAAGCTGATATTCAATTTAAAGATCGTAAAGATGGTTCATGTAATGTATCATATACTGTTACAGAACCAGGTGAATATCGTATTGGTATGAAATTCAATGATCGTCATATACCAGATTCACCATTCAAAGTTTATATATCACCAGCGGTTGGTGATGCACATAAATTAGAAGTACAACAATTTCCACAAGGTGCTATACAAGCTGATGCACCATCACAATTTTTGGTACGTAAAAATGGTGCTAAAGGTGAATTAGATGCAAAAATTGTGGCACCATCTGGTACAGAAGATGATTGTTTCAATCAATTAGTTGATCCAGAAATGTATTCAGTACGATTTTATCCACGTGAAAATGGCATTCATGCTATACATGTTAAATTTAATGGTGTTCATATCCCTGGTTCACCTTATCGTATTAAAGTTGGCAAAGATGTTGCTGATCCAGCTGCTGTACATGCAAGTGGTACTGGTTTAGAAGATATTAAAACTGGTCATAAAGCTGATTTTATTATAAATACATGTAATTCGGGACATGGTTCATTAGCTGTAACTATTGATGGACCATCTAAAGTTGCTATGGATTGTACTGAAGTTGAAGAAGGTTATAAGGTTAGATATACACCATTATTACCAGGCGATTATTATGCATCAATTAAATATAATAATATGCATATTGTTGGTTCACCATTTAAAATTATATGTCGAGGTTAATATTATAATATAAATAATTAATATAAATAAATATAATAAAAATTATGTATATTAATTATATTAGGTGAGAAATTGGCCGATGAAGGATCTCAAGAAACATCAACTGTTATTGTTGAAACGGTATCGAAAGTTGCTAAGGGTGGTAAAAATATTGGTGTTCATATGCCTAAATTTAAATCAGATGCTTCCAAAGTTCAATCAAAAGGTATGGGTCTTAAAAAAGCATATTTAGGCAAACAGAATCAATTTACAGTCAATGCATCTGAAGCTGGTATGTTAACAGAAAATTTATAGAGAAATGTCTTCTTTTATTATTATTATTTTTTTTCCCATCTTCATTGCTTTAGGTAACAATATATTATACCTTGGTATGTATGGACCAAAAGGACCTTGTGAAGAAGTCTTTATTAAACATACTGGACGCAATAATTATGCTATTAATTATTTGGTACGTGATCGTGGTGATTATATTCTAATAGTTAAATGGGGTGATGATCATATTCCTGGATCACCATTTAAAATTGATGTTTAAGAAAAAAAAAAAATGAAAATCAATTTTGAAAAAAAGAAAATTCTTATTATTTTTTTTTATTTTGTTTTTTTTTTTTTTTTAAATATTTTTGTGGTTTTTATTACCTTACATTAAATTTGCTATAAATAACGACAAAAAAAGAATTAAATTAATTTTATAGCAATTTTTAAATCTGTTATTAAAAATTTTTTGCGAAAATATTTAATGCAATATTTGTATATAAATATATTACAAAAAAAAAAATCTTTAATTTGAATCTTTGAAAAAAAAGTTAAAAAAAAAATGTCCTTAAAAATTTGCCATTTACAAATTATTTAAAAGAAATTAATGCTTTCCGATTTATATAGTTTTTATTTTATATATATATATATATAATTTTTTTCTTTTTAAAATTTGTTAATTTTAAATTTTATAATTTTTTTTTTTATTATTACTTTTTATTATGATTTATTATTATTATTATTTTTTATCGAAATATTATTAATATTATTATTATTATTATTAAAAATTAAAAAAAAAAATATTTTAAAATTTCAAATTTATGATGATATTATATAGAATGATTTTTAAATTTAAAGTTTAAAGATTTTTTATGTTATTTTAATTTAAAAAAAAAAAATACACAAATAAAATATACAAAAAAATAAATAAAAATACGTATAAAAAAATTCTTATGAATATGAATAATTTAAATTTTTAATTATTATAGATGGCGACACTACTTTTCCGTAGTATTTTTCACTATTTTTAATTATTATAGATGGCGACACTACTAATCAGCTATTAAAATATATGATTTAAAATTTTAATGAAAATTACAAAAAAAAAATACGTAATTAATTGGCCTAACTGTCACAGCTTCAAATATTATAAATCTTATCTTTTTTTGAAGACCAATATAATATTCGAAATAGATGGATAATTATTTTCTGTGTACATTTGTAATTAAAATAATGAAATGGAGCATTTGGAAATAAATTGAAAAACTCTCGTATACATTAGAATCATTGTCAATCAAAATATAATTCTAGATGTAATGAAAAAAGATTAAATTGATAATTTAATTATATTAATTTAATTGTGATTGACAATTCTAATTGGAAAAAAAAAATGGAAAATAAAAATGTTGTCTAAGCAAAGAAATATGTATACAAAAAAAAAGTCAATATAGTAATTATTACAAGGATAATTATTTGATTAAATAATAAATATAAGTATAATATTTTATTCTAGAGACTTCAGCAAATTGGGTGTTCGTATACAAATAATTTAATCTGTAGAGATTGATTTTAATTAAAAAACATTATTAACGCATTTTACCAATTTGTGTATTGATAATTACTATATATAATACTACGAAATTTATCTATATAAAAGTAAAAGCTTTACGTCCCTTTAGAATAATTTAACAAAAAAAAAAAAAATATTAATTTATTTATCGTTAAAATACTTTAACTTTGAATGGAGAGACATCATCATTTCAATTAATATTAGGGACATCATTACTTCTTTCTTTTTTTTTCCATTTCAATTAATGTGAATATAAAAAAGAGCAAGATTATCACTTCAATTTAGAAAATAGCTAAAATAAAAACGAGAATATTTAACTAGCTAAAGGACTAAATTAAAAATTGATGAAAGCAATTTTCTACAAAAAAAAAATATTTATTTGTATAATGGAAGTGAAAATTTTCTTTTTTTTTATATATATATTTTAAGGATAAAGTGAAAAAAAAAACAGAGAAACAAAATTGTTGACCTAGTTTTTTTTTATGTTAGTAACCTATAGTCTTATTTTTTCTGTAGCAGGAAATTTAAATTGTTTTATGTAGTGGATTAGAAAAGGTTTTTTTTTGGTGTAACATTCTTTTGGGAAATAGTTACAAAAATATGTTTAAAGGATACAATTTTGAATAAAATAGTGTCCCTTTTATATATAGTAAAAAATGTTACAAATGAATAGACTATTTAAAAAAAAAAAATCTTTTCCGCATTGAACTTTATTATTTCCAAAAAAAATATATGATATTTTATATTTTTAATAAAATGTCCTTTGTTATGTTATATTATTTTATATAAGTGACTGGTGGTAAAGTAGTATAAAGTGGTTTAAACCAGACATAATTTTACTTGTAAAGACTAATTTACTAATCACTGACAAGGCAACTCCATATTCAAGAACGATAAGAAATTTGAAGATTTATGTACATAGATGAATTTTTTTTTACACTTTTTCACATTTTTTTATACTGGTAAAACATTTACTTGAAATAATAAAAAAAAAAAACTTATTAAAAATCCAATTTCAAAAGTAAAACAAAAAAAATATTTAATGATATTATCCATCCCATATTATTTATAAAAGAAAATCCTAAATAATTATATGTATCTATAACAAAAAAATATAATTTTGTTCTATTACAACAACCAACAAAATTAATCTATTATATAAAGAAAGAAAAGGAAAGAGGAAGAAGATTCTTAAGCAAATATCAACACTTAGTTGTTAGCGATGGTTAGTGACAACTAGAAAAAAAAATTTTTTATAATATAAAATAACAAGAAATGCCAATTATTTAACCAAAATTGAAGGAAAATGTGACATTTACAGACATTAGAGAATGATTAAGGACGATAAATTTGTTGAATTGTTGTTGTTCAAACAACTTATACAATGTTTTGTTAACGTTATCAAGGAACTATGTAGTTTAAATATAATCTACAAATTGCCTTAAATTTTGTTTATGTTATTCAAAATAATCCTGAATAACAGATGATAATCCTAACAAATTAATATCATACCAAATAAAAACCGAAAAAACATAATATAAAAGAAACCACTTTTCCAGATTTTAATTTATAAATAAATCTTTTCTAAACGTTAATAAATTATTATAATTATATCAATTATAAATCTAATTAAGGAACTTGTTCATTTATATACAAAAAAAGGAAGACAACAATATTTTCAATAAAAAAACGTTAACATATTAATTGTTTTTTTATGTCGTTACTTCCGGATGTATTTACTTTCTTTTTAAGAATAATATCACACCATATGTGGTTGGTATTTAAAAATGACAATGGTTTAATTAAAGAAATCTCATTTGATATATTATGCTCAAAAAAGCATCATGAAACAAGAAAAACCACAACTTTTTTTTTTTTTTTAATTTATTTTTACTTGAATTTTTTTTTTTACATAATTCGCCTTTTTGTTTATATTTATTTGAAAAAAAATCAATATTTTGTGTCTTATACAATTGCGTATATTTATGTATTTCATATGTAGTACAATTTTGAAAACATGAGCTGTGGAATATATACTTACTTGAACCACGTGTTGATATTTATAAAAAGGAGTAAAATAATGTAGAACATAATGAAAATTCGAATGGATCCCAATACAAATATAACTGTTATAATATAGCATAATGAATATATTTTGAGAAAAATACTTATACATATTTTTATTTCATGCAATATAAAAGTATATTTTTCTCTCATGTAATAACATGTTTATCTCATGCGATAAATAATTTGAATTTATATGTTTTTTTTTGTAGGGAAAATTTTAGGAATAGTCAGACTATTTATTAGATTAGTATTATAAAATATATTTTATACATATTTTGGTAACAGTCGGGATCGAGATCATTTTATAATGTTATTCAAGAAAAAAAATAATAATTTCAGAAAGAAAATTATCATAATAGTAAAATTGATTAACATAATCAAGAAATTGATTGATTTTTTAATATATAAAATCATCTGCTTATAAAATTGAATTTTAATAACATTTTTAGTAACTTAACATTAAAAATATTCTTTAATATAGAAATTTGTAAAATCAGATTTATATTTCAATTACAATATGTGAAATAAATTTATTTTATATGTATGAAAAAAATCGTCGAATGGTGGTTATCTAATAGTAGTGGAAAATTCACATTCTGAAGTTGTCATCTATAAAATTTTATATACGTAGTACATTACACGTATGATGTCAAAAAATAAATTTAATTTCTAAATTCATTTTTTTTTTCCATCTATAATTTGAACGATATAATTTCTTGGAAATTAGCAATTAAACTTGTACAAATATAGAAATTGTTATACAATAAAGTAAAAAATTAAAGTTATGACATTATTTTCATAATTTATGTTGTATACTTTGTAAAGTTCTATATGTTTCCTAAATGAAGGAATATAAATGAAATATTAATTACAATTGCATTGATGTATGTGCATATGAAATATATTAAATAACTTTTATGGAATTTATAATTTGTTCTTTTGATTTAAATTGAATTGAACTAAAAAAAAATATATATCCTTTGGAAAATTTCGTAAAATAAAATCTAAGAAAATTTGTTATAAGAATTTAATGCACAAAAATATTATTTATATATTATTAAATTGTCATAAAATTTTAATGTAATTGGTTTCAATTACATTAAAAAATAGTTTTATAATTCATTTCATAATTTACATAAAATTATGTAAAGCATTCTTTGTAAACATATAATAAATTTTATAACCATTATATCTTTAAAAATTATACAATAATTTTTAATCTATATACATACATATATTGAAGAAATGTATGTAATGTTTTTATATGTAAAAAAAAAACAAAAGCTTAATGAAATGAAATCAAAAACATGTTAACATATTATATTTATGTATTTTGTTAGTAAAAATAAAACAAAAAACTGATATCCTCGAAGGATAAAAATATATATAAAACATTTTCAAATGTTACAAAAGTTCAAATTCTATATAATACAAGATAAAAGCAAATTTAACATGTTACGGAAATTCTATTATAAAATGCCACACCTTTACGATATATATTTTTTTTCCTTTTTCTGTAATTAGTTACAAGTTTATCTTTTTTTTGTTTAGACAATTTATGTAACCTTTCAACATGAACTTGAAATGATTTAAATTATGATATGCCGAATTAATAAATACATATATATTGTGTATAATTTCTTGAAAAGTTTGTGAAAACTTTTTTCAACAATCATGTGAAAATTTTTGTCAGAATTTTATATATTTTTTTTTCGAGAAATTTTATACAATTTCTATGAGTTTTATTTTTAACACAAAATATATAATGTCATAAATATTGTTCAAAATTTAATTGTATAAGGACTTAAAGGCATATTTTTCATTAATGAAACATTATATACAAAAAAAAAATTTAATTTTTAATTGAAGCGAATCATAATTTTTTATTCAAAAAATGTTTCTCCGGAAGAAAAATATATGTATATTTATTTGATTACCACATATAGTCAAACAAGAATCGTTTCGAAATTTACATAATCAAAAAAAAATGTTTATTTTAACTATCAATTAAACTGTTCTGGAAAAAAAGTCCTGCAATACGTGAAATTTAAAAATATAACCTATGAATAAAATCTATTACATATATTAAAACTATATAAATTTTAATTTAGTAATTGGCTCTTACTAAAGATTAATGATTCTATTTTTCTCATAAATATTTTAAGATTAATTTTTCGTCTAAATAACTTTTCTTTTCTTTTGTGAGTGAAAAATAATAACGAAAAAGTTTTGAAGTTTTCCAGAATCTAACAAAAAAAAAAAAATTCTATTACATATGCTCATATATCATGAAATAATTTTTTTATGTAACTTTTTGTTGTTGTTTCTATTTTGAAATGACTTTGAAATGATAAAGTTAAAATGACAAACAAACAAGTCAGATTATAGAAAGATACTTTTAACACATATTTATAGGTATATCTTTTTTTAGAACATATTGAAAGTAATCAATTTCTTTATAATATATTATATTATTTTACTCAAAAAGTTTCCAATAATGTCACATATACTATAAAAATATATCTTAGCAAGCACGATTTAATTTAAATTATTTTGTATAACGTATAATATTTTTTGATAAAATAATATCCGTAAATCAGATTGGTAGGATAATTCAATAAATTCAGTTTTTATAGATATAAAAAAATGTAATAGAAAAAAAAAATACGTATATATGTGTATGTAGTATAAATTTCAAGAATTGTGTAATGACTTTGAATAATTTATAGCAAAATAGACAAAAGCTACTTAAATATATTCAAAAGTTAATAAAACTTTTCTTTTTGATGCTTTATTTAGTATTATTCGATTACAAATTTACAATATACTTATTGTCTAGGATTTAACTCAGCTTAATATATAAAATACATATAAATGTTCATATACAAAATTAAATTTTCTTATAACATCTTAAAAAAAATATATTTTAAATAGAAAATTAAAATTAGAAAAATTTAATTTAGAGATTTTATAGCAAATATAATAGCATTTGAGCATAATTAATAGTAAAAAAATTTAAATTTTTAGTTAATAAGTGAAGCAATTATTTTAATCTGCGTTATATGTATTTCAAAACGTAAAATACAGAAATTTGAATATTTGATATTATGTATTATGTTATAAGTCTTTTCAAAATGGATCAAACCCCATAAAAATAATGTATTTTGTAGGGTATAGTTTTTCTGATAAGTCATATCGATGTTTCGAATATATCAACAAAAACTTGATAGTAAATTTCATGACATATTCTACACACTATATTTAAATTTACAATGAATCATTCATGATAATGAATATGATAAAGTCTTATAATTTATATATGTAACAGTAACTATGGTTCGTATTCTATACCCAGTGACTTTTACCCAGTCACATATAGTATTTTTCTATTAATGATAAAACTAAGTATGAGATGAGTATGGCAATACTCCTTACCATCTATTCGTATACTATATCAAAATATAGGTATTTTAATTACCTTTTATTCAAGACAGTATACGTGTCCATACGACACTGATAGTCTATAATAGATGATGAAAGTAATGCGAAAAATATTGTTTATATTATTTTACACAACAGGATTCATTATTTAAATTTATACCATATTTAATATAGTTTTATATAAATAATCATAAAAGCGGGATATCATCGCATACAAAATATCAACAGCATATATATTAAATTTTATACAAAGAATAATGTCATTGCGATATGTCTGTCATTCATAAAAATATTATGTACATAAATGCTTGAATTACTAAAAAGAAACAAATTAATTTTTCTTTTTCACATATGAAAAGATATATGTATGTACATATGTATATACGATTATAATTGCATATAAATTGTATATAAATTAATTTGAAAACAATATAATCCTTTATTCATTGACCTTGGGCTGAATTTGAAATAGATATGCTGTATATAAATAGAAAATGTATATATCTGTAAGCATAGTACATTTTATTATGCTCGTATTTCTTCTTTTCAATGAAATTAATGAAAGGAAACATAATTGTATATTATACAGGATAAAAAAATCATATTTTGTATTTATAAAAAATATATATATGTACATATAATTTATGGTATACATAGACAAAAAGTTGATAAACTTTATGAAAGTTTGTCATTAAAAAAAGTTAATTTTTTTTGGAATATATTTCTATTTTTATTGCTTATGACTATTGCTTATCTATTTTTTTTAAGTAAAAGGACACTCAAGTTCAAAATGGGTCATTATTATTTTTAGCACACATTTTAATGTATATGTAACAAAAATTAATTTAGTATAAATATGTTAATACATTAAAACAATATTTACTTAAAATTTTCTAAAATTTATATAGTTTTTGTTTAGCTACATATTTTTCAAATAAAATATATTAGAATTAAAATTTATATTACATATAATAGGAATTGTAAAAACTCAGATCACGTTTTAGACTTTTCATACTTGAATAAATTTAAAAATTTTGAACATTTTTTATAAACCTAAATTTCAAAAAAAAAAAAAAATAGAAAATACGAATTGGAATTTTTACTATATAAAAAAGCAAATTCATTTCAATAAAAATGCGTAAATTTCTATATATTAAAATTCATTAAGCATACGTAATGCAGTAGTATAGTTTTGCTTAGCATAGAATTTGAATTTGAATAAATTTATTTATTGATAGATTTTTGCTTATAAGAATAATAATATATAGGTACTACATAAATTCAAAGCTTACACAGAATTCTAAGAAAGTCGTTTTATAAATTGCTAAATAAAAATAAATTTAACCACCCATTGGTGTATGGCATCAGACTTTTATGGATTGCCATTCTGGGTATTAAATTTTTATAATATCCTTTGTCGAGAAGTTTGTTTCGATTACCTTGTGAGGATATCTGTTTTACAAAATAATTCATCAATATGAGTGGTTATAATATACACTTTCATCATAAAGAAACCCAAAATTATGCCTTTTTATTTATTAACAATATTTCTAAAAATAAATATGTACATGAAGAATGAAATAGCATTCTTACTTCCGATAACTTTCTATACATATCTTTGTTTTGTACAATATGGTGTGAATGGGGATATTTTTCTGGTTTTATGGTATTTCTGAGATTTTGATTTTATTATTAAAATCGGAAATTTTATTATTTCAGCATAAATATTTTTTTTAAAAGACAAAATTAATAATAAGAAAGAATATTTTTAATGTTTCCTTATTAATTGGCTTTGTTTTATTTTTTTAAATTTTCTTATTAAAAATTATAATTCATACTTGAACTAATATAAAGTAAAAAAAGCTGTTCAAAAATAATAAAAATTGCTTATTAAAAAATAATAGTTTAAACTTGAAGAAAAAATTATTATTTTGCATTTACGAAAGTATTAAAAATATAATTGTTGTACCTTTTTTTTCCAGTTTATTGATAATAATTTTAATATTGTTAAAATTTGTTGTTTAGATTTTTATTTGTGTTCCTTTTATCCTATTAATCATTGCATTTTAAATTGCAATTAAAAATTAATTTGATATTTTATTTGAATTTTTCCACTTAATAATTTTAAGTGATTATTAAATGGAAAATGATATGAAATTTTTTATTTTAATCAAAAATTTCCGGAAATATTGACTTTTTATGAATTCATTTTATGTATCAATATCAATTGTTAAAGTATTTATATGTATTTTAAAAAATATATTAATGAATATTTATTTATAATTTTCTTTTATAATAAAATTTTAAAGTGTCAATACCGTATATGTATAATTATATAGGATATCCTTTACAACTATGACAAGTATATTTTATTTTAAAAAAAAATGTAGTATTAAAAAGTATTTGTCAGTATACAATAAATATTATATTTCCAATAAATTGTATAATTAATTTTTATATTAAATAATAGAGTAATAATCCACAATTTATTGGGATGGAAATTGTTCCAATATTTTATATATTTTATTTTGCAAATTGTAAAAATATATTTTAAAATAATTTTTGTAAATAAAATATTGGAACAATTTCCATCCCAATGAATTCTTATTATTATTATTTGATATAAAAATAAATTGCAATTTATTTGGAAATAAAATTTATTATTAAAATAACAAATACATTTTAATACATAAATATTTTTTTAAATATAATTTTGTTCAGATTTTCTATTAAATCTTCTTCTATAATCCTTTTACAAACTTCAATCTCCATATAGGCTAACAAATAATTTAATTTGAAAAATAAATAAACACAATAAAAAAATGGTGATGTTTGAAAAAAATTTTTTTTTATAACTAAAGTAAAAGCAAACTTAATTAAATATTAAAAGATTTTTTTAAGGATTTATCGTTTCAGGACACAAGATTTACTTTATTTTTTTTTCAGACATGAAAAAGAAAATTTATTTATATACCTTTTTGTCTAACATCAAAGGAAATTTTTTTATTTTTCAGATGCGGACAAAGGAAAAATAATAATAATCGTCCTTTTAATGTTTATAATAACATAAAAATTAAATGGATTAAATTAATAACGTTAAGAAAAATAATTTTGGGGTAAATTATGATGTTCGTAAACATTTTTTTAGAAGGGAAAAATTATATTCTTTTAAGGTTTGTTAGTTTTATTTAATAAATTTATTATACGTTTTGTTTGCATCAAATCTTGACATACATAAGCAATTTTGTGGAAATCTTATGTTTCATCTTTTTATTTCGGAGATGTTATCGTTATACTATGTCCATATGTAAGGTTAAATTGGTAATTTTGTAAAAATTGTATTATTAAATAATGATCAATATGAAAATGTATTCCAATTTTTAAAATATTTCAAAATAAATGAATGAAATGTTGTAGCATTTTATGTGTTATTTTATTGTGAGACAATTTCCCTTTAAAAATATCTTTAGAAAAAATTTTATTTTTAACAAATATATCAAAAAATGAAATCGAAAAAGACAACATAGCATTGAGTATCGAGAGCAAAGATAAACCAAGAAATAAACTTTTATTTTTTGATAAAGTTAAAAATGCCTTAAGGAAAAATATGTTACAAGAATTTTATGTGTTTTCTGTATTATACCATTAAATTGATTATAAAATATAAATAAAGAAAAATCATTTCTATAAACTAATCTTTAAAGAATCAATTTTGCGAAGAAAATTTTGTTCGAAAATATGAAGAAATAAATAGTAATACATAAAAAAGAGTTTATCTATAATAATTGATAAGATTAATAAGAAAAATAATTATCTCAGTATTTCTTATACATAAAAATTTAAAATTTAACTTAATATTCCATAACTTTAGGATCTCTTTACACTTTACCTGGGAAATGTTAAAAAGGTACTTCACAAATAAATGAATAAATATAAATCGATAGAAAAAAATATTTATGGATCTTTTTATGTATACCGCTTTATTCTCCTGGTAAGGTAATTCAATAAAAATTGTTACAATGGAGTGCTTTCAATTCCTTGAATTATCCTTAAAAGTGTGTTTCATTTCTATTTGAAAATACATTAGGGACTAACAATTGAGATATTTTACTCTGAATTTTGTTTTTTTTTTTTTGTTATAAATTTCTATTATCAATTTTGCAGAAGGATAGTCAATATTATAGTGAATTTAATCCTTGTATATTTTATTTCTTCGATTTGTTTTTATTGAGGGGCGTATTATTCCCCATGTTATATGGAATCTATTTGAAATTAAACTTAATGTTAATATACTCTATGAATAAATGAATTGATAATTTTTTTTTTTACCTTGATAAGGAATATAAGGACAACGGAATTTTCCTTAGATGAAATTAGGTTATTTACAATTTACTGGAAGTTCTACAGTGATTAAACAAAATAGTTAAAAATGTAACGATTATTATAAATGTTTTTATCATTGGTGGATTTTAGTACATTTTTCCATATAAAGATTTATACATGATCGTAAAAACCGGAACTAAAAATATTAAAATGGCAATGTAATCCTCGTATAGCTAAAAAAAAATTCTGGCTTGTAATAAGAAGTTTTCAAAAGTATTTCCAGATGTAAAAACGGATCATAAAAATATTTTCACAAAAAATTATCAGAACATTTATAAACATATACATAAAATCTGTTTTTATCTACAATTTTTTAGATAAAAATTAAGCTAAGATTCATAAAAGAAAGTTATTTTTCGTATTTGTCAGTATATATGTAATGTATACTTAAGAATAAAGCAAAACTATACTTAATTTTACTATATCAAAATAAGACTTTTCTGTTCATTTTATTGACTCAAAATAATATTCTTTACTTTACTTTAATATAGTAAAAAAAAAAACCAAATCACTTAAATGTGTTTTTTTTTTCAATTCATAATTCCTTTAAGAAAATGTTATAAAAAATGTTTTCTGATTTTCCTGGTAAATTTTTATCATATTTTCATCATTGTATTCTTAAATAAAAAAATCCACAATGGAATTTGAAAATCATTGCAATTTGCTGGTAGATTTACTGACATTGTTAGAAAATCTATTTCAAATTTTTAACATTTTTAACAACTATACACATATAATATTTCAGCATAATATAAATAAGCTGAAGGAAAATATGTTAAATCAATAAAATATTATAACTATTTTGTGTTTTTATTTTACTATTCCCAAAAAATTATTACAAAAAAAATAATCTCGAGTATTTTTTTACACAAAACAGAAAAAATAAAATTCAATTTTTTATCGTAATCCAAAATAAAAATAAAATTCAGATCGAATATTTAGATATTTAAGAAAAGAAATTGAATAAAATGTTCTATGCAAATAGATTTTGAATATGGTATTTTCTACATAATATTTTTTATCTGGTGATAAAGAGGAGAATTTGTCAAGGATACATAATATTAAAGATTTTATATATTGATTTCCTTTTTATATAAGCAAATAAATTCATTTTATTCTTTGTATCCGCTATTAAATATTAATAAAAGAAAAAGTATTTGGTATATGATTATTTTGAATTAAAATTGTGTATAAAAATCATCTAAAATTTTATACAACTTAAAAATATCTAATCAAAAAAAAATATATATAGGCCATTAATACATTTAATATTATTTATTTTCTATATACTATTAATATAATATAATTATTAATATTATATAATTATAAAAATTTAAAATCTAAAAAATAAGTTATAAGTCACTATTAAAAAAACAACATGTCTCACCTGTTTAATTACAATTTACACATCATTTTTTGATCTTTTTGTTTATAATTTACCTGAAAAAAAAAACTTTATAATTTTGTCATGAACTGTCAACATTTCCGCAAATATACTATTTACCTTAACAAATCCAATCTAGTTATTTTACTTTACAATCTCTATTTTTTATGAGTATATAAAAAACGTAATAATGTATACTTGACTATTTATGATACCAGTAAAAAAAGGGTAACAAAATTGGGTTAATTTCAATGACCTTAAAAAAAATTCACCTCAACCATATTGTATCAGTATCCCAAAGAAGTGTTGTCTGAGTATTTCTGATTTAAAAATAGGTAATAATATGGAATGAAAAACCCAAATTTTCTACTTTTTTTGTTATGTTTGCAATTTTATTTTAAACGACTCAGTCGTAACATATATTTCAATTTAATGTTTTGCAGAATAATTTAATATTATTATTATTTCAAGAAAAAAACGACCCTGTTTATACGAGTATACAAAAAAAAAAAAAAAAAAAAAAAAATTACAAAAATTTCTTCTTTCAAAATAAAAACATGAAAATTGGTTTTAAGGTTAAATGCGTCTGGCTTTCTCAAATTGATTAGTTACATGTTTCAAAGTGTAGCGCATAAAAAAAAGAAGAAAATTATAATGGAAACGATATTATATACCTAAAAGAAGAACAGCAATAGAAAAATAATATTTGTATAAATAAAGGGGTTTGTTTAATGGAAATGTCTACAAGGATAAATGGTTAATAAATAAAAATAGCAAAAATAAATTTCATTAGAAAATCCAAAATATAAAATTCAATTTTATATTTCAAAATTTTTACCAATTCTAAAAATTTATTGTTTTTCATGTTCCAGACTAAATTTTTTTGCACTTTTTTTTCGAAAATCATTTGAACATTAAATTATTATCAGACATTTTTACCTTTTTATTGAAATATATTTTATTCCAGCTATATTTTTTTTTATCCATGACTGAATTATACGCAAAAAACTCTGTACAATAATTTAAATTGATTGGTCTGTTAACGAAATATAATAAACAATAATGGTTTATTGAATTACAATATTGTGTATATATACGTAGATAAATTATAAATTAAGGTAATTTTTTTTTGGTTTATTGTAATATTTTAATTTTGATAAATTATAGAAAATTATGAGAATGAATAGTAAGTATTATAGTTTAATAACACATTAATATAATTTTGTTAAAATCAGAAAATTGTGCATAGAAAAATAATTGATTTTTGCACATGTTACATTCTTAATTAAAATTTTCAAAATTGATATAGTGTCTAAAGAAAATCTAAATTCATATTATACCAGAGAAAACCCAAAAAGTAAACACAATTTTTAAACTGAAATTTGATTCAATTTATTTAAATTTTATTAATCGACATATGCTTCGTTGAATTTTAAATCTGATCCTTTTAAAATATTATTCTGGGTACTATACTACATATATGTATTTCATAAATTTAAATTTGATATAATGTTTTTGTATAAAAACATAAAATTATGTGGAAAAATGTGAGATATTAAATTTTTAACTATCCGCAACATTTTTATACAATGAGAAATTAGCATTTTACAGTTGTGCTAGCGATAAACTAAATTTTAAAAGTTATTTTTGAAAGTTTAGGAAAATTTTAAGGGAAATGAATAAAATATATTATTATAAGTTTATGTTTTTTCTAATACCTTTTACGGGTCGTTTTTTTTTACCTAATTTTATGAGGTGTATAACCTTAAACCTTTGAACTAATATTTATTATAATTTAGAAAACTTTTGTTTGCCAGTATACAATACAAACATTTTCTATGTTATTTTCGCTTATGAATATTCATTATGTATATGTATACTAAAAAGCAAAAAGAAAAAGTGTTTTTGTTTTCTTAAACCGCATTTTAACTTTTTACCAAAATGTGTGTAAAAGGACTGGCTCAATATAATATCAAAAAAAGGAACTACCTAGAAGCTTTACATACATATTTACATATATGAAATTTCTTTTGTAAGGGAACCAAAAAAATAAAAACGGAAATATTAATTTTAAGGTGACACTGTAAGGACAATATAAATATTGTTGGTTGTTCGTTATGAGTTATACATAATGTACATTAGTAGTGTGTTGTTTCATACAAATTTCAAAAAATGATTTGAATTTATCCTATTTATCCGTTTAACATATTCACAAAGTGGTTGACTTTATATAGAAAGAGCTATTAAATCTTATTAAAAATATTGTAATTTTTTAATATTAATGTTTAAAAAAAAATTATAAATACTAAATTAAATTTTAGAAATTTTCATCAATTAATTTTCAATTTATTATTTTCTTCTAAAGAAATAATATTTTTTTGACATAAAATTTTAATTAAATAAATTTTTAGTTAAAATTTTAATGAATCATAAAACAAAAATCCTTAGATTTATTTAATAAATAAATGACAAACCACATTTGACCTCAAAATAGCTTAAATGGTAATTTGTATAAATTTGTATAGACCTTGAATATTTATTCAAGGTTAATTTTTTTTTGTATCAATTTTGTATTAAAAATTATGGTTGACAGGAAATTACTAAAAAAAAGTATAGTTACGTTTAGTAAGTTTTATGTATTTGTTTTAAGCAGCAAATTAAGGAGAATTATTATATTATTGACTTTTATAAAAGAATTTGAAAGGATGTCAGGACTGAAAGCCAAAAATTATTAAATTATATTGTTGAAATTGTATAACTTATTTTTTGCAGAAAGAAAATTCTTGATATAATGTGCTTTGGCTATATAAAATTACATCAAATTACTGTTCAACAAAATATTATATATTTTTTATTAGAATCATTTACATAATTCTAGTAATTTTTATACATATAATTATTTTATTATATAAGACCACATTATTATATGTTCATTTATATAAGAAGACATTAAATTAAAATTTATATTTTATTGTAGCAATATTTCTATTTCTTATTAGTACTTAGCTTGACTATTTATTTCCATATTATCAATAAAAATACATAAATAGACTTTTTCGAGTTTTGATTGTTTATATAGCTTTCACATATGTAATATACCTGCCTATATATGTTATATACTTTAGGTCTAGGTATAATGTGATAAGGAAAGAAATTATAGCATTGAAATTAATGTCGAGGAAATGATTTTATGAACTTTATAAAATTGTTATTATATTTCCTTATTTTTAATATCTATCTTTATATACAGAAAATATTTTCATACGCAAATAAAGGTAAATTTTTATTAGAAAACTTTATTTGATATTATTATTTGAAGAAAATATATAAATTAAGCTGGTAGTACTTTATGATACGTTACAGAAAATGGAAAAAGTTTTTTATTAAAACTATATTTTCTCATATGAGCAATGAAATTTTATTAACTACAGTATGGTATATTATTTTTAATTTAAAATTGTTCATAATTTTTGAACTAAATTGATTTTTTTTTTTCTGGTTTTGAAATACCTGAAAATTTAGATTGGATTTAGAGAAATCTCACGATAGGTTATTATGTATTATATTTTTATTAGTAGTATTTCATAAAACTTGAATTTAAGATGACAATTATTACTTGATATTAAATTTTAGTTTAAATAAAGTTTGTAAAATAATTTGACCTAACATAAAATTTACATAATGTAGAAAAAACTGTGCATTTTTTTTACGTCTATAAAATTTGATTCATAAGGCAAATTTTCACTTCAATTTCATGCAAATCAAAATTTCTCATTTAATCGTCTTAACCGTAGGATAACTTTTTAAATAATGAAAAAAAAAAGAAGTTTATTTAACTTTTTTGTTTTTGTATGGGAAAATGTATTTTAGAAAAGTTTTTTTTTTTCTTATTGAAGGTCTACCCACAATTTCACTTAAATAGACCTTTAGGAATCTCATGAGTAAAATTTAAATAATTTTTCATTGGTAAAGTTTTTTTTTTCCTAGTAATTTTATTTATAGTACTACAAAATATTTGTGATATTAAATTAAAAATTTATAATGTTTAAAAAATCTTGAAAGAACTTTTTAAATTAAAATTTATTTTCTTCTAAAAATATCTGAGCTAATAATTGAATGTTTAACTTATGATTAATATAAAAAATTTTGTATATAATTTACAAAAAAAAAAAAACTTTATTTTATACAAAGATTAAAATTAAATTCACATAAATTGTATTTCATTTTAAGGAAAATTATTAATGGTTAATATACATATAGTAATTTTCATTTTTTTTGGTTGTTATGTTTATATGAAGAAATACATTTTAATTTATTTCTATGATGACGCAAAATCTCTTAGCACTTTATTAGAAAATTTATTTCAATTTTATAAATTTTATTTTTCGTCAACAATTTATATTAAGTTTAAAATTATTTCAAATTTCTTTCTATATAAAATGTTAATACGTTGAGCTTAAGTGATATCGTTTTCAGGATAAATTGTATATTTCCAGGGATATATATTGTGTAATTTTTTATTCTGTTAAGCCTAATTTTTCTTTGTTGGAAAATTATCTTACAAAACATTAAAAAAAAAAATACATACTATATGTATAAGATCCATGAAAAGAATTTGAATTTTTTTTTATATTTGTTGGTAGGCAATTTTTCAAAAATTTATTGTCGTATAAGATCACAATCTATAAAGAGGTTAGATAAAAATTTTGGTGTGGAGGTGAAAGTTTGAAAATGAAATTTATGTAAATTTTATACAAATTTTTCAAATTTACAACAATCACTAAACAACATATAAAATATATAATATTTTATTATGTGTAATTTTGGGTCATAAAATCGAAATTTGCACAAAAATATAAAATTTAAGATTTGTATATTTGATAAAAGAATATTCATTTTGCGCGCTGACATTAATAATATTTGTAATCATTAATCATATTAAAAGTAACAAAAATATATATATATTTTTTTATATATAGATAAGAATAAGTGTAACATTTTTAAGACATTTTCACAGCATATTTTTATATTTCATATTGAAATAAATCTTTTATTTATTTTATTGAAATTTAAAAAAATAAATTGAGATTTTTGTTATATAAATTAAGCAAAATCAAATTATAGAATATGAAAGTAAATTAAAATTAAATTAGTAATTAATATTAAATTTAGGTTTAAATATTAAAGAAAAATATTTTGTATTTTATTTTAAAATAAAATAATTAGATTCGAATTAAGAAATTAAATGTATAGTTAGTCAAGAAAAAGGAGGCAATTAAAAAAAGATTTAATGCAAAAACGGTTAAAAGTTTGTTGTAATGACTTTTAAAACAAATTATAATTAATTCTTAACAAAAAATAAAAACAAAACAAGAAGCAAAAGGGTTTTTATACATTATTATCTAAAAATTTTAAAGGGCATTTTTATAAACGAACTTATAAAAGGATAAACAGAAAAATATGCGTACAGAGTTAATCTTATAATTTCTTGAGTTTTGGAGATTTATATAAATTTAAGGTTATTTTAAATCGCATTATATTTCGTAAAATTTAAAAAAAAATCCTAAAATGTCCTTTTACATATTTTATAATCATGTTTTTTTATACAAAATTAAGGTTATATTTTGTAAACTTGAATAAATTTCGATTACATATGTATTTGTTTTTCTAAAACAAAAATTTTTTTGTATTCTTTTATTATCCATTAATAATTACTATGAAATTTAAATTATTATGCTCCATTTATGTTTTTGATTTAATATTTCTTTTTATAAAGAATTTTGTACAATTAAAACTTTTTTTTTTCCTATGATTTTCTAAGAAATTTTTCTTTTACTTTTACTGACCAAAAAAATATAATATTAAAAATGTCCTTTTTTTATCGAAAAGACTTTTCCAATTATTTTACTTTTTGGACATTGAAGTATAAATAAATAGTTAGAGGAAGAGAAAAAAAAAAATTTATGAAGACAAATATATAAGTTTCTTTGTGTCACAGTAAATTATCAGATTAAAAAGAAAAAAACAATATTTTTTAACCTAAAAATATAATATTTTTCAGAATTTCCTACATCAACTGAAAATGACAAAGATGAAATAGTTAAAAGTTGTTATTTTTTGTATATCATGTCCAATAAAAGTTCATTAATAGAATTATGAGCTTAAAAAATTTATAGATTTTTAAATCTAAGAATAAATTTAAAACCAAAAAAATAAATCGGAAATTTGTTTTCTCAATGATTTGTGGATTTTTTATATTTTTTAAAAAAGGTTCTAATAAATTTTCTAAGAATTTTTAATTTAATATAAAATGATTCATGAAATTTATTTGATGAATCTAATTATATATATTTATTTCAAAGAAAATTAATATTAAATTTTATTTAATGGTTTAATTTTTTTAAGAAGTTATGTACATAATCTAATTCTAGTAATAATAATAAAAATGGCTGTTTGTTTATTTGAAAAATTTTAAATTAATAAAAGAAAAAAAAAGGTTTTATTTACCTAAATTCTGTTAATGTGTTAAATTATAATGTGAAAAACCATAATAATAATAATTATATTATAAAAAACGAAATGTGTTCATCTTTTACTAGGATTTATATTATTTAAACAAGGACAAACCCATTTCATCTATATATATATATATAAGTAAACCTAAAGAGGGTTTCTTTAAAAGGTAAAATACTAATCAAAAAGGTTTTTTTGGTATAATACATATTAAAAAACTAAAATATTTATATATAATTTTCATTTTCAATAATACATAATTGTTTAATTTATTATCAGTTGAAAAGGTAAAAAGCTTTTTTTTTATTTTTATTAAATGATATAATTCGATTTTGATGAAATGGTTGGTTAAATGTTTTTAATTTGTAAATAATACAATTTCTGTCTTTTTAATACCAAAAGAAATTATATTTCTTATATACGAGTAAAAATATTGTTAGAATGATATAAAAAAATGTACCAAAATTCTCTTTTTTTTAAATGAAATAACAATAATTTATCGTACACGAACATTTGAAATTTATTTATATGACTACGATTTTATAGGATAGTAAAAACAGTTGCGTGTTTTATCCATCCTAAATATCATTTATTTAGTAGAATAAGAAATATTTTATAATATCCGGCTTCTTGCGTTTAAAATTTGTTTTCATAATTTATTTATTTCTGTTAATAAAAATCTTAATGTAAATTTAAAACCTTTAAAAATTTAATTTTTTGAAAAAACAAATATGATTTTGTTATGTTAAATTATATTAAATAGAAAAATATAAATTACCTTACATTTGACAAAATAATAAAAAAAACTGTTATTGATATACTTTCCTTCTTGTTTCTTGATTTAAATTTAAATTATAAATTTAATTATATTGATTTAAATTTTCGTAGAATAAATTATTGTAAAAATATTCGGAATATTTACTTAAAAAATTTAGATTGAATATAAATCTATTATGTATTAAGTTTCTGGAATAAAATTGATAAATATATTGGATTAAATTTAATAATATTAATCAAATTTTTACATTATTGAACAGAAAGTCATAAAAAAATCAATTTAAATTCATTTTATCTTCAATTTTAATCCTGTTGGAGAGGTCGTTCTCATCATAGTGTAATAATAATACCAATATTTAAATATAACTTGTTAATTTGTTCATTTATACTCTCAGTTATACTTCTACATATACATATGTATATTATGATTTACGAAAAATATTCAAATTGTTAAATATCAAAATAAAATATATAAAAAAAAAAATGGAAAAATTGTAAAAGTTTATACCACAAAATATTTATTAGCTTTCACCGCAACAATTATTTTTAATATACCAAAAAATATATATATATGTACATATAATGTAAATTTTTATAAAAATATTTCAATAAAAAATTATTCTCAATCTACAAAATGACAAGTAAAAACCACAATAAAATTAGAAAATCTACTATAAAAACCAAAACTGATTCATTTCCACAAGTAATTTTTGTTGTTGTTGTAACTAATCTGATTTTCTTCTGAGAAAATGTTTTCATTTAACTAAAAATAAATATTTATATATATGAACTGAAAATATTTGATCAGAAAGATTAAATCCATAAATTTATACATGGTATAATAATATCTAGTAATACTAGCAATTTTGCACCCTTTTAACGCATATAGTCAAAAATAAAACAGTTTTTTTTGTTATATACTATTTTATGTTTTGTTTTGAAATACGTAAAAGGAATTTAAGATAATTGGCACAATGGATCCATGTATATAACCAACAACGAAAATCGTTTTTGTAGATTATACATGGCGTCTGGTAAACATTATTATAAACTTACAGATTAAATTAATGTTAAATTTTTTTTTTTTTTTATAAATTTCAATGAAATTTCTTGTATTACAAAATTTGTTAACACTTTAATAAAGCAGAAATTTAATATTTAACATAAAATTGTGTTATCGAATTAATTGTGTGAACCACCTTGTAGTCCTTATATGAAATAGGAGCATATGACGAAAAGAAAGTTTCTAATGGAAAGGAGTGAGATATATTTCGTGATTTTTTTTTATGTTAAAAAATATGTAAACTTTATGTATACATATAAATGGTAACAAGAAACATTTTGTTATTCATATTTTATAATAATCTTTGAAGATAAAGAAATATGTAAACTTGTATAATTTATATATGAAATTATTTTAGATGAAAAATATATGTGTGTACTCCTTTTATCCATTATTGTATTATGCACAACAAAAACTGCAGCCAAGAATTTCGAACATTTCACTATCATTATGGATGATGGAATATGCAAATTATTAATTCATATATTAAAAGTTAAATAAGTTGTTTATTCCATTGAATAAAGATAATATTTTTATTTCGGGCTGTATACAATCTACAAAGCCAAATAAAATTTCGTTATTCACTTTTTAATATTTGTATGTACTATTATTTAATTTTAGTTATAATATAATAAATATGTATAGAAAAAATATTAACATTGCATTATTACCGCTAAAGTCTATCACTATCGCGTTATTACTAACTTGGGTGGAATCACATAACTTAACAGTCGCTATTCTATTCTGAAAATTTCATTTCATTTGATCGAAGTTTGAAAATAAACATAGCAGAAAATATTAAATTTCTAGTAAATTTAAAGAATATTTTAACCAAAATATAAAAGAAATTTTGCTTTAGAAGAAAAATTTATTAATAGATTTGAAAATAATACAAAATACGTAGAAAGTTATGTTAAAAGGGAAGCTTTTAGTGTTTTTTATGATATTTATTCCATGAAAAAAGATAAAAAAGTTGATTAAATTTTCTTATACTAACATAAATACGAGTACCATAAAAAAAAGAATGATAACTGACTAAAGTTATAATCACTTATATTTAATATTCTAATTATGTTTTAAGGTTATACAAAAAAATAATTAATTAAAATTAAAGTAATATGAAACGAGAGATGTTTTCTGATGTAATCTGTTATAAAAATTTATTTAATAAAAATAAATATTAATTATAATTAAATTAATTTGTAATTTAGTACGATTTAAAAAAAAAAGTATGAATTACTTAAATTATATTATTATATAAAATGATTTTAAGGAATTTGAATTTAAAAAAGCATCTAAATAGAAATTAATTAAATTTTAACATGGAATCAAATTAATGAATTTAAAAATTTATTATATAAAATTTCTGTATATCTTTCTACTAGTTCAAATATAGTTAATCTAATTTAATACAGTATAACAATTAATTTAAAATTTAATTTAAATGTCAAGCTTATTTATAGCTGAACATATTTTTAATATGTATGTATTATAAAAAAAAATTTTTTCTATATAATTTTATATTTTTTAAATTAAAGAAAATTTGCACGTTTTCAGTTTTATTTTCCCATTAAAGTTCAAGTTTCGTTGACATTTCTTTCAAACCGAAAATGTATAAGAAAAAATATTTTATACACTAGAAAAAAATGATTTATATGCGTAAAATATTTCATATTTTTGTATCAAATATTTAAATTTAAAATTATAATCTTTTTTAAAACAGTTTCTTGCAGTCGATTTCAGTTTACTATATTGGTCTTTGAATTTAAAATTTATTACATACAATGAAATTACGAAATTAATAGAATCCTTGCAGTAATGGTCATATTTTAATATTTATTTTGGATTAGTTTGAACTGGTTAAGGTTCGGTGTTGTTTATTAAGCTACATAACATATATCAACGCCATTATTTATAGTCATAATGCATAAAATTTTCGCAAGTTAACACTTACATATTTCCTAATAACAACAAATAATTCTCTAGCAATTTTTAATATAATAAATTTTTAAAAAGGTGAAAAACTCACTTTTAAAATGATTATTTTGCATGGTTTGGAAGCAAATATTTGATAAAATATTTAATATTTTGCCATCATTTCGCAGGTTTTTTTTTTATATAAAAAAATTTATGTGAAAAATAAAGTAAACACTATTCTTTAATATCTTATTACAAAATGAGTTTTCATAAGTTTTATATAAAATAAATAATTATTTATAGAATTATTTCAAATATTTTTTATTATGGAATAAATTTGATAAGATTTCTTAATCTGTAAATTACTTGTGAATATTATTTATTCAGTACAACGATTTAATTGAAAGTCTAGAAGAATAAATTATACAAAATTTAATTAATTGAAAATGTAACTATAAAATTTTTTCTCTTATAGTAAAATTATAGTTAATTAATCTTGTTTGTTATCAGTTTTATTTGAATGATTAAAACTTTTATAATTATCTATTTGCATTTTTGTTTTGAGAAAATTTTTCGTAATTTGAATATAAAAGTTTTACAAGATGAAAAATTATTATTTACGAGTATACCAAGTGATATAAATTTTGTATATGTACATATATAAAATTCGATAAAATATTTTTATATTCAAGTTTAGTTATATCTCAATCTCAATTCAAAATATAAGGTTAAATATATTATTTATTTATACAGTTTTAAATTAACTAATTAGTCAGACGATATAATAAATATTTCTACAATAAATTAAAGTTTTCTTGTAATCTGTTAATTTGTATAATTCATTTAATTAATTTTAGTTTATAAATTTCAGAATAACAAGATTATTTATATAAGGTAATTTGGTATAATCAGTGATACAAATTTTTGTGTAGTATCGTTCTTAATAGTAATTATTATTATCAAAAGTTTGTGTAACTTTTAAAACAAGAAAACATGTCACACTAAATATTGTAAAAGAAAACTTTTTTTATCGATTTATTTTTTCTATTATAACATTTTTCGAAATGGTTTCAACTGTTTTATACACAAAAATTTAAGATAGATAGATATTTATTTGATAGCCCGTTAACCCAAGTATATAATGGTTTTTTTTAGGCTCGAAAAACATTACATAAATTTTCCTTAATATTATAGAATAATTAAAATTTAAGATATTCAATATTACTTTTAGCAATGAAAATAATTTTATTATATTTTCTTGTAAAATTAAAAAATTACTTACTAATATAAATGTGAAATTTTTATAATTAATTGACTATTATATTAATATTTAAAAAATATGATTATAATTTTAAATTAATTAACAATTTGTGTAATTAAAATATGAAATATACACGTAATATTTTTGGAGAATTAAATAAACTATTCGAATATGGTACAGGCGACCCTCGTATAACACGGTTAATTCGTTCCGTGCTATATCGAAACCGTGTTGTACGAAACCGTGTAATATCAAATCCGTGTTATAATAATCGCAAATTTTGTACAGTGTAATATCAAAACCGTGTTCTCTAAGTACCGTGTTATACGAGGGACGCCTGTATTTTAAATATTAAAATGTTAAAATTTTCTATTTAATTTTCATTAAAGAAAATATAATTGGAATACCGTGCAATGGCATATTACAATTAAAAATTTACTTCATATAATTTCTAATTGCAAATAAAAAACTTGCATAAATGGCATAAACTAAAGAGAAATTAGGAGAATGGGAAGGTAGTGTCAGTATACAAATAAAGATTATAAAGAGAAAAATGAATTAAGATAAATGGAAATATTAAATTTAAGGAATTCTTCCGAGAATCACCACATAATTGTTAGGTTCATCTATCATTATTGAGCTTTTATTACCCATTATAAATTTACATTTTTATTGAATTTTGTTCTGTCGAAATAAACCCTCATAAGCTCTCCTAAATTATACCGAAGATCAAATAACCAATAAATTATTTTTGAATTTTTTTCCAAAATTACGTAAAAAAATTGAATATTATATTATGTAAAAATATTAATTGATTAAAAAGGATTTATGTATGTATATTTTTGATATAAAACTTTTGTTTATACTTTATACATTATTTATTCTGAGCACATCCTTTTTTAAGGATGTATAGTTTGTATAGAAGAATTAATACACATCATGTAAACATGTAGGCGTAGCTTATCACTTATCAGTATTTTTTATTTAAAAAAAAAAAACAAATCCTCCTTTGCACGTACAAATATATTTTTTTATAATCAAACAAACAGATGAAAAAAAAATTAATTTTTAAAACTATTAAAATTAAAAGCTTATTATAATTATTATTATTATACCTTTAATATGGAATCATTAACTTATAATATTATGGATTTATATTAATATTGTTTCAATAATAATCAACTGTGTCCTTTATACCGTACATCCTTTTTAAATATCGAAAGTTATATATGATAAATTAATTCTAATAATTTTAATATTTATATAAAATATGATAAAAAAAGTTAATTAATTATATTATGGTAAAAAAGTAAAATTATAAAAAGATCCTAAAAATAGTCCTTGACTTCTAATCTATTTTTTATATAGATGAATGTAATGCTGATTATTAAAATTTATACACACACACTTATGTGTCGTTTTATTTATTATATACATATGTATATGTATATATTATAAAGTTAAATACACACATACATAAGAAGTTTCCATTCAATCAAATTTTTATATGCTTCAAATAATTATTATAATTTATACATCATAATAATTAAATACCATACCCACTTCGTTATCTTTCTACTTGAAGTTATTATATGTTTCTCTAATAATTATTGTTTGATGTAATATTTAATTATTCCTAAAATTTATTTCTACATAAAAATATGTAGTTTTTATTTATGATTCAGAATCATTTCAATTTATTGCAACATAAAAGAATCAAAATTTGTGGAATAACTTTATAGTAAAAAACTATCAATTCTCTGACCTATATTTTTAAAAACTTTTTGAAGTATGTATGCTTACTAATCATTACCATTCCGTACTATTAATTGATTGGACATTTACAAGAGTAAATTAATCTTTGGAACTTAATTATGGATATTTCAATGATATAAGATTTCATAGATGTAATGTTCAATACAAAATGTCTCTGTGTGAAATTGATCGTATGTATAAAAGAAAATATATTAAAAAAATTCGAGTATTGATGTTAATCCAATAACCTTGCCATTTTTTTTGGAAAAGGTGTTTGTATCGGAAAAATTGTGGCTTTAACGAAGTAGTAAGATAAATAATATACTTAAATATTTAATCTAGAATAATATATACAATGCTTCCATTTATAGTTCTCCTCCCTGTATTTATGATTTTGGAAACATTTATAATTTATAAATAAATACTCTTTCAGACGATGCTTTGAGATAATATCTATGTACTATGTATATATAACCCATTAAAGTTCATGCAAAATCAAGTGTAATATACTTAAGTGTACATATTATTTTGTAATTCCATTTTTTTATTTAATTTTAAATATGTATACATATATGTTTTCTTTATAATATATTTAAAAATATACATAAATCCATTTTTATCTTACAATAATATACGGTTTGTACATCAGGGACATTCACTCTCAATTACGTTCATATTAATATCATAAAATTTCATTATCTCATAACCGTGTTTTACAGGCAAAATTTGATATCGCAAAAAATATAGCTATAAATTTTTATTCATTTTGATAGAATTGTAGCAAAAAGATTGTTGCTATAAAAATTAATTGATTTATTACTTTGTTAATATTCAATATTATGTTGATCAATAATATTGATTAAAGTTTTTACGGTACGATTTATTTTTTTTTAAAGAAAATATAATAAACTTTAGTAATCTTAAAAGTATTTAAAATCAATATTTTTAAACTTTTTGAACCACAGATGTACTTTGTTCTTTTTTAATACCATAATTGACATTTAATAATTCAAATTTAATATATATATAAATTTTTTACAATTTATTTTAAGAAATTGAAAAAAAGGGCTTAATTCTAAAAATATATCACTACTAAGTAAAATATTGTTAAGCTTTTAAAAGGGTCAAAATTTAAAAAAAAAAGTGTGACAATTTTTTTTAAATAAAGCTTTCTTTCCCTACATAAATACGAAGACAATAAGTTTACTTTAATAATTGGCACAAACATAATAATTTGAGCAGAAAATTTTATATTATACAAAAGGTTATTTAAAAGGATAAATAGAATTAAAAATAAATGTTTAAATTTGAAATAATCTCTTTTTAGAAAAAAACATAAAATAAAGAATCAAAAATTATAAACACCTTTTTTTACTCTTTATTTTTTCCAGGATAATAAAACGGATCACCACTTTTTGTGTGTGCAACATCTGGGTATTTATTTTATGTACCTATTTTTAGTATATGATTTGAAAATTTGTTTATATTGAATTGCTAATCATGTTTTTGTCTAAAAAAAATAGTCTACTTTTGTAGAATATTATTTTGTTATCTAAAATGATTATACTTTTGAAATTTTACCAGTGTACGATTGAAAATATAATTAGGATTCTTGATGTTTTTATTAAAGAACACCCAAAAAGATTAGACACATACACACACATGCAAAAAACTGATTAATTATATGACCAAAATCTCTATAAAAAAATTAATTTTAATCCTTTAATGGTCAAAAAAACAAAATTTTACCTAATAGATTTGGTTTTTTGTTCTAAATAATTATATAATTATAATTTATGTTGTCTAGTCTAGACTTTGTATATATGGTAAGTAATTATTTTATCATCATCATTATCATCATCATAACAGATGCAACTATATTTAAATTATAAATGATTACAGATGTGATGAACACACTTGCATAACATGTTTGTTTGCGTATAAATATTTTTTTGTCTGAATACTAAATTTTGGGAATTTAATACAATAAAAATTAAAGGACATTTTACATATAGAAAATAAGGTCTATGAATAAATGTTTAATATTTATGATTTAATTATCAAATAAATCTAATTTTGTCATTGATTTTTTTTGTAAAAAACTTAATAGGAGCATAATTTATAATATTATAATAATAATTTTTGGAGTTATTCGTCTATAAAATTAAACTTTGAAGGTGAACGAAGTGCAAATCATTTATGCAATGGTTAAGCAATATCTTTTTTTAGATACATATACATATTGTGTAGTTTACGAAGATCAAGATCTATTATTATAATTTATATAATATTATTTAATATTTTTTTGTGGTAAACTTTTTTGTCAAAAATTTAAAAATTTATATACTATTTTCAAATATTGTAAATTATAAAATTGTTTATTTATAATTTATTAATTTATTCTTTAAAATTTCAATAATTATTTAACTTTTACCTCTTTTACCTATTATACGATTTATGAAAAATGTAAATTAAAGTTATCTTTAATGTAAGATTTTATAGTAAATATATATTTGAAACGATTTATTATAATACATTAATAATATTTTATTTTGTGTACATTACGGAAGGAGAATTTTTTCTACTAAAACGTATTATACACATATATACATACATATATGTTTTTATAAAAATATAGAACGTAGTTTTTCCATTAACAAAAAAAAAGAAGAAACTTCGTTATGTTATATTATATTTACCTTTTGATTTAATAACTTAAAGTAAATTTACCTAAAAAACGTGATGTAGTTAAGGGAAAACTTTTGTAACATTATTTCTGTAAATATTTGACATTAACTTATTTATGTAAATAAAGATAAACATTTAAATATAATTCGTTGCACATGTTGAAATTTAAGATAATGTACGAATATATGTATATATATAGATATAATGTTTATTTTCATTGATATTATATCTTTTCCGAAAAATATTTCTTTTAATATAAAATATATTTTTTTGGCAAAAGAAAAAAAAAATTGTACAAAATTATGGAAATTATATTCGCTTAATCAAGCAGAATTTAGTTTTTTTTTTTTTTGTATAATATAGAAATAGAAATTTATGTGCTATACAGGAAATAAGTCTTTCTCTGTTATGTTATTGATAAAGTATATAATTTCTGTATTCTATGAAATAACTAGTTAAAGTATGAAATATATTTTTACTCTATTTTTCATCAATTTATGGAAAAACTACCAAGTCATGTATCAAACAAATATTTTTTGAATAACTTTGGTGTTTTGCCTTTACGTCAAAGTTTTATAATATAATAAAATTGTATGAAAAATTACTTTTAAAATTAGGCTTAGGTTTCTCGAGAAAATCTCAAAGTACCTAAAAACAATAAATAAAAATATAATATTACACACTTGATATAGGCATCGCAGTGGTTATTATGTAGCATAATTACATTATACTTAGTTAATTTTATGTTTTAGCTGTAGTTATTTCATAGAATATTGTCATTACATACTTTAACTCTAGGATATATAACATACTTCATAAATTCGAAAATAAATTGTATATAAAACTTTTTTGTCAAATGAAATTTAAAGTTATAAAAAAAAAACAAATTTTACATTTACCAAAAAAAAAAAATCTAGCTATTAAATATAAATGAAAAACTGAGAACTTTTTGAAAAATGTTAACTTTTATAGTTAAATATAGAGTATTACACTTTTGAAGCTAAAAAGCATATAATATTGAACATGAAATTTGATTCAAAGTTCTCTAACTAAAATTTACATGACTTGGACATTTATGATAAATTACAATCAACAAAATTATATACTACAATTTTTTTTTTGCCAAACACTTTATACATAATAACCATGTAAAATTTTTAGATATTTAAAGATTTTTGTTAGTAAATTTTGTGAAAAATATGTTAGTGGAAAATATTTGTTTAAATTCAATATTTTATATTCAAAATTCATCTTTCTCCAATTTAATATTATTTAAAAATAATTTGGTAAAACATTATATTGATCGTCAAGTAAAAGTAACTTTGAATTATGTTAATTTTAAACAAACTCTCTAAAATGATAAATTTTCCTTTTAAAAATACTTACTCTTTAAAATACTTTTAAATCATTTTATTCACGTATCGTTCAATTTTCAGTTACATTTTATTTTTTCAAAAATGTGAATTTAATAAATATGTTAAAAAATTATTTTATACATTTAAAAATATTTTTTTTATATGATAAAATATTTTCAGTATATTCAATATAATACATAAGCTATGTATATGAAAAAATAACCAAAATTTGAAATGTTAAGCTGTAGGCACTTCATTTAACAT
The DNA here is from genome assembly GCA_949752835.1 of Empis stercorea. Lineage (NCBI taxonomy): Eukaryota > Metazoa > Arthropoda > Insecta > Diptera > Empididae > Empis > Empis stercorea. The sequence continues at coordinate 60,605,000 of OX457086.1, read as the reverse complement.
TTTATTTTTTACATAGTTTTAATTTCTTTGAATTTTTCTGTTTCTTTATGAATTTAAATCACTTATTATTCCATTAGAATTAGACATTTAACCTTACATATTTCATATTGATTTCAATAATATAATTTTACATTTGAACAAAGATTTACAAGAATGTTTATTATATTTTTAATTTAATTCAACTTTCAATAATTAAATTCATTTGATTTCAAATCTTTTTTTTTATATATATATTTGAAAATTATTTAATCATTTATAAATAATTAACTATTATTTTCCATTCAAATAATTTCATCAATTGATTTTCTTATTGAACCGGAAATAATTGTAAATTTTTGTTAGTGATGGCAAATAAGAAACTATACAAAATTTGCAATTTAGAAATAAATAATATATCAATAAGTTTGTAAATAGCATATACACATATATAATTTTATTTATAATTTGATTTACCAGAAACAATAAATATTATTCAAAAATGAATTCCTCGTAGATTTTATGTATAATTTTAAGTATTATCATCTAATAATTATTTTTGACTAGAACTAGAGATAATGTAATTGGGTTTACATTAATTCTAAATTTAATTCTATTTAATAACTGAATTTTGAATTAATTAATTATTATTATAATTTGCTTTATATTTGTATTGAATTTATATTGAAATATTTTAGAAAATTTTAAATTATCAATTTATATTTACTTAATTAAATATATTATATTTACCCTCGTTTTTCTTATAAATTAAAGTGAGAAAATATCGTGGTACTTGAGTTTGGATCACAATAATAAATAATTCAATTTGTAACTCTGTCTATGTAAACATTTTATTTAAAAATGGTTTTTCTTTTTCTTGATGATAAATAAATAAATTTTACTTTAAACATTAATATGTACTCCTATTATTTTATTTGTTCCATGTGGGCTAAATGAAATAGACATTTGAAAAAAAATGAAATTTGTTAAATATTTGTATAAAAATTTAAAAATTTGTATACAAACATTTTTAAGCGGATTTGAATTCGCCAGGTAAATACAATTTAATTTGACAGTAAACAAACATTTTTACATGACAATTTTTACAAAAATTTAATTTTAATGTGTCCTTTTAGTTTTAATGTCATTTTATTTTATAAAAAGATTTATTTAAATTATTAAAATATTTAAAACAAACATAACATTTTAGAAGAGGAGCCGATTTGAAATCCTGTTTCTAAGACAAAATTATACATATAATTGTATCGGTGAACCTGACAGAATTTTTTATTAATTATTTACTACGAATTTAAGAAAATATATTTCAAATATTTGAAGTGTACAAGCAAAAACGTATTAGTCGTTATTTTAATAGTAATTGTTTGTTTGATAGTTTAGTAAGATATTAAATTTATTAATTAAAAAATTATTAATGATGAAATGTTTTATTTTTCATATAAGTGACATAAATTATAATTTTTATTTTTTTATTTAATTATAATACATATTTTTATATAATTTTTAAATTTAAATTTCTGTCTAAATCATAATAAAATCATTCTTTATCCCAAATGTTATCAAATAAAATAAATTTAATATTCTTTTAAAATTAATATAAATCATAAAAAAAAATCACAATAATTTTCCAGTGATTTTTTCGTAAATCTTCAAATTGGATAATTACTTAATTTCTTAAAGTTTTTATTTCCTCATATTTTATAGCATTACAAAAAATTAACAACATAAAGTATTCTTAAATTTTCTTTTGACACATTTTAATGTTTTTTTTTACATAACCAAAAAGTTGAACGACGAAAAATTTAATAATGACAACAATAAAATTATTTTCACGAAAATTAATTCTTTTTTGTATACCTTGCAGGAATTTTTTCTTCATTATTTTTGGTGTTTTTTGTTTCGTAATAAATACGTGGAATCATTAAAGAATTTTGAAGAATATTTAAGAGATTATTTTAAATGTTGCTTTTAATTTTTTGACAAAAGAATTTAATCGGTACAGCAGCAATTTTGAAAAAGGAAAAGCTATTAAGCTTAAATTTTGTAGTTTTTAGTTGAATTAAAAAAAATAATTTCTATTTTCAATTTATCCCACTCTGAAAAATGTTAAAATTTTCTTACAAAAAGTATTTTGTTTCAATGATTTCAAATTGTTGTGTCACACTTACAAAATGAACACAACCACTCTCTATAAAAAAATTTACCAATACAATTTTTTTCTTTATAAAATTACCAAGTCACCGAACCGTAACATTTTTTTGTTTAAAAAAAAAGGTCATCAATCATTTTAGTCCAGTGAAAATAAACTATACCATACAAAAAAAAGTTGATCCCGAAAGATAAATTATAGCTAGTTAGTTATTGTGTATATGCTGGACTATAACAAAAAAATAGGTGTAAAGTCTGACAGAATAAAATGGAATGAAAAACCTTTTAAGTATACTTTTTTTTTTTAGATAATTTACCAAACACTTTTTTTTTATATAAAAATATTTGTTTTACAACTTTTGGACAGGACCGACGAAAAACAAAAATCAATATATTCATTTTTTTTATATTAATATATTTTATGCAAATATCACTTTATGAAAAAGTGAAAAAAAATGTGTCGACTAATGCTTGCAATAACCATTAAAACTATATCCAAAATTAAAAACCAAACGGTCCTCAGAAATTTTATATACAATAAATAAACCACCAAACATCGGACTGCTAAAAAAAAAAAATTAAAATTATTTAAAATATAAAATAAATGATTTTACTTTTTCAAATTTATAGACAAAAAGTAAAATTATTTGAAATTTAAAAATAAATTCTTTTTCATTTTGTTAAAAATAAAATTATAAATTTCATTTATATTTGTTTTTTTTTTAAGAATATATGTTTTCAATGGTTACAATTTTGGGTGATATAATATTCTACCAATTTTAATTGTCCTAGTTAGTTTTAAACAACGAATAAATTAAATATGATTTTAAATTTAGGTCTTAAATAATTTCAATGGAGAGAATAAAAATGAATTTATAACAATAATTGTATATATTTATATTATTGTATTTCGGAAAATTATGGTTTTGTATATGCCATATTAGATTGATTAATTTGATTTTTTATTCTTGAATGATTTATAAATAACAAAAATTCAAATGTATGGTTTCTAAACTATTTAAATTAATTAAAATTATTATCAATATTAAGAATGAAAAAGTAAAAAAAAAAAAATATTTTACAATATTAATTATAATAGTTAAAAAATTTGGGTTTTCAATGGTATTAAATTGAAAATTATTGCGAAAGTGTATTGTGGTGGAGGTGATACCCAACGACAGACAGGAATTACAGCTGGTCATGTGTCAAACTGTCAATAGCATGAGCATATGACCAGACACCACAATACTAATACACGTGCGCAATTACAAGGATATTTGCTATCACAAGCTCCTAGTGTACTCAATTTCCAGAATCCTGGTTGCATTAAGCTAGTTTATTCTTTAAGTTACTATATTTTTTCCTTCTTGTATTAGTTACTCTCTTGCCAATTATTGGCGAGCTGAGTGAGCTAGAGACTTGGAAGACGTAGTGGTTGTCCAATGAGTCGTTTTGTGTTTACGTGCCAATATCACATATGTACAGTTCCATTTATATCATTCAATTATATCATTTAATTCTACAAGAAAATTGCATTAATCTATTAATGGGTAAAATTGGTTTGTGTGGTGGAATTCGATTATTTAAATTCGATTGTATTTCACTATAGATAATTTATTTTTAAATATAAAATATATTCAATATAATATTTTCTGTGGTTTTTGCATTATGGAAATATGTTAAAAATAAAATATTCTAATATCAGGATTTAACTAAATACAATATAATAATAAAATACAATTTATAATTTTGAATTATTCATTAGGCAATTTTATATAATACACGTACTATATTTTTAAGCAAAATGTTGGAATAAAATTATGTTATAAATATAAAGGATACTCAATAAATCATGTTAGTATATAAAAGGATAATAAGTTATTTTAGTATGTACTTAGGAAATTAAATCATATTACTGAATATAACTATAAAAAATCAGTAATAATTATGTTCTTTTATAAAATTGTTGAATTTCAAATCAATACAATAAAATTTTCAAACTTTTTTGAACAACCAAACCTTTTAAATAAAAATTAAACATTATTCTAAAAACCATAAATTACAATTTCAATAAATTTCAATTAGATTATATACTTTTATCGGTCGTTAATGGCCGGAAAAGTTAAATTTATTTTAATTAAAAAATAAAAAGTTTAAATTTATTTTAAAATTAATTATTTAATTCAGATTATAAATTTAAAATTTATATTATATAAATAAAAATACTTGCTATATAAGTAAAAGTATTCTTCCATATAAATCTGAAATTATTGATTTATTTTTTAGTACGCATATGCATGGATTTTATGAGCTGATGGTAAATTACAAAAATTAATAGGCTTTAAAATGCAGAAATATTTGTTTTTTTGTCATATTTTCAAAAACAAAGTAAAAAATATGGATTTAAATTTAATTCTGCATTTGTATATAATTTATTTCTTACAATAAAAATTCATTGTTGTGGAGATATCATAATTTATTTAATATTAAGTTCCTTTCAAAAGTCCATAAATTATATACACAATTTATATGTTACCTGCTGAATAGGAAGTATGTAATTTATGGTACAGATATATACTTTAAAAATATCTCTGTAGGGATTTTAATGATCACTGTACTTACAGATTATATATATATATTAAAAAGGAAAGGAACGTTTCTATAAAACAATACCGAACATAATTTTATTTTTCAAAAATAAATTGTTAGCCCCTATAGTGAAATAATGGCCAACCCAAGTGATGATTCTTTTGTTTGTTTTTTTTTTTGTATAATAAAATTGGAAAATTTATAAAGTGTAAAAAAAAGGTAAGATAATTTTTTTTTTTTTTTTATTAAAGTAGAGAAGATGCTTTAATAAAACAATGGAGAAATCTTCTTAAATTTTACCCAAGTGAATTGGTGTATTGTTCTGGGAAAGTTATCATCCTTAAACATGTATTTCAAACGACTTTCTCTATTGAAAGATTTAATTTTTATATAGTACCTATAAACAAACATTTTAAGAGACGAAATAATATAAAACATATAAACATTAAGAAAATATTTAAAACTAAATAAATATAGATAAATACATAAATATATTATATTTTATGTATTTATATCGTAAATCAATTATTATTCATACAATTTATTTATAATCTTAATAAATATAGCAAAAAACAAAATTTAAGTGATACATTATAAAAAATATTCGGAATTCGCAATGTCAATTGATTCTTGAAAAATTTATATTATTCCATTCGAATTTTCTATTCTTTAATTTTAGTAAAATTGACATAAGATAAAAAATATTCTATAAATATCAAATTCTAAAATATAATTTTGCTGAAAGGTAAACTAAATATATATTTTTGTGATACCATGAAATTGTGGCTTTGGAACTATGAAATTTATACATTCAGTGGTGTGTTTATATGTACACTTATATATATTATATTTTAGAGAAAAATTTCATATTTCTAGAATATTTTTAATCTTATGTCAATTTTAATCAGAAAATTGACATAAGATTATAATCAGAAATATATGTATTATATTTAGTACATATATTATGTAAATGGATGGAAAATTAATAAAAACTGTCAAAATATTACTTAAATATATAAATGTAGTATAAAAAAGGATATTTTTTTGTAATTCCCAAAACTCAAAGCAAATAAAGAATTGTAAATATAGGTAGAGTCTTAGTACTCCTATGAGACATCAACATTTACATATATATTTGGATATATGCTTATATGTATTGTATGTATATGTATTGAAAATAAAATTTGTTTCTATTCATTATCACTTCAGATTCATATCAATAAATCACAATGTCAGTCATGGAAAGTGGCTGACATTCTTCTTCTATCTGTATATTTTTTACGTATCATCATATGGTGTCATATGCTCTCGAAATATTTAGCTTACAAAATTTACAATAAAATTGTGGAAAGTTTTACGATGAAAAACTATTTATCAAAGACTGGAATTATATGTAACATAAAATTTAAATTGCACCCGCACTTATATTAGTTTTATAATTTAAAAATTGATTAAAATTCCATTTAAAATTAAATAGAATCTTAAAACATACATACATAATTATAAGAAAATGTAAATAAATATGTATACCGTATTTAAAATTTTATATCTTAATTACAAAAAGTTTTGAAAAACACTTCACGTTCTTAGTAAAGAATTTTAAATATTTTAAAACAATACTTTTCAATTTAAACTAGTTAAAAACTTACATAAATATTATTTTTCGTTTTGTAAATCTTTACAAAACTTTTAAAACAAATTCGAAATTTAAATGAAATTTGTATAAGTTTGAATGAAGAGATATTTGCGTTGATTTGTTAACACTTAAAAATATTCTATTCTGGATAAATTTTTATTTCTTATTAATAAAAAATAATGAATATGTTAGTATTAATATTGAAATTGTAACGAATTTAATTTAAAACAATTATTATAGATATTAAACTTATTTTCATATTTAGTATATGACATATGATCTTTTTGTATGAAATTTAAAATTTTTATAATAGATATAATTATTTTCATCAAAAATGAACATTTTGTATATTTTTGGAATTTTTAATTTCACCTGTGAGTTGGAAAACTAATATAATGTAGTCAGTAATTGTAAAAAATAAAAATGTAAGAAAAAACACAAAAAAATAAGACAAAATTATTAAAATCTACAATTTATTTTTTTTAGTATACAATTAAAAAATATTTACTAATAATTGTCTATGTTTTAACATATTTCGTTCGGTTGCCATCTACCATCACTTTCACATATAATTTTTACAGTCGTTTTATTATCACCACATTTAATCAAAATTTCATCATTGTAAAGAAATGATCGACCACGCAATATTTTAGCAGAATTTTTTAAATTTGGTTTTTCACATGATAATCCTTAAAATGATATAAATTATTTTACTATCATATCAAAAAGAGTTGTAAATTTTTTTCTTACTTGAACATCTTGCTAAAATTTTACTCCATTCACCATTTTGTTGACAATAAATATCTCGTTTTCCATGAGATCGATATCCTATAATAAATATTTTTAGTAGAATTTTTGAATATTTTTATAAATATTAATTTTATTTATACCATGATTACAAATCAGAAATAATTTTTCTCCCATTCTATAAAAATCTATAATAATAAATATTTAAAAAAATAATAATATAAAACATATGTGAAGTTATATTATTATAAAATATTTCCATTTTTATATATATTCTTACCACGAGTTATTAATTGTTTATCTAATCGTTCTGAAATAATACCATTTTCTGGTATTTTTTTGATATCATGATATAAACATTCTTCTACATCATTAATATTTTCTTCTGTTGATGTAAATTTATTATTATTATCGTACCATCGACGTGTACGCAATGTCATCTCAGTTGTTACAATATTTTCATCCAATTCTATACGATTTTTATAATCATTAAATACTGGTATAGAATTTTTATATATTAACCATTTCAATTTGCTAGTAATATTTTCTATTGAACTATCATCTTCATCTGATTCATGTACATTATTATTCCAAATAATTGTATCAATATAAATGCATAACGCAAATCTTAATGAATCTTCCATTGTTTTAGACAATTTATTTTTTGAATTTGTTGAATTACCATATAAAATCATATCAAAAAAATCTTCATAATTTAATTTCAATAATTTTGTAATTGAATTTGTATTAGTTTTAATATATTTTAATAATTTTATATCAATTCCATGATATTCATTTGAATCAGGTGGCATAAAATCAGTTAAATCTCTTAATTGATTAATTTTTTGTTGTTTCTCGCATAATATTGATAACGATGTTTTTTTTGTATTACAACCATGAAATAAATAATTTTTTAAATTTATCCAAAATGATTTATCTGGTAAGAATTTTCTATAAGGTAAATTAGGCATAGAAAATTCATCGGTTGTTAAGGAATCATCTGTGAATAAGTTATTCGGTTTGTCAGTTAAAGGTATTTTCGTTGTTAAAATTTTGATTATAGAAAAATTCGACAGAGAAATATCACTTGACTTAGTTAACGAAGTTGGTATTGGAGTTAATGTTGTTGTAAAAATAGGCGCTGACGTCGATGTTTGTTCCGTAGGAGGTGAAATTATTGTTAAAGGTTGTAGTGTTGTAGTATTATCAGGAGTTGTTCCTATACTACTTAAATATTGTTCTGTTACAAAGTCAGTTGGTAAAATAGATTTTTCTGTTTCTACAGAAGTTGTATGAAAATTGGATTCATTATTCATTTCAATATTATCACATAAAGTAGATCGTATATTGACATTACTTGAAGAAATTGTGCTTAATGGTTCGAATGTGGATTGTAATTGTGAAAGTGTTGTTATAGATTTTTGCGTGGTAATTCCTTCCAAATTAAAATTACAATTTTCTGGAATTATGCCTTCCCATACACCTATTAATCATAACATTATATTTTAATTATTTTCATAATATCAAAACAAATTTTATTTATACCATCTTCTAGGCATGTGAGAATTGAATCTACAACATTATATCCGCAACTAATTTCAGCAAATGTTCCCATTTGATATTCATTAAGAGTTTTATTTAATAATCCATTGTCATCAGAATAATTAATTTTTATATTATTTGGTACGTTTAAGGCCTTACATTTTATTGTACCTACATAAAATTAAATATATTATTTTAATTAAACACAATATTGTCATATTATATGATACATACTTATGCACTCTGCTTCAAGTCCTGACCATTTTCCACTAGCTAAACATGTTCGTTTTTTATTACCAACCAAATAGAAACCATAATCACAAGTGTATTGAGCATAACTTCGATATACTGTTCCAGTATATTCAATATTTCCATTTTCTAATCGTGTTAGTAACTCACATTCCACAACTAAATTATAAAATTAAGTGAAATTATAATGTACATTGGAATAAAAAAAAAACATATTTACTTGAACAATATGGTATATTCGATGACCAATTTGATGTTTTTAGACAATTTCTTAAATTATCTCCTTTCAAAATATATCCTAAATTACAATGATAAATTACTTGATTGTTATTAATAATTTTAACATAACCATTTGATAATGTTAAATTTTTAGAACATTCACGACAAAATTCACTTTTGCTTATACTAATTTCACCATGAATTTGTATTTTGAAATCTGTCCATGAGTATAATGTTCCACGATATGGTTCACATGTTGTATAATATTCTTGTATTTGATGTCCATTTATAAATTCATCCCATATATCAAAATATGCAATATCACCAATAAATGATTCAGTTTCACTAAAACCACCACCTTTAATATCCTAAAAAAATACATATACAATAATTTTTAATTATAATATAGAATAAAATCTTTGCCATACTTGTTCTTGTCCAATTATGAATATACCATCACCTGGTATAGGAATTAGTGTGCTTAAATTGAATCCACTATGTTTTAAAATACCATCCATATAAATTTCATAAAATCCATTTTCATTTGTCCATGCAGCGCATATAAAATGCCATTCACCATCATTTGCAATAATATCTGTTACAATATTTTGTCCATTCACATAAAAAACAAAACTAGAATGGTAAATAAAAATTGATATAAAAAAAATCATGTAATTTCCATTTCATTTCATAATTTTATACCCGGTGTAATCAGTAAAAGTGAATACATTGTCATTATCGTCTGTGGCATAAGAAATAATAGAGCCATAATTAAAAGTATCATTTGTCCGAATCCATACACAAAATGAAATCTAACAAAATATTATTCATTAAAAAATTTAGTAAAAACTTCTGTAATTTCCTTACTGCATCTAAACTTCTCTCCGGACCTTTCATTTCTACATAATTCATAGTACTACCTATTCTTGGGAAATGAATTAAAAAATCTGGTGTTGTAAATATTTCACAATGATCACCATAAAAAAATGGTGGACATTTACATATATATTGACCATATTTCTTATCATCTAATCCATTTGTATCTAATGTTTCAGAAAATTTACCAACTTGTCGTAAAGCTTGTGGTATACATTTACCATTATTTCTGCATGGTTCTATATCACATGGATTATATACTTGACTACAATCATATCCTTTCAAACCTTGCGGACATTTACAAATAAAACTATCACTAGTTGCTGGATAATGTAATAAATCAATACAAATAGCATTCTCATGACATGGAAAATGATCACATGGTTTTAAATGACAGCGTTTACCAATAATACCAGGTGGACATTGGCACATATAACCACCAGGGATATTTTCACATGTACCCATTTCACATGGTAAAAAATTACAATAATTAATAATTATTTGTTTTTCACAAAATTTTCCATCATAACCAGGTGGACAATCACAATGAACATCATCATCAGTTTCTGAACAAATACCACCATTTTGACAAATCGTATTACCACAAGAATATTTCAATTCTTCACAAAATTCACCATTATATTGGGGTAAACATTGACAAGCAATTGTAGTCCGATTTTTATAATAACAATCACCATTATTTTGACATGGTGCTGACAAACATAAATTTACTTGCTGTTCACAATGTGATCCAATAAAACCATTTAAACAAAGACAACTGTATAAATCACTACCACCATTTTCAGGTATACAAAATCCATATTGACCACAAATTGTTAAATTTTTTTGGCATGGATGTAATTCTCTTGGTATACAATCACTTTCTGATGTTGATCCTCGATTCGAATCATATCCATATGGACAATGTAAGCAATCGATTTGATCGTAGTATGGTTGATAATCACCAGGATTACATTTTCTACAAAATGGCATCATACTGCGGGTTTTTGAATAGCCAATAGGTGTACGTCGTCGTTGTATACGAATTTTAGCTGCTGTACCTGGCGGGCAAAGTTCTAAAATCAAAAATATAATAATTGAAGAAAAGCCCAAATGTTATCCAAATAATCATACGTTTACATTCGGTTGGCTTAATTCGTCCCATTTTTCTTGTAGAATAACTAACAGGGCAATTTTTACAAATATTTCTACCATATTCATTATTATAGCTTCCAATTGGACATAACATGCAACGATTATATGCTGCGTCTTGATATGTTCCACGCGGACATTGATCTACGAACGAGAATGGAATAAATGTTGTTATTCATTTAGTAAAAAAAATTGATTTACTTACAACATAAATATTTTTTAGAAACACTTCCATCCGGACAACGTATTAATTCATCTATTTTTAATTTTTGCACATCAATTCTCAATTCATCCAAAACATTTTTAATTACATTATTAACATTTACATCTATTAGTTGATATTTCACTTGTCGTACATTTTCCGATAGTGTTTCATTTTTCTTCCAAATACCTAGTTTTTTACCAATACGTGTATATAATCTTATCCGTAATTTTGAACGAACCTTTTTTTGATTCCCTCTATAAATCGTATGATTTTGAATTTGTCTTTTTGATATTGTACGATAAATGGTTTTATCAATTATATCATTTTCTAGTTCATTTTCATTTAAACAATCTGGAATTTCAGTTATAATTTCACAATTATTTTGATCATCACATAAATATTTTTCCAAATTTTTACTAAGATTTTGTGTTATCTAAGGAAAAAAGAATAATTAAATTACCAAATGGTATAATGAATGGTACATTTATTTAATTTACTTACTTGATTTTGTTCCGATTGATTTGAACAGAAAGATTCATCGGAATCAATTGAAATTGTTAAAAGCTCTTCAATACTATTTGGTAACTCTGTAAGCGTACAAATTGGTTCAAAATCCCATTTTGGACTGTTATTTTCACATGTCATACGATAATTATCAAAATATTCATCATTTTCTTGATTATAAATTGTATAACCAATATTACAATTTATAGCACACCATGTATGAGTTAAATTTTTCGCACAAATCGATTGTCCATTTAATGGTGATTCTATTGTGTTGCAAGAATATTCTATAAAATTTATTTTTAATATTTACTTTTTCTGAATTTAATTATTATAATTATAATTTCAGTTACCTTTTACTGTTATATTTAATGTACAAGTATTCATATTATGTGACGGATCAGTCGCTTCATATACTACTCTATATTTTCCAGGTGTGAAAAATCCAGGATCTATAGATCTAACTATAGTTATATCACCATTAGAATTATCATAAAATGTTGGTTCATCCCATTCAATAAAACCGCCAGGTTCTTTTGAATTTGGTGATATAAAAAATTCAGTTGGATCAATACAATTTTCATAAACTGGTGGTGTTGTATCAACAACAGATACATTAAATGTACATTCGGCTTGATTGTTAAATGTATCAGTTGCCACATAAGTGAATATATGATCCTTAATTTTTAAATGGGTACCAGTAATTTCATCAATGGTTGGTGTTAACCAATAACTTACATTTAGGCCAGAAGAATCAGAAATATGTAATGGCGGTGGAAATGATTTAATTAAAATACTGTCAAGAGTAGGGCCAACATTTAAAGTAAATGAATCTGGACATTTAATTTCAGGCGGAATGTTATCTAAAAATATATTATTTTTAGTATATATTTTGATTGAAAAATTGTATGCAATTGACAAGGAATCAAATAATGTTATAATGTAATTTAAAAAATTAGGTGATTGGAAATGGTTGCATATGTATACATTTTTTTACTCATACCAATACATTTTGGAATTTTATTTCTTTCTGACCAAACTCCACTTTTTTTTCCTTGACAATTTTTCACTGATGGTCCTTGTAACTGAAATCCAGAAGGACATAAAAGACTGCAATTTGTATTAAATGGTACTTTCATTTCTGTACATTCAGAATCGTAAAATCCATAATTTGGTTTTGGAAGTGGTGCACATAGAACCTCTAAAAAAGTTAAATTGATTATATTAAATATATTTTTTATTAAATTTTAAAATGCTTTACGTTTACATGTTGTTTGTAAACCATCCCATTTGGATAATGGTAAACAATTTCTTGTTTTCGACCCAACCAAATAATATCCAGGACCGCATCTATAAGTACACTCTGTATCAATTGGCATTGGTTCAGTTATTCTCTTCGTTTCATCATCATAAGTTAGCATAAATGTTACATTTCTTGGTGAATACTCATAAGATGTTAAATTTAAATCACGATTTTTACATGTAATCATACCATAATATGGTACCGTAAGAACAGGACATGTTTTCACTAAAATATTAAAGATTTTAAATCAAAATAATGTACAAATATAAATACATATTGGTATCTTATTTACAAATGCATTGCGCTTCTTTACCAGACCAAGTACCATTTTCTTGACATAAACGTAAACTAGTTCCTGATGAATATTAAAATTAAAAAATTCAATTAATTTTATATTACCGTTTACCCAAAATTTAATTTAAATAAACATATATCTATGTACCAACCTTTTAATTGAAAACCAGATTTACAACGTGCACCACAAGCAGCATTCAAAACATTTACACAAGTTTTAGCCTGTTTTACAAAATAACCATTTTCTGGTGGTGATAATGTTGAGCAAGTTATACCTAATTTAGCATAATTAAAAATGAATTATGAAAATATAAATGTTTATTATTTATGAGAAAATATAATATATATATTAACCTTTACAACGATTGTCCTCTGTACTTTTGAAACCGGTCTTACAAACACAGTGTTCTGGTAGTGTAGCTGGATTAACTTGTGTAATATGATTAATGTCAGGACACGGATGACATAAATCTGAATTAACCCAATATGTATTTGAAATACAAGCTAGAATTTACGTATACACAAATATTTTCCATTGTATAGCATTTATATAATTTTAAAAATAAAAATTTCACCTCTACAATCATCTAACAGACCACTTCCGATATAACCGGGTGGACATGAGCATGAATAATATCCAGATGGAATACCACACTCACAAGTAGCCATACTATTACAGCATTTTTGTCCACTAACAAAAGAAATTATATCAAAATAATTATGATTGAAATTATATAAAATTAAATTCTTACGATGTTGCATTAAAATTTTCTAAATTATCACAAAGTACATTACATCTATCCTCATCATGTAATTTGATTTTATAACTTAATTTGTGATCTATATAAAATTAAAAATTAAAATAATATTTGATTAAAATATTTATTACAATATTTTTAAAAACACAACCTTTTCTCAATGCATTTCTAACTAATCTTTCGAATTCTAAATAACTATCCAGTATAAAACTATGTTTATCTTTCGGAAAACTTGAAATATTTAATAATTCAGCTGAATTTCCAGATTGAATTCCTTATCACAAAAAAAAAAAACATTTTTATTATTTTATTATTTCAATTTAATTTAACTTTAATTATTATACCAATTGTAAATATTGTCACATTATCATTTGATTTTAATTTTTCGGCCATTGATAATGGATTTCTACCATTTGAAAATCCATCAGATATTAAGAATATATATTTTTTACTATTATTTCTAGCTTGGCTAAATATTTCCTTAAAATTTGGTAAATTAAATTAAATAAAAATTATTTTCTTAATTAAATATATAAATAATATAAATTGTATTTGTACTTTTGCTTCTTTTAAAGCACCATAAGTAAATGTACCACCACCAACAAATTGTAATTTTGGAATATCATTTGTTATTGCACTACATTGATCATGATTATCCGATGGTTTAGATATTTGATCGATATGACGAAGCTGAAAAATATATTAATTTATAAATTTTTATTCATTAAATTTTGAATAATTAAATACTCCTATTTAATATTGTTTTACCACTTTTCCTTGTGAACTAAATGTAATTAATGCTATCCGTGAATAATTATAACTTAAATCAAAATGTTTTAATAATTTATTTACAAATCTTATTTCACTGTAAAAATTTGTTTTACCAACACTTGAACTTGAATCAATTAAAAATATTATATCAGATTTTTTACTTTTTAATTTTATATTTTTAACACTATCACGAAATTTATAAATATTATTTGTACTTATGCTTGGTTTATAAATAGAATTTTCAATATTTTTTTCATTTCCATCTAATAAAATGGGCATAAAAAATTTCGGAATATTTATATTATTATTTGAAAATGAAGAATTATAATTATTTGATTGGTGTGAATTAAATTTATCATTATCATTTGGTAATTTTTGAAAAATAATTGGTTTTATATTATTTTCTAAACTTAAATTACATACTATTATTAAAATTAATAAAATTGTTAAATATATAAACGCCATATTTTACACAATTATAATTTTGTAATTTAATTGAAAAGAATTTAAAATTATTATTTCATATTAATATATGTTCACATTGAAATTTATAATTATACTAAAAAGAAAGCTTTTATTAAGAAATTTGAATTCAATTAAAAAATATAATTCAATTATTTTTTTTTTTTGGTTCTGTTATTATTATTAGAGATAACCTCTTAAACTATATTTAATTTGTTTTGGACACAATGCCTCCAAAAAACTGACTAATTGTAAATTATTTAAAAAAAAAAAAAAAAAATAGATTTTAATCACTTCCGAGTTCGAGACATACTAAAATATAATATTTTGAATAAAAATATGAATTTTTTTTTAATCAATTTTGTTGTCGTTGTAAATTGTAGAAAATAGAGATATTCCTTTAATATAAACATTATTTATAGTATTTTTTTTTCAAGAATAGAATTATTCATTTTGTTGGAGTGAAACCTAAATGTCTATAGTATGGTTATCAAATTTTGCTTTCATTCATAGTTGTTTCAGTGGCAATGAACGAATATTTGTATGTCCAGAGACGTATTTATGTATTTATTTAAATAATAAATGAGTGTAATTGGATTTATTGCAAAAATTCATTAAATGACAAGTCCTCGAGATCTAGATCATTAAATTGAAATTTATTTGAAATATCTTACAACATATTTTATATTACATAACTAATATACATTGTATATTATACATATATTATTACATTACTAACTATTTGTCCAACTATGTATCATAAGTTTTCATAATTTTGTCCGCGAATGCATTAAGTATTTTATTTACATTAAATGCAATCTGTAAAACAATTATATTATCTGTGGTTTTGCTAAAATTACATAATTCTATATATTTTTTATTAGATATTATTATCATCGTTATTATTGTACTTTTATAAAAACATGCAAAAATAAAATAATAATATTTTCATACGGAAATAACGTCATAGCATATCAACTTTTTAAATTTATTTGTTCTTCTTGTTATAATAATATAAAATTTATAATGAAAATATATATTTTATATTATATCATAATATATTTTACAAATATTTCTACAATATTAAATTAACTATAAAAGTACCTTTTAATTATCCAAAATATGTGTACATATTTTCAATTAAATTTTCAATACAGGCATTATTAATTTTCAATCAAATACCAGCTGTACATTTCTGAATTCAAGTAGTAGAAATCATATTGAAATTATTAAATAGGAGTAATATTTTTTTTTTGTTTAGGGAAATATTTCGTTGAATTTATAAAAAGTAAAAACAAAATTAATTTGAAAGATGAATATTCCTTTAAGACCAAGTTTTTATCATATATTTCCTGTAAATTGCAGCTGATGATAAAAGTTTGTTATGGTTATGATTATATTTCCTTAAAATAGATACAAAAAATTTGATTGGTATTCAAAGACGAAAGACCTCGAAATTTAAATTAATGAATATAATATAAACTAGATTTAAGGTTCAAGTTCATAATTTAAGATTACATAATATAATTCCTATAAATTTTTTAGTTTTATTCAGTTTGTTTATACGAAAAATATACGGTATTAAAATAATATAATCAAATCATTTTTTTATCTTATTTTATTAATAATATTTTTTTGAAAATATAATTTACTGAAAATTTTAAATTAATTTACTTTAGATTTATGAATTTTTTTTATTATTTTCATATACTAAATATATATAAAATTTTATCCTTAAAATTAATGAAATATCACGTTGCGTTATAAATTCTTTATTTCCTTATACTATGTATGTTGATTTCATTATAGTTTGGTCTGTAGTAAAATAAACCAAATTTTATTCCTCTTTAAATTATATATACTTAAATCATAAAACCAAATAATAATTTTACACAAATTTTGCCCAAAAGCTTAATTATGAATTTGTAATTAGGTGTGGTTGAAGGTCATCTTCTGGGAATTCAACCATAACAAATTGTTAAAATTTATTAAAATCTTTAATGTAGTATATCTTTTTCCCAAGTGTGTAAGAAATGTTTATTAAGGTTAAAAAAAAATTATTCAAATATTAGTAGTTAGAGAATTTTAAGTAACCCAAAATTTCCAAAATCAAAAGGATATAAAAGTATTTGCACCTACATAAAAAATAGACACACAATAAGTATTTTTAAGAAGTAAAATAGATAAGTCCTCAAAAATTACCAATATTTTGATATATAATTTTATGTTATACCATATAATATTTGAAAGCATAAAATTTGTTAGTGGTAGTTAAAATATTCATAAATTTAATAAATATTTATAATAAAAAAAAATTACCCGAATTTTTAATATTTAAAGTATGGTTAATAAAAAGAATTATAAAAGTATTACTTTTTGTATTCGTTGTTTTAATCCATTAAGTCGTCCTCATTCAATCTTGATAAAATTTTATTTTGATAACTGGTAATTTTAAATATTTATTATAAAATTTTTATACAGACCTGAAAACATTTAATATTTAAGTATTTAAAAATTATATTTTTATTTTCAAAAAAGGATTATTTGTAATAAAACTAATTAAAATAATTTCTGCTGGATTATTATATTTTTTATTTATTTGGATATTACCCAGAAAAAAACATCTTATAATTTGGATTTTTTTTTTAAAGTATAAACCGTACAAATATAATATCCTTTTTATTTCAGGTTAAAAAAATAGCAATTTTGAAAGTATTTTTGATTTAACTTCAATCTCCAATCTCCAAACTTGTATATTTATTTTTAATGCATAGTAAAATACTTTTCCCCAGAAAAAGAATACGATATTCAGATTCTTATTATAAAATATGAAATTTTAGTATAATCAGCTTATAATATTTTAAGACACTTATTAAACAAAAAATTTTTAAATTAATTGAAAATTATTAAATTTTGTATATACAAAAATATAGGAAAAGAAATTCTGGATTAAGTAGAACAAAATTATCAACACTTTCATAAAAATGGACAAGAAACTTGTAAGAAGATTAATATATATATACATATTCTGTAATAATAATTATATCTACATATGTATATGTATGTACAATAGGTAAATATTAAATAAAATGTCTTTTAGGAAAATTTTCTCTGAGGTTATAAAGTAAATAAAATACATAAACATAAAAAGGTTCTTGAGTAAGGTTAATACATTTTGCACAGTAATACATAGATAAATAATTTATACATATATGTATATACATACATATATATATATATATATCTATATATATAAATATTGTGGTTTTCAAAGAATTTAATTTATACTTCAAATGCATTTATATATTTTAGATGAATCTTAAAGCAGAAATGTAATATTAAGTTCTTATAAGTTTACATTATGCTCTGTATAATAATGCCAAAGAATGAAAACTAATTTAACTGGATTGCAAATAGAAAGGCTAAATAAAGTAATCCTCTTAACAATCGTTTTACTTTCTATTTTACTTTCATTATACTCCTTATTTTTTTCGGGACTAAGTACAATCAACGATTGTGCACTTAAAAAGATTTATATTTGTCTATATATGTAATTTAATACAAAGGAAGAACATGAAATTATATATAATGCCTAAAAAAATTTATATAAATAATGTAATAATGTTAAAAAAAAGCTTTGGTATTAATTTAAATCTTTCAATCCTGTTGATATTAATTTACTTTAATCGTATATAATAAATTCAATTATAAACAATCCTTTTCAATGATACGCACACCTTTTCGAACTACCGCATTAACAAAAACGAAATTTTATTTAAGCTTACAAAATAAACAAGCTTCATTCTTTTTTTGATGTTGTAAAAAAAATTAAGCATGAAAATATTTCTTCTGTATATATTTTTCTTTCGAAAGGTTTTGTGTACATACCCAGAAATAAAAACATTAGAAACATAAACATATGAAAAGTATACACCAGGTTATGTTAAAAAGTCAGATCACGTTCAAAGTCCTGAAAAAAAATTCTTACGTGCATTATTTAACAAACATGACATCGATTTTACAGGAGCTTTCAATCCTTATAAATATTTTTTATATATAAAAGAAAAGTGGTATATTTATTTTTGTGTAAATATGTGTAAAAAAAACTTCGAGTAGGATTGTATTATAATTATTTTCGCCAAGTGAAATTCTATATTAATGATTTTGGATATAATAATATGTTTTCGGTACATTGCTCTTACTTAAATTATATGATTAAAATAATATATATAAATGATTCTGATAAATTTTGGTAAGAAATTGAAGCAAACAATTCTAAAAAAAAAAACTTCTAACATTTTGCATGTGAAAAATCAGGTGCCTTTTATATATATGTATATCAAAAATGCTTATAACAATTTCTATAGAGACATTTCAGCTGATGTCAACAAATATTTTCTATCAACTTTTTATCACAATTACAATTTCCTATCAAATATATTATATCCCCAAACTATGAAGTTATCCACTCAAAGGTAGAAAAAAATAGTGTATAGTGTGTAAAAAAATATGTTTATCCTTGGTACACATATGTTGTCCCAATTTCAAAGCTATAGGAGTATAAGTGTGGTATTCGTAATTTGTACCTTTTCATTTTTATTTTTTCAACAAATATTTCATAGAAAAAAAGAGAAAATATCGATCAGACATTGGTTCTTTTGTCCCTCGCCTCGATATGTATACTCCAATTAATTTTTATGACAATTGTTTTTCTTTGTTTGTATATTTTATATTTAAACTTGTTTAGGATGAAATAATTTTTTTTTATGGTGAAATTATAAAAAATTGTAATACATATGTGCTGGTATGCATTAAAAAAAAGTTTAAACAAAAAGTCACGTATTATTTGGTAAATTGAGTAAACGGAGACTATATCAATGATTAAAGACATTAGATTATTTGTCGAAAAACACGTCATTTTGTAATAAAAAATATAATTTTCATGTCCATCAGTTCATATGTTCAATTTTTATCTTATTTTTTTTTTTATAATAATTTTAGTCGGGAAAATTTTGTAATTATTTAAATAAGAAGACTGAATTGTTGATGAAATAGAAATACATAATTATACGTATACATATATGTGAATTCTTTTTTTTTGGCACAACAGTCCCATGTGGGCCTAAGCTTACCTCTTAGAGGTTTTCCCGACATTTTATTGCAATTTAGGACCTACTAATTGTTATATGAATTGCGAACCATAAACTCCTCTGTAGCGGAGAAATTACTATTTATTGCAGCAAGCTAATGGTTTTGTAGTGAGACACTTATTGTTGTCAGCATTTGGACTCGATCATTACCATTTCAACTTAGAACGATATCGATGCGTCGGCCGGGAACTCAACTCACGATGTCATGCACCTCGGCATAGTACACTACACACACAAAGTCACCGCTGCTCATGTAAATACAAGGTAAAAATATCCAGGATCTTAATTTATTTTTCATAAAATAATTTAGAAATTTTCTAGAACTTTTCTAAAAAATTCTAAAGTTCACGAAGTATAACTACACCTACTTATTTTAAAATAAGTATGTTATTTATTTTTTCTTAAATTTTGAAGTATACTCCGTATAACTCTTTAAATGTGTATATTTTTTTTTATTTATCAGATAAGTTTCGTTGAAGAAATAATTAATTTTATGTTATTATAAAATTATCATAAAGTTTTGAAGGACTTTTATAAGTGAATTTTACAAGTGCAGTTTTTTGGGAAACTTGTTTCAGACAAGTTGTATATACGTATATTATAATTTTGTATGCTCACTTCTTGTTTGGCATTAACTAATTTTTTAATAATTTGGTATTCGAATTATTTTTAAAATTAATGTATATGTGATGAAAAAATCTTGAAGGAAAAAATATAAATATTGTATGTATATAATAATTACATAATATAATCAATACTTTAATTAATATTTTACTTATTTGTTAATTTAATTAACACAAAACTTATATAAATTATACTATATTAATGTTAAATATCTTAATGCTTTTTGCTTTCAAAAGATGGTGAAGATCAATGCTGCACATTAAGATCAAATCTAAAACTGAATTTTCTTCTTGGATTTCTAAAACTCTCTGAACTTCGATATCACTTATTCGCATTTGAAATTATTTATATATGTATATTATCAAATTATCTATTAAATTATACATTTTATTTTAATTTTATTTAATAGATGATTATTTTAATCTATAACATCACTAATTAAAGTCTTACAGATTATGTGAAAATTTAAGACAAATTACATATTTGATAAATTATTATACAATCTCATTTTATATAATATCAGTTACAAGTAATTAATTTCCAATAAAACTTTGTAATTAAGTTAATTAAATTATATTATTTATGTATAACATATATTTGTTATGAAGTTTGATAACAATTTTATTATAAATTTTCATTAATTTAAGTATCGGATGTTTGTTATAATGCTCTTAAATAATCGTTTTTAATGCACAGCTGTTTTATGAAATTTTATCACTTTATAGTTTAGCTTTTAAGTATATACTGGAATAATATTAATTAAAATTGTGTCAATTATTTAATATTTATATAATTTATGGATTTTCATTTAATAAAATCGTTAAACTTTAAATCTTAAAACGATTAATTTTTAAATAATAATAATAAATGATTATAATAATATTATTAAAAGAAGAAAAAAATATTTTCAAATTTGCTAAAGTCGTTTTAAGAATATTAAAATAAACTTAATTTCCAATGTAATCATTTTTTATACGAGATCTTAATTTATAAATAATTAATAATTATTTTCATTGATTTTTGTTTTTATTAAAACGAAATGAAATGGTAGAGAAAGTGATAAGACATAAATTCGAAACGAAATAATAAATTTGCTAGGTCTTTTATTTTTCTATAATGATCATGGATATCAAAGTCATCATTTTATATGTTATATAATAAATAAAATATTGGATATAACTTCAGACTTTTACTGTAGTAGTGTATAATATTATAAAAGATTTTTAATTAACATCCTATTCACGAAAATCTATACTCGAAAACTTTTATTATTATTATATGTATAAGTATTATTGTAGAGGTGAAAATTTATGATATTTAGAGAATTTAGAAATAAAATACAATATTGCTTGTCATGCTAAAAATACTCAATTTTAGCCTTTAATTTGTCTTCATGTCTATTATATTTTTTTTTTTTGTTAAAATAACAACATAAAAATTGTTTATATAATACAAGTATAATTCAATATAAAATTATATATCCTTCAACAAAAATACATATAAAACCGAAAATTCCTTTTAAATTTATTTTCTCGATGACCTCATCCAAAATATTATTACAAAAAAAAAAAAAACAAAGTTGGTTACAAAATTACTAAAACAAGAGACCCATTTACAATGAATTTGTTGGTCCTTAGATGGATATCAATCATTCCTTTATATACAAAATGAAATATACTACAAGTTGAAATCATCAAAATAGATTTTTCGTCTACATATTTCTTAAAGACTATAAATTAGTTTAACAATATGGAATCAGAGCTTTTTGTGTGTTTTTGTACAATACATATAACAATACTTTAATACTTGGTAGAATGACATACACGTAAATAAAAAAAAAATTGTGGTGTAAATAATGATTTTTGGAACGATATTCAAGGAGACTAAAAACCAGTAAAAACAATTTGGGGAAATCTATTTAAATGAAATTGTAATTTTTATTTTGAACACAAGCCAAATTGAATTAAAAATGTTTAATAGAAATAAATTGAATATTATGGTGTATTTTAATTTATAGTTCTTTTAACCAAAATCCTTTTGAAATAATATTAATATAAATCATTAATTTTCTATGAAGTTCTATTTTTATATAGTTTGAACAATGGCTAGTACATATATATATATATATATATATATATATATATATTTGGAAAATATATTGAGAAAATATGTGCAAATAATTTGATGCAGTATAATAAAAATCAATTTAAATGAACACAATATAAGTTTGTGTAAATTTTACAGATATACTATTTATGCATATATTTTAAACACTAAATTGAACAAAAACAAAATAAATATATATTCTTTGGTTAAAGTTTTCAATTTTATTCAATTAAAATAACAGTTGCATAATTTCAATTATAGTTTTTCAATTAAAAAAGGCCTATAGAAAATTAGTAAATTTTCCTCAGAAAAAGACTTGTAAAAACTAAATAGTATATTAATTCAAATATTTCAATTATATTTGTTAATTCTTGCTATTTAAATTTTAAATGAAATGTACCATCATTACAATTTATAGTAACATAACAATGATAATATACAGATACAGGGTACATGTCCGGAGGACATAGCTATAGTTTTACTCTGCTAAACTGTTCCAGTTTGAGTATCATCATTCTGACCATTACTAACTTATACACTATTTTATATTATAGCTATATAATATAGCAAGCCACTGGGTATGGACTATAGAAAAATTAATAGAAAAATACTATATGTGGTGGCTAAAAGCCACTGATGGGGTATGGACTATGAGTGTCTTATAGACACGTATACTGTCTTAAATTAAAGGTAATTAAAATACCTACATTTTAGTATAGTATACGAATATATGGTAATGAGTATAGCCATACTCATCTTATACTTACTTTTATCATTAATAGAAAAATACGAGATGTGGTGGCTAAAAGCCATACTGGGTATGGACTATGAGTGTTGCATAGTATAAAATGTTTTTTTTATATATATTTATGGATTTTTCCTTTACTATATAGACAATATATAATCCTTTTTATACAGTAAATCTTGCAAATAATTTTCCTTTATGTATATTAATAAAATGCTATCAAAAGATTACATAATTCGACGTTATTTAAATTTTTTTTATTACATTGCCTTTACATTCGTTTAACTCGGTTATTAAATATGACCTTAAAAAATTTAATATCATTTTTAAAATTTTCCATTTCAAGATTTTCTCAAAACAAAAAACCTCTTTATATTTTCAAAACCTTTTTTTTTTTTTTGTATATTATAAAAAAAGGAAAATTAATTTTTCTCTTTTCTAGATTCAAATTTTTGTTTATTTAACTTTGAATATGAACTTTGAAGACAAAACATGAAAAAAATATCATTATGATATATTTTGTTTACTTTTTATTGACAAAAACATATAAATTTTTCGATAATCAAGATAAATAGGTACCAAGTATAAACAACATAAATGTAAATGAATTTTGATTTAAAATATATGTATGTATCTATATTAATTTAGTAGGTAACTGTTTTGTTTAAAGGTATTATAAAAAATGAAAAGCTTTCATATTTCAATTGAAATGATAAAATATAAAACCATAATCTATATAATAACAATATTACAATAATATTTTATTTTTATTTGTGTTGTAGTATACAATACAAACAATAACGAATTTGTATTTAAGGGAAACGACAAAATTGAATATTAGATACCATACCAAAGTTGAAAATTTAAATGAAAATACTTATGAAATATTCCTCTTCATTAACTGATTAGTACTTATTCCAATTGCAACTTTAATTTGGTAAAAGTTTTACTCTATACTTAACACAATTATATTGCATACTAAAAGTTTTTCTATATACCTTTATAATTTTATGTAAAAGTTTGGCCTAATCATTAATTTATTTTCGTCAGAAGAATAGTTTAGTGAAGTTATAAAATATTTAACATCATAGTTTTATATAATCAAATTTATTATATTAAAATTATAATTTTATTAAAATATGATAAGTTTTGCTTTAAAATTTCAAAATATTCTTAAGGTTTTTACAATTTTCTATAGTATACAAATTGAAAGAACATACATCATACATGTACATAAAAAAGTATGGAATAATTTTATGATTAATATGAATTGTTATTTATTATGTTCATATTACTTTTTAATTTGTTTTAGAATAAATAATATAAATTCATTTTAATTCTAAATTAAAATTATTATAAGTAAAATTATGTACTATAATACAAATCTATACTCAACTCTAATTACTATATTAGAAAGAATTAATAAAAATAAAATATGAAAACGAAAATAAATATTAATTTAATAAATAATAACTTAATTACATATTTTAGGGAAGAAATTATTTACCAGAAATATTATTACCTTTTTTATTGTTGTTGAAAATGATTATATTTATTAGTTTAAATATAAATATACATCCATAAACAAACTCATTGTATGATTTTTACAACATTTATTTTTCATTTTTTGGGTTTATTCTTTTCAAATTAAAAATTAAACATAAAAATTTAAATTATTTTAATACTTACACATATTTTTGAAATTATTTACAATTATAAAAGAATTATATTAATTTTTTTAACTAATTTTTTATGTACAATAAAACATATTCAAAATATAATGAATTTATAATAATAATCTCAAAAAGAAAATAAAATTATTTTACCAATATGTTTTATCTAATTATTTCCATTTAGGTACATTTCACAGATATATTTATTTATTTTTCAGGATATGATTATTTAATTTATTTAATATGGTTTATTTTGAAATTTGAATAAATATAATATATTTATAATTTTTATAGCCATGTTTTATGTAATTTTGGTCCATTTCCATCGGTTATAGTTTCGCCATTACCATCACTATTACCATTTTGTTCTGGTTGAATATGATTTGAATATGATAATTCATTGATATCATCAATTTTACTAATATGATTGTTATTATTTGTTCTCTGTTGTTGTTGCTGTATATTACTATTTATTGGGCCAAATGATTGGATTTGTTGTCAGGGAATTGTACGTCTATTTGTTGTCCAACGCTGTGAAATAATTGAATTATTGCGATTATTTTGGAAATCATTTGAAAAAGAATTCATTGAATGCATTCCAGCTGTTGATGTTTGTGAATTTGTAGATTGCAATTGGCGGTGATTTAAATGTTGAAAATGATGATTAATTGGAATTCGAACTGATCCTTTTTTAATATATACATAGTTCCGTTAGAAGAATAGTATATATATACGAAATGAAAAATATAGTAGATATAAAAATTCAGAGAAAGAAAAGTTTATAGAAATTAATTTAAAAATAATTATTTATGTATGAAAATTAATTTTATATAGATAAATGAAATTAGTTTAGAAATATGCAAATATTCTATTTATAATTAATATTAAAATTACCCCCTCGTGATCCTGGACATGACGTATACAAAAATGAACGTTCAGTTTCTAATAATATTTTGAAAAATAAAATTATTAATAACATTTATTTAGCATAAAATAAATTTAATATTGTACCATTTCTTACAATCCGGTTGTGGTCTGGTGACCCCGAGCATGAGTATCGTGATGTGAGAACTTCCCGTCTCTGTAACGTGTCCGGGGTAAGATGCACAAAAGGGCACCAACGAAAAAACTGCTTAAAACCTCTTCGAAATCTTTAAATAAAATTAATAATATTAATTTCATTAATTGATTAAAATTAAATAAATAGTCTTATTAAGCAAAACAAATATGTACATCAACTTTGTATTATATAAAAAAAAAATCGTTAAACCATTTTATGTGACCACACTTCCAAAATCAATAAACATAATTTCCAACAAAAACAAAAAATCATAATATAAATGAGAATTATCATAAAAGAAATACAATATAAAATTTCATTGATTCAATATTGGAAATATTTTTATTATTATTATTATTATTTTTCACAACATCATAAAAAATCAGGACTCGCTAAAAGATATAAAAAATTTTCTCTTTATATTTTTGGTCATTTATTTTAAGATTAAAAATGATTTTTTTTTTTTCATTTGGTAGACTTTTTATATGTAGCTTATTGTTTAGCAAACACGTTTCTTTATCAAATTTTTATGATTTTATTAATAACAATAATAATCATAATTTTGTTCTTTTAAGTATTTTTGGTTTGTTATCAAAATAAATAAATAAATTTTTTGAAACGATAATTGAATATATAATAAGGAAATTGACATAAATAGGAATTTATTTATTTATTTAGAATAATATACCTTAACTTAACACAGCATCATAATATTTATTTATCTATTATTGCTTCTGAACGGAATAATCAATTTTTTTTCTAAATAATTTATTTCAAAAAAAAATTTTAAGTTGCTAATGGCATTTTAGTTCAAATATTTGCACGCACTATGTGTATATATCAACATTATTTATTACATAAAAATTTTCGATTTATAAATATATGTTTCATACTTGAACATAATATTTTTATTATTAAAATTAATTCATATTTATTAAATGTTTTTTTTTTGCAAATTATTTTTTTTTTCTGGCAAATTGCTTTGATAACTCATGTAATAAATATGCATTAATTTTAAAAATAAAAAAGGTATTTATTTGAAATATTAGTAAAACTACTCATTTAACATGTCAAAAACAAAATTATCCTGCATTTTAAAATTATTGTTAACATGGTTCAACATTTTTTAATAAAATAGTTTTTCTATTTTTAATAAAATAGTTTAAAATAGTAACTACATTATACAATAGTATAAATGAATTTCATAATTAATTTAAATAAATTCCTTAATGCATACTTTAATTGTGAATGAAAATATTATTTCCAAGCATTTTGAAATTGAAAATTTAATATAGAAATTCTATAATCTAATTTCTATTTAAATTTCCCTACATAAATTACATAAAATGTATATTAATCTTTGATATTTACATAAGTTTATATAGCTAACATAAATTAAGTTAAATGCTAAACATTGATTTTTGTTTTTATTAAATTTTATCATATTTTTACTTTTTATAGTAAATTTTTTTATATACATATTTATATTTATAATTTTTCTTACCTTGAATTCATCCAGCAATAAATAATTGGATTATACATAGAATTACTCATTGCTAGCCAATAAATAGCTAAATAAAGTTCTTGAATAAATGTTGAATTTGTTATATCTGGATAATATGAAGTGACAATAAAATAAACATGAAATGGTAACCAACAAACAGCAAATATAAATACAACAACCATCATCATTTTGACAACCTGTTAATATTTAAAAAAAACTAATGATTATATTCGAGAAACATATGTGACACAATATTAAACAGAAATTTTTATATTAATTCTTTTCCAAATGAAATATTTCAAATAAAGAAAAATAAGGCAACACAAAAAAAAAAAGAAAAAAATTCAATTAAATATTTTTCATTTTAAACAGATGGAGTAAATTTCCTTCGAAAATATTTTTTATTTATTTTCTATAAGTAAATTCCGAAATTTGAATATTCACTGAACAATATCAATATTGTTGAACATATAAGAATAATAATGAACTGAAGAAAAATCTGATAGACAATTTTCATTTATGAAAAAATAATGATAATTTAATATTAGTAATATGAAAAAATTGTACAACATAAATTTGCTTATTGATTGTAAATATGTTAAATAGATTTATCAATTTCTAATGAAATCTTACACCGTAGGCGTAGAGACAATCTCTAATCTTTACAAATATTTTATTTTTGATCTATAATAAATAACAAAATATATTGCAATTTGCAATTTAATTGTCTTAAAAATGTAGTAAATTTGTTATATTCAAATATTTAAAAGATACAACACTTCCTTGTAATTCGTATCATAACAAAAACCAAAATATTTATATGGTAAACATTATATTATGTATATGAAATTCCATTATCACACAAATTCAATGTAAGAACATGAAATTAATTAAATGGTATTTTGTTTATATTGTTATTTCATTAAAATTATATACAAAATGAAAATAAATTATAATCATAAATAAATTACAGGAAATTTAATTATAATCTAAACACGGAAAAAAATTTATATCAGATTTTTAAAAGGCTATAATTTATCTTAATTTTAGTGACGGTAAATATTTATTAAAATTAAATAAAATATTTTCGTCGTAAAATATATACATTTTATTTTACTTACTCTACGTTTACTTTTTATATTTTCTAATTGACGATGTGTACATTCACCAATACTTTGGGATCCCCACAATTCGAGACCAACACGTGCATATGTATATGACATTGAACCAATTGGTAAAAAATATGTTAAAAACATAAAAATTATGTTGTATCTATATAAAATAATATAATTTTTATTAAAATATTTAAAATTATATTTAGAAATAATTTACTTAAAAATAAATATTACATGAGAAATAGAAAATTTTAATATTATACTTTTAAAATCAATAATTTCATTATTTGCTCGATGAATGTGGGATGTTTTTACGTTTTAGCAGTCAAATTTTGTGGACAAAATAAAATACTTATTTACAGATAAATTTTTAAAATAAAATATATGCCTGCTATAGCATAGCTGATGGGTATATCAGTATAACCATTAAATTTTAATATATACCTGTCAACACAATCCAAACATAATGGATTTAATAATTTTGTAAATATCAAAAAATAATCATTTTAAATTTTAAACATGATTTTGCACTATTCATATTATTATTGCATTAAATCTATAAATAAATATAATATGTAAGTATATTTTTGCTTAATTATAAAATCAATACTATATGTATATGTTTTAATGAAGTAAAACTAAAATTATTAATGGCATTAAGATTTTTATCTAAATATTTGACATTAAGTAATAATAATACAAGCCTATACATAAATTAATAATAATTTAATGATTTAATCTAAACAATAATAAATGTCATTTCTGTGTGACAATATTTATTATATATATTTTGTTTGCATTATTAATCGTTTTATTCAATGTTATAATTTTTTATAAGTCTAAAATTTTATTGAAACAAAAGCTTACACATATTCCTGTAATGAATAATTTGTCATACCATCTGGCCATTCTGAAAAACATACAACACGTATTGTACCATCATTTAAATCTATTTTATCAGTTTTAAAAAATATAAACATTGGACATGCTATTATAATTGAAAGTATCCATATTGCAGCTGCTATTGCCAATGTACTTCTTTTACCCATTCGTGGTTTTAATGGATTTATTATAGCCATATATCTACAAAATAAGAAATAAATTTATAATATAAGATCAAAAATATTTCTCTATAAAGTAATAAAAATTATAAAAGGGTTTTTTTTGGAGAAATATACATACATTTTCTTATATATAGATTAACATTGAAAACAAGAAATTATGTATAAATAATAATTTTCTTGTGCTACGGCAAATTTTAATAAAAATATTATATTGATTTAAAAAAAAAAGTTAACATTAAAAAACTTAAAAGTTTAAGATTTTTATACAACTATATTTGTGCTATTCAAGTTTATTTTGCCATAAAATTTAATAATATTCGCATATAAGTTAAAAAAAAATCTGAAAATCAGTAAAAATGGAAGATTTTCCTTTCTATATAATTCAATATTTTCATTAATAATCTTCGTTTTATTATATTTTGTATAAATTTTGAGCATTATTTAATAAAATTAATAAATTGCAACATTATATCGGGAAAACCTGTAAGATGTAGGTCTAGAGGCCCACATCGGGCTGTAAAGGAATAATAAATTTTATTGAATTTTATATTATAAAAATATAAGTAGTATTTTTATAAAATATTTCATATATTTGAAAGAATGATTTATTTATATTATTCGAGTAGCCCTATGTGTATACTACTTGATATACTTTACGGAAATTATTAATAGTAATAAGTTCAATATCTTTATTTACGTCATTATTTATGTTTGTAAGTTGTATGTAACCTGTTGTGTTTTCAATATAATGTTCGTTATCAATAAAAAAAATATATACCTCCTACTGAATGAGGTTCATGTTATACCAATGAAGTAAATAATAATAATTTATTACAGTATTGGTTATTTGTTTTATAAATAACCTTAACTTAAAGTAAATATGATTAACATTTAATTTATGCTTTATTATGATTATATTTATCTGTATGAAATTTGTGACTGATAAATTATTTTACTTATTCTCGTATACTACATTAGTTAGTTATTATTTTGGGTATATTAGTTTCATTATTTTTTTTATTATGGATTTAAATTTCAAATTTTTTACTTACTACACTTAAGAAACAGATTTTAAATTCAATTAATTAATGGTAACTTTTATATTATGTAATAGTTTTTCGATTTAAAAATATATTTTTAATTTAACAAAAATGTGTATTTTTTGGTTTAGATTTTAAAATGTTAATGATTAATCAGTTTTTCTTTATACAAAATATTTAAATAAATGATTATAATTATAAATTAAAAAAAAACTAATATTAAACGACAATAAATCAATTCTAATCTGAAAATTACTTGAAGAAAATTAATCAGGAAAAATGATTGCAAAAATTTTCAGTATCAGTAGAAATACAAATAAAATATATTTTTCCCACTGTTAATTGATTATTGTAAAGGATTATAAATTTTAAATTAAATTTAAATAAATTCTTTCAGATTATTATTTATTCAGTAAATTAGATAAATATAGATTGTTTAATAAGTCACAAACTTATATGTAAAATTGTATAGAAATAATATATAGTACTTAATAAAAAAATTTTTAATTAATAAATCTCTAATATTGTTTTTTATGTGATAGATCAACCTGATTCTGATCTTATGATAGCTTCATTTTGTAGATATGGTAAATTACAAATTCAAATATATTTATATTTTCTATAAAATTTATATAAAAATATTTAATAAGGAAGCTTTTAATTGGTTTTTTAATAATATATTACTTATATCAATTGGTTTAGTATACAGGTATAAAATAATGAAAATGAAATCTGATTTCTATCTTTAAAGTAATCTAAATTCTACTCAGTTGTATTTTATCTGTATTTTTTCGATAATAAATCTAATCATTTCAAACCGTATAAAGTATTTTTTTATTATATACTATAAGTTTAATGTGATAATGTTTAAAATTTCTTTTAAATTATGAATAAAATCTAATATAAATTAATTTATTAGTATTAAAGGCACTTTATATAATGTAAGTGGCTGTTTATAAACTTGAATATAACAAAATGTCATTTATCATAAAGTTTTTCTCATCATTATGCATCAGTAATTTAATATTTAATGTGAATGAAAAAACTAATAATCTAGAAGTTTATGCTTTGAGACAAAAAATTTATAAACGAAATTGAAAAAGATATGAATTGATGATGTACAGAGCAGCATATTAATTAATAATAGTCATCATATGAAAATTGTTAAAAGATATAATGTAAATAAAATAGATACTTAATAATTAATCTAAAACTACGTAATATCTATACGTAATTATGTAAATGAATTTTCTTTTTGCTCATGGAAAAGTTAATTAAACTATATAGTTGTTAAAAAGTTTTGTTTTTAAGTAATTAATTACGCAAAAATATAGTAAAATATTTCTTTGGACCATATAATTAAATAAAATTTACGTTCTCAACTTCTGTTTGAAAAATTTCTTGATTAATTACTGAAAAAATATAAATATGTATACATATAGGTATATAAATACCAGTATATATACTTCAAATAAATTAGTTTTCAAATTTAACTCTTAACAAATCAATTACACAAAGATAATATTTTACATTTGTGCATTATTTTACACATATTCTAAATAATGTAATTAATTTTCTTTAATTAAATTAAAGTTATTTTGTAAAAATGATTATATGTAGATTTGAAAAATATAATGTAGATATACATAATATTTAAAACTTACCTATCAATTGAAATTGCTATTAATGTAAATACTGATGCACTAATACTTAATGTTGCTACAAATTGTGAGATTTTACAGTATAGTTGTCCAAATGGCCAATGTGAATTAAGCATATAAATAAAATTAAAGATGACATTTAAGGTTGAAACAATAGCATCAGCTATAGATAGATTTACTAAAATAAAATGAATGTAAAGTATTTTTGTTAATTATTGTTAAGATGTAAGGAAATTCTATTGTTAATTATAAAAATTTAAAAGAAATATTATTAAAAATATAACGTAGCTGTATAGTTTATAAAATATGTCTACATTATTTTTATTCTTTCAAATATATAATCACAAAGACTCAATTTCACTTTTTGCTACAAATCATTGTTCTTTATCATATAATTCTATATGTCAATGATAACAAATTATATAAATATAAACAAAATATCTTATCACTTATTTTATTGTATAAAATTTATCTGGATAATTAACAAAAATGTATACATGACATCATACATTTTTGTTAAACTCTTGTATTCATTGATTATGCTTTTAATTATTGATGTAATTCAGTTTATTAAGAAATATATATAAATCCACTATCTAATTAATGTAAAATTTTACTAACCACTTTAATGTGGTATTAACGGAAAGCAAAAATGGTCAAATTGATTATAAATAAGTGGTTAATTTGATTATTCACCGGAAACTTAATACCTATTCATTCTATATTAAGTTTTTTTTTTTTAAATTGCAAATAAAATTGTAAATTATTTTTTCAGTCATAAAATTATTAAAGAAAAATAATTGTTATCATATTCAAAAATTTATAACTAACAATTTCCACATATCTGAACAAAATTAATTGGCTTGTCTATCAGTAACTTTTTCATTTTTTTATTTTTTACATATACATAAAATAGAAATTTTAACATTTTTTTCTGTTCATTTTATTTTGAAAATTGTCACTTATTTTTATGAATTTTATTTTCAACACTAAATAAAATTAAACGTTTTTAGATTTCAACAATTTCAATTTTTATTTATTAATTCTACTTGATAGAATAAAATGCTTTTATGAAAATATGCAAATTTATTAATCTAGGAAAAATTCAAAGTAAACGCAAAATCCTTCAGTTTTAAGAATTAATTAAAATAAAAATTAAATTGTCCAAAAAGTTTGTATGTTTTTAAATGAATTTTTAAGCTTTCCTATGCAAACTTTATTAGAAATATGTACTATATGTACTATACCAAATAAAAAAAATTGAATTTTTTTTTTTTTAAATGGTATCATTTGAATTCCTTGAACTTTTGATATAACTATTAAAAAATTTATTAACATGTTTCACTAAAATTTGTTTACTAACAAAAATCTTTTTTCATAATATGTAATTTCTTTTTGAATAAAAAGTTTTAGCTTAAATTGCATTTTATTTATTATATGCATGACTTCTTTTTACAACTAAATATTGAACATAAACTTTTTAATAGTCTCCATAAGAAATTTTACATATAAATGGGCATAATAAAAATATACATATATATATACATACATATATAATTATGTATTGTGAAAATTTAACTATTTGCATATAGCTGAAGGTCTTAGTCTATAGAATGAAACACTAAAATGTAAATATATCTAAGAATATTCTATTTTAAAAGTTTGTAATAAAAAATTCTTCAATTTTAGTTCAGGGCCAAAAATATAAATTGGTACAATTTATATTATTTCCTGTTTAATTATAAAACTAAATTTCACTTGAACTGAAAGCTACAATAGTCGTGTTTGTCAAGTCATTTGGGAAAATATGTGTATAAATATTATTCTATTCTAATTTAATTTAAAAAGTTTTATTGAATCTAATATATATTTTTATAATTAATATTTGGTATTGCATTTAAATTTATTATTATATTTTTTGGTTCATTTATTTTTCTATGCCTCAAAATGTTATTTAAAATTTGTTAAGTAATATTATATAAATAATCTATAAGGAAAATATTTCAATATAGAATAGTATTTTTACGTGTATGTTGGCAAACTAACTATATAATAAACTAAATTATATAAAAACAAATTTATATAGTGAAATATATCCATACATTTTTTTTATTTAGCAAATTCTTTCTTATAAAATATAAACTATTAAAATTTAAATAAAATCATTTTTTTTTTGTAGAAACAATTACATAATATAAACAAACCTATAAAATAGTTGGTTACTGTTCGCATTCTTTTGTGTGCTAAAACAATCCATACAACAATTAAATTTCCACCAGTCGCTACTATTACCATACCACCAAATAGTATACTCCATAATAATTGCCGCCACCATGGTAATATAAAAGATACTACATCTTCTTCCTCGGGACTGTAATAGTTATAAAAATTGAATATATAAATAATGAAATTTATAAAATTTATAAAATTTTATTATTTTGGTGGAAGGATAAAAGTTTTAATTTGAATTTATTTATTTTTTTTTTAAATATTTATGAATATAATATATTTATATATTTTATAATAAAATATTAAATTTTTCTATTTGTTTTATATCTCAATTTATAATTACTTATGTTAATAATTTAATTACATAATCTATATACTTAATATATGAATAATCTAATTCCCAATAATCAATTTATTTGTAATTACAAATTAGTTATAAAATATATAAAGAACTTAATTATAAACTGTAATTACATATATAGATTGCATAAGTATGGCATAATATTTATATAAACAGCAAAAAGGATATTAAAAATATACGTAACATGTTCGTATAATCTTAAAAATACTGATTAAGTATTTATAATCTTATAAGCTATAAATAAAATCAAGCTTATTTATTTCAGAATATAAATATGTACAGAATTTATTTCAGAACTTAAAAATAATTAATTTAATAACTATATTGTAAATAAAATTTCACAAATGTTTCCTCAGTGATGTAGCACATAGGGTTAGAAAACGTTTGCTACATATTAGAACTTAGTCATTATTTCACCGTTTCGGATATGTAATAATTAAAGTTATAAAATTATACAATTTGCCTAATTAATTTACAAAATATATATATATTCGAATCTAACTTTGCGGCATTAACATATCCGAAACGGAACCAGGTATATATGTATATTATACATTAATTAAGGATTAAGGAATACAAATGGATAATAAAATGTATGAAATAGTAAATGAATTATGGTTAAAAAATGGCAAAAAGATTTTCGCTTTTAAACAAACAATTAGAATAGTTAAACATTATGTCTATTATTATAATTATCATAAAACTATAGTTCATATATTAATTTTAAAAATATAATAATCGATTTTTATTTTATATGTTTATGTACTTACATTTGTGTTGTAAAACTGGTATAATTAGTTCCATTTGTAGAATTATAATGTGAACTATTTTCATAATCTATATAATCAAATAATCTTGGCGTACTAAAATTATTAAATCCGATCATTACCGGATTCATTTTATATACTTTTTTTTTTCAAATTTTAAATTACTTTACAATCACACAATATCACAATTATTTTTTCCTGCCTGTCATTTTAATATTTTGAAAAAAATTTCAAAACATATTTTTAATGTAACAACACAAAATTTATTTCTAAACACATTTATTTATTATACAAAAAAAAATAATATAAATTACATTTTGAGTGACTTTCTTCATAATTTATCACATAATATTATAAATAAAATCACAATTTTTAATTTCAATCCTTGTTTTAAATTCGCATTTTGTTAGATGGAAAAGTTAATTTTTTTTTTGTGTGTTGATGTGTTTTTATATTAATATAACCTTGAAGAGTTTTTTTTTTGGTTTACATATTTACATTATCCTGTGTGTTATTTAAACATGAACAAATTTAGTCAAATAAAAATGATATACATATATTTATGTATGTATATTGTTTTTATAATATAAAAGTTGATATACAATTTACGTTTATTAATATTTAAGGAAAAAGAAAATTGGTCTTTAAAAACTTTTAAGGATATTTTTAAAAAAATGTATACTCAAATAATGAACATATTAATTTTGAATCTTATAGACAGTGAAGAGCTTTTTTGGGTTTTGTATAAGATATATCAATCAATAAATCGATTGTTAAAGGTTTTTAGTGGAATCATTTGGCTATTATACCTTCTTTACTGAACTATCTACCGAATTAATAATTGTAAATTATATAAATCATATTTAAAGACAAAATATGTTATTCACGATTCTACAACGAAAATTTCAAAATATAAATAATAAATAATTTGAAATGTCAAATTATAGAATATCCAAATTTAAATTATCCTTTTTTCAAATAAAATTTGAAATCCAATACACAATTGTTATGGGAAAATACTAATTACACTAGAAACAAACTCTTCGATTTGAATTTGAATATTTCTATAAATACAATGTCGTACGGATAAAAATTGTTATACATATTGTTGAAAATAGAATTTTTGCCTAAGGATAAAGAAGTAAATAAAGACAGTTACTTATACAAACAAAAATATTATTAATTTATTTAAAAAAAAAATACATACTTAAAAAGTTGTTACATATAAATAGGTATAACTTCTTTTTCTCTTAAGAAATTTCACATATGACAATTTATATTTTTTGTTTTTAAGGACGAAGGATATTAGAACAAAAACAACAACAATATTATAATGCTAAATTTATTTCATAATTTTTATTTTATTTTTACGAAAATATTGACATAAAAAACTGGTGAAAAAAGATCTGAAAATTGTTGGAAATTCTTTTTTGTTTTTTTGGTATATGTACTAAGATTTCAAATGAATTTAAATATTTTATCACTTTCTAAAGATGATATAAATGTACATAATCCTAAAATAATGTTTATTGTATTCTACCACATATTCAACAAAGAAGAGGATTATATTTGGTTTCAAATAAAATTTTCGAGAAAAAAAAATTAAAATCATTAAATTCAAAATTTCATTAAATTTTTATAAAAATATATCATGGAAATCTTTAATTTTGTATTAAAAATGTTACCGTCACTTTTAAACTTGAATAATTTTTAAAGTATATTTTAAATTAAAATGTTTCACAATTTAATTAAAATCAATTTGCCAAAAATATTTATTAATTTCATTGAAGAGTTAAGAAAACAGCTAAAAAGATTTAATAAAAGTGAAAGGATAATCCGCAAAAAAAAAAACTTTAAAATTAAAAATTGTTCATTCTACTATGAAAATTTAAATGAGAAAACTTATAATACCCTTTTTTGTTTTGCTATTTATTAATTTTTGATATATATTATTTTACGAAATATGCTAGTATGTATAAGTTTTAATTTATGTTAAAAAAATGTCTGAGTTAAAACCGAAAGGATGACAGAATAAATTAACCTTTTATTAGTTCTATAATAAAATATTAATAAAAAAAAGATCAAAATTAATATTCGTCTATTAAAATCAATTGTAGACGAGATATCAAAAAACAAAATTAATATGTATAATACATAAATTAAAATTGAAGAATTTTGTAAGATGGGCGTTTAAATGAAAAGACAAAAGAAATCAAGAGCTTAAATAGTTTTGAAATGAAATGATTAATTACTTTCTGAAAAACAAAAACTATTTACGAAGTTAATATTTCATCTTTGAAAACACAAAAAATAATAATAAATAATTTAAATTCATTTCCTGGCATTTTATTACACTAGAAACTGAAACAGACTAAAAACAATATATAAGACTACAAATTAAATTTTACATCACAATTTTCTTTGTTCATTCAAAAACTTGAAATTTATTTAATTTCTTCTTTGTCAATATATTTAAAATTTCGATTCAATTAAATAATTAATTTGGTTTCCTGTTCTTATACAATCTCAATCACAACAATAACTACACTGTCAGAAACAAGATAAAAATAAACTTACATCTTATACAAAATAGTTTACAAAGACTTCATTTATTTCCTTTCAGAAAGAATTTTCTAAAATTCATCTGTGTTTCAATTATAGATAAAGAATAGAAAATAAAAAATCAATTCAATTTCATAGTAAATAAGAATTTATTTTTTTAAACACTTTTAGGTTCGTTCCGGAATCCATCAAAGTATAAAAAGCCAATTATTACAGAAAAACCATTTTTAATTTAAGAGAAAAAAAAACAAGGAAATTATTCAATTACGAAAGTCTACTTTATAGTATATTATATAATTTAGAGAACATAAAGAAATAATATAAATTCAATTTTACCCTTTCGAAGCTTTTTAATCGACATTATTAAAGCAATATCATCAGCATCAATATCAGAAAATCTTTTTGACCATATAATATGTTCATATATATAAAATAAATAAAAAAAGAAGTAGAAAAACTCCTTTTATCCTTTTTTTATGTTTACATTCCTTTGATAATATAGAAAATGAAATTCTTTTTTTTTTTTGGAAATAATAAACAACAATGAAAAAAGATTTTAACCTTAAGAAAATTGGTTAAAGTTAAGCTGGCCATAAAGTAATCTAATCTAAAATTTGATTTTTTAGATTTTTTTTTTTTTTTTTTGTATACTTTATTTTTTATATATATAGTATAAATAATATAGCTTGTCTGTCTGTCTGTCTGTTTATTAATCCGTCTGTCAAGTTTGTCAGTTTCAATGATTTCTAGATATTTATATAATCTTT
Source organism: Empis stercorea (assembly GCA_949752835.1). Lineage (NCBI taxonomy): Eukaryota > Metazoa > Arthropoda > Insecta > Diptera > Empididae > Empis > Empis stercorea. The sequence continues at coordinate 60,565,123 of OX457086.1, read as the reverse complement.
CGGACAGTTGTAATGCTTTCTTATGAATATTGATGTGTATATTACAAATTATAATCATTTTTATGGTGAAATAATTTAATTTAAAGAAAATTCGCAGTAAATATAAAAATTTGGTACAACAAGAGTAAATTTAAATATTAATAACAAAAAAAAAAGCTTTAAAATCGGAAATAATGATATATAAATAAAGCTCGAGTACTATACATAGTTTATGTATTTGGTTTGTAGAATTGCAGAAAAACAAGAGATAAGTAAATAATGTTTTTTTTTTATCTTTGTTGTTTTTTGTGTTATTTAAAAAGGATTACACAGAATAAAAGGATAATTATTTATTTAAAGAAAAAAAAATTACTTTTTTTATGCAGATTAATTGATATTTTTTTTTTAAGATGAAAATTTTTTCAAATAGGAAATAAATTTTACAAATTTTGAATAATGTGTCTATAAATTATTCATAATTTGAACGAAAAATTTAAATCTACATATATAGAATATATAAATTTAATTCATAAATTTCACAATTTATATAAAATGATTTCTTAACAAAAAAAGTGTAACACATAAAATCGCTATTAAGAATAAATTCTACTACAAAAAGAAAATCATTTTTCCCAAAATTTAATAATATTATTCGGCTTTTTAACAAATAATTTTTCTTTTATAATGTAAATTTTATGTGACTACATATATAGAAAAAAAATATTATACATTATATAATATAAAAATAAAATAAATATTAAGAATATTTTGAAATTTTTGATATAAGTACTTTATTATTGTGTGATGTGTCAAAGATTATCCATATGGCTTAAATTTTTATTTTAAAGTTGATGCTCAAATTATTATAAAAGTTTTATTATTATAAAATAAGGAAAATATATTTTCAATGATGGTAATCAGATAATAATAAAAGATTTAAAGTAATCATTCAATATAATTTCCAATTTATATTTGATTTAACAAATTAAAAATCAAATCAAAATTGCTTAAATATTATATTATTAAGATTTAAGAAATTTTGAAGATTTTGTATTTGAAGGGAAATAAATTTAGGGTACAAGAGGAATATAATATTGTTTTCTAATAATTGTTTTTTATTTGCTATTACCATCTACCTTGAAAATGAAACGCCAAATTACTCCCACATAATCACTTGTTTGTGACAAATATCGAACAAAAGTTATATTTGTATATTAATAAATGGAATAAATGGAATAAAATTTAAAGAGTTTTGACTAAGTTTAAAAAACGGGTATTTTTTATCCTAATCCTAGGAAGTAACACCAATAAAATTTGAACAAGAATAAAACAGCATACATAATTTTAAAATCGATTTAAATGTTAATTAGATAATTACATAAATTTATTATCTAATGTTAAATAAAAATTAAATTTCTGTACTTAACACCTAGAAAAATCTTTGTAAATATTTTTTAAATTTATGATTTATTTATAATGTTTGTATACATATAATTTGTAAATTGCCCATTTATACCATCCAATTAATTTTCAACCAAATTTAAATTTATTGCAGGAAAATTTTAGTATTATTATTTGTAAAATCATAATTTAGTCCTATACATATTTTTTCATTTCTTTAATAATAAAATTATAGTCGAAAATTAGACATTAGTGGAACGAAAATCATTAGTAAGCATAATTTTTTTTAATACTACTAGTATAATTGTGCGTTTATTGACTAAACACTTTTATTAGTCACTATATAGAAAATCAAATAAATTATATAGGAAAGATTCTAGATAAAAATATAAATGAATAATTTATACAAGTTTTCCGCTCTAATGTCACGCAAAATAACTACATAAAAAATATTCATATGTAGGTAAAACCCTATTTCAATATTAAAATAATTTCTTTCGTAATTAGGTAAAATTTAATTGTACAAGAGTATAGTCACATTTCCCAACACCTTTGAAAATTCCCAAAAGTATGAAACTTAATAAAATTCTATATACATTATGATGTGTAGGAAAAGTTTTCAAAAGATTTCATTAAGTATAATGTAGGAGCAATCATTAATTAACTTTATTGAATACGTAAATTATCATTAAAATAATAAGAAAATTAATTTTTTACAATTAATCACATTGAACATGAATCGTATTTATAAATTATTTATGTATATATATATAATATATACAATGAAAAACATAAATTTTCCTTTAAAAAAAATGGTGTATTAAATTTTTCCACCTTTATTTAATTTTATGCTTTTTAATTCTCAATTGGTTTACAAAATTATAATGTGTAAGTTTCCATAGAACTAATTTTGAATATTTTATTTTGCACATAAATGAAATTATTTACCTCATAACTAAAACATTTTTTCATGAATAAAAATAAATTATTTACAATGTCTACACAAAATTGGATATAATTTATGTAATAGTAAAATAAGTTGAAATGTTTCAATTTATTTTATTTTTTTCTATATGTATAAAATGTTAATATCATCATAATCAATCCAAAATGTAAATAGGAAGATCAGACATCAGAATATAATATACCATATATTTTTTATAGTGTTTATGAGATGTTGTTTTAACGATTTTATTTATACAATTTTGTTAAAATTTATTGCTTTTGCTGTTTATGGAATTGATTTTGAAATTAATATAAATACAATCAATCTAATAATAAGTACATATACATTGAAAATAAATTTCATGAATTTGTATACTTTATGTTAATATTAAAAATAAAAGTATATGTACCAATATGTATTAATAAAAATACAATATATAGTTTTTATATTAAAATCAAATGTACGATTTAATTATGCTTTGAATTGGAAATAGGATATTAGAAAATTTTCAAATTTTAGACAGAAAGTATTTTATTATACACTTATACTTTCAAGGTTAAGTATTTGGTAATTCATATATCGTTTTTCAATAGTGAACATGTTTTTAATTCTGTTGCAAAATTAAGAATGAAAGTAAGATATATATTTATATAAAGTTGAAAATTAATATATATTCTTACAAAAAATAATGAATTTACCAAAAACGAAATAAAATAGTGGTTAATTTGATATAAAACCAAATAATACTAAAATTTATTATAAAGATCTGATACAAGATGGAACTATATGAATGTTTCTTATTTCTAAATTTTCAAGAATTTTACAAGTTCTTGCAAGTATGTATAATTTTTCTTAAATATCATAGTACATGAACAAATTTTTTTCTCATACTATTTTGCAAAATCAATTAATATCTATTTATGTCTTTATTTGATATTAAATCGGAAGCTCACCTAATCAAGTAGTTAAAAATTCAGTAAATTCAAATTATTTATTTTCATTCTTTTTTTTTTAAATAATTAATGAAATTACACAATAAATAAAAAAATATTTATACTATACATAATTATATTCAAATTTAATGGTGGTAACTCGCTACTCTTGAAGCTATGACAATCCTGTGAAACTGGATTATAAAATGCTGGATTACGTACATAGGTAACCCAAATAAATAAAATCAGTAGGAAAATATGAGGTGATATGTTTAATATGAATCAAAAATTGAATTTCGTTAAAAATTATATAATATTTCGTATAAAATATTCAGGAATATTCAGAAATATATTCAAGAAATATAATAGGGCATTCAGAATTATATTGTTATGCCCCAAATATTTATAAATATTATATTACTAACCACTTTTTTATATATTAAATATTATCATTAGTAAATATTATTCCTTCAAATGAAATTATCTTTTACTTCGAACTGAAAAAATTAAACTTAGATATATGGCTAAGGTAACCCCAATATATATTTTTTATATACCTGATCCTGATAATACTAAAATTTCCATCTAATTTAGTTAGAGGAACAGAACATAATTTAAAGATAAAACTCCGCACTCTTTATAGATATCATGCTGTTTTATATTGCGGAAATTTAATATTTTTAAAAATTGATGTTTTTGTTTTATAATATATTTTATTTGAAGAAAATTAAATTTGATATTTTTAAACTCGAAGATGGGAACTTTTCAAACTTTTACTTTGTTTAAAAAAATATTATTTTACCAAATTTAGCGATTGGATAAATAATTAAATGAGTTTTCATTATTGAAAATTTAATAAAAAAAAAATTCTTAAACATGAAATAATTCGTTGTTAAAAGATTTCTAATTATTATATTCAACCAACCAAATTTTTGACAGTTGCTGTTAAATTTGGTTACCCATCCCCTAGCTATATTGTTTCAATTCCGGAAAATCTAAGCTTGAAAATTGTGTAATAAAAATAATACGGTCATATAATTTGAAAATTTAATGGATTGTGGTAATTTGATGATATTATAAAATTTGTGTAGGTCGAGTTGAAATATTTGATGTCAGAAAACGGTTTTTTTTTTGTCATCATATAAAGACGAAATCCAAAGTGGAAAAATTATGGACATAAAATATATATACTTAGTATAGATAATTCTTAAAAATTTTGCTCTTGAATTTCTATGTTTCCATAAATTAACATTAATGCTTTCTTAATTGAAATATATATACATACTATATATTTTTTTATAAGTTAGCAAACTAAAAAAAAAGTTAATCTACTTTAATCGTAATTTTGTTAATGATATAATCCGGGTCATCCTAACGAGCCTAAAAACTACATTAAATTATGAATATTTTCTCGCTTCAAGGCGTCTACAATTTTACATACTATCTTTTTGGTATAATAAAAAATAATTTAAAGGTAAAAATAACCATTTAAATACCCATTAAAATTCTTGTCATGAATTTGTTTTTTTTTTTTTTTTCATAGAAATTATTTAAAATCAGAAAGCTTCCGTTTTTATTACCAACTTTTAATTGACTTTTTCTGTTTTTTTTTATCCATAAATTATTTTACGTTTTATTTTCGATTTATGTTTATAAGAAAAATCAATATTAGTAAATATTGGTAAATTTTTGGACATGCCCGGAATTCCACTCTTCAATCTAGAAACTAACTTTGTAAAAAAAATTTGAAAAAATAAAATCATAATAAAATTTTAAATGGAATAATATTCATGGTTATAAAAATAGCAGAAATTTTTTAAGTAAAGAAAAATGAAAAAAAAAAATAATTAAAATTAAGCTTGCCAAACAAAATTTTATAAGTAATTTTTTTTTAATTAATTTTTAAAATTTAGTAAGAAAAAAGATTTAAAGTTTTTTGTATTAAACAAACTTTTTGATCGAAACGTGTTTTAATTTAACAAGTTTATTTTGTAGATTGTAATTTTCATTATGGAATTTTAATTACAAACTTTAATACAAAGATATATTTAATATTAACATTGCATGCTTTGGTTGAATTTTCTTCAACACTTAGACTATTGTCTGTAATTTATAAAAAATATAAGTTTCAAATTTTATTCTAATGGAAAAATTGATATTTTGTATCCCAAATTTATATAAATGATTAATTGGTAAGGATTTTTAACAGATGCTAAATATTTATTTGATTATTCTGCTCCTTTAAGGAATTATGATGGTATACATAATGAGGTAAACCGAAAATTTGTATTAAAATTTTCCAATAAATTAATGATCTTATAGAGATATTAAGATTAATAGCTTTTTGATGAAATGAAAAATTTTATCCATTAAAAGCACTTAAATATGATTTTATTTTCAAATATGTACTTAATATGACATATAAATAAATTGGTAGATTAATATTTAATTTATTTTAAAATCATTAAAGTTTTTCATTTATTAATGTAAAATATTTAATGAATCAATGGAAGTAATTTATATCTATGGCTTAGATATTGTTCAAAAGTCTCTGAGCCTGCATTAAAATCAGTATTTGTAATATTTGTCTTACTATGAACAATAATAACAATTTTAATATCGTTCGGGATTAAAAAGCTTAAAAGAACAAATTTTTTATTATTTCTTATTTTTTAAATACACAAATAAATAATTTTAATTTTTAATTTCAAATCATAAAATTCTTATTTGCCAATCACAAGCATTGAAAACACTCAGAAATTAAAATATTGCATTGATACCACACAAAGTTAATAAATACTTGGTTAATATTTATTTATTAAAATTATCACTGCAATTGTACACAAACGAAATGTTTATGTTTGAACGTAATATTTCATTAAAATTCACTATTGCAATTTACATCTTTATTTCTATATAATTTTTCTAAAATATTTTTCTCACTTCATATTTATTTAATTTAAACTATTTTATAAACAAATAAATTATAATTTTTTTTTTATTTATTTAAATATAAAATATACCAAATGAAATTTTAAAATATTTATTTAATAATATATTTTTTCATAATTTTACAGATTTGTAATGAGTTCTTGAATTATTTTTTTTTTTGTTATTAACTTCACTTCACGTACATTAAATTTTTATAAATAAATTTATTAATCATTTTTGTAATTTATTATTTTGTTATCATAAATCACAAAATTTAAAGAAAGGAAAAAAAAAACCGATTGGATCAACACTTAATTGACTGAACTTGATGCGAACAAGTTAAACGTAATACTAAAAAAAAATATTTCAATCATGAAAAAATATATTTTAATAAATTTGTTTCGTCGTCGGTTACAATATTCTTTTAGGAAAAATATCTTTTCAGTTTTTAAAGATAAAAATTTCTGTTTAATATTGCATGCTTTTATTTGTGTTATGTGGAAGTAGAACATAATAATTTTTTTTGTGGATTTAAAAAAAAAACCTCAAGATAGCGATACATTTTTGATAAAAACATTAATATTTGCAAAAATTTAAGGGGCAACGCAATCGCATTGAATAATCGAGTGGATTTCGATTTTATTTATAATAATTTCGGAAATAATGTAATTTTTTGAATGAATTTTGAAAAATGAATAAGAATTTATGAATTAAAATTATAATGAAATATTATAATATCAGAATATTTTTTAGTATAAGAAAATATTTAAAACATTAAAGTTATCATAAAAATTATTTACCATAAAAATTTGATTTTTGATTTTGTACTATAAATAGCTAAAGTAATAAAAAGTTAATATTGAATATAATTTTTTTTTAGTATAATAGATAAACATTTAATAATATAAATTTAAAATTGTAGGGTAATTCCATCAGGTATATAAGCTTGGATGATTATCATATTAAAAATATTACATTGATGCACTAAAAAATTGAAACTTTAATTTCTACTAAGTAAACTCAATTAATAATTATTGTATGATGAAATTGAAAATTATTTGTAAAACTGATTAATGGAATATAACCATTAATTAACCATTAATGGAAATTAAAATTAAATTAGAATGGAACTACCCCATACAATTTTTTAATTTAAATTATGGTATAGTATAAATTATAGTTCGCTTTTAATAATATTTGCAGATAAATATAATAAAAAATTAAAAAAAAAAATTTAATGTTCCTTTTAAAAAAAGCCAGATGAATAAAGTTTAATAAATTTTTATGATATTAGCATTTTATATCTGTAAACAATCCGATTTTAGATTTTTAATGATAATTAAAATCTTTAAATTATTTAAAATATGGAAAATTGCCCTGAAAAATAATGAAATTAATTTATTTTTATAATTCAATTATATAAAAAAATTAATTTTCATAAAAATAATATTTTGAAAAATAAGTTCCACAAATCCGTAATACAAAATTCTAAAATTTATACATACATATACATAAATGTATGCTAGCAACCTGTTGAATATCAGAAAAAATTATTAAGGGGTAATTTTCTTTTATAGATTTTTAATTTAATTTTTCCGAAAACTGTTATACCAATATTTTTATTTCACCATTTAAATGGAACATAAATTTCGAATATGTATTATTTCATGCAATAAGAGCAATAAGAAAAAGTTGAAGATATATTTTAAAAAACTGTTTGTATAATTCAAAATTGAAAACTCAACAAACCAAAAAAAAAAAAAATGAAAAAACCACTTAAGAAAATTTTCACCTACTGTCAAAAGCACAAACCTTTCATAAAAAGAAAATATATTATAATAATATAGGAATATTCGTCTTTTTTTTTTTTTACTTTTATGATTTTTGAAAAATGATTCGAGATAAGAGAATAAAAACCTTGAATACATACTTTTTTTGCTTTTACACCACCAAAGCCTACAGAAAAAAATTTATCGTCATTTTTATTGGCATATAAAAAGGGTTAATTCAATTATGTAAATCCAAATTATTACCATAATAAATTTGATAATCGTCTACTTCTAATCTTGATATAATATAAACGAACAATTTTTTCATGATGATTTTAGAAATATACATAAATGGGAAATTTGTTTATAAAATCTATTTGTTCAGTTATTGATGTTTGAAAATCTTTAAGATATTTTGAAGATATTTTAATGGTCAATGTGATGTAATAAACAATATAAATATTTTGCTGAATGTAATAGAAAATTTGAATATTAACAAATTAATTAAAAAATAATAATGAATTATTTTATATACTTTTCTAATTAGTCGACACAAATTTATATCAGATTTACAATCGTCTTCTAAACAAAAATAATATTAATTCCCACATTCCACAAAATATATTAGGTAGACGAAATAGAATTAAAAGTATCTGGTTCTGTGTGATATTTATTTTTTCAGTTGTTTATTGGACGTATTCCAATGAAGTCTTGTCAATTGTTAAAGTGACTTTCTTAGCATGGAAAATGGAAAATCGTAATTTTCCTATTGTACAAAATTATTTTTTTAAAGTCTTCTTACAATAGTGAAATACAAATTTTTTGTACAATAGTAAACTTTTATTATAAAGTTAAGCTAATTTTACATTGTTTTAGTTTGCAGGATAATTTTTTTTTTATAAGGAAAAAAGTTTTGTAGTCTTTTATAAAAGCGAAAAACGTCCCTGGGATAAATTGAAAATAAATAAAAAATTATGCTACTCAAATATCATTACAACATAGAATTAAATAAGTATATATTATGTGTTTTAGTTAGATAATCATTTAAAGACATTATAGAATTTTTTTAAATTTCTAAATAACTTATTAATATTTATTACTAAGCATAACAAATTGTATTGCCAAATGAAATGAAATGAAATTATAAAGAAAAATAGAAGAATTAGTGGGCGATAAATATTGCTTTTGAATTTCTAGTGGGTTTTTATTTAATTTTAATGTGATTTTCTTTTAAATTAAAATTATTTTTCTTTGCCACTTATACCATTCACGTATAAATTACAATTATTTCAAACAATTTATTTCAATAAGGAGTCAATGGAAATTTCAATGATAATTAATATTTAAATTTGAACATTTCTTTATAATTTTTTTTGGAATAGAATTGTTCAATATTTTTATCTTATTGAGAATAATAATTATTGAAATACATAATTAATTTATAGAGATTATTTTATAGAGATTTATTTATTTATTGCCTAAAATTTATATTTACAAAATTTCTTATGAAATGACTAAAGTAATTAAGAGTTATAGAGGGTTATTATTATATTATAATTTAAATAATTAATATTTTCCAAAAAAAAAAACATTATTATAGAGATTAGTCAATTTTATTCAGAATCAGAAAATTCGTAATAATAAATCAGATATTCAGAAAATTTTTGAATTAATGATTTTTAGTTATAGGGTATATAAATTATTTCAGAATTCATAATATAAATTACTTTTATAGGAAATATATATTATCAATACTAATAGGAAAGGGAATGGGCTTAAAATTATTGTTATTACTCAAATATTTTGTAAGTAACAATTACATATAATATTATTACGAAATCATTCCGCATGATTTTTTATTGCGGTAGAAATTTGTATAATATGGTTTTATGAATTTACTAGAATTTTCCAAATTTCCAAGTTACATAAAAAAAACCCTAATTTATTATACTGTATTTTCGAAAGTTTTTGTAACATACTCACTGTTTCTAAAAGATAACGTCAGTTAATTTATAAAATCTAAATCCATTTTTGTATACGTACATATACTATCAAAAAAAATCTTTTTCAATATTTTAATCATTTATTAGAAGAAGGAAAAAAATGATCTATTGATAAAAATGATAATTTTATTTTACTTTTTTATTAATAATTTACATCCATAAATATATTTTCTGGGTTAATGTGTCAAAATAAGATTGATCTAAATCCCAAATGTTAATTTTTTTTTAATATATATGCTAAAAGTAAAATACCGCCGTAAGTAAAAGGTTTTTTTTTTTCGGGTATTGATTTATATATTATTTTATACCATCAACATTTTACAGGGTCTTAATAACATTCAATAACATTGGTTATCTTATAAATAAAAATAAAACATAAATAAAAATGTATATATGTATTTATTGGATTATTGAAAGCATAAATTTCTTTTATATTGAAATTATTAATAATATTTGGAATTTTGAGTTGAAATATATAATATATATTATTATATGCTCTACAAGTCTACATGGTAAAAAATTTTTATTTGAATTGGCCCAATTCAGGAAAAAGTTAAAGATTTTTTAGGTGAATTTCAAAAAACTGATTAGTATAATATTATGAAAATTTTAAATATTATAAATACAATTTAATCACAGTAAATTCAAGGCAATTTTCTACCATCTATAAATATCTAAATAAATTTATAAAAATTTTCAACATAATCTATGTATAATAATTCTCAAAAATATCCAAAGAAGAAATGCTTAATTTCGAAACATAAATTCTTAGCAATAATTCTGAAAATTCATTATTTAATAACAAAAAAAATTCTATTTACAATGAAAATAACCCGAAAATAACTACGGTTCAACCGAAAAAAAAAAATGACTTTAATATTATAATAAAGTTTTCCCTTTTGCTTTTACCAAATATTTATCCTTTTTTGTGTTATTAAGGCTTTTGGGATGAATTAGTAATTTTGAAAACTTTCGTTTTGGGTAAAATGAATTTAAGCAATGGTCTATAAAGTAAACTGTAAAAATGTTTCTAATAACAATAATTTACATTGTTTATCCTTAATTGCTCCATTTATACAGAAGAGAAATATTATTATTCTTGATAAAGAAAATATTATGTAGATTTACTCCACCAATGTATGACGATAGAATTTTTCACTAAATAATTTGTATATTTTCTATGATCCTCGAATCTTTACAAATAGTTTTAGTTTCTTTAAACTTTTATATTTTTCAGCTTTTCTGGACAGCAAATTTTCTGGTATTTAACTAATTTCAACAAAAATTAAAATTAAAATCCTTTAACTGGGATAAGAAGAAACATTTATATATTTTGTATAGTTTTCGATGAAATTTTAATATTAAGACAAGCAATTAGATCAAATTAAGTTAATTATTGATATAATTAGCTATGTATGGTATATTAATATATGATTATAAATTTACGATTTGAAATAGGAAATCACTTCTATTATTAAGTATATAGTGTAATTGGATATTTCTATATATTGTCAATATAAATATTATAGTCACATAATATTGAAAAAAATACGTATAAATGTGAAATATTGGACAAAAATTGATTTTCTATGTTTTATAGTTTTATAATTCTTTTAATAAGTTTTGTAAATAGTTTAACTTATAAATAATTTCATAAATTTTTACTAGTTATAAAAAAAACCTTTACGGTGGAGATAAAAATATATATTTTCATTTATGAAGTCAGTCTTTATATACATATATATATTTTTTTTAGACAGATATGACATATATTGTCAACATAAATATTTTACTTTTTTACAAAATGTAATATTTTCAAGGTAATTTTCACTATCCTGACAGCAAAATTAACTTTATAAAAATATTTCTTTTACAAATTTTTTTGTTGATATTTCCGATCTGTTGTGTTATTTCCGATATATTATTGTTTTTATTGGAATTGCTTATTATTTATTAATGACAAAGTTTTCAATAAAAATTTGAATAAATAATAAACAATATTTATAAGTGTGAAAGATCATTCATTTATAAAATTATATCCTTTAATTTGATACAATTGTGAAAAACAATTTATTTATATCGAAAAAAATGTCTGTACAAATATTTATAAATTATAGTTTTATAATGAAACAAATTTTATGAAAAAAGTAAATATAAAAATTTAAATTATTGTAATATTGTCATAGATTTTACATAAAATGTTTATAACAAAAAAAAAAAAACAAAAAAAAAACATATAATTTTACAATTCCATAATCATTATAGAAACGCGTTTCGTTATAAAAATAACATTAGAATGTCCTTTTTGTAATTAAACCTTCGGGCATAATAATTATTTTATTATTATTGTTATTATTATTACAAAATATTTTACAAACATTTATTATCAACATTTTTGTGGTTATCTTTTGTCTTTATTTGAAAATTTCATAAATTAATGTAAAACAAACCAACCAAAATTATTATTTTAAAGACAATTTGTATAATAAAAAATAATAATTAAAGTTAAACTTTATATATGTAGTTAAAAAAAACACATAAAATTATTCTGTCAATTTTTTTTTTTTTTCAAAATTATCCTTTTAAGGATGTGTACAATTAAAAGAAATTAAGTATATATATTTTCTCTTTGAAAATTATAATTACTATGTCTATGTAAGATATAAGTATAATAAAACTTAATTTTTTGATTAATTTTTTTAAATTCTTTGTTTTTTTCATTTTTTTAAAGTAAATAGCTTTTATCCGCAAGTAATAGGAATGAATATATTTAATATTTAAAAATAATTGGAATAAAATCATAAATTATCCTGCAAAAATACTACTTCAAGTATTTTCGAAAAATTATATATTTTTTGAAATAAAATTGTGATTATAAAATTCATTATTAATTTAAATTTAAATATTAAAATTGATCAAAACAAAATTTATCCTTAAGCCTAAATCAATTATATATTGAAAAAGAACTAAAAAAATGTATTATTAAAATATTTTTATTTATAATTAGATCTTAAAAGAAAATATTATTTTTTTTATCAAAAAGTTTTTAAGATAAGGAATTATTAATTAAAAGCTTTTTTTTTTTTAAAAAAAAAGTACTATTAATAATTTGTGTAAGCTATTAAAAGTGAAAAAAAAGAACCTAAGGCTGTCAAAATTATATAAAAACTTCTATAAAATTTATCAGTATTGTCAATAACCCTTGTTAATCCTTAGGGCCTTTTCACAAAATATTAACAACTCTGAGGAAAATATGATGTGTATAATAATATATATAAATAGCCCTGAAGATTTATATAATTATTATTAGACTAGGTATATATAGAAAAGTTAAAAGAAAGGTTTTTGATGTAAATTATTTGAAAACATTTTTCAGCACTCATATTTGACATCGATATACCCTAAAGTAAATATATAACAAAAAACTAATTGACAGCAGATAAATTTATTATAAAACAAATTTTAAATTATTATTATAGATAATAATAAATTATGTATATGGTTATTAGGTATATGGTATATAATAATAGTCCACTAAACATAATATATGAAATATCTTTAAAATTAAATTTGATGAAAAACTCAATTATAAAACATTTCGAAGCGAAGCTTAAAATTACATTATTACTCAAATTTTATTGACATTAAAATTAAAAGTTTTATTTTCAAATATTATAAATAATTAATTTATAGCCATTAAAACTACTAATTATATTTTTTTCCCAGCAAAAGATATATGTATACAAAATAAATAAATAATAAAATTATTATAAAATAATTTAAAATTTAATTACCACAGATTTTTAATAAACAAATTTAATATAGATGCAAGGCAAAAATGTAACAACTAAGTGATTAAAATAAATATTATGTACAAACAAAATGTTTTTAATGAAATTATTTAATGTATTAAAATTTTTATAAATATGTAAATTTTCCAGCATATAAAATTATTTTTATTTTTAATTTAATTACAATTAGTATCAATATAAAGTTTTATAACTTAATTATAAATATATTTTTAATGAATGAGTTTACTAAATGAACCAAACAACTTTACCAGTCAACCAACAAATTTTCTTTTTATTAGATCCAGTAAATTTAATTAATTCTCAAAAAAAAAAAAGAAAAAGATAATTATTTTACATTTTAATTAAAATTATATTTTCAGATATGATTTAACAGAAAATATAAATTATATTAAAAACGCTAAACCCCAAAACCATAGTATAATTCATAAAGATAATTTTAATATATATTTCATCCTTCGAATGAATTTTATTTTTTACTTAATTAAATGGGTGGTTCTTGGTCGAGGATTAAAATCAACCAAACATAAAAATCAGAGATATTAAAATTTATATATAAATTAAGTAGTATTAAAATAAATACATATATGTACATAGAATCGATCGTAATCATATTATAACGAATTTATGGTTGACAAAGCAGAATAACCTATAATTGATTGGGCGTCAAAAATTTTTTTTTTTACAAAATTCGGACAATATATTACAATGTTAATTTGCTTAATGTTTTTTTTCCTGTAATAATAATAATTATATTTCATAAATTTTTTAATACATATTTCTCAATTGCATTAACTTTTAATATAGAATGCAATTTATTTTATGTAGTTGTAGATATTTCAATTTCGTTTTTCATTTGAAATTAATTAAAATTATCTGAAATTTTTACTATGTACTTTCTTTGTATCACAATATTAAATTTTTCAATAAACATAAATAAAATGTGACCTTTTGAATATAGTACATACTTAATTAAATTCATGTTTATGAAAATTTATATTTACCAGACAATTCTTTCATGTTTTTTTTTCTAAATTTAGTACATATTTAATATTTTTTATATTGAATGAGATAAGAAAATAAGAAAAAAATAAATCCAATAAATTAATTCGTATATATACAAAAACGAAAAATCTGTTGATTTTAGTATTATCCTTTTTGATAATCCGAAAATATTTTAATGTTTTTCATTTTCCATTATTTTTTTTTTTTTTTCAAATAAAATTGAAAATAGAATTATATACGATAAATTCCCGGACACAAAAGATAAACAATGTTTCCCAGGAAAAAAAAAATTATTAATATAAGGATATAAAGAAGAAAAAAAAATTAGGAAAACAAAAAAAAAAGGAAACGGATGATCATCATCTCTAGGGCAAAATATACAAAGATTTCTTGTTGTTTTGTTTTGTTTTACGAGTTCAATTCGTTGTTTATGGAAAAAGTAACAGATAAAACAAAATTTAAATAAATAACCTTTCGTTTTTTTTTTATATATTCTTAACGAAAAGAAAGTCACACATTCTATACATTTTATTTATTTTATTATGTAGGAAGATCATCATTTTGTTGGTCATTTTAATCCATGTGGGGGTAACAAAAAATAAATAAAGATAAAATAGGAAATAACTTTAATATCCATGTTGGAATTACAGTTTTAGATATAAAAAAAAAATAATAAGGATATTTATTCATATCATATTTACTTATAAACAATTAAAATGTATATGATATTATAAAATAAAGCAATTCTTGGGCAAAGGAAACTCAGGGTACACGCTTAAGACTACATTATGACTTAAAAAGTATTGCAAGTCAAAAAATATGGTACATAATCGTAATTTTAAATAAAATATTCAATTAAATCGATCTCCTTAATAATAAAAATTGTACAATTATTTATTTATTATTTTTGACAAAAGTTATATCACATTTTAATGAAAATTTTATATTAAAAAGTAAAAGTTTAAAAAGTCTTTTTTCTATTATAAATTTTATTATATAATTAAATATTTCGCTTTAATTTTTAAACTATATATATACCACTTATAAAAATTTCGATTATAAAAAATAAAAATAATAATTAAAAAGTAATTTACCAAACTTTGCATTCAGATTAAAATTCCATATAAATTTTATATTAAATTCTAGATTTTTCATATTTCGGTTACTATAGTAAATAATTCTTTTTATGGTTAATATGGTTAATTTTAATTTAAGTTGTGAGTGTAAGAAATTAAAGGACTAAAATATCTGCTTGGGTAAATAAATTTTAAATTTATAAATTATATTTAAAATTCTATTAAAAACTGATGAAAATTATTGAAATGAAAAATAATTTAAATTATTATAAGTAAATCGTTTTATATTTAAAAAATTTTTTGGAATTATAATTTTTAGATATTAATCTATTTTGGGAATTAGAATTTTTAGATTAATATTAGTAATAAGTATGTATATTAAATCATTGTTTAATAATAAAATGTTAAATATGTATTTTACGGATTAAATTTCCTATTTCTTTACTCTAATATTAAATTTATTAAAAAGTATATTTTACTTAAACAAATATTTACGCAACCAAACACAAAAAAAAAACTCACACTTAATATTTGACAATATTAATATTTGACAAGCGTTTTAGGAATTTTCTGACGACACAAAGTAATAATAATAACATATACTAATTATTGTTCAAATATTCTAAAAATGTGTCTAAAAATAATCCCTCATGCAACCAGCTAAACAATAATACATATGTATATCCTTTTTTCTGATCCAACCATTTACACAAACTTTTGTTTCAGTGAGGTGATAAATGAACGAATGTGTAACAAACAAAAATGTTGGTTTTTTTTCTTTGCAGGTAATTAATAATTAATGAATACGTAAATTCCCTTTTAACTAAAAACATTTATGGTAAATGTAATAAAAGTTTTTCATATTATTAAAGTAATTAAGTAATTTTTTGTTTAAAAAACATGGGAATAATTAGAATCATAAATTTTTTATACATTCGTACATATTATATGTTTACCAAAAAAATATTAAATTGTTAACGATTTTATTTAAATTATAAAAGAAATTTTCTTAAATTTAATTATTTAAATTTTTATATACTTTAACTGATTAATTTTTGTAATACTTTTTCAGTAACTTAAGTAAAAATAATAAAATAATTATTCATTATGACTTATATATTTTTATTCTAAATGAAAATATTTAAGAAATATAATAATTGAAGAATATGTTTACGTGCTTCAAATATTAATTCAATAAAAAAGTAATAAATTTTGCTGCGAAAGGAAAAACAACATATATTTTTTGTTCCATTAAAAAGATGATAATTCAAAAAGAAAATTATTAACAACAATTTGTCAACAAAAAATTTTTGGTATAACAAAAAATGAAACGAAAATTTATTATTAGATAAGAAAAGTCCAAAATGATTAGGCTATTTTTTATTTCTATATAATGTATCGCAATTTTTTTTTTTCATTTTCTTTTTTATGTAATGGAAAAATAACATCTTAAATTTCTAGAATTTCAGAGGAATAAATATTTGTACTGAAAAAAAAGTTAATTCAATATTTTTTTAATAATAAAAAATTCTTCTTGATTTGAAGAATTTTAAATTTTTAAAATTATTTCATATTTTCTACAAAATTTGAAACTTGATTCTTTTAATTAATTTATAAATAATTTTAAAACTTATATATTAACTAGTAACTTAAAAACCTATTTAGTTTTGTTAAGAAAAAAATGTGTTCATATTTTTTTTATTATAGAGATAAAACTTCATATTACTAATAGATTTTGTGTTATATAAAGTTATTACATATATTTTCTTATAAATTTATTATAAAATAAAGTAAAATAAGTAATAATTTCATATTATCAAATTTCTTGCTTAAAAGCAAATTTTATATATTCTTTAACACCTGAATATTTTACAAATTGAAATAAATATAATTTTATGTTATGTCTTAATAACTTCCAAAGCTAATATTTAAATAATATTATATAAATTCAAATAATCAACTTTCTTCATAAAAACGAAACTAGAAACAACGATTTTCTTCAACCACTAAAAAAAACACCATTAAACCAAAACAGAAAGCACCAAATGCTAATGAACAATAATTGGTATTAAGATACATAACAGTGTGAAAAAAGGATCTTTAAATAATACAATTTAAAATATTCTTTATTATGCTAAGTAGTCTAATTTGAAAATTATATAATCAAAAAGTAACAAAAATATAATCGTAAAAATTGCCAACCGCATAAATTATTATTAAAAGTGAGTGAAAATAATTTAAAATAAAAAATAAAAATAGAAATATGAAAAATATAATAATGTACTAAAGATGAATTTCCACCCCTTGGTTAAAGTTAATTCTAATTTTAAAAGTAAGAACAAATAGTTTTTTTTCTTATTTTTTACGGAATATTTTTTATTCATTTCTGTCTAACTTAAAAATTTTCTTGGAAATAAATATGTAATCACATAAAAAATATATAAATTTATATATAACATATATTAATTTTTATTCGAATTACCTATTTGATTTTATTATATAAAAATCAGTCTTTATACAAATTTTGAACGTTTCAATATTTCATTATTTTTCAAATTCATTCATAATTTTTTTTTGTATGTTATTATTTTAAATGTTAAGATTTTAAAAAATAGATTTGTAGTTTTAATTTTTAAATAGTTTTTTATGCGATACATATATGTGTATATTCAACATTCTGAATAAAATGTTAACCAATAATTAGTTTAGATTTCATTAAAAAAAAGCTCAGTTTCTTCTATCAGGAATATTTATTTTGTCGCTTTGAAAAGTTTCTTTTATTATAAAAGATTATAAAAATATAGCAAGTCTTTTATAAAACTATATACATATTTTTAATTTAAATCAATGCCAAATACAGATAAATATTAATTGTTACTTTTAAAATATAAAATTTTAAAAATTTCTTGCGGGGTCGAGTTATTTATTTCAAAAGTAATTCCACAGCAATAATGCTTAAAGTATTAAAAAATAGTTATAGGCATTTAGTATTATATAATATTATAAACTTAAAGAAAAATCTTTTAACATACAAAAAAAGTTCGCGAATCTTTTAATTAATTATAATTTTTATTTTAAATATTAACCTTAAAGCGTTTTGTATTCAAAATTCTGATAAAAATATAACAACATTAAAAAAGAAACGAATTTTTATGTTTATAAAAAGTAAAATAAATTTCCTAAAGAATTCTGATATATTTTTTAATGTTCATATTTCAGTAAAATTGTGAAAATTGTGTTTTTTTTTTTATAAATTCTTTAAAAATTAAAATTCTATTCTTATTACTATAAAAATGGTATAAAAATCCAATGATCCTTACATAATTTAAACACACAAAAAAAAAATATATCTTTAAGAAACTTGAAATTTTTCATATAAGAAAATTCAAAGCACGAACATATGCAGTGCTTTATAAAGCTTTATTATTTCGTATAATTTAAATAAATAAATTTTTTCTATAAAATTTAACCTAAAATGTTTATATTATAAATAATTTTTCAATAAAGATTTTCTATTATTATTCACTTAAAAAAGAAAAAAGCCACTTCAATTAATTGTTTGATAACTTTAACTTAATTATAGTATAAATATAACTTATTTTCAAATATCACATAATTTAGACATCAATATAGACTCATCACTTAAATTGATCTTTTGGGTTTATTTTATAAAATTCCTAAAGACTACACATTACAAATTATCTGGGAAATGTAAGTTTATTTTTGTTGTAAAGAAATTTGAAAGTCAATCAACAATTTGTTATAAAGTAATTAAACTTTTTATAAAATTTATTATGTTTACATTTTTCTTTTCTCAATTTTATTGAGTTATGTTTTTTTTTTAATGAAAATTATAAATTTTGTAGCTTAAATTTTAGAAAATTAGAATTGAGAACTGGAAGTAAAGAAATGTTTTTCCAGAATTGTAAATAAAAAAATGGTAATAAATATATTAACAATAATAAATTATTAATACTTATTTCGAAATAAAGACTTATTAAATTATGCAACTCTTTTAAATCTAATCAAGACAACGTTAAAACATCTAGTTATCAATAATAACTTAATTATTTACATTTCATTTATTGTCCACTTATTTAGAATATTTTTATCATTTCTATGAATTCAAGATATGATACCTAAAAGAATCATATATGTACTACACAGTTCAAATTTTGATTTAATTTATTAATGTTCTCCAAATAAATTAAAATTGAAAAGTTTGAAATGGAATGGATTTTTTTTTTTCAAACTTATTTCAATTAATAATACAAATATTAATCAAGAAAAGTTTATTTTAATGTTGAAACATGTCTTTATGTCCATTTTATATTTAATTTTAATGTTTATATCTTTATAAATAAATTGAAATTTCCAATTATCAAATTTCTAGCAATTAGAAATGATTTTCATTTTAGTAATAATCATATTCAAGTAAAATATTATACAAAATCTTATTGAATATCAAATTT
Organism: Empis stercorea; assembly: GCA_949752835.1. Lineage (NCBI taxonomy): Eukaryota > Metazoa > Arthropoda > Insecta > Diptera > Empididae > Empis > Empis stercorea. The sequence goes on along the minus strand of OX457086.1, from coordinate 60,544,800 downwards.
TTTTAATCAATTGCAATATCGCAAATTAATTTCATTTCAATATTTCAAAGTAATAATTTACAGTTGAATTATTTTACCAAATTATTCATGTTTATTGGATTATAATTAATATTATAACCACACTTTGATTATATAACGTTAATTAATTAATTTGAATATTTATGTTGTTTGAATAAAGTAATTGTTAGAAATTCTAAATAAAAAATTGTAAATTGTGTCTTAAAGTTATAGAATAAAATAAAATAGAAATAATTATTGTTAAACAATTTAAATATGAAAAAAATTATGTATACATTTTATTGCATAAATGGTATTTTAAAAACCCTTTTACATATACTTTTATCTTATCATTGTGAGCAGTTAAATATTATGAATTTTCATTTACAAAAATAATTCCCAAAAGAAAATATTTTATTAAACTTTTACAATTTTTATGTACATTAAAGGTTTTTAAAATATCTATTACGTTTAATATATTTTGAATCGATATAAATATCTAAGGAATACAAAATGTCACAAAAAAGATATAGGTTTAGTTATTATGCTTATCACAATTCTTTAAATAAATTACCTAATGAGAAAAATATATGTAATATATTTAAATATTTACCAACATATTTTTCTTATTATATTTACAAAAAAATTTAATAATTAAAGTCCAGATTTTATCTTAAATATTACATAATATATTATTAACTCTTTGTGGTATAGAAATAACTTTATATAAAAATATATGTTTTCGGACTGTAAAAATATTTATATTTAATTCTACATCATTTTCGTTTTGAAGAAGAAATTTATTCGGCAAAACCAAATTCTTTAAATTTATGTACAAATTTTTTTTGATAAATTCTTTGAGAACTAAAACTATGTTTATGACAAATACAAATAAATCCAACAAAATGTAGGCACTTTAATACCCTTGATAAATTTTTCAGGTTAATAAATCATATTTACATAGAAAAAAAATATATTTAATCGTATCTTTGATTTCAATTTTTAGTTTTATGTTATAGAAATATTTTTTATTTTTCAGGAAAAAAAATTCTGTAAACTTAATTATTCAATTGCTGGAAATTTTATTTTTCAATAAAATTATTTACTGTTGAATGATTTAAGGGTATAAATTGAAAACGGCTTTTATATATAAAATAGGTTACATATTATTTTTATTTAGTTTACCATTTTCCATTATATAATTTAATATTGTTTTACTACTCCTATATATTTCTAAGATTATTTATGTTTAATAATCATGGGGCAAAATTGGAAAATAATTTCAAAATAAATATGATTTATTTGAGAAAATTCGGTTAATTGAATGATATAAATTTGTTTTGGTAAAATATTGGTAAAATAAATACAAATATATAATATATTTTATTTAAAAGAAAATACTCAAAAATGTATATATATAAGTTAAATAAGTTATGAGCTTTATTTCGCATTTAATTCAATAAATACTATTTTTTTTAGTATTTTTTTACTTAAGTATATAAATATTATCCGATATAGATATTGTAGACACAATATATTCAGTAAATATGATGGTAAATAACACATGCACTGCACATTATTATTATTTTATAATAGTTTGAATTCTATAAGCTCCAATTGCATATATACTTGATTAACAAATTATATTTCATATTGTCTGATATAAATTTACTTAACACAATTCCTATTTTACATAAATTATAATCTTTATCCTGCTGAAATACATTTAAAAAAAAATTTATTGAAAAAATTGAGAAAAGTTGTTTAAAATTTTCATTTTATGAAAAATAATCTTGTACCAAAGAAGTAGACAAATTTTGTATAACGAAAAACATGATAATGGCTTACGGCATTATATGAAAATCAATTTTCTATGTTAAAGACAATAGATTATAATATTTTGTTGCTTCTTTCTTTTGCGGCTCCTAACGACAATGTAATTTTCTAACTATAGGAAATATTGGCATAATCTATGAAAGTATATAGAAAGATTTTTTTTATATTAGAAAATAATTATTTTTATAAAATTCTTGTATCTGTATTTAAAAAAAAAAAGATCAACGCTCTTTATCACCCTTGAGGCATAATTATAATTGAATAAAAATGGATTGTTTCTAGCAAAGAGTTTATAAATTTTATAGAAAATTTAAAATTAAATATCCTTTTAATATTATTTTAATAAAAACTCTTTCATTGTCAATTGCAAAAGTTTGATACAAAATGAATATTTTCTATATATTTTATGTAATAGAAGCCTCATAACTCATAATGCATTTAGTTAACTTATACTAATGGTTCATTTAGCAACATAAACCATAATGGAGAATATTTGTATTTCTAATAAATTTAGTTTAGAAATTTCTTAATATATTATAATATGTATTTTTGTATACCCTATTATTTAAAGCTAAAGCAACAGGATAAATTTACTATATAAATTTTTCATCTTGGTAAATTTTTGGCTACATTAAATTTTCAAGGGAAAAAATACGTTTTCGGTAATCACAACTTAGGGTAATTAGGTAATTAACTAACAATGAAATAAGGCTTCAAAAAAAATTATGAATTTTCTAATACTTCTAGATTCTAGCAAACCCATAAAATTAAAATGATCATCCGCTATATAATAATTTTATCATATTCATATAAGTAAAGATTAATTTTTTAAAATATTTACTAGCATTATAGCATATAGCAAAGCCGTACTTTGATTATAGATTTAAAACAAAGATCTAGTGAATTAAAATAATATGATAATTTAACTATAAACATTAATTGAATTAAATTAAAATCAGCTGGCATAACAGAATATTAAACACATTTTTATATAATGTCAATTTCAAAAAGATTAATATATGTATTAATAAAAATATGTAATATGATATTAACATAATAATCTAATATGTATATATTTGAGGTCAAGGAAGGAAAAGGAAAATAATGTAACATCATGTCGAACATTATAACATTAATAATAATGATTTTTTCTGTATATGTATATAGCTAAATTAACCATATCAACACAATTGGTAACCAGGATGTTGTTTTCATAATATTTGAAAACTTATACCAAAACTTCTAAATTAAAATATACAAAGTGTGTGATTATTTTAGAGTATTTTGATTATACTGATGATAAGAACAGAGATGTAATTTTGTTAAGTATTCAGATATTATAACAGATATGTAAATTTGTCACAATAACTATAAATTTATAGAGGACAGTCTATAAATTTAATACCATTATCTAATTATATGCTTCAAGTACAACTTACAAATATGTAATAGAATTTATATTTGAAATTCATAAGTTTCCATATTAATGGTTTGATTGAGTTATTGAGTTATAATAAGGCAAAAAATTATTATTAATTTATAGACTACATAATTAGTAAATGAAGCTAAATTCCAATAATTATTTATTTCAATAGTACATAACTAAAACTATTATTTAATTTAAAAGTATTAAATTTTAATTCCGAAAAATCAAATCATTCTTTAATATATTATATTTCTTTTTAGAAAACATATGCGAAATTAATGGTTTTGTAAATATTTTTTCTTTCTATAATTTATTTATTTGGCATCTGATATCGATAAATGTCATCAAAATATTATATTTATACGCTACTGTCATAGGTTATTTTATATCTTTTCAAAATATTTTTGACATGTATCATATGGATACAAAACATTTATATGTAAATCAAAAGAATAAAAGCCACCTATATAGTAAAAGTTGTGTATTTTGAAGGATTAAGAAGATGGCTTCGTACTTGTAGACTTTTACATTTTCAGAATTTTTGAAATTTCTTTTAGTTTTTAATAAAAATTCTCCACTCATATCAAAATGTGAACCAGGCAAAAAAAAATTACTTTTACTAAATTCCGAAAAGTATAGTGAAAAAGAAAAAAATTTAAGATAAATTTGTAGGACAATTTAATTTATTTTAAAATTTATTTATAATTATATAAAATTTAATTCGACATATACTTAAACTCTTACAAAGGAGATTTAAAAACGCTTAAGATATTATATTAAAACTTTAAAATTAATTTCACTTTAAAAATTGTTGAAAAAATTTAATATTCTTTTTAATTCCAATTTAATTTTAACTTAAGAAAAAGTATGGTAAGACAAAATTGTCCTTTTTCTTAGTCGTTCAACAATAACAATTGACAATGTCAGAGTATTATAAAAGAAACCCAAGATAATTTAACAGAAAAAATAGTTTATAATTACTTTTTAAAAATTATTGTCTTCATTGTAACTGACAATGTGTCAAGTATTTTATATCCTCAAGAAAAAATGAACTATTATAAATAATAAAGAAGTTTGAAAAAAAAGAATATGTCATAACAAAGTGTTAAAGGGAGTTTTTTTTTTCAATTATTAAATATTAAAGTTATTAAAGCTTTATATATACTGAATTTTGATTAAAATCTTTCTTAGTAGATTAAGTAATTTTAGTACAAAATTATTATAAATATTATATTAAAAACGGGATGAACAATAAAATTACTTAGGCATTTTTTGTATTTATGATGTTTAAGTTATTTTAAAGTATATTCTTGGTATATGAATCTTGACATAAAAGTCAGTTAAATATTATACTTGATTTACATAATAAGAATTAATGCAATTAAAATATAATATTTCTTCAAATAAATAATTTCATTAACATCAAACAACTATTATTATTAAATTATAATAATAATTATATTTTAATAATAGTAGTATAGTGTCGATTGATGTTAATGGAATTATTTAGGAAAAATAAAAAAAACTTAATAATTTTGGAAAAAGAATATGATTTATTTATGGTGACATAATTTTAGTGTAATTGGATCTTAGAATATATCTTTAAACATCAGATTTATATATGCATATCAATATTTTTTAGAATGAATCCTCAATCAACAATTTATTTAAAATGAAATGTTAAACATCATTCATATGAATATGTATTTATACATCAAACATATCTTTAGGAATACATTGTATATTAAAGTAAAAAAAAATGAGACTATGAGACTAATTTTTTTTAATGTATTTTTACGAATTTATCGAGAAAATTGCCAGACATTTTAAAATACAAATTATTATCATAATATTGTCATATACAAAATTGGAATAAATCTGTCTAGTCGATTTTAAACATCTTACATTATATTATATAATATCTTTAAAACAATCCAAAAAGATTAGTGTTTTCATGTTTTTTTTATATAATTTGTTTTTTGACACGTATACACGTAAATCCTCAAAAATTATATACTTCGTCTACATCTACAACCAAATCATTAAAATACTTTAACTGGTAAAACAATTTAGAATATAAACATATTAAATCAAAATTTAATACAAAAAAAATTAATACACAATTTTTTTTTCGTCTTTTTGATAATATTTTCAAGGACGAAGACAAAAAATTATAAAAAGTTCAACAGAAAAAATATATCAACATTATTTTTTCAATAAATATTATTATGTATGTACTTAAATAGAAAATATTCAGGTTTCTTAATCTTTTAATCAAATATTTTGTATCTTTTTAGTCAAAAAGATAACTTTACTTAAAGAATTCCTTTTTAATGGCATTCTATTTAAGTTAGGAAAATATTATTTATATAAACAATTCGAATATATTTGACTTGTTATATACTATAAATTTTTTTTAAGATTAATAAAAGAAAACTTTCTGCATAAAAAAAATTATGATAATTAGGAATTTTTATGATTTTGGTTGTGAGGATATTTTGATAAGCAAGAAAAATTATTAAAAAATAAAGTTATTATATTATAGAAACTTGTAAAACATAATAGCTTGATTAATAAAATTAAAGTAAATAAGGAGTGATTTTGGGTGGCACTGGTGTACTGCGGATTTGTTATGTTGTGCTGTATTTTGGTATTTATAATAAAATGAATAAAGTATTTTAAAAGTGAACGGTTCATGCCATAAAAGCAATTATTATTTCAATTAATCCTTCAGCATAAAGGATATCAAATAATTAAAAATGTACGGTCAAAATTACAATTTAATTCAATAATTATTCTGAGTTTTTTTCAGCAGTAGTTAATGCTTAAATTGGCAGTTATTTATTACTACCACCAATGTTACTAAGATATTATTCTTTTTGATGCGCATAAGAAAATGTAAGTAAACTTATTAAAAAATACAAAAATATTAATATAATTCGAATGAATTAAGTTCATATTTTCTCGATTTTAATTTATTATCTAACATTTTTTTTATATCTGAAGATTATGAACCAAATGCAAATGCTACTAAATACAAAAAAATATTTTTTATTAATAATTCGATAAAATCCATTAAATTTTTATATTACTGTGTCATATATATTATATTTCTTTATAAAAAATTTCATAATAAAGAAGATTAAATTCTTTCATCTAAGCAAAAATTGACTTCAATTCCTCTTGGGTAAAATTTAAATTAAGAATTTATACAAAGTAATTTTCTTATTCTTTTATTTTTATATAATATATATTATAATGATCATTAGAATTTTTACAAAAAGAAATTTATCATAAAAAAAAAAATATTTCCCTTTAAAAAGAATTCCGTTTTTTTTTTATCAAAAATATTTAAATTATATGAGTGTATCTTTTAGTATGAATAAATATGACAAGAATAATGTTTCATTCTTCCACCATATAATATGTTTTATCCATATAATGATTAATAAATTAAGACTGACAAGAATACATTTTTCAAATGACAACACAATCATTTTAAGGATGAAAACTAGAGTGTTCAATTAAATATTCTTCATTATTGTAACCATACTATACTAATTTTAATTAAAAACTCTTTTCGTGTCTCATTTTTTATTAACAACTAATTGAATTTTGTCAATATATTTTCATATATGTTATAAATATTATATATATATAGTAAATATTTTCTATATGAATCTTAAATCAGAAATTAAATGAATTCTTTTTAAGGATTTTGGCGGAGGTTTCAGATTGTAAAAGATTGTTATAAACATTGTTGTATTTAAAAGAAAAAATCCTTTTTCTTTTTGTAATAAATTTTTGCTGTGACAGCACATCATTTTATATGTTATTATCTGAAAGTATAAAAGATATTTTATATACATAACTCTGTATATAAATTTTTGTATGAAATCATTCTTTCTTTTATATATAAAAAAAAATCCTGTGAAATAAAAATAAATCGTTTTTACAATGACAAACAAGAATGTTGTTCAAGTTGTATCAACAGAATTAACTTTTGGTAAAAAAAAAAACAAATTTGAAATATGCGAAATAAATTGTTTACTATATCATTATTTCTGTTGGGAAAAATATTTGGGATACTCATTTTTTTTTTTAAATAATAAATAAAAAACTAATTTTTAAATATTTGTATAGAAGATGATTTACATTTTTTTAGTATAATACTCTGTAGTGGGTAAGGTGAAGTAGTAATTATGGTATTTATATTGTTGTTACAAAGATTTCTACCAAAAAATTCAACATCTGCTACAAATTTGAAAATAACAATATACATACACATAAAATATGTAAATTTATATTAGATTATAGAAAATTGATATAATCTACAAAAATCTCGTATAATTTATATTATAAATATATCTGACCTATATTAATTCCTTAAATAAAAACATAAATTCTATGACAAAGCATTAAATATATTAACAAAATTTATTACAAACATAAAAAAATAATTTTCATAACTTTTATTGGTTACTTTTATGTAAAATATTTTGCCAAATTGAAAATATTAAATATTCAATATTTTTAACAAATATTAAATAAATGAAGAATTAAGTTATTTCTAAAATTTCCAAAAGTTTAAGTGAAAAATAACAAAAGGGAGAGACATTAATTTCTAAACTATATCATAATAAATATTTCAATTTTAAAACAATATACATAAATGTACTTAAAATTTTATATCTAACATCAAAAATTATGATAAAAAGTAAAAAATTAATTTAAAACAATTTTAAGGTCAATTAAATTACAATTGATGAAAATGTTAGCAATGTCAAGGACAGTTGAATCGGAAAATATTATATATTTAAAAAAAATTGAATGTAAATTTGGTATGAGTTTAACATTAAAAAATGTTATTTTCAAATAAGTAATAAAATTTTAGTATATTAACAAAAAGGGTAAAAAAAAGATATAAAAAATAATATTTTGTGAAATTTTTTTTTAAAAGAAAAGCAAAAAAAAAAAAAAAAACCCAGGGAAAGTTTCGATTTAATCAAATAGTAATTTAATTTGTATTTGTGCAAAAAAGTTTTATGGAAATGTAATGAATATATGTATGTATGTGTATTCAACATTTAATAAATTAATGAATTATAGTTTTGTCATAAGGACAAACTTTTTTTCTAGTAAAATAATTTTTCATTTTGTTTAGAGAAAATTTCATTATTTTTTCTACATATTTCAAATAACTAGAAAAAAAAATTAATTTATAGTTATACATAATTATTATTTTATTAAATTGAAATTTATTTCCGAATGGCATATAAGTATATCAAAAGTTAAACATTTTAGTTCCGACTGAAAAAAGTTTCAAACAATTTTTGTAAAAAAGAAAATTATATATTAAAATTATAAACTTTTATATATATTCTGCAATATATAAATACATACATATATGTGTGTAGTTTTTTATACAAGTCAATAGTAATTATATATGTTTCCAACAAATGTTTAACGTATATTTTTAATATAATTTTATTTAGTTCATATTAACTTACGAAACTATATACATAATGTATATCAACAATATATCGCCTTAATTTGTAAACTGTTTTATTAAGCATAAAATAATTATTTTAAAATCCATTAGTTTTGTCCCATAGGAGCAATAATCTACTGCTTTTAGAATTATTCACATCCATTACTAAATTTAGAAACGACACTTCTAAAATGATACCCAAATGATTTCAAATTTCATATTTCTTATATATGTATAATAAATTAATGATTTATTGAAGTTAGTGTTACTTTTGACAAATACCTTCCATTTACAATTTTATGGAAATTTATGGAAATTTAGATAAAACTTATTTGTAGATGTAAATTTCGACGACAATTCTTCTATTTAATTCAATTATTTAAGAGATTACTTTTGTAGATTTGAAAAAAAAAGATTGAACAAAATACAAAATTCTATTTTAGTTAATTTAATTAATTTTTATAATCATCATTTCAACACATACCAGCATTAATTACTATTTTGATTTTCACAATTGATTTTGTTCTTAAATTAACATAATTAAGTGTGTTATAAATAATGATCACATTTTTTTATTATTTTTAATGGTCTTGAACATGTATAAAAGGTTTTTTAGTCATAAAATATACAGGCTTCCTTAAAATAGTTTTCCCCCTTTCGATTATCGTATAATTTTTCACAGTATCAATGAAAATATTAAAGTTTTTCGTCTGTGTAAAAATAACGACCAATTTTTCATACCAATTAATATTTTACAAATGAAAAAATAATAATTAGTTTTATAAATTATAATCAATATTTTTTGGAATACATCCTGTATTATTTTATAATACATTTACGTATAACAAAAAAAAATTATTTGGCAAACATAATTGAAGGCATCAGCGTAAAAACAAGATAATTCCATATTTTTTATTGCAAAATTAATAAAAAAAAATTCCTTATCAATTAGTGCAATAATAAGACATAAAATAATAAAATACAAAAATATTAAGAATATAGATAGATGTCTGATTATTGAACTAATCGATGTGTGAATTTTTCCTTATTAATTTTCCTTATAAAAAAAATGGAGTTATCTTATTTTTGCGCTGATGCCTTCAATTATTTAATTTTGCTTATATTTAAACATAGACATACTATGTAGGAGTATATTATAAATATATATCAAAACATAAAAAATTTGTACGGACCATTAGTTTTATTACATTTATTATCTAATATAAAATATAAATAATATTGTAGTTAAATAAATTTTAGGTGGCTAAATAAAATAATCAAACTAATTTCTTAATATCCTTAATCAATAAAAATTATATTATCCTGAATCTTAAATTAATATAAAATAAGAATAAGAAATTAAATAACACTTCTTATGAGTGATAAGGATAACAATAAAAATATTCGAGTATGTATATCGAAATGATTTAAGTGGATTAGTTTTGGTTCTTAAATAAGATTTCTGTCTTGAAACCATTGAATGATAGCATTTGAATAAGTTGACATATTTAATTTATTTATGAATCAATTGAAAGTAAAGTGAATATTTAATTACAACCATTAATTTTTTCTGTAATTAAATAAATTTCAAGAATATCACACAACTTAATCTTCTCTAAACTAACAATAAACTGAATTTTAAATAAGAAATTTTATTTTGTTTTTGAAGAACCACAATTATCCTTGCTTTAAACCTATATTTCGTTTAAAATGATAATTATTTTGCTTTTCTATTTTTCCTCTTAAATTTTTTATTATCCTTTCTGAATTATTTGGCTTTATTAAAAGGTTAACTTTTCGAATAAATTAAAATCGATTTTAATTTTAAATTTTTTTTATTAAATTAGGCATATTATTTATTTACAATTGTGGTATAATTGACAAGGAGCAGCATCTTTTCAAGTCTTGTACATAGTAAATAAATTAGCTTTCACTTTTGAATAACCATATAAAAGGGATTGGATCCTTTTCAAATTTTCTTAACCAATGAAGTGCTTTTCATTAAAAAAAAATATCAGAAAATTTTTCCCATACCTTTTAAATAAATTTTTTGAAAATAAACAATTTATTAGGATGGTTAAAATGATAAATTTCTGTATCCCGAAAAGTTTCCTTAAGCGTAATTTCCCAAAAAAAAAAAAAAAAAAGAATTGTTTTTCCATGTAATTTAATATGTAAAAAATTATTTAAATATATTTTGTAGATTTTCTAGATAATTTTAATTGTTAAAATTAATAACTTTCAAAGTTTATATTTAAGGAATCCATAAAAAAAATTTCATTTTAAATAAAATATAATTAAATAATTTATAATTTATATGGCTTATAATAATCTGTACATATGTATATGTACATATCTATATGGCTTAATAATATTAAGTATTTCATCGACTCCTATATTACAATTATTATTTAATTCTACAGTATTGACCATTTAATAAATATACTATAAAATATTAATTGAAAAATTGCAATTTATACTAAAGAATATACGAAATAAGTCGAAAATTATAATTGAAAACTATCGAATTTAATTGAAAATTATAATTGAAAAAATAAAAATTTAAATTTTGAAAATATTCACAGAAAAATTTAAATTTTATATATATTTTTCGTAAATATAAAAATATAAATAAAAATGAATTTAAAGATAAAATATTCGCCGGAGTGTAAATATTTTATTTTATCGTATATTATGTTAAATTGTTAACCCATAAAGATAAATATTTTATAAATCTATAAATGTGTGTAAATTTTTGTAAATCTCAGTAAAAAAAAAAGATATATTTATCGACAAAGATTTTTCTTTTCTTCATAAATTACGAAATAAAAAAAAAATTCTGAATATATTGTCAATAATATATTCGTTTTTGTTAAATATTATGTATAATTCAATTTATCTAAAGAAATGTGTGTATTTAAAAGGATAAAAATTATTTATCTATTCAGATTTTATAAGATTTTATCAGATAACCAAAATATGTTAAACATATTTTTTTTTTTTTTTTCATATTAAATTATCAAATATTTTCTTAACATCAAAGATTATTTAATTCTCTTCTTCTTACAAATTGGTTTATTATTCAGTGTTTTTATAAATAAATAATATTATTTTAAAAATACCAAAAAAATTATACTAATTAGGAAAATTATGTATAATTATACAAAAATTTCATGTTTAATATTAAATAATATTTTATAATATTTAAAATATTCTGTGGTAAAAAAAATTAAATACTAAAAATTTCCGTCACAGAATATTAAAAATTTCAAGGAAAATGTAAATCAGTGGAATGATTTTTATTAGAAGAATCATTTTTTTTTATAATGTCATTTCGTTTTTGAACAATTTGTTGCCAAGGATATTTTTATGGATGAAATTACAGACAGTTTTGTATATACGGCTTTAGTTAACAAAGTAAAGGCAAAAAAAAAAAAAATATTTAAATTTATCTTAGAAATATTTATGATAAATTTTTTGGTTAAATATAAAAATTTAAGAAATAATATTTAAGTAAAATTAGTATAGATTTTAGTATAAGTCTTTAAATTTAAATATTATTATTATGACTTTGAAATTTCTAACGATATAATGTTGTCATTAATAAATTTGCATAAATTTAAATTGATTAAATTAATTATACACATTTCTTATAGTTAATATAATAGAATAAATTTATCCTAGATTCAGTTATATACTATTTAACGAAATTAAATTTGCTAATATTCTAAAATGATTTCCCAAGATGATAAATTTCAGATTAATTATTTAAAATATATGTATCTATCTTAAGGAGCTTCAAAAAGTTATTTTTGCTAAATAAAAATTAAATTTATATACTTTTCTATCTGACCACATAGAAAAATCCTTTTGAAGTTTTTAAACCACAACAGAATCACAAAAATTTAATAACATTTTCTATATTATATCATCAAAATTTGATTTATTATATATTGTTGCATTGATTAACAGAGGGTGAATTAGATTATCATTTAAATTTTACCCACAGTATAAATGTTAAAATTAAAATAAGTATTTTGAATATTTTCAAAAATTAATTTTCCGTTTTTTTTTAACTTTTCAAAAATATATATTAAATTTTATCCTTTTGATGTTGTTTTTATAGTCCGATATATTCATACCTATATGGGCACCAACATGGCACGTACTACAACAAACCATAAAAGTTTGAAAAAATGTTATTTTTATGAAAAAAACAGAAACGAAAATTTCCACTTATTTCTAAATTTAGATTCATAAAGTTTTAAGGAAATTTAATATTAAATAAAAATATTAATTTTTTGTTTATTATTTTCTTGTATAAATTTTAAGTAATTTTTAATTACTAATATACCATAAAACTAAGTTCTTTAAAAATATATGTTTTGTTTTTTGAAAAATTAATGAAAAATTAAATTATTTTATAGAAATTTTTATTACATAATTTAAAGTACACACCATCTTAATATAAATTCACGATAACACAACAAAAAAAAAATTATAATTTCAAAATTTTTATTTCCACAAAAAAAATTAGAATTCATTTTTACTTTCTGAACGTTTTACAACCACTGCCCTATAAACTTTAACAGAAGCTGTTGCACCATCAAGTGGTTCATCATCTGGCAATTGACCATCTAACGGTAAAAATTGAAAACTTTGTAATAATGTTGTTAAAAATACAAATAAATTTTGTTTTCCCATTATTTCGCCCATACAACGATGTTTACCAACACCAAAAGGTGCAAATGATTCGGGTATAACAAGTTTATTATTTATAAGATAACGTTCTGGATCAAATTTTGTTGGATTTGGATAATTTTGTTCATCCATTAACATGCCACGAAAACAGCATGCAATCATTGTGTCCTAAATATTGTATAAAGATAAAAAATGGAAATATTTCTTATAATACATATTTTTTTTTTTTTTCAAATATTTACTTTTGGAATATTAAAACCACATAATCGTGTGTCCTTTAATGCTCTGTGTGGTAGTCCGAATGAGTAACCAACAAAAAATCTTAATGCTTCATGTATAATAGCTTCACAATATGGTAAACTATATAAAATATAAAAATTAATAATTAATTTATATAATTGTTATTGAATATTTTAATTTTGTTTCATACTTAGTTCTGTCATCCCATGTTGGTAATCTGTCACGTCCAACAACTGAATCTAATTCTGCTTGTGCTTTGTCCTGAATTGTTTTATTTCTAACTAAATGTAAAAATGCAAATCCTAAACTTTTACTTGTTGTTTCTGAACCAGCTAAAAACATATCTAAACAAACAGCTAATAATTGTTGTTCAGAAAATGATTGTTTTATTTGATCTGGTGGTAATGACAATACTTGTAAATATTTATCAATTAAATCTCTTGGATCATCTGTTGGACAAAATGTTTTTCTATGTTTTTCAACTTCTTTACTTAAGAACTCATAGACACGTCGATGAATATCAAGGAAATTTGAATAACCCGATAATTCGGGTGCGATATAACTTAAAAATGGAAAATGTGAAAATAAACATCCAGTCATATCAACATTCTTAAATAATTCATAAAATATTTGTAATAAATCAGTAACTTCTTTATTACCACGTTCATAACGAACACCGGCCATCATTGACCATAATGTATTTAATACAGAAACTGGAAATAAATCATGCATACATATTATTGTTGATTTACGATCACTTTCATTCTGAATAATATTACGTAAATCATTTGCTAAATGATTTGCTTCATTTTGTATCATTGTTGCCATACCGCGTTTAGCAAAACCAAAATCTTTTAAATGACGTACAATAAAACGTCTTTGTTCTTGCCATAATTCTTCATCTGTCAATAAGATACCTTTACGTGTACCAAATGTTCGTGCTGTATAAAATAAACCATTTGGTCGACCATCTAAATCTTCATTTGTCATCATTTCTTTAATAGCATCATCAGTATAAACAATTACTAATTTATCTTTACCAATTTTTAAACCAATTGTACCATTTGCATCATAAAATTTATTTAATTCTTCAATAACGCGACAGAACATACCATGTTTTATACGTAATTTAGATATTTGTAAAGCACTACCAAATATTGGATACCATTTTGGTCCAGGTGGATAATTTTTTGGTTTTATTATATCAGCTATTAGAAAACATATGATAACAGTACCAAAAAATATAACAGCATAAAACATCTTTTTAGATTTATTATTGATGAAGAAAAATCTGTGAAAAAACGAATAATTTTTTTTTTTTTTTTTGCTAAATAATGAAATAAAATTCATTTAATAATTTATTAACAATTTTTGTGTTAACCATGAACTTGGTCAGTGTATAATTCAAATATCGAAAATGTCTGAGTGTTCTTTGCAAAGAACGTATACTACATTATAGTATATTGACAATTTTACTTTCTAAAACTCATAATATAAATTATGTTTCATAAATAATTGTATAAAATTGTGATATAAATTTAATGAAATAAATAATTTATAATATATTTATTTAAAACTCCTAAATAAATAGGAAATAAATTTATGTAAAACCTGCAATTCAAGTTTGCAAAACTGACTTATTTAAAGTCATACACATACATAATTTTTTTTTAAATTATATTTTTCTTTTACTTTTAATTATGATTCAAATACAAAAATTAGGAAATTTTATTCAGATGAATATAATGACGTAAAATTTCATTATGCAATGATAAAGTTTTCAATTTTGAATTAAAAAAAAAAAAAAAACTAAATAAATTTTCACGTAATAAACGTGTTCATTAGATTTTCATTTATGTTTTTAAATATAAATTGAATGAATATTTCTGTATTCAATGCTACATAATAATGTTTTTTTTTTTTTAATGAAAACTAAAATCTAAAATATAATATAATATTTTAAAAGTTTTTTAGTATGTTTTACATATATATATGTATCACCAAACGAGAGAAAGCTAATTAACTAATCTTTAAAATACTTTTACGTACATATATAATATTTATAATATAATAATAAGAAGAATAACAAAAACTGGATTAAGTTGTTATTAAAGATTGTAACGAACTATGTATATATAAAAAAAAGTAAATAAAATAACTTGTTTCTAATAAATAAGTTAGGGTTTGGTTCATTCTGTCGTTAAAATTTAATTATTTAATCTTAGAAAATTTCAAAATTAAAATATGTATTACTATTACAATAAATTTAATAATTTTCAAATAAAAATTGTGATAAAAGGTCAACTGCTAATCTAATCAAAATTATTTTAGATCATTGCATATATTTAGGAGGGAGATATTTAATTTTCATTTTTTTTTCGATTAATTTGTAATATAGTGCGTTTTCGTTAACGTCAAATGATTGCAGTACTGCAATGTATTAATTCTTTTTACTGGTATTTTGACTATCGAGATAGTAAAAATTCGACAAATTTAGCTTCCTTCTGTCGACTGGTTGCTGTTTCGTTGTACTGCGATCATTTGACGTTAACGAAAACGGCCAAAATTTGTGTATATTCAGAATTTGTTCATAGAAAAACAATATCCTATAATTAGCATTTCTTGTTAATTTAATTATATTTCCAAGAGATTGACTGATGAATTTTTATCTTTACTATCTCTATATATTTTCAGCGAAAGTTTTTTTGTTTATAATAAAAGTATTTATTTATTCGGCTATTTTCTAATTACTGAAAATTTTATTTCGACATAATGACTTGATCCCAAATATAGTGTGTGTGGTGAAAAAAAAAATAGAAATTACATTTAATAGTTTTCTTGTTATGCAACTGAATAAAAATTATTTGTGTAATAAAAGAAATTATATAAAATGTTTACAGCATCTATTAAAAATTTACTTTTTTAGTATTACAAAATTTTATTTAAACGTATTCGACTTTTTTTTACCACAAAATATTTATTTCTTATGAAATAAAAATTGATTTCCGGTTTCAAAAATAAATACTTATTATTATAAAAGCTTCCGAAAATTATTTTTATCACTGGACCAATTTCACGTTAAAATTGTTCAAATTTATTTTTAAATCATTTAATATAATAATAATTAAATTATAGTCGATTTTTTAATTACACTTCCGGTTTTATTTTATTTCTTTATCAATAAAAATAATAAGAAGAATACACTGCACTTAAAATTTTGATTTATACAATTTGACCATGCGGAAATTTTTTATTATTTATTGTATAATTTCTAATATGTAATTTGGAAAAATCACTTATATCTTTTGATTTGAATTTTCATTAAACAATTTAGATATTTATAAATTTTACCGCGACACGACACGTTAAACACTAAACTTTAGCTTTGGTTTGTTGCAGTTAATATATAGAGTTTTGATCGTATGTAAGTAATAAATGGGGAATCAAAGGATTTATAGGAAGGGTTTAAATTTTCTTTTCTTTGATTGTACATATATAAAATTTATTTGAGGTATTCAATGAGAAAATTTCTCCTTCATTGAGTAGAAAAAATAATAAGTAAAATGTTATGTTAGTTATATAGAGTTAGTCTCTTTTTTATCCAATAGACAAATTCCGATTAATAATTTTTATTGTTGAAATAAGTAAATGTAATATTTATTGTTATTAAATTTTGTCTTTATATTTTATCTTATTTAATCGAAAAACCAGTCATGTAATTTGTAATATTATTTTAGTGTTCCAATAACGTGGTGGATATATTGATCAAAGTCAAAGTCAGACATTAGTTTTCACAGTCAAAATAATTTCAAATTCAAAAAAAATAGTTACTCATATTAATTTTTTTTTGTAATTATTATGTATAATTTTCTGTTTATTCAATTATAATGAATGACGACTACATACGATTTTGTTTTATATATTTAATTTATACGATATATAACTTTTTTTTTTTTTTTAATTTTATTTGAAAAAAAGCACTAAACAATTTTAATTTTTTTAAAGAAAGTAAAATATTTGATTGAATATTGCCATAATAAATGCCTTTTTAAAATTGTAAATTTTCTTACATTTTAAATTTTTATATATATATATAATAATTTTTTATTCGTAATAATTATGATAATAATTGTAAGTGCTTAAATTTAGAATTTGTTGGGTTTTTTTTTTCTCTCTTTTATTTAAATAAATTTAAATTTAATTTATTCTTAATATTAATTAAATATAATTTTATACATTTAAAATTTTTAAAATGCAATTTCAAATTTAAATACTTTTATATTAGCTATAATAGTAATAATAATAATTGTATTAATTGTAATAATTTAATTCTTTTCTTTTTTTTAAGTATTGGCACAAATTAAACAAACAATTACAAAATTTTTTCTTACTAATTTATATAAAAAAATAATTTCCAATATTTTTGTAAAATTTAAAAATAAAAAAAAAAATCTAATTATTTTCCCCGTCAAATCAACAATGTCTTTTATTTTTTTGAATGCATTGCCTATTTAAAATAATAATAATAATTAATTTTTCATAATAATTTTTATAATCAATAATTTCATTTTTACGCCGTCAAATAACAATTTTTTCTCATTACTACTTATAATATTTCATTATCTTTTTTTTTTTTTTGTTAAGAGATCACAATTTTTGAGAAATTTTACAATATAAAGAATTGACGGGAATCTCACAATAAAAATTGCACAACCTCGATATTTTCGTATATATAATAATATTTATTTCATATTTCGTTTAATTTTGCTATTATTTTTTCCAATTTTCATGTGGTTAAATTAACAAGTTGTTTCTAATACTTTATCAGACTTTTTATTAGCTGAATTTCTTGGTGATTTTGTTATAATATTATCTATATTTAATACAGCTTCAGCTGCTGCTGCTTTTTTAGCTTCACTATTACGAAATTGTTGTAAATAATCAGAAAAATCAGCACCACCACTTTTATGACCAATTGTTGTGGTCGTTGTAATATTTTGATTATTATGTTTAATTTGTTCACTTAAACGTCGAATATTTAATTGTAATTCATCATCTTTTTGTGGTGATACTGATGAGAAACTATGCCGTGCTTGTAATAAATTTGTATTAATCACATTTAAATGGCTTTTGTTTAATTGTGTTGTTTGTGATAATGGTATTGGCGGTTGTGGTAATTGTCTTTGTTGAACTTTTTGTTTATCACAAATTATATCTTTACGTGGTGATGAATTTCTACGTTGTTCACCAATATTATTATTATTATTATTATTGCCATTTTCACGAATTTTTGTTACCGGTGGATAATTATAAATAGTATATTGTGGATCTGGTGCAATTAAATATGGTGATGATGGTGATTGTGGTTGTTGCTGTTGTGATTGCTGTTGTTTATCATCATCTATTATTAATGGTGATTTAGAACGTTGAAGTTTTGGTCGTGAAAATTTTGAAAAGTTATCTGATATTTCATATTTTGTTGTTGAAAATGATTTTGTTTGACGGAATTGATCATGTTTTGGTGATCTAGTTATATTAATATTATTAATATTTGTTGATGTTTTCATTAAATTATCTTGTTGTTGATTATTACGCCAAATCCATGGATCAATATTATTTACTGGTTCTAAATCGTTACGGCTTAATGTACGTGATTCTTTTAATAAAAATGTTTTATTATCAACTGATTTTATTGATTTTTTACGTAATGATAATGATCCAATAACTTTATCATTTTGATCATTTTCTATATCAGACATTTTTAACCATGGATCAGATGGAATATATACTAAACAACCAGTACTTTTATTATTACCACCTTTTTTATCATAAATAAAAACAGAATCAATATCAGCACATAAATTTGGTGAATTATGTTCACTTTTAGCTTTATATTTCTTTTTTGTACCAGTTTTACGATTAATTTTTAATTCACAATCAACATTAGCAATAATAGCAGCTGCATTATTCGTATTATTAGTCGGAACAGTTGAACCATTACTAATTGATAAATTATTTATGGCAGTTATATCAATAAAATCTTCATTTGGCGATACTTTAACGGAAACAATGTCATTTTCATCTGAAACTGTAATCGCATGCTGATGACGAACTGGTGGTCGGGGTGATAAACTACGTGTTGTACGTAGTTGACGTATTGGTTTCGATTCACCCAATGAATTTGATTTTTCTAATATTAAACGATTATTCATTTCTGGGGTTTTTAATAATTCATTTTGATTTCGTTTTACATTACTGTTATTATTAATTTTACGTATATCTAAATGTGGACTAGTTGCAGCATTACGTGTTGTTACTAATCGCCTGGGACTTGGATTTGATTTATTTAAACATTGAATTTTATTATGTTTTTGGAAATCATTTAATAATATTTCGTTGTCGTTACATTGATTTAAATTAATATTATTATTTTTAATTGGTATTTTATGAATTAAATTTGTTGGTAAATTTTTATTAATGTTCGGTGATCTATGACAATTATTATTTATACGACCAGGGCTTGTAGCAGCATCACATATATTTTTTGATATTTTTATTTGTGATAATTCATTATAAATAGTATTATTACCATTTGTAGTATTTGTAATTAATGATTTCATTGAATTATTTTGACAAGTACATTTAAGAACACAATCAGTTTGTGATGCTGATAAACTACCACCACCAATTTTATCAGTATTCGAATTATTACCAGATGATTCTTTAAATTGTTGTAAATTAATACTTGAGTAACTATGATTTGATTCTATATAATTATCGTTATGAAAATGTTGATTATGTCCAATACCACCTCCAATAACACCACATATATTTGATGATGGTGATGCAATTGATTTTTTTGGTGTTTTTGGAGAATGTTTTTGGGATGACGAAGACGCATATGATGATAAACGATGACCTTGTTGTTGGCTGTCTATAACCACTTTATCAAAACGTCCAGCAACAACATATGAATCTGATATGGATGATGATTTACGTGATATAGATGTAGTTGTTGCTACTGTATTAATATTATTTTTATTGTAGCTTTGATTATATAATGGACCTGTTGTAACAGTGATAGCATTTGTGGTGGCACATGAGCCAGACCCCTTATGCTAGAGAAGTTTTTCAGCAAATGCTTTTGTTGATACTGAACTAGAAGATGATGCTATAAAAAGAGAATTTATTTACATATCCATATACTTAGTGGTTTGAAACAATAAATTTTAGAAAAAATGCCCTAAAATAACTTAAGCTAATTTGTATCTTTCTCATTCTGTATCTCTCTCTCTCTCTCTCTCATCATTCAAATAATATTGCGGTAGTTTATCTAGCCACCTACTGCATTTTCTTTCCGATTATTAAAAAGTCTTAATATAATAAAAAAAAAAGAAATATTTCATGCACACAGAACAATTAATCTTATTAAATTTATGTTGAGTATTGAACTATTTATAAGTCGGACACATATGTTCTTATTTCTTCCGCATATTTATCTTATTATTTATTCAAAATATTTTCGAAAAGATTTAAATAAGAAAAATTTAAGAATACTTTTTGTAATTAAAATAAACAAGTAAATACTTAATAAAATATTAAGTATTAACTACAAATTTTAATAAATATATTGTAAAAGATTTTCTAAATAAAATATATTAATTTGTTGACAAAATGTTTGTTGCCATTTTTCTTTATAATGTATTTTTGCCAAGAAATCAAGTTTTTTAATAAAACATAAAGTTCTTCTGTATATAAATAGTCTATAGACAGATATTTGGATTCAAAGAAATTAAATTAAATTTAATTCATTTATATAATTGAATTTATATGAAGGTAATCATTACCTTCATTAATTTCTTTGTCAGTTGATGATTTTTCAGCATTTGGCTGGACCTTTGATTGTCATTTAATTAATTCAACAGTTAAAAATTTCTTAAGTCTATCAAAATATTGAGTATGTAATTCAACATCATTATGTCCAGCACCCTAAATATTATATTAATTAAGCAATATTATTATAAAAATATTTAATTATATAATAATATAATAAACTAATAATACTAACTTCAACCCAAAGTGGTTCAACAGCTTTTGGACATTTCTCATAAATACCAATTCCATGTGAAAAATCAATAACTTCATCATCAGTACCATGTATAACAAGAACAGGTGATTTGACTTTGGATGCTTTATCAATGCTATAAAATATTATGAAAATTATTATTTTAATAAAATTATTATATATTAATGTTATAATAATAAACCTTGGAAATGCATCAAAAAACCATGTACGTTTTGTATTTCTAAATACAACACGCATGCCAGACATTAATGGGGAATGAAGTATTACAGCACCAACTTCAAATTTTGTTGCTAAATCAACAGTTGGTACAGTACCAATACTTTGACCATAAAGTATTATATTTTCTGGATTTATATTAAATCTATATAATATAAGTAATATAAATTTTGATAAGATAAAAGTAAAATAATGAATTAGTCATATACATATATAAATTATTACATATATTTATATTTTAATAAATATATGATTCATTTTGTATGAATATACCTTGTCTTTAATGCTTGCCATGCAGCTTCAATATCTGAATATAAATTTTTTTCAGATGGTTTACCACCACTCATACCATAACCAGAATAATCATAACTAAATATATTACAATTAATTCTTGCACCTAAGCCTAAATAAAAACTAGACATTTGTCCTAAATCAACAGCATTACCATGTGAAAATAATAATGTATATTTTGCATTTTTACTACATTTAACATGAATACATGTTATTAAATTGCCACGCGATGTACGTGTAAAAAAGCCTTCAACTTTATTTTTATCACGTTCAGAATATTGCCATTCAGCACGATCAGTTAAATGTAAATTATATTTTGTATTTGTATCATCAGATGATGTTAATTTATATGTTGGTTCTGGTGGTTGAAATGCTAATTTTGCTGCAATTGGTCCAGGACATGGTGGACAACAAAACATACAACATAATTCACTTAAACTGAAATTTATAAAGTATATAATTTATAAGAAATATAATTTAAGGAAATGAAGAGATGAAAAATTAATTTTTTTATTCTTCATTCATATAAAACAAAGAAATTTTTTATATAGATTTTATACACACTTTCACACTACAAAAAAAAATTAATTTTAAGGATTAATAAAATTTTTCATTAGATATAAAAGTTTGTATATTTATTTACCTTAAACCATTCATTGTATTAAATTTAATAAATTTTTTATTTTTGTAAATATTCTAACTAAATGATTTAACAATTTAACAAGATATGATTGATAATATTATATTTTTCATTATATTAAATTAATTTTTTCTTATTCGTTTTAGATTAGAGGGGCTTGGATTTGGTTGGATATAAAAAAATTTCTTATTTGACATTAAATTTAACAGAATTGCCGTTTATACCGAAATGGAATAGTAATGTGAAGAAAAGTAATTTCCGATTCTGAACTGAAGATTGAAGTACACTACATTATTTTTATATTAAATAAATATATTGTATTAAGAGCGGATGTGGTTTGCGTCTAGTGTACTGGATATATTGGATAATGTAAGGTATACTGTATAATCCATTTGTGTTTTACTCCATTCTCATTCTTGCTACATGTCTAAAAATCAATTCTATACCCAGCAAACATGTCTTCAATGACATACCCATGAATCACCCAAGACATGTCTTTAAGACAGACCCAAGACAGACTGCTGACATCGTCATACAAATGTCACAAGTCGTCATGCATGACATGTCTTGGGTTTGTCTTGCATGACATGTCTTGGGTGTGTCTTGCATGACATGTCTTCGGTCTGTCTTGCATGACGTGTATTGGGTTTGTCTGGCTAGACGTGTATTATGTTTGTCCTTGTGGAAAAGAAATTCATATTATATATGAAAATTACTATTTTTTATTTAAAAACTAATAAAATACATTTAAAACTAATCAATAAAAACTTTTAACAAGAATTATATAAGTCAAAATATGACTGAAAAAAATGTAATTAAAGAAATTCACAATTTTTTTTCCGCAAGACAAATACAATACATTACTGTCTGACACTGAATAAAAAAGATATACAAAAAATAGAATTTTTTTTTAGTTTTTGTAATAGTCACCAGAGTCCTAACCATCGCATAGAATGAAATATTTTATTTCGAAAAATATTGTATACCTATCTCTTTCTTTCTAATACATTTTAAATTACCCAAGACAAACTACTGACATGTCTTGGGTCTGTCATGCAAGACAGAATTTTTGTTGGGTATACAAAAGGTACATTAATATCAAGGATGTCCTAACTGCAAAGATGCACAATTTGAAATATGTACGCTGCTTTCCATTTATGACATCAACTCAAATATCGTATATATTTTTTGGTTTGAATCCTTGTTAAGAAAAGGTTTATTTATTGGCATGAAATTTTAAATCTGTTTATAAAAATCGTTAAATTTGAAAAACAATTTATGTGATTTTGTTTGTCTTTTTTAACACATTTTAAAAGATTTTAACAATTTTTTATAATTATCGTTAATAACTTAAACATTTTAATTTTTTTTTAATAAAATTGAAAATTTTTTTAGTCTTTCTTTTCGTATAAAATTGGAAAAGGTTTTCCTTCTGGTGGTTGCAGCCAATTATCTTCAGAATATTTTGTATTTTCAGTTTCAATTATATGGAAAGTATAAGCATGTCGACTATTTTGTGAACGATTTGGTTCACTTTTGTGTACAACTTCTCCATGAATTAAAATTAAGGATCCTTAAAATAAATAAAAAATTTATTAATATTATAAATATAAATATAAGAATCAAATGATATATATATATATATACCTTTACTAACTGGAACTTTAACAAATTGTGATTCTGGATAAAATATTGATGGTTTATCATAAATCATTAGTTCAGGTGAATTTTTTTCTGGATTTCTAATATATCTTCTATGTACACCATTTTTATGTGAACCTTTAATAAATTGTAAACAACCATTTTGTATTGTTGCATCGTCTAAAGCAATCCAAAAACCAAGTGCTGATAATGGTTCTGTATGAATATATATTGAATCCTGATGTGGTGTTATTTCACCACCAATTTTTGGATTTTTATATATGTACATGCTTTGTGGTATAGCTGGTCTCTTATATCCTAATTGCCAGCATAATTCTCTAATTTGATTACTGAATGTAATATTTTTAAAAGTAGGATTCTCTGTGTGGAGAGCATGGCCAACCTTTGAAATATTAAAAATTTTGTTAATTAAATGAAAGATTTAATAATTATAATTTATATATGTACCTTATTGAGAGCTACCATTGGATCAACTAATAATTCACAATTTTTATCAAGTGCATCAGTTTCATAGAAATATCGTACTTTATCACCAGATTCAAGAAAATATGTTTCACGACTCTGAGACTTTTCACTATCGGTAGTACTAAATATTTTACGTTCATCTTTTGGTGCTTCTAAACATAAAGTTTTACCAGCATTATGTAATTCTTCAGTTTCTTCTGGTGTTAGAAAATCTTCAATAACAACATATCCATTTTGTAGAAACTGTTAACATATAATTATATATATATATATATATGAATTAAAATTTCTTTAAAGTGCCTAATCATTATTAGACAAATATCTAACAATGACTGTCCATTTTATACAAAGTAGCTCCAATAATAAACTAAACTTTCTATTTCTAATAATATTTACTTTCTATTCTGTTTATAATATTATAAATATTTATATTTTATTTATTATATAATTGATTAATCTCTAACAGTAACAGATAATTTTCAGTACGATCATATAATCATTGTTAATATATTATATGGAAGAAATATTAATAAGTTTTTTTGCTGATAAATGATTTTTGTAATATTTAATTTAAATAAAATATTAAATAAAGAAGTCGCAAAAATCTATATCATTATTTATAATTTTATTGCTTATGTTATCTGTATTAAATATTGAACTAACTGATAATCTTAAAATATAGATTAAATAGGGATATAATAGTCGCGCAATGAACTATGGCGGATATGATATATTTAATGAATAGCACTAGATATGGTTCATAACAATGTAACTCTCTAAATTACCAAATAAGTCACTAAAGTGATGTCCTCTTGACATGCGGGTCGAACCAAAAACCAACTACGAGTATAATTGAAATTTTTTATAAATTAAAAAAAAAATTTATATATATAAAAATATGCATAAAAAAATATTTGCCGGTTGATAATTAAAATTAAAATTTATAACTTTATTCTTAATCTAAAAAGCTATGTCCTAATCATCACAATATTTATTTTTAAACCAATTAAATAATATCAAGGAAATACAATTCCATGTCATTATTTGTTCTAATTTTTGCATCAAAGGAAATTCTACATTTATAACACTGATTCATATTATATCGAGATGAAAAACTAACAAAAACATTTTTTCTGTTAAGTCATTTTCATTCAAATAATTTTTCTTTAAATTGCAACCCCCACAAAGATTATTCATTAAAATATATTTATAATTTATTTCTCATTCAATTTTATTATAAATTCTATTAATAGACTAAAAAGAAAATTGTCAATATTATATTTAACGAATAATTTTTCCATTTATACATTTCCTATAAAGTAAAATATTTTCACCTGTTCTCTATTTATGTTCTAACACATATGTATACATATGCATATATTTAATTATGTATTTAAAATGTATATATATATATATGTAAATCTTTTATTTTAAATGGAAAATATTTTAAATTTTCTTTATTTAAATAGAATTTACCTCATCCGTAAATGTACTAGACATTATATTATTTATTATAAATTACCAGGAAAAATAGATTAACAATTTTAAATTAAATATTATATTTTTTATTATTAAATTTATACTATAATTTTTTTTAATGATTTCTTAAAACAAAATTTAGGTATTTATTTATTTTTACGAAAAAAAAAACTTGTTTATATAAAAAAAAAATTAAGTTTATATAATTTTTAATTAAAATATGCTAGTCAGTGCACAGTTGAAATAAAACTGAGAGCTTATTTCTTTTTGGTAAATTAAAATGAATTAAAATATTTTATTTTTTATATATTATAATATGTAAATATTTTAAATCTCAAATAGATAATTGTATTACTTTTGTATAATAAAAAATTTCCACTCAATGAATGAACTACGATAGAACTAGAATGAGATTAATGGATCTCTAATACTGTAAATAGAATGAGCATATATGTAGCTCATTATATGTATCGTCAGAGGTTCTATTTCAGTATTTATATATACAATTAAATTATTTGATCATTTCTGATTTTTAAACAAATTTGTTTTTATCTGAAAACTAACTATTAAATAGTAAATTTTAATTTATCATAGTAGCAGGGTCAATCATAATATATATTTAGTATGTACGAATTGCTGATAAGAGAATAATATTTCAGCTATTGATGTATGATCTTACATTTACAAATAATATACATATTGATCTCGATTTTCTTTTTAAATTTTCTTTGCAAATTCTGTTAAATTATGTATATATATATTTTTTTTATTATGATAAAATAACTGAATTGTATGAAAAAATTTTGTAATTAATATTTAAAGTGGATAAATAATTTATACATACATATATGTGATATATTGGATAAAGTTATAAAGTTGTACAATCCAAAGTATATAAAACAAACCCATTTTATCACCGTATCAAAAAATATTAAAAAAGAGATTTTCATATAATAAAAAAATAAAACGATCGAATGAAAATATAGTATGTATTATTATGTTTCTCTTTTGATTATTTATGCTTCAAATATTTACTCTATTTTCTATTAAGCATATATTATAGTATAGCCTATATTAAATATATTTTTCTTCTTCTCATTTTCATTTTTCGTACATTAGATTGATAATAAGTGCGGTTGCATTGAATAAAAATCTTTCAATGTCAATGTTTTTTTTATTAGTTATTATAAATATTTATTTTATATGATCATAAATGTAAATTAATAGAGAACTGATAGACTAAAAAATGATGATAACTTTTATGAATTTCATATAAGTAATAAATAATGGAAATAAGATTTAAAATAGTTGCTCAAGTCACAATTTATTTTATTAAGGAAATTATATTTATTGTATTTTTTTTTGCAAGTATATTTGAAGTATTTTAAAATAAATTATATTAAAATATTAAGAACTTCCGGTATATTTAGTTTGTCCCATATAAATTTTCTATTAAATATTTTATTAGCGCGACCTTCTATTTATTAATCATATAAAAATGTATATAAATAAGTGAAACTTTTTATTTTTCAATTGACAATATAAATTGATTTTAATATTGAAATATAAAATATTGATATATTCTTTATCGCTTATTTCATTTTTCATTATGAAGTTCAAGTTTATAGTTATTATATTTTATATTTTACGTTTATCCTTAAAATGGCAATAGTAGTTGTAGAATTAAGGTTAACAATTAATTTATTAATATAATTTTCGTATAATATTAATGAACAAACTACATATAGAATTTTAAAATGGTGCATTTTCGTAAATATTCAATTAAAATAAAATTATTATACTTTTATTTAGTACAATTTTTTGTTATAAATAGGCTTGGTCTAAAGTTATTATTTTACTACTAGTGTCTCAAGTTTCACCTAACCTCAGTTTTATTTTAGTATATATTCAAATTCTATGCTTAAATTTTTAAAAGTAATATATGCTGGTATTATACATTATTGATAGATTTCAGTATTGATCAAATTTTATAAAATAATGCATTGGAAAGTTAAAAATTGCATTTAAATTTATTACTGCAAAAAATAATGTGACACCATATGAACGAAAAAAAGCATATAAAAAATATATCATGATATAATTTCATGCGTTTATTTATTTTGATATTTCTAATCCCTCTAAGATCATTAGTTCTGCTAACACCATTTATTTTAATAAAAAAAAAGCATATTTTCGTTTCTAATATGAATTATTCAACCAAATATGGCTTGCAGCTTGCAGTCTTTAAATCAAAGTTATTGAGAGTATTTAAAACATTATTGAATTTGAAAATCATTAAATCAAATTATGAAATTTATCGAATTCTAATTTTTTTATGTTACTTACATAAATGTATAAACAAATAATTATTTGTTGCAAATTATAAAATGTTTGTAAATCTGAAATTAAATACTTTTGCGTGAGTTTATCATTACAAATTAATTATTTTGCCTAAAAAAATTATAAAATTATAATTGTAATAATATACATATAAAAAAATATATGCGATTAAAAAATAAATAAACCATTATTATATATACATTACCTAAGGTCGTAAACCTTTTTTTTATTATTCAAAATATTATAAAAATATGCTGTATGCGTGAGATACAGATACCGCAATAATAAATAATATAAGATCTATAAAATTTGCAAAGAAAACTATGGTTTTGTTAAAAGTGAATTTCGAATCATATTATTGTCAATTTTTATTTATTAATTTATTCTTAACAATAAATTAATTGAGCATTAAGTATTGTAAAAAAAAATGTTTATGGATCAATAGTCTGAATCCGTAACTATTAAGGCATAAACATTATTATTAGTTTCAAATTTTCTGAAACCAATTCAGCAATCAATCAATTGCAACTCAAATCAAATTCGATGTTGTACAAATAAATAGCATATATTATACTATACGTAGTATAAATTTTTATACTAGTTATTTATATTCAATTTTCTTGGTTTACTATAAGCCTTGTAAAATTCCATTAAAAAAGTTTTTAATTTTTAAAATTAATATTTCGAAAATTCCAATAATATTTACTTAACAAACAATTTAAAAATAATATTTATATTTATTAAAAATAATTATTGAAAATATGCTAATAATTAAAAATGAATTAAATAAGATTTATATATATTTACTATAAAATTTCAAAGTTCCCGTTTTATACTATATTTCAATCAACAAACAATATAAAAACTAAATATCATCAACAACATAGAAATAACAAAATTATGTTTACATGTTATATATATGTTTTCTTATGTTTCTTTAACCATTCTACTATAATACATGATTGCAATGTAATGCTGGGTACGAACTTCAATTAAAATGTTATACGATTCCATAGGTGAAAGTAAAATAAAATGATCTTAAGGTCTAAGTGATGGGGGATGACGTTTCATTCAAAACATATTGAATATATACATAATAATATATAAAATATAATTAACAGATGATTTTGACACACTAGAAGAAAAATATGAAAAAATATCCATAAAATACAATGTAGAATTTTAATAATTAAGTTTTTACTATAATGAGGAAATTTTCAGATTTACTTAATATAAATCAAGCGAAGAAAAAATAGTAACAATGACAAATTTGAACAGATGTTGAAAGTTAATAAATGTATGTGCCCTTTTAATTATTGATTATTAAACTACAAAAACTGGTCTTTGTTGATGAACTATAACCAGAATTAGTGGTTTTTTTTTATAAAAGTACTTAAAGTTAACATATCAAATTAAAACATACCAATATAATTAATTTAAGGTTTCACTTTCTATAATTTTTAATTGTTTAAAATATTCACTTTACATGAATGTAAGATATAAATAAATTTTAATTATTAGTACATATTTATATTATTTTTCATCCAAATTCAAGGTAATAAAAGAAAATTGAAAGTATGTAATTATATTATTATAGATATTTTAGTACTATTTATATTGATATTGAAAAATTTTGAATTTTACTTACCCCATATATAGATAACTAAATCAAAAAAGACTTTTATCAATAATATAACATTAATATGCTACCGTAAATAATTTCTACAAATTGCAGCAAATATTTAATTTGCTTAGTGTAAAAGTAAAAAAAAATTATTAGCCATAAGTTTTGAAGACATCATCAGTAAGTAAAAATAAATTACGTAACCTGACCAGATACAAAAAAAAACTATTTTATTTATTTACTCGCACAATAAGCGAGAAGACCATTAAATCGGCGAAAGTATTAATTTTTTATGTTGTCTTTACAATGAAATTTAAGAAAATTTAGATGTTTTTATGAGCCTATCAGAATCTACAACAACAAAAAATTTCAATGAAAATGCCATACAGTGATTATAACCGACAATTCACTTTAAAAGCATTTCAAATAAAAATTTCAACTAAAATAATATAAATTAGAAATTATTTTATTTATGAATTTTATTGTAAAATTTATTATAGATAATTAACATTAATGTATACATTAACCTTAGATAATTTCAATGTAAAATGTGGAATGTCCTCCTAAGAAAATAGTTTAATGCTTTTTGTATTCATTTATTATTTTTGTTGTAGCTACATAAAGGGATTGAAGCTAAATTTATAATAAACCTACTCGTATAATAATTATTAAAAAAAAAAACATTATTCAAAATTTTAATAAATTTATTTGATTGGCGAAATTGTATTATGTTTTGTTTATAAAAACAGCAGGTAATGATAATTTTTTCTAATAATTAGTTTTTCGTTGTTGTTTTTAGGCTGCCAAAGTGAAAACATGATAGGTTAGTAGGGGCATTTCAATTTCAAATTTCATTATTTTTGTTTGACGATTAGAAAGCTACTTGTCAATATGTATTTGAATATTACTCCTAATTATGTATGGAAATTTTTTCTAACTTTACTTAGAAATTCTGTATTATATAGTATTTTTATATAATTAAAATTATTTATATTATGTTTAATTAGACACTATAGTGGCGGAATGTTTCATGCAAAGATAAACTATAAATTAGGTACCATAAATAATGACCTAAAGAATAATTTTATAATTATATTAGAAACTGCAAATATACCAAAAGTTTGCATTAAGTGTTATAGAATATCCACTCCTAAAATTATTAAATCCTTATTATTTCAGAAGAGTTAGATTTAAGCAAAAATTATAATTTTGGTAAATAAAGAATTTTATAATCATTTCCGATAACTTACTATCCTGAAATTTTACGTTTCTTAAATCGACTATAAAAATATTCAAAACTAAAAATTCTAATTTTTCTTTTGTTAATAATAAATAATTCACTTACATAAAAATTTTCAAATTCAAATTCAAAATATATATCAATAAAATATAACAATAATTATATTAATATACCAAAATTAAATTGTAATATAAAAATAAGATAAATCACATAACCATAACACAAACTAAAAAATTAATAATCGCAGCAACAGAGTAAGTTATAAAGAGAATCATAAAAATCTAACCAAAAAATATCGTCGTCCAACTATTTCTTCTTCTTAGCTCAGTTATAAAATAAAAAAAATAAAGCATATACAAAAAAAAAAAGCAACACAACATAATCGCATCGCGCAGTTATAATAATTTTTATTTTATTTAATTTTTTTTATATTTTTTATTTTCGAAGCAGCAAAGACAACATTCTCCTACCTTGGATATATAATATTAGTCTCCTCAAAAAGATACATTTATAAATTAATTATACATACATAAACATTACATATATTTAAAATAAATAAAAAAACAAAAACACATAGTTTCTGTTTCATATATTTCCACCATCCATAAAAAAAAAAAAACAAAACTATCTACAAGATACAAATCAATATCTATAAAAGATATACTTTTTTCCATAATATATCTATATATACAATTGAATATGTTAGTTTTTTTTTTATTTTTACAATAAAAATTTTATATAAAAAAAAAAGCTATGAATATTATTTTCCAAAAGGTATTATTATTATTTGAATCACCTACTCTATACCTGATGGTTGTTAACTGATCTTGTGTTCAGTATTGTGTGATCATCAGAACCGTTTGGATGGTATTTTTAACCAGAAAAAAAAAAGTTTTTTGTGTTTTTTTTTTTTTTGTGTGTTATTAAAGAAAAACCCCCCACAAGAGTTCAAAAAAGTTACAATAATTAAAGACATTTTCATAATAAATAAAATATAAAATAAAGAAAAAACAATATATATTTATGAAAATTTCATAAATAATAAAAATATTGAAAAAAAAGTGGAATTTTTTTAATTTGGAAAAATTATTTGTACAAATTTTTTAATAACATTATTTTTATGTTGGTTTTTTTGTTTTTTTAAAAAAAAATTTCGAAAAATATCTGTTAAATTTTTTCAAAATATATTATTTTTCATATAGATTTTTGCTATTTAATTAATTAATTATTTTTTTTTTTAAATTAAATGTGTTGAAATTTATTAATTTGTGGTGTGCTATTTTATATATAAAAAAAAAAAAGAAGTTTAAATAAATTTCTTAAGTCGTGGCAAAATAATTTTAATTAAAACCATAAAAAATACACAAAAAAAAAATATATATATATAAAAAATAATGACGACAAATTTTCGATTACTCTTTTTTGGATTAATTAGTACATGTAAGTGCGCTTTTTTAATTAATACCTTTTAAAGATTTGAATTAATTTTTTATATTTTATTTTTTCTTTTCAAAATTTAAATTTTTTTCATAAAAAAATTGGTTAAATTTAGATTTCTATTTTCAAATACTTAAAATCTAAATATTTTAAAGTAAATAATAATGAAAATTAACTTTGACTATATATATAAAAATATGCGACACAAAAAAATAATCCATGGAACTAGTTTAACTAGTCAATGTCTATATATACATAAATATATTATTGGTACATATATTTTAAAAATATATATATATTTAAGTATTTTAAAATGTACAATTTTGAAATTTTAAAGTTGGTCAATCGACAGCTAAAGGCAATATTAATTGAGATATAAAAGTTGTGTTTAATTTTTTGTCCGTTGACGATACATAATATAACTATTATTTATATTATGTATATACTGGATATATGTTATAATATACATAGTATTACAGTAATATGGGATGATAATTATGAAATTTTTTTAATTACAATATAGATTTTTTTTTTGGTAAACTGGACTAGTAGACAATGTCTTTAGTAACTACTATTTAAATATCAATTAATTAAACTTTAATGTATAGATATGATAGATAGGATTTTGTACGAAAACTTAGATTTTATGGTTTAAAAATTATTAAAATAAAACATAATTTTCATATAAATTTATGAGATTTCAAGAGATTAGTTGAAAAGTGTATTTATTTGGCATCAATTTACGATTATTTCGCTTCTTAGATATTCACAAAATCATAAACAATTTTTTTTTCATTTGACATATAAGTTTCCCCAATTTACGGTTTTGGAAATTTCATCTCTAAAAGATGATATCATATGAAATTTTAACTCAATTTATAAGTTAAAAAAATCTATATCTAAATTCAATTAACACAAAAAATGAATTTATGTTAAAAAAAATAGTAATATTATTTTTACAATCTTTGTCAATTAATAGTTAAATTTTTTTTTTAATATACATATATGTATAATCGAAATAACCTGAAAATTGAAATATTAAACCAACGAAATTAAACTTTTTTATATTTTTAACATAAAATATATGTTGATGTGCATAATTAAACCGGGTTATATATAAAACATGAATGAATCTAAAATTCAACATGTTTTATTTTCAATGCAAGCAATTTTATATTTTAATATTATATACTAATATGTATAATAGATTTTTTATGATTATTTTAAAATGTTTTCATTTTTCCAAGTCCTTGACATTCTGGCCCCAATAAGAGAAAACAATGTGGGAAGAAAATTTATTTTTTTTGTATATATGTTAAGATGAAGAAAATTTGTTGTAGTAATACGCGAGTATTACTATTTGGAAATTTTAAATTTAATTAGAAACTATAATTTTTTACATTTGAAAGTAACAATTAATTTTTCTTAAGCTAAAAGCATAAATAAAATGTAAATTTAAAATATTTGTTTTTTTTTTTTGTATAATGTTTTATGTAAAAGATAAAATTGCAATTGATAAATTTATGCATTTTATGTTTTTGTTAAATAATTCAAGGTAAATGAATTCTTTTAGAGTTGAATTATTATTACAAATATACATAAATTACATAAAAGTTATGATTTTTTTTTTAGAAAAATTAAAAAAATATTTATAGTTAAGAATTAATTTTTAAAAGTTGTAATAAATTTTATTGTTTTTTAGATGAATTATAAATTTAAATATATTATCATAAAAATAAGAATTAATTTATATTTTAGAAATATAGAAAAAAAATTTTGAAATTTTATAATTTTTGTTGCTACGGTACCACACGTGAGTTTCAGTTTTGTTTAATTATTTTATTTGAATAAAATTTATTAATCAAGAAATTAACTATTATGTTATAATGAGGAATTAATTTAAATAATTTTTTTATACATTTACATAATTATATTTCTGTACATAAAAGGTCAATGTTAACCAATATTAGAATTAAAATTTAATATTACATAGAAGAAATCTTCCAAACTCACTACTTGTCTGAGATTTGAAAAATTATATGTACATAATGTGACTATCAATTCATATAGTCATTAAAGTATCAAACTATATATTGCCCACTAAAATTTAACAAATAAAGTAATTTAATTAATTAAAATTGTATTATACCTATTTAATTCGTGTCAAAGATATGTCAGACAAGCTTTTTGTTTACATGAAAATTAATAGTTAAATATAAAATTTTTGTCTTATTGCAAAATCGAAGAATATTTTTATTGAATTTTGTTATTAATCTAAAACTGAAAAAAAAAAATATATTATAAAATAATTTTTAAAATCTTTAAAAAAAGTTAAAATTTTATATAATATTTATATATATATATATATATGTACAAATGAATATGCAGGTGTTTAAGAAAACAAAAACAAATAGCAAATAATTAATTGCTTGTAATAATTTATACAAATTTATTATGATCGTAAACCATGAAACGTCCTTTCGCAATAATATCATAAAATTTATTTTCAAAAATTTTAGCTAAAAGATTTTAAAGCTTCTTCTTCTTCTTCTTTTTAACTGTTGCAAAAATTATAATTTATTCACATTAATGACTCGAAATTTTTTTTTTTATCTTTATTATAAATCATTTTTTTATATATATTTCTTAAAAACAATTTGAATTTTGTCTGAATTTGGAAATTTGCTTAGGAACGAACCACAAAAAAACTTTAAAAATTAAAATTAGTTTTTAATTTATACAAAATTATTATTAAAAAAAAAACGGTAACAAAAATACTAAAATAAAAAAAACTATAATATTTTTGTCGGCTTTTACTTATATGTATTTTGCCACCCCATCAGCTTTGAATTTTAATGATTTTTTTGAACTTGTGGCTAATGGCAAAATTTTTTGGAATATATAAATTTAATAGTATTTAACAGCAAAGAAAGACATTTTTTTTAGCTTTTGATAGTATCTGCAAAGCTTTTTTTTTTATATATATTTGGAAAAATTATAAATTTCAAAATTTATGATTTTAATAAGATTATAGAAATATAATAGAATTATGTTATTTTGCATATAATATTATTTAAAATGTTGGCAAGGACAACTAAAGGGCAGGTGTTTTTTTTTTCTTTAAATTATATTAAATAAATTAATTTTCATATATTTTTATAATAGAACGGGTTATAATTTTTAGTATAATTATTAATTAATTAATTTTTTTTAAATTTAAATATTTTTTAAACAATTTTTTTATGTAAATTATGAATAGAAATTATTCTGCTAGAAATATGAAATATTTTCTAGAAATTTTTAAATCATATTATGACTGGGCAATTTTTAAGATAATTTGAAAATCATTCGTTTTGAATTCAATGCCCTTTTGAAATGAAAAAAAAAATTATTGGGAATTCCATATTTTTTGTTTTGTAAATTTAATTTCGGAGGATCAAAAGATCATTTAAAAGTAAATTAAGATTTAAAATCAATAGAAGTAAAATTTATTAAAAAAAAATCTAAAAAATTTATGATGTGGACAAATATTTCTCTTTAATATTATCAGTAAGACTGAAGTAATTAGTTTTTCTATGGTCGTATTTATACAATAAAGTATTTATTCAAATTATTGTTAAGTCCTTGACGTCTGAATCTTTCAAAATTCTTTTTGATAAAAAATTGTAGTAAAAAAATTCTGTAATAAAGTTTGTTATTAAATTTATCATATAAGTGGTATTCAGCCATAAATCATAATGTTCAAAAACTCTTTCAATGCTTAGTCATCGTTCGTGTTTGATTATATTTCTGGTCAAGATGTGACATTTGGAATACCAATTATTTAACAAAAAACAGTCACCTTGTTCAATGATATTAAGCAATCAATATGTCTACCATAAACAAGATCCCATGGTGAACTTAGCTTAATTTTTAGTTTCTATACAAAAATTTTTATATATCACTTCAATTATTATCTCCAGAATTTCCCATTCTTATTATATTATATTTAATAAATTAATTTTATTTTTAGTTTTTTGTTCAAAATTTCTAACTCGTGTACTCAAATCTCAAATTGACCGCACACAGAACAAACAAAAAAATTTTTTTTACATAATTAATTACACGATTTTCAAAACTACAAAAAAAAAATTAATTCCATATTTTGTTAAACTTGTTTAGTAAGTTTTTTTTTTATCGTAAAAGTTTTTTATTAATAATTTTTGCTAAGAATTCTTTTTTACTTGCCAAGCTTCTTTTTATTTTGTAACTTTTTTTTGTAACGTGCTTTTTAATTTATCATTTATGATAATTTCTAAATTTGAAAAAAGTCACATCATTATTAAATGATTGACATCAAATATAAAATCTTTTATTCAAAAAAAAAGCAATAATTTTTTTTTTCTTTTGATTATTTTAAAAGTTAACAAAAAAAAAATGGAAATTATAAAAAACATAAATCTTTAATTTATTACGACTTCCTTTGCAATTAACTTTATAATAAATAAGTTCTTTTATATTTTTTGTGAATTTTTAATTTCGAAGTTTGGGTCGAAATATAACACAAAAAAAAAGTAGAAAGTGTTTTATAAAAATTTGATTAATTAATTTTTTTATTTTATAAAATTGTCCGAACAAATAAAATCAATTTAATAATTCAAAGATTTTTCACCAACATAAAACTAGTAAAATAAATTTAAATTCTAATAATTTATGTTTTTTTTTAATTTTGTAATTAAATTTTATAGTACATAATAGTATTTTTATTTAAAAATTATAAAAATTAATAAAATTAAATTAAAAATTTTACTATAAAATTTGGAATAAAAAAAATATATTTTAATTCTTAAATACAAATTCAAATTCTTTAAAATTGTTTTAAAGATTTTTTTTTTTTTGAATAATTTACGTAAATTTGTAGTTTATTTGTCGGTGAATCCGAACAAATAAAATTTGTGGAAATAGCAATCAAAAATATAGAATTATATACCAAAATTTTTGTGTTCACCTTGAAATATATTAATAGTATATTTTGCTAAAATTTTTGTTATTATGTTGACTAACGTTAACATCTTCTTTAATACCAAAAAAGCTTGTTTCTTTAAAAATAATTATCATATTAAGTAGAATTTTTAAATTGATTAAATTGCAAAACTTCTCAATTTATCTAAATTTTTTTATCTTTTAATGTCGGTAAATTATTTAATTTTAAGTTATACTCGTACATGGGTACATGATTAATATAAGTTCTAGTCGTCTAACGAAAATATTGTGCAAATACATAATATATGCTGATATGTAATTATATAAATAAGAAATCAATTATTATAAAATTTAGATCAATTATAATTATATACATAAAAATCACTTATTAAATGACAATTTAAAATTTTTTTATAAATCATAATTTAATTACTCTAAACTTGGAAATATTATCTATATTCCACCTTCAAAAACTAATCAATAATTCATAAATATAATCAACCTTGTAACTTTCTATTATTATTGAACTTGAAATTTATTTCAACAAAAATATTGAAATAATATTTGATATTAAATTATAATCAATGTTCTATAAAAATCAATCTAAAAATTTGAATTTATTTCTAAAATATTTATTAGATTTTAGAGAATATAAAAAAGAGAAAAGAAATTAATTTCTCTGTTCAAAAGTAATCCTAAAACATTATATACATATTTATGTAATGTGAGAAAATTAGCTGAAGAATTATATTAAATAATTTTGTAAAACGGAAATATAAAATTTAAATAATATTAAAAAAATTATAATATTTCATTTTTAGTTTCACAAAGTGATGAATATGGAGAAAATTAATAAAACTTAAATATCATTAAATTTAAATAAAGATGTGAAAATGATGAAAGAATTTAATTTCAATTTCATTCCATAATTTCGTGAATTTTTCTTACCAATTTATTTCAGAAACTTTCACTTATCAACTTTTATGTTATATAAAGTTTATAATTAATTGTAGGAAAACTTGATAGCTTGTTTAATATTGTTATTCAGTTATGATTTTTGTTAAATTAAAATAATTTTCATAAAGAAAATGAAAACGAATTAAATATTAATATGATGGAGCAGTTTAAGATCCATTGAAACATTTATAGATTTTATATTTATTAAAATTTATTATTAATTTAATTAAAATATTAGTAAAAAAACAAATATAAAATTTATACAAATAACAAATATAAAAATTATAAAGACAGAATTGAAAAATATTTAAAACCTTTTAAGAGCATGTGGAAATTGTATTTTATTATGTTAAAATTTCTAAATATCATTTTATTAATTTATTTCAAACAGAAGACCAAGATTAAAATATTAAGGAACCATACTATTTTTTCATAGCAATATTAATTAAGGAGTTAATTAAGTTGTTTTTAAGGAAAAGCTTTTAATACAAAAAAAAATGGTAATCAAATTAATTGCAATATTTCCAAGTGACCAGTAGTAGCTTTAGTTATTTTAATTTAAAAAAAAATATGGTAATAAAATTAATTACCATACAGTTTAAATATGCAAGGATAATTTTTAATTATATTCATTTCAAAATCAAAAAAAATATTCAATTAATTATAAATTATAGGAGTATCAAATTTCAATTTGCTAGTAAAAATAAAATTAATTCTATTACACCTTCTATCAATTTGATTCAATATATAAATCATATTTTTAATAACCTATTATAAATTAATTATGCTACTTAATACAATATTTCTATACATAAAAATATTAATTAAAATAATATAAAAAAATAAACAAATAAAATTAAACTGTGAGAAATTTTATGCAATATAATCTGAGAAATTATAATATGGTCATTAATTTTTATATTATTAAATAAAAAAGATTCCACAATATATAATAATTGAAACTTGAAATATAGCAAAACTAAAAAAAAATTTCAACTGACATAATAATAAAGAAAAGAATTAGAAATATAAAAACCATGAAATTTATCATAAAAAAAAATAACAAACAATATATAAAATCAAGAAACCATGAAAAAAAGATTCATTTATTAATCGCGCCACTAATTAATTGTTCTTTTTATTGTGATTTAATTTAATCATGTAGTTTAAATAATATTTTGTTTCTTTAATTGTATTTCCATTAGATTTATCAACAATAAGAATAATCGATGCATCTTATCCATATTTTGGTACAAAAATTGGTGCATTAACACAATTACATCATGGTGTATCTGGTGATGTTTATGCTGTTGATTCAAGGACAATATTTTTAAAAAATTTCAATTATGATGGTGAAGCACCAGCAGCATATTTTTATGTTGGTAATTCAAAAAAACCAAGTGCTGATGGTTGGCGTTTAAGAGATGAACGTGGTAGTACATCACCAGTAATTAGACGTTATCGTAATAAAGATATAACATTATCATTACCAGAGGGTAAAACATTACGTGATGTTAAATGGTTTTCATTTTGGTGTGATGAATTTTCTGTTAATTTTGGTGATGTTACAATACCATCAAATTTAGATTTTCCAAAACCACAAAAAATATCACAATTAAATGGTGTACATGGTGTTAGTTCAGATAATATTGTTATTGTTGATGCACAAACATTATTATTACCAAATTTTAGTTATGATGGTGAAGCACCAGGTAAATTTATTTATTTATTTTTTTTTTTATTAATAATTTTTATTTATTTATTATTTTTATGTATAAATAAATATTTTAAAATTATTTATAATATTTTTCATTAATTAATGGTAATTATAGATGCAAAATTCTGGGTTGGACGTGGATCAAAACCATCACCACAAGGTTTACGTATACCAGATGAAAATGGTAAAGAATTTCCATTACGTCGTTATGATAAAAAAACAATTGTATTAACATTACCTGGTGATTTAACTGTATTTGATATTGGACATTTTGGTGTTTGGTGTGAAGCATTTACAGTTGATTTTGGTCATATACGTATACCAGATGGTTTAAATGTACCACCATCATTAAAAATGCTTGGTATTAGTCCACAGGTAAAATCTAAAAAATCAAAAACAAAAGGAAGAATACAATCATATCAATAAATTCTTTACATAATAATATAATTTAAAACATATATATACTTATAATATAAACAACATAATATTCAAACATTAAAAAAAAAAAAAATTAAATTTTTTTTTTTGTATTTTTATGTAAAAAAAAAATTAATTAATTATTATTATCTTTGTTTTTATCTATAATTATTATTATTAATTCTGTGTTATATAAAATTAAACAATATTCTAAGAATTTTTTATATTTATGTTCAACAAAACAGAAAATTGTTTTTAAAAGAAAACAGAAAATTATGATTTAATTTATTTTAATTATTTTTTTTTGTCTGAAATAATTTTTACACAATTTTGAAAATTTTTGTCTTTCTATACAACAAAATCATATATACATACATATACGTAAAGGTTAAATTAACTATTAAACATAAAAAAATATAAGAAAGATTGAAAGAAACAAAGAAGAAATTTTTGATGTACAATCTTTTTTTATTTTATAGTATCTAAATAATTCTTCTTGATAAAAAATATATCATTTTTTTTTCTTGTTAAGTTTTACTATTTTTTTTATAATATAATAAGTTTTCGATATATAAAATTTTTTATTTGTCAATAAACTTAAAATTTTGATACAAAATGAAAAAAAAAAAAAACAAAAAAAAAAAACAGAGAAAATTTATTTATTTATGATTTAAACATGGAAAAAATATCCTTTTTTTTTTATATATATAAAATTATATAATATCTTCTTCTATAATTCATTTTATGTTTCTCTTTACATTTCACCATTTCCATATATTTTTTTTTTATGCATTTATGATCTAATAAACTTTTCAAAATTTATTAAATTATTTTTTAATCTACAAATAAAAAAAAAACAAAACTCTATAAAAATATATAAAATTCATTTTACATTTTTCTTTAACTTTATTTTATAAATATAATTTTCTGTTTTGCTTTTTTTCTGGGCGAGAATTAATTTTTTTTCGAAATCTATTTTGTTTTTTTCCTTCCAAAAAATGCATTTATTAATTTAATTTTTCATCATTTTTTTTTTTTTTTTCATTTTGTATTATAATTTTATTTTTATTTATATTTTATTTTTTTATGTGTATGTGTTTTTAACATGGGGAAACATAAAACATTTTTAATTTATTTTAAAAAACAATTCCAAATTTTCTAATTTTCAAAACAAAAAAAAAAAAAAAACGTAATTTATCGGCATATTTTCATCAAATTTTATT
The DNA here is from genome assembly GCA_949752835.1 of Empis stercorea. Classification (NCBI taxonomy): domain Eukaryota; kingdom Metazoa; phylum Arthropoda; class Insecta; order Diptera; family Empididae; genus Empis; species Empis stercorea. Next base: position 60,502,353 of record OX457086.1, on the reverse strand, counting down.
TCTATTAAAAAAAAAAACTTCATAAACTAAAAATTGGGTTGAAGGATTTTAAATAAATAAATCTATTTAAATTTTTAATATTAATAAGAACCTTTTCAAGGACTCAAATATTAGAATGATGGAAATTGAATATAATTAAAGGTAAATTTATTTATTAGATATTAAATATATTATGGGGCCGATTTGATTTTAAATATTTTTAATTAATTTAATTTAATTTAACTGAAAAGGAAATTTAATTATGATGGTAATAAAAAAATAATTTTTATTATAAATTTTCCAGATAAATAATATATATAATTTTTTTGTTGTTATAAAACTGAAAACATAAATTTTTTGAAATATCTTTAATGCGTTCGTTCCTTACGAAAATGGTCAAGAATAATTTTTCACATTATATGGATATAAAATATTTTAAATTACGAAATTAATATTTGAAAAACAAAAACAAAAAACAAATAATTTATTTTAAATAAATAATTAAGAGAGAAAACTAAAACTAAAAAAAAATCAACAAAATTTTCTATTTTTACAGTCAAAATTAAATTGTGAAGTACTTTATGATGATTTGGCATTTGAAGTAAGATGGGCTGTAGCTGGTGAAAGTATTGTTGTGCAACTTGTCGCAAAATTAGGTAAGTTTCAATATTTTAAAAAAACAAAAATCAATTTAAAATTTCGTTTTTATTTTTTTTATTTTTTTTTCAATATTTACGGAAATTTTTATATCACACTCCAAATTAAAAATATACCAAACAAAAAACTTCATAATCGTTCCCCAAAACACAAAAAAAAAAATTATATTCGAACAGGTTTTTTCTTACTTTTTTTTTTTAATATATCAATAAACTAGGCCACCTTATAATGTCAATCTTATTCCGAACAAAAAGCACAAAATTAAACAAAACAAAAAACAAAACCCGAACAACAGAAAAAAATATGCAAATTATATGCAAAATGTATCTTTTTTTTTTTTAAATATTACGTGCAGAATTTGTGTAAAAAGGTCGTTGACAGAATATTTCCTATGGTATATAATATGATTTAAGTATTTAATTAGTGTATATTACATAAAAAAGTATATTATGTATATGTAAATAAATAATAAATTGCATAATTTTGTTTTGAGTTGCATTTTTTTTTGTGCTTTGTATGTTGCAGCCTAAATTTAATCGTAATGACATTCAAAAAGGAAAATAATCAGATTGAAAAGTTTTATAAATAAAAAATTTTTTTGTTATAATTAATTGAAAAATTAATGAAAAAGTTTTTGATATTTTTAATGATGATTTTTTTTTTAGTATATTTATGCAATTTTTTGTTGTTGTTGAGATCATAAATCAATTTTTTTCTGTACTTTATATGTATAGTAAATTTATTATGTATATTTTTTTTTCTTATTATTTTAATATTGACAATAATTTTTCAATATTATGTCAGAATAAATTACCAATTTATTTTTGTTTTGTTATGTTTTGAAGAGGAAAAAACTTATACTTTAAAAGGAAACATAAATATGTATAAAATACATATAAAATAAGAGAAAGTAAATAAATTTATAAATAAAAATCGCTTGACAGTCAAAGACAAAAGTAAACAGCAGCCATAAACAAAATCTTTCAAATCATTATGCAATTTATGAAGAAAAAAAAAATACTGAAAAGGAAATTTAATTGTTTTGTATATTTATGATGGTAGCACGTTTTAACTTAAGATGACTAGCAAAATAAATCTATTATAGTGGAAAATGTTATTTTTATATTTTTGGTATATAATTATTTTGTTGATATAATTGATTTGTGATAATTTCGCCAGCGTTTTTAAGCCTACATAAAATATATCATGGTGTCTGTATGGTATTAATCAATAGAAAAACTAATTTAAAAATAAGTTATTTCGCATAAATCTGATAAGAAAACTGGATTTGTTTTTATTATTTCCAAAAATTTAAATCAGAAATATAATATATTTTAATTTTATAATAGATAATGGTGAATATATGTCATTTGGTATATCACCAAATAAAGCTCATACTGAAATGGTTGGTGCTGATGTTGTTGTTGCATGGGTAGATAAAAATACTGGTAAAGGATTTGCTCAAGATTATTATCTTGATGATAAATCACAATGTTCTGGAACACGTGGAAGTTGTCCAGATACAAGATTAGAGGTACATAAACAAAATATTCAAAATTTATAATTTAATGCATGTAATATTTTATAGGACAAAACAAATTCAATACGTTTATTAAATGCAGCTATGGTAAATGGTTATTCAATCGTTACATATCAACGATCTCTTAAAGCAACAGATAAATATGATTTACCAATACAAATAAATAGTACACAAGCAATTGTCTGGGCTATTGGACCATTAAATCAACGCAATGAAGTATCATTTCATTCGAAATATACTAAAGGTGATCAATTTATAAATTTTGGCCGTCAACCAACATGGAATTGTCCAATGCCTGAAGGTGAACCTAAACCATCTGATAAGGATGATGATGATGAAGAAGTTGATGATGCTGATAATGATGAACCAGCGGAAGAATATTATGAACCTAGACCACAAAAACAACCGCAACAACAACAACAAAATAATCGAAGACCACAAGCTGAAGGAAATCGTAGAGGTCAACAACAGCAACAAATGCAAAGTCGACCAGTACCAACACCAAAACCGACTAGTAAAAATGGTGCATGGGAAATACCACCAATACAATGTTTCGAACCAGAAGATGGTGTTTTTTATGCACAAATGGGACCAACTGGTGGAAAACATGGTTATCCAGCTATAACAGGTACATTTGATAACCGAAGTATAATATATATTTTTTATATATAATTTTGATTTTATTATTAAAGGACATGTTGGTTGGGGAATATCCTGGTATATAAATGGTTTATTAATACCAGAAATTCATGTTGTTAGAGGCAAAACATATACATTTGTTGTTGAAGGTGGACATAATCCTGATATACCAGCAAAATATCATCCATTCTATATAACTGATGATCCAGTTGGTGGTTATGAATATAAAACGGAAGAAGAGAAAGCTGTAAGTATAGATTATTTAAAAAAAATAATCCATGTTTATAATCCTGTCATTTATATAATAGAATGTTCAAATATACGCTGGTGTTCACCGTTCCCGTTCAGGTAAAATTACACCAACTGGTGTTGGTCGTCTTTGTAATTGGACACCAGATGAAAATGGTCCCAGCGCTGATGAATATTTATCTTTCGGAGCATATCAAAGAACACTTACACTTAAATGTGATAATGGTGAACCTGGAATTATAACATGGACACCAGATCGTAAAACACCAGATACTGTTTATTATCATTGCTTTACCCATCGTCATTTGGGTTGGAAAATTCATGTGCATGATAAATGTGATGAAGCCCAAGCATCTGAAATTGATGAAGTTTTTGTGGAACCATCAGAAGATGATATAATAGCCGAGTCATCAATTAGACATGAAACAAAAATTCGACCAAATGATAATTTTTTATTAAAACATGAAAAGGATTTAATTAAACATCATAATATGGCTGGTATACCACCAAAAGTAACATTTGATATGACAAGATCGTCAGAAATAACAAAATTAATTGCTGATGGTATTCGAGCAGCTGAAGCATTAGAAGAAAGTATATCAAAAAATAAAATACCACCAACAGAATTACCTAAAATCCAACCAGCATCACCAGAGGCATTACAAGGTGAAATATTAGTATCTATGAAAAATAATCAAACAATTGAAACTGATTTAGTTGAAAAACCACAAGATCATTTAGTATTACCTGGTACAGGACCATCTGTATTTTTACGACCACCATCTAATAATAATAAACCAAATTTTCATTCAGTTAGGATAGCATCACGTCGTCCGTTACCTGTACAAATTGATCGTCGTCCATCACCAAGACCAGTTAATCTACCACAACCATCAATAATTATAAATCATTATAGAAAATCAATACCAGCAATTATGAAACCATTTATGAATGAAAAACCATTTCCAATTAAATCAATTGCATCAGTATTAATGTTAGGTGAACCAACTGAATTAGAACCGCAACGTCATAATGAACCAATTTTAAAAACTAAACCAATTAAACAATCTGGTATTATACCAGTACCATATATTGATTCATCACCACAAGATAGTAAAAAGAAATATTCAATTATACGAAATGGCTCAACAATAAAAGGTAAAATACCATTTATACGAATGCCACAATATCCAGAAAAACCATTACAAAAACCAATAATGTATAAAAAACCATATGATGAAAAGGAGATTATTGATATACCAATTGATATGGCAACATATCAACCAGCTAAAAATACTGGTTTTCAAGCAGAACGTGTTATTGTTGAAAGTGGTTTTCGTCCAATAGTTAGACGAAAATCTGATAATATTAATGGTACCGAAAATAATGAAAATCGTCGACAAGATAATGCCGGTGCTGAAATTGATGATGTTATGGAAACGGATACATTATTTTTAAGTCAACCACAAAATAAAAATGAACAATATTTTGAACCAATGTTTATACCATCACCATTAGATAGTACATCACATTCACGTAATAATCATAAATTAATTGATAATGATGATGATGATAATGATGAAGATGATAATACAGATGAAGAAGTAACAGCAGCTGCAGCTGAACATTTAGATATATATTATTTACCACCAGATACAAAAAAACGTCCTGGATTTAGTTCTAGTTCAGTACCAGATGGTGCTGTTGTTACATATGATGGTAAAGCAGTATTAGATACATCTTTAATAAATATATCACCACCAAAATTACCATTTAATAATAATAATAATGATCGTAAATTAATAAAATCAAAATCAATATCTAAAACAGAACAATTAGTACGTACACCACAATTTGCACCATTTAAAGGTGAAATGCCACCACCAGTACCAGATTTTTTACCAAAAGATGCACCACAAAATAATTTAAAATATAAATCACAACAAAAACCAATTACAGAATATTCAAATCCTTTAACAAATAGCACAAATCCAATATCAACAAAATTAACTTTATTGAAACCTATTAGCTCATAGAGAAAAGAGAAAAATTAAATTTTTTTTTTTTAAATATTATTATTTATATAATAATATTTTTTTATTTTTGTGTAACTTAAATATTAAATTTTTAGGGGTAGTAAATATAGTTGTAAAAAGAAATAAATTAATAGTTTATAAAAAAAAAATACTTAATAATAATAATAATTATCGTAATTTTTCAAAATGAAATTATAAATTCTTATATGATGGTTAAAAATATTTTACTTATTTTTATTTAATTTTCGAAATTTATATTTTTTGTCTGTAAACTGATAAAATAAACAAACGAATTAAAAATAAAAACTAATATTTCTAATATAAAAATAATGGTAACATATATGTTTGACTTTACTTTACATTGGTTAATGTTAATAGAAAAATGAATATTTCTCTTGAAATGTTAATAAAAGCTAAAGGAAAAGAGATTTACATTATAAATATAATCATTTCCATGACCCAAATAACCTGCTCCCTCTCAAGATTCAAATATCCAATTAAATGATACTTTTTAATATCAAAAATCGTAATTACGTACAAAACCATCTTTACATTTACTTATCACTAAATAGTTATGCGGAAGTTCTATCATTATTTATGTTAAAGCTATAAAAAAAAAACTAAAATAAACTTGGAAATTTCTTAATGAAGATGTTATTACCATTATCGGAAATGCATCGAACCACCTGAATTGATTCAAATGATTGATTGACATTTTTCTACTATCATTAATAGAAAAATACTATATGTGGTGGCTAAAAGCCACTGGGTATGGACTATGAGTGTCGTATAGATAATTTTTTAATCCCAAATAATTATTTAATTTAAATAAAGTACATATTACAGCTTCAAACCATTTATCTTGTACTATTCCATTAAAACTTAAAAAGCATTTCTTCGGCATTGAAAAAAAATCATGAAAATAAACTTTTTCACTTTCGAACAGAGAAGCTTTTTATGTAGCTAAGTTAAAATTTCCGAATTGAAGTGAATCTCTAATAATTTTCATTCTGTACAGAATTTTTTTTTTTTGATTTATTAATCTTACCTCAATATCAGTGGTAAAATACTTAAATTAAGAAATATAAATTATGGTAACGATGGTAGAATGGTAGTTTTGACAAAATCTTTAATATAAGATCTTTTAAAAGGAATATATAGGTATGTACATTTGTACATATTTTAACTTAAACATAAAATCAAAGAAATTTTAATTTAAAAATGAAATGCAATCGAAAAAATATTATTCTATAATTTTTTTTTAATATTTATTCTCAGAGTTCAAATATACATAATTATAAATATCAGTTCAAATTAATGTAATAATAAATGCCATTTAATTCTCAATTTTTGAATAGCTATACATGAAAAGTTTCCTCAGAAGAATTGGTATTTATACTTAAATATTATAATTTAAATAATAATATTTTCAATGTTTGTAATTTGTAAAAGATATATTTACTAGAAAATTATCTTTAGGGTAGATTTTTGTTGAAAATATTTTTGAAAGAATTTTCTTTTCGGTATACGAATAAATTTAAGTAGAAAAATATAAAGAATTTCTTATTTTCATATTATAGTAATTTCTGCAAAATAATTTAAAATATATAAATTGCAAGTTTAAGTTAAGTTTTTAGTTTTATTTATTTTTAACGAAATATTTTATTTTAATGAAATATTTTCAATAAATTCCATGATATAAAATGCATTTTGATTCTTACCATGAATTTGTAGAGTATTTTTTCATAGATAAATATAAATAAATACACATAATAAATTTAATGCAATAATCTACTAGTAATATGATTTTGTATTATGATATGAAACTTAATCGTTTACATTTATTATTTTGCTATTATGTTACTAATATACTATTCACACTATCAATGTATTAAATCTTCTAGGAAAGTTAAACAATCGTTATTTATTTATTATAATAAAAATGAATTTTTTTCATTTTAATTTTATTTTATTAAAATTTGATAATTAATAACATTTAAAATTATAATAATTTTTTAAATATAATTTTAACAAAATTAGTCAGAATAAGTATTAAAAATTAATATTCATATATATTTATGTTCTACCATCTATTTAAGCAAAAAAATACTAAATATGCCATGGGTGAAAAATTAAAGGATAAAAATTCCTTTATTAAAAATATATTCAAAGAATTTTTTAGGTAGATTTTATTTTTTCAAGATGGGTAAAAATATTTTTATGGTTAACAAACATGTAAATAGAAATATGTATTATGTATAAAAATGTTTTTTTACTTTTTGTTTTTTTACTTTTGTATCTGGAAAAATAATTAAATTCTATTTATTAAGAAATATTTCACACAAAAAATACCAATCTTTCTCCCATAATTTTCCCATAATATTATGTAGTACAGAATAAAAAAAAAAAATGTTTAGAAATTCTTTTTCAATTTTTGTATAATATAGTTAAATATTATGAAATTATTTTATAATAAATTAGAAAATTCCAAAGTGAAATATAGATTCCATGTTGAAAGAAATTAAGAGCTTTTCAAAATAATTGAAATATTTATGAATTTTCCCTTTTTTTTAATTTATTAATTTTTAAATATATTTTGAACAAAAACTGTGGTTTAGATAGTCAAAATACTAATTACAACCAAAATATTAATTAATCATTTTGAATTCATTTATATTAATAAATTGGTAACAGATCATCTTATTAAAATATTAATACATATTTAAAAAATTTAAATAAAACAAATATTTGCAATACCCTCGTCCGTTTAAAGTTATCTAATCTAAGACAACTATTTGTCGTTCAACTGCAATTATGCTATATAATCAATCAATTACTAGTTTCATATTTATAGCCATATTTTCTATATTGTACCAATATCCAGTCATTTATATTATTTTGAAATTAATCAATTAAATTATTATAAAATATTTAATAAAATATTTTTTTTTTCTCCATTTCAATGAAACCTAAAAGAAAATATGAAAATTAATAAGCTAATAAGGATATGAAATTAAATATAATTAATACACAAAGAAAGATGAATATATATTTTGTTCATATTTAAAGAAATTCAATATCGCCTTATTATACCATTCGATAATATAAGATTAAGTAACTTTTTCTGGGTATTATTAAGGTTCTTCATAGCAAAGTATAATTTACAATATTCGTTTAATTTCTGATTAAAAAGTAAAATTATTTATTAAATAACTTTCATTTCAAAAAGACGATTTTCAAATAATACTTGAATATAAAGCAAAATTTTATATTATAAGTAAAATCCTTCATACAACAAGTTAATATTTTTTTCGAAACAAAATATGAAAATCTAATATTTTTTCATTGAAATTTATTTTAATATAAAATCATAAACGTGTATTTTATATAGATTTTTTTCATATTTAAATAAAATAAATTTAAATAAAATCCAAGATATAATAATATAAACCACTTCTTAGTAATTAAAACTTTTTAATTATATTTCATTTTATGAATATGACCATAAATTCAGATATAAAAGATTTTACACCATAATACAGAATGAAGGAAGAAAAAAAAACTGTGGATAAAGAACTCTACAAATACTTAATTTTAACAACTAAGCAGGATTTTTTTTTATATAAAACAAAAAATAGAAATGGTATAATTAAACCATTTTTATATCCGATTTTATCTGATGGATAAAATTCAAGTTGTACAGCAAATTCCGGATTTAGAGAATATTTAACATTTTTTTTACAACAATTTTTTTCTATAGTTAATTAAAAATTCTTTACTATTTTTTTTTGAAAAAAAAAATGTTTTTTTTATTTTACAATCCTTATTACACGTTTTACAAATACTTTATATATTTTACTATATTACTATTATTATTTTGTGCATTTTTCAATTGGATTCATTGGCATTCCTTCGCTACATGCAAAAACTTTTGAAAAATCATCTGAATGTCGAAATCCTTCTAACCATACATTATCCATAATATCTTTACCAATATCACAATAACCTTGGGCAAATATTATATAAAACATTTTTTTTGTATTTAAACCATATTCCCTTAAATAAATATCTTCTTGTTCTGTTATCTTTTTATGTAATTCATTTGATTTAAGCCATTCAATAAATTCATACCATGTTTGTTTAAATGCTTTATAATTAATAACAGCAATTTTTTTTAATTCATTATCATTATCAACATAATCTGGTAAATTTAAACAATCCACAATATCATTAAAATTTGTTTCATTTAATTGTATTGTACTATTATATAATATCATCCATAATGGTGCATTAAAACTAGGATAATAATATGATATTGGTTTTGTACGACTTTGATGGATAAACATTGATATATCAACAATATCATTAAATATTTTATCTGTTGATATAATACGAGATTTTAAATTTAATATATTTTGATGATAATTTTTCGGATCAATTTCTAAATTTTCATATTCTTGATTTAATTTTGTTTGTGTTACAATACGGAAACGATTATCATATTGTCGAAATTTTTCATCAATTTTCCAACGACCTTCAGTATTATCAAATATTGTTTTTGATTTCATTTTATGTAAAAAACGTGTAATTAATGTATCTAAAACAATACCATCATATGGTGCTATATTTGCTGTCATTGCAGCATATCCTAATATTGAGCGAAAATTTTTAAATATTTCTTCATAACAAAAATCAATATTTTTATATGTTTTACATGATCGAAAAAAATTTAATACTTTTGTTTTAGCAACAAAATCATGTTTACGATTTGTTAATTCATCAATTAAATTCTTTACATTACCATTTCTTAATGTTTGACCAACAATTGGAAATGCTGGTTTTTCTCTACTACATGCATATTCCCAAAAACTAATACATGGTGTTGTAGATGGATGTAATTTTAATGAATTTTTTAATAAATTTCCCATATAACGTAATTCATCGATTCGATTATCAAATAATATTATTTCCGTGCACATGGTTAATGAAATATATTTTAAATACACTAACACTAATATATATTTTGATAATTTTAAAAACATTTTAACAGCTCAAGATTATTCTTATTGAATATATTCAATTTCAAAGTTTTAATGATACTAAATTATGAAAATTATTTTTGAATAATTTTATACTTATATGAATTTTTCGTTTTGTGATATTATAAATTTTTATAAAGAATTTTTATATTATCAATTATTATTATAATTCTGCACTGATAACCTAAAATATTTTAATACATGGTGATTTATTATGAAAATTGCTATCAAATTATGAATACAAAAAAAAATTATAGGAAATTAACAATAATTTTGTTTAAAATTTTCCATTTCACAGTGTTTTATATTGTAATAAAACATTTGTTAATAGTAAATAGTTTTAAAATAAAAAATGAATTTTAAATTATGCAAAAGTGATTTGTACAATGTCCCGAAATATTCTAAATTCAAGCTTAAAATATTTAACTCAAATATATAGGGATTTACGGTATAGAGAAGAATAATAATACAACATATCGTGAAATCCTATTGCAAACTGGACCGCATTAAAAATACATAAACGATAAAAATGCAGGATAAATAAAATATTATAATTGTAGCAAAAGACCATAAAATATTATAGTCTTTTATTGAACCAAGTTAATTAATTGCATATAGAAGCAAACATGCATATTGTCTTTGTTACCAGTGATTGGTAATGTACCTTCATGTAGGTTGTAGGATAAAGTATCACAAAAAGTATTTAAATTTAATTAACTAAAAAACATAAGAGTGTTAGGTGACATTATAATAATTGCTTGAAATGTATATTTTAAGATTGTATAATCATCATCCTCAATTCATTTTCAATATGTGCTTTATTTATTTATGTATTCTTTCTTTGTACTTTTACATATTGTTAAAGCTATGTTATTTATTTTCTACTACTGCCTGTAATATGTTCTGTAGATATTCGTGTTATTTATATTTTATGTCTAAATACATGTACTATATCTTGATTATTAATTTTTGTTATATATAATTGATTAATTTTAAATAAATATATATTCATTTTTATTAATATTAATATTCTTTTTAATTAAAATTCCAATCATCCTGTCAATGTAATTATTTTCGCTTTATTAACCCGAAAAATATATTTAAAAATATATTGTAAAGGGTTAAATAGTGTACAAGGTCAAGATTAAAAATTATTAAATACATAATAATATAGCTATAGTTTTGTTTATCATACCAAAATAATCGTATATATAATAAATTTCACTATCTTTACTACGAAATTTAAATTCACACAAAAAAAAAATTCATTCAATTTAAAATTTGTAAAATAAAAAATAAAGAATTTATTGTATTTGGCAGCACTTGGTATCATAATTGATCATAATCGCGCCATCTATTAAAACCAAATGGAATTATTGTGACAATGTCAAAATTGGATCGTGTTTTTTTTTCAATTATTGTTTATTTACATTGAGTTGTTTCTAGGTTATTAGCAGTGTTTTTATTTTATTATCAATAATTTTCTTATTTAAATTTTGTTAATTATAAAAATAACAATTTTGTCAAACACTAATTATTATAATTTAATTGAATCATAAAAAAGAAATCCATCAAATCGAAATGATGACAACATTATTTTAAGGTAAATTCTTAATTATTTTATTATTATGTCATGTTATGAAATATTCATATAGGTTTATAGTAATGTTTAATTGAAAATAAAATTATTTATATGAGTATGTACTAATTAAACAACCTGTCACTAAGAATTGATATATCTATAATATTTTACCTTTTAAAAATAAAATTATGATTAATGCATTAGACAAGTTAATATATCTTAATAGTATAATATAACTAATATTTAGTAATTAATGAAAGAGGTTACAATATCAATTAAATTAAATTATAATTAATTTCTTATGTTGTTTTTTTTATAATACATACTATTATTTTCGGCATTTAGTAATAAATTTTAAAACATAATTTTTGGATAAATTTATAAATTTCTAAAAACAAAAAAAAGCGAAAATTTTCTTTGAATTATTTTTTCGTAACAGGAAATGGTTTTTTTCACGTCACTTCTACAATAATTATTTTATATGAATTTTATGTAGTTCAATCCAGAAAATTATTTAATTATTCTCAAATTTTAGACATTATATTTTAATTTAATAAAATATATTTAATAGAAAAAGTATTTTTATTTTTACTATAATTTACATAAAAATGCATTAAAATTTTTTAATGTTTCTATTTAAATTCTATCTGAAAAATGAATTAAAACTTTTTATACATTTATACAGTATGATAATAAAAAGAGTTAAACTATAAAAGAAAAAAATTTTTGCTAAAATATTTCAAATAAATCTTATTTTAAGGCATTTATTTTGTGTACATGAATATGCTTTTTATATTAAAATTTTTAAGCTACCATCTGTTATATTTATTATACAAACTTACAAAAAAAAAAATAATAAGTAAAAATATACCTACATTATTATGTATATATCATATAGTAATGTAAATATTCTAAAATGTAGTAAACTTTCATATTTAATGGTTGGTAAATAATAATTCTTTGTTAAAAAAATTAAAGTGCTTATAGGTATAATTTCGTAATTTTTTGGTATATATTATATAAATCATATTTTGTATATAAGATAATTCTTTTCCATGGTTGACATAATTTATTAAAAGCATCATAGAAAACATGTTTTTTTTTTTGGTTATTTATAGCAAAGTTTTAAAAGAAAATTATTATAAAATTTTGAATAATCATATTTTTATATTATATTCAAAATATGCCTAACAGCAAATAATATAATAAATTTAAGGAAATTGCATGTTATTAACATCTGGAATATTAATCTAATGTCATTTCTAACTTATTCTTTTTTTTTGTTGTAATATTCTCGTAACTATAAAAATGAAATATTTTAAATAATAATCTACAAAATATTATTTAAATTTTAGCAAAATTTGTGTCAAAAAAATATTTTCTACCCGCACTCAAAATATAAATTTGTGTACATGAAATTGTAAATAATAGAAACATTATTATTATCTGTGATTCCCTTTAGGTGGTAAAAGTTAAATTTATTAATTTGAATAATATTGGTTTCATATTAGATTTAGTTTCTGTTGTACCTAAGCAAAAACGTCGAGAAGCCTTCTATGCAATTTTTAGGCGTTTTCTGTTTAATATCGTTTTAATTATTGATTATATTTATTTAATGCACTCATTTCTCATGGAACATTAGTTGTTTTACAGTAGAAATGTTTCAATATCTTTGATCATTTTATCATAACCATTAAATGGGTCCAACCTCTTATATGGATGTACGTAATATCCTAGAAGTATGTAATAATGTAATAAATTTACATTTTTAATGGTTCAATAATTTCATTTAAATCAAAATATTTTCCTCTGATCCTGTTTTGCTAATTAAAAATGTTCTTTTGCATATATATAATCTAAATAATGTATAATTTTATTTTCATCTTTCTTGTCATTTAATTAAATCTTCAAAATATTTGAAAATTTACCATAAAAAAGAAATTCTAGTTTTATGGTTTTATAATATGACATTTAAAAAAAAAAACCTTTCACCTTATCACTAACTTGTCAGAAACATAATAGGAAAAATTCTTGAAAATTGTCTTTTTGATATATTTATTTCTCTCAAATCTAGTATTACATATATAATTTAATTTAAATGTGCTTTAGAATAAATTTGAAAACCGAAAAGAAGTAAACTATCAATTTTAATAATCATTATGTCTGTGTAATAGTATAAATATAAAATATATTATATAGGTACTTAATTACTAAGATATGAAAATGCTTTTAAATGTTAATTGAGCTAAAAATTATCTACTAAAATTATAAAATATTTAATTTTTCGTTGAAATTTTGTGATAACTTTTGTAATAAATTTTATAATTTAATATAACCATTAATATATTTTAATTATAAAGTTGGTTGATATAACCTTCACTTACGTAAAAGTATGAATATTATGGAAATTAGTTTACAATATGAATAATATTATAACTCATAAATTTTTCAATTCAATACTGAATATTGAATACAGTGAATATAGACTTTCATAATATATATATGTAGATATTAAATTATAATGATTATATTATTTAAAATGCAATTTTCTATTTAAAGAAATAATTCAAAAATTCAGTTCTTGATTTTAAAAAGTCATAAAGTGTTTTTCTAAACAAACTCTAATAATTTTTACGAAATATTTAAAAATAAAAACAGCAATTATCTATAACAATAATTTGATTTATTAATACATATATTATTGTTATCTGGTAAATAGATAATTTAACAATCAAATATTATAGATAAAAGTATAGCTTGAATACTATAATCAATATAAGTCATTAATGGTTACTAAAGTGATATTAATTTTATTTTTAATAAAATGTTACATAAAAACCATCATAGTAAAGTAAATTTGAAATTAATCTTTGACCATACATTATTTCATACAGACATACAATATAATAATGTGATAAAATTTATTTTTGGCGTATTTAATATGGTATAATATATTATTTATATTATATGGTATCTATTTTTCGTTAAACTCATATATAACATAAAAAAAAATGGCAGGAAAAATTTCTTTACATAATGTAAAAAAAGACATGGATGAATTTTTCTATGTGATAATATTTCTATGTTATTATTATTCTGTATGGCATTCTCTATGAATTATGAGGCAGCCATTTAAGTTAATGGTTCTTAAACTTAAAAATATTTTTACAATTGCTAGTGTTATATGATTTTATTGATGGTCATAAAAATAAATATATGTATAGGTAAACCAATATATTTGTTGTCTTTATCCTGATGATGACAAAATCTAACAATACGAATTTTAAATTCAGTATTTAAAGGTTCTATAATTGCCAAACGGTTGTATAATTTATAAATAATATTTAAGTAAATTCTTGATAATAAATAAATTGAATTGTTAAACTAATTTAGTATTTTAGATGGATATAGATCATATTTACAATGATAACAAAAAAATATTTATTAAAAAGATGACACTTTGTTAAATTTTCATGATTTTCAAACACTTAGGTATTTGTACATATTTCTTCTGATTTCCAAACACTTACACGAAATTTTGTATGATTTGCAATCACTTTGGATAATCAAATACATCTATGATGAAATGAAAATATCGAAGTGCACTTTGAAAAAAGAAAATGTGGACAAGTATTTTAGAATGTAAGAAAAATATAAAAGTTTATTTCAAAAAATATTTATGATAATATTTTCGAATTATTGGAAATTTACGAAATTATATGCTTATAGAAACTTTTATAATTGAAGTTGCATTTTTTTTTTGTTGACTCATATAATTCAGAAATAGCTAAATAAATATAATATGATCCAAAAAGATAGATTGTATATCTATATAGTAAATAATGTTAAAATACTCAAAATCTTTAAATATAATAGTTATAATAAAATAATTTTACAAAAATGGTATGATTTTATTTGAAAATTAAATTATGTTTATATTTACAAAACTTCCCCTAAATTCCACATCCAGCTACATATATTTCTATACAATATAATCAAATGTATTTCCTTACCTCGTGACGAAACATAAAATTTACTTGATATTGTTTCATATGTTTTTCTTGAAATATATCTTATAGATATTTATGATTTATATTGATACAGAAACATGTACATATGTATTGATATGTCTGCATTTGTTTAAAATATTTCCACATGAAAGATTTTTTTTTATATCTTTTCTGTCTACAAAACATAATAAAAGTGAACATCTTAATGTAAAAACATCAGCTTAAACTTTGTACTTTATTTATTTCAATACTACAATAAGTACATAAATAATACTATGTATTATGATTGTTGAGGAAGTTTGCATATATGAAAATTCCTTATTCCAAAAACACCATACCCACTTTGCCTTGCTAGTAAGAAGAAAAAATATTTAGCAGCTTATACCAAATAAAAATGTTTACAGTAGCGATTTATTTTTTTGGTGTGACAATGTTTTTTATTGTTCAATTTTTTAATGTAAATTTATCGCAGGATACAAAGCAGGATACCAAAAAAAAAATCTTTTATTTTTTTACCCGTCATTCAAAATTAAAATAGAATTTTCTCTGAATTTTTTTTCGTATTTTTTTTTTTTTTGGTTGGTATGGAAATTTCCTACATTAAATTCACAAATTATTATCCTGAATTTGATACAATCAATTTTGAAAAATAATCCTTCCATTAATGCATATATAATACAAAGGAAATATTTTGGTTGTTTTTATGTTTGGATGTTCAAAATGTTCATAAAAATTGTTGTTCAATGATTAAATTATAATAAAATTTTAGTTGTTGTAAGGATTTTATTGATGATATTCGAAATAATTTTAAATTTTATAGTTAATACTAATTTTATTGTGGTATTGCTTACTGGTGGATATACATACATATATGAATATCTATGTAGAGTCAGCTTAGTATACAAATCATTGCCAGACATAAGTCAAAGTTTTAATACACTGCAAATTTTTATGATAAATATTGACTAATACAATTTTTTCACAACCCTTGATTTGATCATCTTAAATATCCTGTTAAAAAAGTTTTAGCTTAAATGTTAATTATTTTCTGATGGAAAATTCGTGTGTAACTTTTATTATTTTTCCTGTAACAAATTCTTTTCATTTTTTTTTTTTTTGTAATTTTATATTTTGATTTATTAATTAAAATATTTATTTAATGTAAGAAATTTCAGTTTAAATAATTAATATTAATTATATAAATGAAATTGGATTTAATTAATTAAAATTATTTAAAGTTTTAAAATATATAATTTCTTGTATTATTATTTTCAATGAAATTTTATTTATGTATGTTAGAAAAAATAATTAAAATTTTGTACATAGACAAAAGTTTAATTTTGAAGAAAAACATAATAGGTAATAGAAATTTTAATTTTCTTTAAATTATTCAATTACATTTTTAGTATATAATATTAAACCGTCATAAAATTCAAAATATCAATATTAAAATTTCAACTTAAATGTTGATTTAAGTGAAATATTTTTTCAAGAAAATTAGATATGTCTTGAAAATTTTCTAATAAAATACATATATATTTTCTAATCAACTAAAAACCACACACTTCATTCAAACTTAATTTCTTTAAGTTTTTCTATTACTTTTATGAATGTTACTATATATAGTGCATTTTATCTTCTCACTATCCTCATGTGATTTTAAATGCAATAAATAAGTACATGAATATAAGTAACATTATATACAATAAAGTTCACGATGTTCAGTAAAATAATATTCGCTCAACTGAATAAAAATAATTCTTAAGATAAAAAATAAAAACTGTTAACATTAATTTACACTTAAACCATTATCCTTGAAATGTCCTTTTATATATCTATTATATTCTATATATATAATGTATATTTGTATATATAAATTATACTTATAGATGGTATATGTGACGTGCATTTATTTTCTAATCGTGGTTAAAAGATTCATTCAAGTGTGAAATTCATTTCATTAAATCGTTTCTATTTTTTTTTTTATTATTATATTTTATACCAGTTTGATATTAGCAACCGCACTAAATTTATAATATCAATAAATTAACTATATTTTGAAGTGTGTACTTAACTGATATGAGGTGAGTATTTTTTTCTTTTTTCTTTTCATTTTCACAAAATATCACATTTTAAGATTATACTTATAAGTTTTATTGATATTATTCTCTCGTCGATGGTGTTTTCCAATCTATAGATATATATGAAAGAAGTTATGTTAGAATATAAAACAGTCTGTCACTTAATGTTTAAATGATATTGTGTTAAACGTTAAACGTATTTAATCATTTGTTCATTTTTATAACAATTTGTTAAATTTTCTATTAGTAGTTATGTTATGAAAATGTAAAAATTTATTTATAATTTTAAATTTAACTATATAATTTGAATATGTCATCAATATTTATATTTAAAGGCTTTTAAAAGTATCAGCATTAATTTGATTTCTTTCTTTTTATTATTTTTTTTTTAAATTAAAATCAAATTATTATTTAATAGCATAAAAAACGGAATTACATTATTTTGTAAATCAAATTTTCTGTGTATAAATGCCAAAACGATTTATAAAGAAATTTGATTATTTTTTTATACGATAAAAACAATATTTATTTCATTTTATAATATTATAATGTAAAATATTTTTTTTTCAAAAAAAATTGTATGTATAAACAAAAAGAAAACAATTTAAATCTGTTTTTAAAATAAGGTCACGTATGATCATAAAATCTACAATAGTCATGAAAAATATATATAGTCGTATAATATATAAATATTAAATTTTTGATTTCAAACTATAATATTGTAAATGGAATTTTATGCATGATTTATTGTTTCAATTTCATTTAAAATAGTATATATGTATGTATATATAAGGAGTAACTTGGCATGAAAAATAAATATTTCGAAAAAATATAACTTAAACTATTATTAAATCTCATCCATCATCATAATTAACTTAAATAAATTAAAGATATTTTTCATTTTTATTTATTTTATTTATACATTATTGTAAATATGAAATTGATATTGGAAATATAATTATGACAAACAGATTATTGAAAAATTGTGAACTAGATAGAATTCTTAATGAACTTGAACTTTACATCATCCTAAATTTTTTTTTTCAAATTTTAGTTCTTTAATTCGTGATTATTTTATATTACAAATGCATTAGTCACTCAATAAATTGGTCCTTTTCCAATACAATTTGTCTTTGGAAAAGGATGAAATTGGGGAACAAATACAATTGTAAAAAGACAAATTTGAATTATAAATATTCATAAAAATCATGTTTGTTATAGCAATTGAAAAGTGACTGAAAATTTCCTTTTGACTAACATATAATATTTTACAGAAAGTTTAGTATAAAATGTCATAAGTGAGTAACATGATGCTATTTTGATAGCCGCCAGCAATTTAATCTAAGTATTAAATTTATAACAAATAATACAAGTTTATAAAATTTTTTTACATATAAATCAAACTTAACAAAAATATGGATCCGAAAGATAGGAAATTGAATTGTTTGTGGTGTAAATTAAAAAAATAATAATAATATCCTATTTATAAAGTGCGAAAATTTTATGTTTCTGACATATTTTTAAATAAAATTATATTATTCTTGTTCGTATTTTATTTTTTCGAACAACAATTTGATTTCCTTATGACTTCAAGCAATTTTAAACCAATTGTATGAATTTCTTATAATATTTTTCATAATCTATTTTATGATTTTAAAAGTCATTTTTATTAAAATTATTTTTGGACATAGAAATAAATTATTTATTTTGTCGATATTTTATATTTGATTCTTAATTGTCCAATTTTAATTATTTTATTATGATGAAATAATAATTTTAAATATGATCTTTACTTATAATTTCTATGCAAGATTCACTTATGTTACATTATTTGTAGTTACAATAATTGTGTATGCAAAATTTGTGGTTTGTTATGGGTGCTTTGCCAATAAGTGAATTATGGAAGATATAAATAATTAAATGAAATACTAAATTAAGATTAAATTTTTTTTTATTCATTTATGTATTTTCTGTATATTACCAATTAAATTTTTAGGAAACATTAAAATCTAATATTACCAATTCTTTGTCCAAGTTAATTTTGTCTGGTAAATTTTCTAGTTGAAAATAAAATATATTAAAATATCTATAATTTAATTTATAATATTATATTACCATTGCATTTATATTCCAAATTAGACCATGAAATAAATTCTTGTGAATAGCAATAGGTTCCAATACGGTCACCTTTTAATGTGTAATCGATAATGTTTTTGGTATCAAAAATTTCAATCATTGACATTCAAGTTTTTCCTGAAAATATCAATTAATTGAATGCATTAAGTATGTACTTTTAAAGTACTATAACTTTATCGGTTAATATTTCTTTGGAAATTATACTTAATTATTTATTTTTGGTAAAAATGTTCATATAACATTTTTTTTTTTCACATAATTCTTATTAAAAAGTTTATTAAAATTTTTCCATTTTATTTTAATATAATATATACATATTTGAAAAATAGCGAAATGCATAAACTTAAAATAACAATATATAAATACGAGAAAATCTATTATTAGAAACTGCAAATTGTTTTAACATAAAATATTCATGATAATTTTTATTTGTTCTTATAATATGTAACAATACAATATAAATTTTACAAACTATCCTAGCTTAAAGGATTTTTGTTTATATAATGTATACATTTATATATTTATGTATAATATTGGAATGTACGGAGATACAGTTTAAATCAAGACAAACGTCTTTTTAGTATCCTTTCTTTATTATATTTTTTTTTTTTGCAAATAAAAAGAAAATTATTGGCAACACAACAGTGTAAATATATCTGTAGAAAAATTATAGAGGTTAAAACGAGTTCAGTATTAATAAGAAAAAGGAAAACATTAAATAAAGTTAGGGTGTATTATATTTATTGTTGAAGGATAAACCTCATGCTGTGCACTTTACGAACTTTGTTTTTCTCTTTATCATTCAGTTCTTATCTATAATTTTATTTTTTTTAATATTGCCTGTTAGTTATATAGTTATAGAATTTCAATATAATAAAAACTGTGAAAAAATTAAAATATGTCTTAAAATTAAATGAAAATATTTAGAATCATTTTAAATGACTGTTAATTTTTTTTTATTTCATTTATACAAAAAAAAAAAGCAGAAGAAGAATATTTTTGACAAAGTGACAGTAATTAAAAGAACAGAAACATATTAATGTATAGTATCAGTATAATAATGTCTTAATACTCTGGACATAAGGAAAATATTTACTGTGTATATTTACATCCAGGAATAAATATAAACTTCCGGTCAATTAATGGATAGGATGAGTATAAACAAGGCTGTGTAAAATCAACAAAGAAAATAAACTAGTAGTAATATAAATATATAGTATAATACAAATAAATTTAATTTTCTTAAATATTTAGCTAGTAGAAACATTTAAAGAATCTTCAAAAATCTGAGCTAGAAAAATTATTTCAAATGTGTTCCTATAACTATATAATTTACGGTAATCTTAATATAAATGATATTTAAAACCATTTAAGGATCTGTACACTGTACTTATATTTTTAGTTTAAGATTTACAAAATAGAAGGGGCATTTATAGATTTAAATATGATTCTAAAAGTTTCTAAAAATGAAATTTTGTTATTGAAACAAAAGTATACATAATTTTCATATATAATTTCGATCAAATTTTTCTGTTTCGAATAAAACCTTTATTTCTTTTGGATATAGAAAAAAAAACTGAAATATCAAAAAAAATTATTTAATTTATATTCCGTTTTGTTCCTGAAGGATTCTTCACAAACTCTTGAAATTCTTTTCGCAACAAAAATAATGTGTCTATTTTAATGTTTCCTTATTTGTGCTCTAACACTTACAAATCGATCGTGTTTTTTTTTTGTGTTACCAATAAAAAAAAATTCATAAAAGAAAAATCCTTTTTATTATTATTATTTTTTATTTTATTTTTTAAATTCTATGATTTTCAATTTAGTTATTTATATATTTTTTTTTAACATTATAGGAAATAAAAAGTAAATAAACAAATCCACAATATTTATTGTTAAAATAAATATTTCAGATTCAATGTTTTTCTTATTTTTTTCACATTTTCATTTTCATTTTCATTTTCAATATGGTTTTAGTTGTGTTTGTGTTATTAGATTAAAAAAAAAAAAGGATATATGTATATATTTTTTTTTAGGAAATGAAAATCATTTCGTATTCAGTTAAGCTGACAATTGATTTAATGGTGCGTTGTTGGTGCCATGTAAGGAGTAAATTCTCTTTTATTTGTTATAAATAGTAAAATATTTTCTGTTTTTCTCTTAATATAAAAAAATAGAAATGGAAGGAAATAATTTTAGTATTTTTTTCTTTTTTTAGGAATTTTTATGTTATAACAAATCTAATAAAAAAGTAGAAATATATATTTTTTTTGTATACCGTATATAGTTTATTGTAGTTAAAGTGTGTGCAAAAATTTATAGAAAAGTCCATTTTTATTCCTTAAGTTTTATTTATTTTTTTGTTATTTAGTGTTTTTGGTGTTAACGAAATACAGGAAAATGCTTTTAGGGTAATAATAATAATAATAATAATAATTTTTTTTTCTGTAGTGGACGTGATCACATTTTGTTCATATTCTTAAGTAGCATAAAAAAGTTTTTTGTGTATATGTACATATATATATGTATATTATTGTATATTTGAACATTTTGAAGTATAAAGAAGTTATGACTTATGACCTTAGAAAAATGTAGATTTAATATAACATTATTAACCTAAAAGTGAATTTTAATTATTTGGATTTGTGCAATTTGTATGCATAAATTAAAGGATTTTAAGAAAATTTTAGACTTTTGTTCCTTTCTCTAATATTTCATTTGATAAGCCAGCCGCAAAAGTCCGAAATATTTTAATATATATTTTAAATATTGTATCAATTCTTTTTATATTCAATTACACTCAAAAGTCTTTACATAAATTGATCATTTTTGATTTAATTGTTAATATAAAAAGATTTAAACTAGAAATCAAAAACTGTACTATACCTTTGACATGATCAAAATACTTAATAAATTAACAGTCATGTAATACGATAAAATGGAGATATTGTTAAATGTAGTACATTTTATACATCTCTCTCTCTCTCTCTGTCAGAAAAATTGGGCTTAATAAAGGAAAATTGTTGAATCTAATCACAAAAGGTGGTATACAAAATATAATCTGAAGAATTTATTAAACATATGAGAAATAAACTATGATAACTCTAATAAAATCATTCATTAAATTATATCTTTTAAATCAACTTAACATAAAAATACTTAAATTTTGGAAAAAAGGAAAAAAAAATACATAAACTTTAACTTTTCCTAAACTTTTAATATTTATAATTACTTCTTTTTTTTGTAAATTAATATGAAAACTTTTATTTTATTATGTTTTATGTACTTTCGTCACTTTATAAACCATAGTTATGTTTTTTTTTTATCATCTAAAATAATTTTAAAGTTTTCTACTTTTTCCGATAGTTGAGATTTTGAAAAAAAAAAATTTCAAAACTTTTAAAATTAATGCACTGTTTTTTTTTTTAAAGGTGTTTTTATCTAAATTTTTAAGGTTTTCGCAGCTAAATACTTTTAAGAATGGAATAAAATTTGTTTTTTTTTTTCACTTTTTTGTTCAAACAAAAATAAATTATCATTTTCTTTTTCATTTAGTGGAAAATTAAAAGTATTTTACACTTTAAAAGAGTGCAAAAACATTTTGAAATATACTTTCAGATGTTTGGAAGTTATCAAAAAGTTTTATTTTAAAGTTTAACAAAAGTAAATTTTATTTAAGAATTTTCAAAGAAACTTGTGAAGCTAACTGCGTTGATACTTAAATAATATTTTTATTTTTATTTTTCTCGAAAAAGTTTTACCTAATATACTGTTGAAATAATATTTCCGTTTTGGTAATTAAGATAAATTAATTTCGTATTGGAAAATATTTTTGATAATTATAAATTTTATTGTATTTTTGTTGTAAAGAAGTTTCTAAACTAATCTTTAAACCTGATTAGGATTTTATTAAGGAAATCTAAATTGCAATAAAATCTCGTAAGACTAAAATTTTCAAATCTTTATATATACATATTTATGTTTATGATCATATAATTTTTTGGTGTCGCAAATTACATAAATATTGAATATAAAGAAAACTTATGGTTAATAAAAATTTATTGTTTCAATATAGAAATAAAAAATAAATCGTCTATAAAAGGTTTTAAATCTTAATCGAATATTTATTGAAATAATCTTTTAAAAAGGTATACAAAGAATAATAAATTATTGTGTAAATTGACATTTAAAGTTTTTGAAAAATATCCTTTCCAATATTTTTATAGCAATTCGAATTCCATTTTTTTTTATTATTATTGAAAATCAAAGTATCATTTTTAAATTTATTACTTTTCTATATGAGAAATTTTAAAATTTCGAAGTTTTTTTTTTTATTGATTATCAAATAAATTTATTTTTTTATGTAATTTAAGAAATTTATTTATATAAATTAAAATATTAGTTTTTTGGATAAATATTTATAAATTTGAATTTTATAATTTAACATGTAAACAAATAATGTATATATTTTTATTATATAATTTTACAATTTTTTCTTAAAATTTTTTTTTATTAATTTAATAAATTTAATTTTCTAATTTTTTCTACTTTGATAATTTCAGTTCTATAATTGGATGATTGAAGAATTCTAAAATATCATTATTAATTCATATACTAACTAGCAACTCTGGTATCAATAAATAAGAGTAAAAAAAGGTTACAATTTACAATTATTGGATTTCAATTCAAGTGAGTTATTTTTATAATTATGTATTAAGGTTGATTTTCAATCAAAAGTCACTTATGAGATTCAAATCCGCATAAGATTTGAATATCGCATAAAATTATTTATAAAAATTCAATATAAAATTTTTAAATTTTAACCAAAATTTTACATAATTTAATTTTTAAAAACTAAATCCTTTAGAAAAATTTGAAAAATTGCTTCCTTCCTACAACAAAAAATAAAATCATGTAAAATATTTAATTTGATCAAAATTTTGATCAATGAATCAGTATTATAATTTATACAGTAATTTTACTTAGCCGTATATGTTCTTATTACATTTTTAACAGTGTATATATAAATATATATTTAAAGGACAATTTTGAAGTGATCAAAAGTTTATTTTAAAAAAATATATAATAATTAAAT
Organism: Empis stercorea; assembly: GCA_949752835.1. Taxonomy (NCBI): domain Eukaryota; kingdom Metazoa; phylum Arthropoda; class Insecta; order Diptera; family Empididae; genus Empis; species Empis stercorea. The sequence goes on along the minus strand of OX457086.1, from coordinate 60,477,307 downwards.
AAAAAAATTATCGCAGAAAAATATAATTACACTAATAAGCTTTTTGATTGGTTGAAAAGCTCAAAGAACTGTACTGGAAATCAATCTTAATGAATAATAAAATTAATAAATTGAAAATGGATAACTAAAAGCGTTGCTATAACTTCTTTTTATCGGTAACGATTTTACCCTCTCGTTACATATACTATAGCATTTCTCGGTCAAAATAGACTTTTTACACGTAGAAATAATCTTTTAAAAAATCGAGATTGTCTTTTAAAAATTCAAATTAGACTTTTAAAAACGAATTTCTATTGTGTAGCCCTCCACAATATAAAAAGACTATTTTAAAATGTAAAATGACTAATTTGAATTTTTAAAAGACTATCTGTACGTGTAAAAAGTCTAATGTGAACCGAAAATGCTATATAAAACAAATTTATGTTTATACATAATATAATTTACAACGACATTTTGTGTCGAATTAACTTTTTACTTGAAGAAAAATTCCTCCTAAACAAATTTGAAATTGGAAATAACATTTTGGCAAATATCTTAAAAATTTAAACAAAACGTAAATAATAAAAAAGTACAATTTCAGATTATATTTTTTTTTGTGAGACATGATTTCTTTCTATATATTTCAAAAAATATTTATTTAGTTATTTAAACGGAAAATGATTTTTCCTTCCGATGACTATGACGAAAATAGAAATTACTTCGATTTGTTCGTTATCACGTTTTTGGTTTTTATTCCTTTTTTTTCTCCCCATTTTATGGTTTTATTATTATTTCTATTAAACGAAAATTTATTTATTATTATTATTTTAATATTCTTATAAAAAAAAACGAAAAAGAAATATTGTTAAAAGTTATCGCATTTCAATATTATACCGACATTAAACTTTTTTCTGTTACCAAGAACGAGTTATACGTATTATTTTTTATTACGAAACTTTTTTTATTTTTATTATTATATTTGATACGATAAAAAAAAATTGTGATACTGTAATATTTATCTTTATCTTTAAACACCTTTATAATTTACTTCTTTTTTTTTTTTGTTACATAAATTGATATTTTTCTAGTTTTCTTCTTCGTTTTTTTTTTGTGCGGAAGATTTTTGTTGGTGGAAAAAGAATTGTTAACACAAGAAACAAAAAAAAATCTCTTCACGCTCTGCTGACTTTTATATTTTTCACTTTGATTGATTACGATGAAGGATCTTAAAGGATAAAAAAATATTTATTTTTTTTTATTGTACCTTTTCCATTCTATTCTCATTTCTTTTTTTTTCTTGTTTTGTTTGTGCAGTGCCTGTAGCCACATTTGTCATTTGATTTATATTTAAAACAAAAAAAAAAATTATATACAAGAAAATGTAAAAGAAAAGTTAAATAAAAAAAAAAGAAGGTAAATATCCTTTTACTTTTCTAAAAGTTAGCAATTTTTTGTTAACTCTTATCATTTATCTATCATTTATATTGTAACATAATTTATAATATTCTAAACTTCAAGTTGAGAAAAAAATATACGTATATAAAATTTGATGAAACTTTTTGAAAAATCGATCAATTCGTTTAAGAAATTTATAATGAAGTTTATCGGGCACCTATACTAGTAGACTGGATAATATGATCTTTTGTTTCAGTTAAAGCTTAATCATCTCGAAAATGTTGCTATAGTGTTTCTAACGAAATAGTCAAAATTTCAGAGGCTTAAAGTACAATGATTTAATATCTGGTATACACATTAATTACTTATGTAGAGTTTGTAAGATCCACTGTTCTACTACATCTTTCAATCAGCAATTTTTTTTTTGACAGTTAGAAGAATATGTAGAATAATTTAGTCGTTTCAATAAAATTACTAATAATTTAAATGCTTGTCATTCAATCGTCTATTTCTAGATTTCAAATTATTTTTTTAATAGAAGATAATAAACTTTCTTTAATACTGTCCGAAAAAAATGGAAATGACTTTCAAATGACCAAAAGAAAAAAAAAAACGAAATAAATTTTTGTAGAATCATTAATCAATTTTTTGCGATGTCAACCAAAAAAAAGTAAAATTTTATAACGAAAAAATGGAAAAATTTAGCCTTAACATTACAAAAAATGAATGATAAAAAATTCTTAGTTTTAGTTTATAAAAATTCTTGATAGAATTTACCACAAAGTTTTTAATTGATACGAAGCTATAATAATTATATATTTTTTTTTTATGGAAAAGCATGATTTTCAGTTTTTACTTGATGATTTTACGTTTACCATAAATAAGGAAATTTGTTTTATATTTGTTTTTGCAATAAAAAGAAAAAAACTAATTCCAACCGGAACGAAAAATTTTCATACCTTTAGGGAAAATTTTTTGTCAGCATTTCTTGTTTGGAATATCAATTAGATTTGTTGTATTAAAACTATAATATAAGTATAATTTTCGTTATAAATCCTGTATTATACGTATATAGCTGTGTATTTTTAATACCACGAAAGTATTTTTTTATAAAAAAATTCCGATAGATTCCTGTATCTTGCATATTATAATATAGAAATAGATTAGGATTATAATAATAAAATAAAATATTTTATTGGTAAAAATGTATGAAAATACCCTTTTAAAAACATGGAATTTTACTAAAGAATTTCGTTAAATATTTTCTATATTTTTTTCTTCTTCTATATTTTCTTCTAAGGTATAAAATGTAGAAATTTAATAGGAATGCGACACGAAAGGATTAAAAGTCGAAATAAAAAAAAACAAAATATTAAACGTGATAAGATAAAATTTTAATCTATAAATAATATATGTGTATATTATGAATTCCAAAATTAAAGTTTAATTTTCGAATTTCAAACTCATAAAATTCTTACATTATTATTAAAAATCGTAATTTTTACATAATATATAGCTAAAATTTTGATTATTATTATTGGCACATGTATAAATTAATAAATTTTAATTTATATCTCAAGAGCTACTAAATAGGTTTGCCTAAGTCCTTAAATTTAATTGAACTAATGAAATTTATTAGTGATTATTTATTAGTAATAATCTTAACCGCACTGTGTGACTTATAGCAATTAATTAATTTTGGATACATTTAATATATTGCCTTACATCTCACTTTTTTCGAGACTTAATCATTAAAATTGTTTTTGCTAATTTAATTTGATTACTTAGAAGTTGCAAGTTAACTTACAAGTTATATTTTGGAATTGTTCTAAATTATAAAATAATTGTAATAATATAGACATGTCAACGATCGAAGGATTTCAAAGTTTTACTTATTGTCTATCGTTCAAAGTGATTATCAAGTTTTTATTGGAGCGACAGCGACTTAAATTATACCAAATTATTTATTTACAAAAATTGTAATTTTACATTGTGTAATATAATTTACATTGTTATACAAAAATATATATAATCATATTAAATATATTCATACATTTTTATATTATATACTACCAACATAACAATTTTTTTTATATATGTACATATAACCGTACCGTATTATATATAAATGTTAACAAAGATTTCGTAAGAAAGATTGCATTTTATTGCCAACAATATTACTCTACACTACAGCTATACACTACATATATATAGATAGAGTGTGCAATCTTTATCGGTTACCTTAGGTTACTTTAATGTTCATTCCATCTGTTAAATGTATAAGCAATTTTATAGCTCATATTACATGGGATATTATACAAGATGTAAATTGAAGATACTATATACATATATTTATCAAAAAATAAAAGAAGTTTATGTTCTTTAAATAGAATTTTCTCTTAATATTACATATATAGTTTATCAAGAAAAAAAAACAATTGTGTAAATATTTAACTTAAATGTTGTTACCATTAGAAAGTAAATATCACCATAAATTTTTATGTTATTCTTGTAAGAGAAAATTGCAAAATAATTGAAATCATTTCGTTTTTTTTTTTTTATAAATGAACAACAATTCTTAAAGAGGGTAGAGATTAATTTTTAAGTAACATTTGTTGAATTTGTAATGTTAGTTAAAGCAATGAAATTTTGTATAATAGTTTTAACAACAAGTCTTTTGAGAAATTAACCCGCTAATATTTCAAACTAAATTATATACTTTTTCTGCAATTGATATTGCTACAATTTTTCGTTGTTTAACTTCAAAAACTTATAAGTTATTTTGATTCATATCATATAATGAATCTTTGTGTTGGAGAGGAAATTTCAAAAAAAAAAATCCGTACAAAAAAACATGTACTTGTACTTAAGCAAAAAACTTTCTTAGTTGTACATAAATCACTATACAAATCATAAAAATAAATTGGCTCCTTTTAGTATATTTTTTTTTAATTATGCAGAATTTCTTCAATATTTCAAAAATTTATATTCTTCATTATTAACTATTATAACAAAAAAAGTTAATAATTTTCGTCGCGTAAGCAATATTATAATGATTATCAGTATAAAGTTTATTCTAAAAAAAAAAACCTACAATAAATTTACATAATGTCCTTTTAAAAACAAAATTTTCTATGTTACAATATAATTTTATGTAGGAAAACCAAAAATTGCTTGTTTGCTATTTCCTATATGTCTCTGATTTCCCATATATCTTCTGAAAATTAACCTCATTCTGTTCTGATTACCACAATTGTTACCAAACATATTTCATTTTTTTTTTTTTTTTGTTAGAAAAGTTTATCATTAAAAAATCTTTTGAAAACTTTCATAAAATATGTACGCAAAAATTTTCTCTCTGTGTATATTATGTACATATAATAATTATATGCTATATTCAAGTCCTTATCATATCATACCAAAAAATATTTTCTCTGCATACTCCTCCTAAATAATTTCTCTTTAAAATATCTTGTACAAAACTTTTATCGCCCACGAAACCTACTATACCTCTTATATATGGTAGTTTCCTCACATGCCAGCGAAGCAAATTATATGTCATAATTTCCATTCAACAATAAAAGCACAAAAATATTTGTTTCTGTGAAATATTGATCGGTTTGAGTAGCGGTGTAATGTTTTAGTGTAGAAAGTTTTTATATAAGCAAAAGCAACTAATATTGGACATTTACAAAAAATTTACTTTTCCAGGGAAATTATGAAATTATGAGTGTTTGAAATCATTTTCTGATATTGAAAAAACAAGTGGTGAATTTTTTTAAATATGTTTGTATTAAAAAAAATAAGCTTTATGAAATATATTTTCCGGTACATTTTTTTTTTTACTTTTTTAGTATAACAAAACAACAAAAGAAAAGCTCTATTAAAAAATATTTCAAAATTGTTGTTAACCCAAACCCAAAAACGAAACACAAAAAAAAAAAAACACACAAAAAGAAATGAAGCAATTTTTTTTTTGTATGTCGTCCTTTACAGACACAGTCAACAATCAAAATTGATGAAAAAGGATATCTCAAGTATTTTATCTCTTTCCTGTTTTGTTTCCCATATACACACAAAACAAGGGAAATAAAAATTGGGGAATTTCTTCCTGATTGTTGGTATATATATTTCGTTTTTATGTTCAAACTTAAATGTTAAAAATTGTTATAGGTACATAAATATTCTCCTCGCCCCCCAATTCCAATACAACTTTTTGATGATAATATTCTTAACGTTTAGAGTTTTTTTAGATAAGGTAAACATTGAAAATAAATATTTTTAACCTTATGAACTGAAAATCTGAAGTGGGGGAAAATTTCGATTTTTCATATGTGACGTTATAAAAATATATTTTCAAGGGTTGTTGTTACTTTTTTTCATATATATACTTTGGTTCCTACTACCTTAAATTCGCGTTCGATATCAAAGATCTTGAAACAGACAAAAAGTTTATTTTTAAAATCATATTTAATAAATATAAATAATTAAAAAATTTTATTAATTATTGTTTAAAAGTTTTGATTTATTAATAATTAATGTATTTTCAATCAAGATATTGAAGTTTAATTTATTACAATTTTGTGTGACGTCTTGTGAAAAATGTCCTTCTGCTGCGTGGAATGCAGAATTGATTATTAATCTAAAAAACTAACTATACATATTATAAAATTTTATCGTTTTAGTAAATATTTCAGTGTTTATAATATTAATCTACTCGTTAATTAAAACATTTTTTCCTCAATTATATATAAAATATTATATTTATTTAATAACTTTTGAAACTTTTACAAGTTTACTTGTTTGTTTGATTGCTGATCATTTGTCATCACAGTAAAAAGTTAATTTATCAAGTATAATAAGGACATTCTTGATACAAAGAAAATTTCCGTATATACTTAAATATAGTTTTTCATAGTCAACAAAATTTCGTTTGTTTTTTTGTTTGCTTCTTTTTTTGTCACAGAACAGGAAAAGAGCTTTTCACCTCACTAAAATATTCTTTTTTTTTTGTAGTCATTGGCCAGTTTGTAAGAATAGACCTTTTTGTCAGTTTGATTACTTTTGTCATCCTTAAATATTTTTTTTATTTTTAAATTATTAAACGTAAAACTTGAAATTGAAAAATCATTACAAGAAATTGATGTAGTTTCGGTTTATTTTGTTGTGTTTATATGATTTTCCATTTCATATAAAGGTGAAAATTCAATTCTGTTTTAATATTTTTGGTAGAGTTAAAAGAAAAAATTTACATATTAATAAAAAATCTTTTAACTTTTTGGTGTAAAATTACACACACCATACAACAACAACAAAATACATATACAATAATAAGGAAAATTCATAAAAGCTCCTGTGTATAAAAAATAATAATTGTACAGCGAAAATAACTAAAAGCAATATTAACATTTATTTATTTTTTACAAATACAATCAAAAAGAAAATTCAGTATCATCATTATTATAGTCAATTATCAAAATACCACCACAAATATTTATAAAATATATACAAATACTTATATAAATGTTAAGAGAATATTGAGAGTAATTACAATATTTTTGACATTTCATCATTTAAGAAACGTCAATAAACCCATACCAAAACAAAATATAAGTATATTTATTTTTATGGACAAAAATTTTTTTTTTTAACTGTGTAATTAATTTTTTATGTTGGAAAACTTTATATTTTTTGGTGAAAATCTAAAATGAAACAATAGAAAAACTGCAATAGATTAAATTTAAGTAAATGCAAAAAAAAAACTCTTATTAATTACATCGAATTTTTTAAACAAATAAATATATTATAAATTTTATATAATATATATTATATAGAAAATCCTCAGTAGCAAAAGCAATACTTTTTAATAGTATATATATAGTTGTCTATTAAAAAAAAATAGTGGTGCCTTTTTCATGTAGTGTTAAAAAAATTCCTTTACCAATTACCTAAAGAAAACTAAAATAATTTATAACGAAATTTAAAAAAAAATATTTGACAGTTTGTGTAATAAGAACATATAACATGTAAGTAATTTTTTTTTTAATTAGAATTTTTACAAATATTAATTAAAATTAAAACACATAATTTACACATGAAATGTATAGAATATGATCCTTTTTGTATATCCAATCTTTCTAATAAGAACTTTAAAAAATTCTATTGCAATTTAGACCGACTAATTGTGTATAGCACCTTTGGAAAAAGAAAACTACAATAATAACATCATATAGTATTATAAATTTATGTATATACATAATTAGTTTTTCCAATAGGGTAATGTCCTCAGTAATCCACTGAATACTATTTATTCTCTGTTAATTGTTAACGAATATATTTACAGAAAAAACTATTGTTTTATCTATTTAAATTAATTGAATTTTAGTAAACAAATATTTTTGACAAAATTTAGAAATTATTGCAATTATTATACTTATTTCTATCTACGAACAAAAGGATATTAAAAATTGTTGATTAAATGGAATTATTATATTAAGCTCATTTCAAAATATGGCAGGACGAATAAATTTTGTGATTCTTTAATATTATATTCATTTACACATGTTGCTACCATATTATTATACGGCTTTGATATTACTTTTTACTTTTAATACTATGGCAATCAAACTAATCAATAAAAAGTTATATGGAAAATAGTTTTCATTCAATTTTTATTGAGCATATGATTTTATTAAACCAAAAATCCAAATCATAGCATAATTAAATTAATATATGATATACTCGAATGAATTATTAGCATGTGTATTGTAATAGGATTGTCAAGCTGAAAATTTTTTCTATATTTGTATTTAAATTAAGTCACTCTATTTAAATAATTCTATTTATAAGTGACAATTTCAATTACTTACTAGATTATCGATGAAAAATTTATATATATTATTTAACTGATCAAATATTGTCTAAAAATTATAAATTAACTTGATTATACTTATGAAATATTAGTAAAGAACGCGCATACATATATTCTTTACTAATATTTCATAAGTATAATTTATGTATCACAAAATGTTATTTCATGTCTATATTTCAAATTTGTTATCATAAATATGAAAGAAAATGACATTTATTGTATTGAAATACATAGATAGTAGATAATATCATTTTGGTATTTCTTATATGAAATATGAAAAGTAAATTTGTTTTTTATTGAACTACAAGTTTGCAGTTTTTTTTTTATGATAAATAACTAATTAACTAACAATTTTAAATGATGTTGAATTTAATATCATTAGAGTTTGTCTGTCAGATACCTTTTTGATGTTAATTTAAGGGAAATATACGTTTTATATAAGAGCATTAAATTATTCTACGAAATAAGATGAAACTGTCATTTTTTTCTTTTTAATTTTTTATGTTATTTGAAATTAATTTAATATATATATACGTAGTAGTATGGTTGTAAATAATAATCCTATTATAAAAAAATCATCATCGTCCTTTTTAAACCAATTACAAAGAGAATATATATTGTATAATATCAAAAAAAAAAAAAATTAATTGATACCAAAATAAAATTACTTTCATCTTATAATGATATTTTTATTTTGTCTTTCAATATTGATTTCATGGGATATTAAAGGAATCCTTTATATATACTATATATTTAAATATATAGAGAAAAAAGGGACAATGACAAAAATATAATTAATTTTTAACAATAATTCTATTTACTTTAATATTTTTGAAAAAAAAATGCTTAATTAATTTTGAAAAAAGAAATGCTTTTATAAGAAAAAGAACATGAAATTCAATAGTCAATTCTTGAGTCCTTACTTCTTGTAGTGTAGATTGTAGAAGACCTCATAATTCTAATAAATGTTGATAGTCCTTATTGGGAAAAACTATTAACGAAATTTGAAATATAATCAATGTAATATATAGCATTTCACAGATAACACAAGGTGTAAAATAATTTGATAAAATATTTATTTTTGGTAATATGTCAGGTTGTCAGTATTAAAATTTATTGTTTTAAGGCAAGTATTTATAGTAATTTTGGACGTAATAATTCAACAGGGAATAATTTTTTATATTAGACACAGATATTATTAGTTTACGTAATTATTATTAAATATTATTATAATTATTCTAGAAATGAAGTGCACAATACATTAAATGTATGATTTTTGATTAAAATCAACTAAACTATTGAATATTAAAAGTTCCTAGAAAAATAATTGTTAATATATAAAATATCTTTATAATATCAGATTAATATCTTTCTATAATTATTCTGAAATTGATTTTATTCGAAATAAATTTCTATTGAAATATTATAATTTAACATCCGGAATGTGTTTTGGTTCACACACATATTACATTTTCTTTTATAATATAATTAACTGGTGATTATAAATTATATATTAACAAAAAATATTTGAATAAAATTTCTGAGAAATGTATATTCGATTATTTAATAAATTTTCCAACAAAATTATATATATTTTACCTTACAATTTCATTTATATACAAAAATGAAATCGCTAATATGTTATATAATTTTTATTTAGCTTAGTTTAACAAATTATATTTGAAATCATAATTTTGGTATTTACATATGTAAAAATGGAATTTTCTTACAAATTTTGTCCTTACACATGATATAATTAATTACATCCTTTATGTCCTTTGGAAAAAAATAAAACTAAACTATATAATATATTTATTTATCTTTAAAAAAGCAAAACAGCCTGTACTGTATATAAATCATAGAAACAAAAAAATATTATTATTATTATTATTATTATTAAATTATATTATTTATGGAAAACGCATGCGGATAATACTACTACAAATTTAATATTTTTTTAAGATTTATATAAAAAAAATATAATAAAATTTTTATATATATTAAAATTCTACTACAAAAGCAAATTCCCCTCTGTTACTAATACATTGTTAAGTTTTTCCGAAACTTTGTTAGAAAGAGCCAACATTATATCTTATATATAACGAAAATAAAAGCTTCCATTTATATAAGTGTACGTATTGAAAAAAGCTTTCCGAAAATCTATTTTCTATAACAGTTCTACCAATTTAAGGATAATAAAAAAAAAAAAAACAACATGAAAAAGATATGTTTAATATATAAAAAAATCCAACAAAATAGTAAATTGCTACTAATATTATATACGTGAAACGAAGACAAAAAATACTCTCTGAACATTTGTATGACTGCGACAGTATTATTGAAAAAAAAAAATTCCTACAACCCATTGGGAAATAATGTATCATTATTTTCTTGTCGCGTTTAGTATAGGAGCAGTTGTTCCCTGTAAAAGAGTGAAAGCAGATCCTGTATAATAAATATTGTTATTTCGGTTAGTGGTGTGGCATAATAAATAAATAAATAAATAACTATATAGAAATAAATAAATAATAAAAAAACATTACAATCAAATATATTAAGATATTAAATTTTTTTTTGCATTCTTTCTTTTCCTGTTTTTATTTTTTAATTCTGCTATATACTAAAAATATATATATATATATACAAATATATACATAAGTGTACTGTCAAATAATCAAGTTAATCTTTTTTTTTCAAATAAATTCTTCCAATATATTGCTGGGTATGTTAAAAATAATTATTATTTCTTATAATTACTAAATATATAAACATATAAAAATTAAAATATTAATTATAATTTCAATTAATTTAATATTATTATATAATATATTTATAAAATAATTATAAATGAAATTTACATAATTTATAATAATTTACAATATCATAATTTATATTAACACACACAAGATTAATTTATTAAAATTCAATCCCGATTGGATTGAATCTTTGCTATATATTTTATATTATGAGCATACTTTTAGGTGCCAACTAATTTAATAGTTTTTCTTTTATCATACACGATATTTTTGAATAAAATAATGTTGAAAATATTTATGTAATAAATATTATAAAATATTATTAAATTCATTTATTTAAATAAAAATACCTATTAAGTATTATTTTATGTAATTTTTTCTATGTTCATTATTTTCTATTCAATCCGTTCGACAGTTCCACTACATTTATTACGTAAGATAATCAGATTTTTATTTATTATTATTTTCTAATACATACTAAATATATAATTAAATTGAATATATATTTTTTTTATTGATTGATATAATGATAAAATTACATGTTTTAGAAGTTTACGTACAAATACAATTAATTATTTAATAATATGAAATTATAACAAAAAAAAATTGTTGTAATTTTTATAGAAAATTCAACTAAAAATGTTTTCAGAAATTATTTCAATTATTACTTACATATTTCTTGGACAATTCTTTTAATCATTATAAATAAATTAATTATTCAAAATTACTTAACGATTACACTACAAAAATAATAAAATTTCACAGATTCTTAAACTAAATAATACTCCACATTTTTCGTTTTTAGAAAATATTTGTATTACCAAGTAACTGAACACACAAAATATATATTATAAATTTAATTTTAATTAAAAAAAAATGTATATTGAATTTGTAAAATAAGGTCAAATAGCATAAAAATTGAATTTATGTTTTTTACTTCTTTTTAAGTTTTTGGTTGCTTGGCACTTTTTTTTTTGTACATATACAATTTTCCTTTATAGAAGAAATTTTTTATAAAGAAAGTATTGATTTTTATCTTATATTTCAAGTTTGAAAGAGGTTTTTTTTAAAGTAATATTTTCCACAATATGAAAAGAAAAAAAAATTACGTTTTTTTTAATACAATTTTCTTCTTACTTCATTTTTTTTTTGTATATATGTTAAAATGAGGGTATATAGGCATAAAGAAAAATCAATTTTCCAAGATTATTACATTGTACATTTTATACAATTGTTAAAACATTTTCCAGTTTATTTTCATATTTATATATTTTCCTGTTTTCTTTAGTATTTTTTTTACCAGTATTTGTTTTTTTTTTGTTCTGGAATGTAATTGAAGTAAACTTTTATTAAGTACATATATTTATAATGGTTTATTTGAAGACTTTTTTGTTATATGTTTATGAAAATTTAATGTTCTTTGAAGAAAATTGCTTTCTAAACATTAAATAAATATAAAAAATATGAAATATTGCAGTAATTAATGTATATTATGAAAATAATTTAAATATATTTATTCTAAATTTGATTTGATTTGTATAAATTAATGACTTTAATCACTTCATACGGAATCATTCCAATTGTGATATTAAATTTCCAATAAGCTCCTACCAGATAGCTAATGTTCATAAAATTATTGAGTTTCTTTATGTCAATTTAAAATATTATGTCAATATTACAAATTGGCGAGAATTTTCGTTTCAAAATATATGACATTTCATTGTTGTTTATCATTAAAGGCAATTTACCTTTTTTATATATAAAAATGACTACAAACTTTGAAAGGTTATGAATTAGCATTCTATTTACCATCATTAGCTTACATATTTTTATAAGTATAGATTTTTCATGCAAATGGAAAATAATTTTGAATATTCATCAAATGAATATTTTGTAATTTATTATGCTAAATATGTTATTATTTATACCCAAAAGTAATTTTCAATTCAAAAAACTTATTTAACCAAAGAATAAAAACAAACCATTTATATTTTTAAAAAAAATTAATAACAAGTCCGAACTAAATGAGCCTTAAAATAATTTTTCACAAAAAAAAAATATATATAACCAAACTTTTGATTATTTCTTATAACAAAAAAATTTGCCAAGTTTTATTAAAAAACTTTTACAACATTTTGTTTTTTTTTTCCTACACATTTTTTGATTATATTCATGTTTTTTTTTTCAAAATTTCTTTATTACATATTATATATATTTTTTTAATAAGTCCAATCAAAGTTCCAAAAAAAAAAAATCAATCTTTTTTTTTATATATTTATATAAATATAAAATTAGGCAATTGGTCCTTAACTGCAAAATTTACCATATTATAAAATTGTTATTTCCCTATTGGTACAAATGCGAAAAAGAAAATTGTTATATAATCTTAAATTGTCCGGCGGCACAAAAGCAAAAACAAAAAACTTTATTTCATGGAAAATAAAAATTATTTTCTTTTTCTTTTTTACTTTTTATATAATCAGAAAAATTTATATAGCCAATTTTTTTTTTTTTTTAATTTTGGGCTAAATCCAAAAAGGAGAAAGTATCAAATTTGTTAGCCGAAAAAATTTTTGTTTTGTTAATTTAACAAAATGAAAAATGTGTAACGTAACATCATAGAGAAAGAGTGTATTAGTATATTTTACAAGGTTTCACCTTCTTTAATCTTTTAAAATTTATATAACATTTTTTTTTTTTTTTTGAAAAAAAGTGTCAAATATTTCTTTTATTTTGTATAGTTATTAAGGATTTGGTCCTGGCTCCTTTTTATTCTGTGTATTTTAGAATATTTTTTTTGTTACGTATATCCCATAAAATAGAATTTATTCGTACAGCTGGTGTATAATCATATAATGTTATATATATGAAAAAAGGGAACAATATATATTTTTTTTGTGTCCTGAATACTAAATTGGTATATGATTATAAGAAGAAAAAAAACTGACTATGTCTACACAATTTTTTTACACGTGTTTTTTTTTTAAATAAAATTTTCAACTATTTAAAGTTGTATGATTAAAAATAAAACTTATGTAGGTATACTAGTAGCTAGTGAAATATATTGAAATATATTTTTTTATCATGAACAGAATTAAATTAAATTTTACATTTATTAATCTAATATTATGTAAACACATCAAATTAAAAGGAAATAGCTAATTTTGCAAAAAAAAACTAAATGTAATCCCTTAATCATAATAAATTAGATTTAATAACTTTCAATTTAATTTCTCCCTATTTTATTACTATACGTATATGTGTACACATAAATATAATATAATGATATAGTTATTAAGGGTAATTTATTTGTAATTTATTACGTAATTTATAATTTATTACATTTATATATTTCACTCCCTCTTATAAATTTTTTCGTTTTTCTAACATAGAAAATTATTAAGTACTTATATCATCATATCACAAACTAAGGCACTGTATCCTTTTTTTTGTCCTATATATATATATGAGAGTAGTACCCAGTGAGTGAATCAATAATTTCTATTTAATTTCTCAGTTTGTTGTATATATAAATGCTTATTTAGGTGAACTTTATTTTTTATTTTTGGCATCACGCCAACGAAATTTTCAGATTCTCTGCCATAATAACAGATACAACTACAAATATAAGTCATTATATCCAATATTTTACTATATAAAATAACAAAAACAAAATTGATCTTAAATGTATATAATATTTTTCGTCCTATGAATTCTATCTATATATAAAAACTATAAAACTATACCATCAAATTATTATTTCTTATTTAAGTTATTGCACAGAAAAGCATAATGAAAAGGAATATTTTATTACCATTTATTTGAAATTATATCTTATATATCTATTTATATAGATATTCAATATTTTTATGGTATATTTATTAATTTTGAAATTTTAAAAAGATAAAATGTAGTTAAAATAAAATTATTCATTTTGTTAAAAAAAACTTATTGATATTACAAAAAATACGATTTAGATTTTCCGGATCCTAAGTTTACTTTTTTCCAGACTTTCTTATAAATTTTATGTAAAGAATTATTATAGTAAATTTGAAATTTAATCAATATCATCAGCGCAATAATTATATTGAACTTTTATCAACAAAATAATTTAAATTAGTCTTATAACTTATTCCTAATATTTTTTCACTTTTTTTATAAATTGTAAATTCAAAAATTTCCAAACTTATAAACAAAATAAATAATCCTGGATTAAATTTTAATTTAATTTGATTGTAAGATTGTAACCCATTTATCTTTATTAAATAGTTTGATTTTGAAAATGGTTTTTTTGATATATATCAGTACAAACTGTTGAGTACCTAATTCATTCATTAATAACATAAAATGTCACCAAAGACGTTATCTCTCTACAAAAAAAAAACGAAAATTACTTCGTTAGTATTACAATTTGTTTGTAAAAAATGAATGTCTAAAAACATAAAAAAATATCAAAAAATAAGTATTTTTTATATAAATTTAAACGAACAAAATTTCTCTACATTTGTTCTACCTTCATTTAAACAACATTTTTTTCCCTTCAATATTAAAATTTTATTTTTCGAATTGATTAAAAAATGGTATATAAGAAGGTATAGAGGAAATATTAAGTGACAGATTGATATAATACATAAAGTCTCAGGTGGTATACATACAATTTTTTTTTGCATTACCTAAAAATCAATCAATCATGAAAATAATAAATTTTTTTTTCAGGATAAAATAAAATCATTAATTAAATTATTTGTTATTTTGTTAAAATTAAAATTGAATTTTTTATCTATCATTTTTTCAAAAAATATAATTATATTTAAAAAGTATAAGAAAAAAAAATTATATGGTGTAATTAACTTTCTAACCTAATTTCAATTTCATTTTATAACATTAAAAAACGTGATGTCTAAAATATTTTACAAATATATTATTCAGAAGGATATTAATTCTATATATATACTATATAGAAATATATAATTTGTCTTAAGTGAATAATTCAATCAACTTTCAAATGTTATATTGTGCTTCCTTGTTGCTGTCGTTTTTCATCTATATTATATTATTTGTGATCTTTTATCACACATTTGGTTATAATAATAAATTTAATAATTCCTTGTGGCAAATTTTACATTAATACAATTGAAATATAAAATTTTAAATATATATGTACATATATCTATTATAAGACAAATTTTGTAAGTTGAAAACTTTGAAATAATCACAAGTTGTTACACAATAGAATGAGAGTGCACAGAAAATATGTACATATATATTTGGTACATAATTTCCAAAACAAAGAAATACGTTGCTATATAAAATATAAACCCAAATTCTTTATCAGGATATGTGACATCACATATAAATATTTGATAAAAAAAATATTCAATTTATAATTCATTTTGTTATACCGTATTGAACATTATCAACATTTTCTATACGACGCCAAACGTGCTGTCACGTCGCGATTTAGTTAAATTTTGTAACTTTGAACATATATATATATCACAAATTTTTGGGTTCTCTTATCATTTTGCTGACAAAATTTGTATAATATATATTATAAAATTAATTTAAGAAGATATTATCCTTAATTTTGATAAAATATTGTATAAAACTATTACCATAGAATAATTAAAAAAATATGGAAATTTATTATAATAAAAAATTGTATATTAATTATTTTCTTTATTTCAAACTTTATAATTAATTTTAGATTGAAAGTTTTAATTCAATTCAATTTGATTATATTATAATTTAAAGTAGAAGTTGCAATTTTATGTAAAATTAGTATTATATTGTTCTTCGAAAATTAGTTTTTTTGCTAACGTAATTTGATTTATTTTTGTTGTTTATTTATTACTAATAATAATATTATAATTTAGGACTAATTCTTTCTGTTAATTCATGGATAGAAAACATAAAAGATTAAGGTGACCAAATTTATGCAATCAAATTTTATAAGTAGGTATAGTTGCTTTTTTGCCAGACTTCGCCTAAAAGTTAAAATTTGAAAATAGTGCAGTTGACCTACAAATTGTAGCCACAATGACATGTGCTAATTTCATATGCTAAATTCACTGTACATGTATGGTAGGAGTACCTACTTGTGACAGATAGATACATGTATTTTCTATTTTATATTATAACTAGATTTATTACCTGGCTTCGCTCGGAACACAATCAAACTATTACTAAATTATTGAAACTACCACGAAAATTTAGAAGCTTTATATATTCAGAAACTGGAAATTGACTTTGATAGAAAAAATACTAATAGTATAGTTTTAGATTTTGTTATTTAGATATTTTATTTGTCACTTTTATCGAAAACAAAAATCAAATTGGCTTCAGTGAATACGTACAAAATCGGAATAAAATTATCTTGTATGTGTTTTTTTTTTTGTAGTTAAAATGAATGGAACATAATTTACAGGAAGTAAATAGTTTTTTCTCTCTATTGAATACGTTCAATTTGTTAGCACAGGATATTCGTAGTATATAAATATATATATTTGTTGGTAAATTTATCAGATAAAATATTGGTTAATTTGATATTTTTTGTGTTGTGTCTAGCCTAATGTCAATGTTTGCACTAATATTACATAATACTCTCCAGAAATTGTGTAATACAATAATGTATTATACAATATTTTGTATAAAATTATTGAAACTTTTGATTTTGTAAATTTACTAAATAGCTTTTAGTTTACCATTTAATCAATAAAAGAAACCAAATTTTATGGCATAAAAGAACATATTTTAAATTGAAATTGTTTTGGCGATTGAACGAAACTCACAATATATACCACCGTATTATAAAAATTCATTATGATAAAGCATTTGCTTTTAATGAAAAAATATTCGTTGGCAAACGCAATCATACGAAAATTGTGTTAAACTTATTTTGTCCTTCATAATAATTGGAAGATTGTTATCATATTATTAGGCAGACTATTTTCGTTTGTACAAAATTTACCTGATTTTTATTTACATTATTGATAAGAAGAATAAATGTGATTTTTGAATACTTTAAGTTAATTGGAATATTAAGATTATTATATAGATTTAGAAATAATATAGGTTTTAGAGATACTGAAATCTGAAAAAGCCCTTTAAATCGGAATTCCTTAATTCGGAAAATTCGTTAATTCGGAAAGACCTTCCGCCCGACCATTATTAAAGGACTTTTACTGTATATGGAAAGTAAGTGATATTTAAATTAGAATCATTTAGAAAAATTTTTAATTCCTCTTCATAATAAACAGAAGGATTTTGATTGTTTCTACAGTGTAATTTAAAATTTAAAAACTTCACAATTCTGGCATTTTTAGCATAATATCTAAATTTCATAAGCAATTTAAATTATATTTTTAAATATCAAATCTCTAAAATAAAAAATAATTATAAAGTTTTATTATAAACCATGAATTCTCGGAATGTCAACATTAAAAAAAAAATTGAATAAAAAATTTCAATTAAATAATATTTTCCACTGACAATAAATATTTTTTTTTAATCAACAAAACAAAAGAGGACGTTTTTTTTTTAAAATATTATTTATAAACATTACCAATCCATCCATTTTATATATATTATACTTTTCACATTTCTATTGACAACACTTCAATTCAATTTCTATTATCTTGATCGTACCAAAAGTACCCCAATCTATATATTATACTCGTATATATGTTCTTGTCAATTTGAGAGAATATTTTTTGTCATTATCAATGAATTCTACATTTTATCAATTGATTGAGTTTTGGATACTTATACACGCATTTCTACATCATTTTGGTTTATATATATAGAAAGAAGAATCCTTGATGTTTGTGTTTTTTTATGTACAAAAGTTTTTTTTTTCTATATATTTTTTTTCCTTTGTTTATAAAAGTTTGTTAGGTAAATGAGTGGTATGTGTTTTGTAAACAATATTTTCATTTATGTTTTTTGTTTGAAATTGTTCAATTTGTATATGTAGTCCGGATATAAACAGGATATATTATTTTTGCCTTTTCAATTAAGCTTATTTACCTACAGAATTTTGCAGTTGTTGTTTTAAGATTCTTTAATGTCGCTATTTTTTGACAGCCTTCTATCCTGTTTTGTAGTTTTTAATATGAAACTCCAAATACACACACATGCATTTGAAACAGAATTACCAATTTGTGTTGATAACAAAATCATATTAATAAAATATAGAATGGACGGAAAAAAAAAACCAAATAGGTTTAAAAAAATCAATAATGAAATAAAATCAAAATGGGAGAACTAAATGTTAATTAAGTTTTTAGATTTAAATTAATTGAATTTTTTTTTTTTATTAATAGTTCAAATAGAGAACTTAAGCATTATTAACCTTTTTGTGGAACTTTTATATATATGTATATGTAATTAAAAAAAAAGAATTTGTTTATATCAATTGTTAAAGTTTTATATTTAATTGAAAAGTTTTACAAATTGTAATTAACAATTATTTGTAAAAATTTGTGCTCAACGAATGAGAAAATCTGTTATCTAAATTGATTAATAACATTATTAATTTTATCCTTATCCTTTATAACCAAAAGCAAATATGAAATAAAAATTGTAAATATCAATTTTTTAACTTAAATTAATTCAATGAACCTTTACAAAAGTAAAGTTTTAGATATCTATATTTTAATAACTGACATACACAAAGCATTTTTAAGTAGATTAGCATATTTCACCGCATACCAGTCCTTAATTTACTTAAATTTTCAATGTTTATAAACCATGACTGCAATTCAGCAATAAATATTAATAATCAATAATTTATAATTTTTTTTTATTATTGAATATGAAAAATTTATTAGTTTTATAAATAAATTACACTTAAATAGTTGGTTGGCAAACACTATTCATTTCATACTATAATATAAAAAAAATTATATGTAATTATATATGAGGCCAAATATATCGAACCATAAAAATAACTAAAATGCCATAAATTATATCTACGTATACAGAAATTTTCATACAAAAATTTTTAATTTATTATTTATATATTTTATTAGTCGATTGATATTAAATATTGTGACCTTATTTTCATTTTATAATGTCCATAATTTGTCACCGCATCACTATGTTGCACTGTGCAATAATATATAATTTTACCTTTAAATTTTATACCAGTACAGTTAACAGCTACTAATTAAATAAATAATTTATTAATGGTTAAATTTATAAAGTATATAATACATATATTATTATAATTTATTCTAAAAATATAAATTTTACTATATAGGATTTTGATTTCATAAGGATGAAATATATAATTATTATATTTTTTATCATAATTAATTAAAAATTTTATAGGTTTAAAATAAATTAAATATTTTAGAGCTCTAAGAAAATTAAAGTGCAGTTTATCTTGTCTATCAAATGTATTGAAAATAATGACATTAAACTTGTAAAATTAAATTATTTTATTAGCATATTCTTATATTTATTAAGTCATTATATGTATATATATATATATATATATATATAATATATATAACAAACTAATTTAGTTTAATCTGGAATAACAAGGATTAAAATATGAGTTTTCTTTTTTTGTTATATTTGGTTGCTAAATAGATTTCTATTTATATTAAATAAAATTAATATTATTGTAATTTTCTATATTGAATGACCTAAGACCTAACTAACAAACTATATCATTTTTGTGGTATAATTATAATGTGGTATATTTTGTATACAAAGATAGGCACTGCTTTAATCCTTTTATAATTTTATGGCGATTGAATATAAATGAATTAGAATACAGCTTATATTTTATCTAATATATTACTTATGAAAATTTATAATTAATTAATATTTTTGACCAAAATGAAAATTTATAATTAATTAATATTTTTGACCAAATCATTCAATTAAAATAGTATTTTAATTAAATTTAATCTCATATATTTATATATTTATTTATGTACATAATTTAGTTTTGAAAAAAAAAAGAATTAATAAGGTAATATATTTCCACAAGCATAAATTCTCTAATTATAATGAATATGTAATTTTTTTCATATAAATTAGTTAATGTCAATGTTATTGTTTACATGAACATAAAATTTGTTAATTTAATTACTGTGATATACATGCTTGAAATATAATATTAGTTTCTCTATGTATATACATAATATGTATAATTATGCATGCACATTATGTAAATTCAGTATATGTAGTCTAAAAGTTTAATTAGTACATTATACAATTTTATTTTATGTAAAATTACAATACATATGTATAATACGTTACTACTACATATTGTAAACAAAAGTTGATGAATTTTGATATCACGCGAAAAATAATTTTACAAATCTTTATATGAGTAGCAAGTAGCTCTTTATCTCAAAAAAAAATTATATTATAATTATATTTTCTTTTTTTCATTTCCACAATGAACCGTAGTACAAAATTATTTAAAGGATAATAATTAACAGACAAACATTTATATAATAAACTTTTGAGTTTACTGATGTGATTTTTTCAATCTTTCTGACTAACATAATTAGTCCCAACTCATTGCTAATTACAGTCATGAGTTTCAATATATCACATAATATTTCAATTTGTGTCAGTTACATTTTTATGGGTTTCTCGTTTACTATATTTTGTGTATATACAAATAATTATATAGTAAAAATAGTAATAATTTAGTGGCTAATTAATATGATTTTGTAAAATAAATAAAAAAGACAATTGAAAAATAATTTTATTTTCCAATTCAAATATATACTTTTCTCGTATTCGTTTGTTAATTATCCTTTTAATACAAAAAAACTAATTCCTGGATAATAATAATGGGAAACATTGCAAAAAACTCTTAAAAATAAAATTGATTTATTATTTATAAAATAAATATTTATTTATATATATGTATATAAATTAGTAGATTTATTTCCATTTAAAATTTCTCTTATTTACTCGAAGAATTATATTTTAGATATATTTAGGATTGTTCTAAAATAATAAAGTAGAATTTTCCTTTTTCTTTAAATAAAATGCAATTTCAATTTTAAAATATAATATTATAGATTCATTATGGAAACGAGTCATTTAGTTTAGATAGAAGAAAATGAGGTCAATTAAGTATTGACTATATAAAATATATCATGAAAATCTATTTTCAAAAAAAACTTAATACTTTTCTTTACTTTATTATCTTTTAAAAAGAAGAAAAAATAAATATTTTATTAAAAAATGTTGATATTACATATACTCTACTCATACTACATACTATACTCAAGGAAAAACCTCAGTAAAAGTTTATTTTTTTCTTTGACTATGTATATACGTTACGTGTATATCAACTATATAGAATAATTATTGCGCTGGTGGATTAATGCGAAGCAATTAGTTTGAACTAAAAGTATATTTTTTTTTTTGCTTTTTTCATTCTTTTTGTTATGGCGCTCTGTACGTGATAAATATTTTTATGAAAAGCTTTAGTTCTTTAAAATATTTTAGATAGTAAAACATAAATTTTTCTTTCTAAGAAAGAACCAATACGGAAAAACGTATATTTTTTTTATATAATATATATAAGAATATAGAAATGGTATTAAAGTATTTTACATTTAGTATGAAAATATGTTTGTCAATTTAATAAAAAAAAAAATAATAATATCCTTTTTAATGTCTCTAGATAGCAGTTTGTTAGATCATTTATATATATAGAGCCATGAGATTTTATAATTTTTCTTCTTATATTTATTCAAATTTTGTTAAATGATTTTTTTTTCATTATTTTAATATGTTGAATCATAAAAAAATATTCTGTGTATAAATATTAAAAAAAATTCTTTACATAAAAAAAAAAATATGATCGCATAATAATAATTTTAAGGTTTCCTTCTGGGACATACGACATTTAATCAGTGTCGCTTGCCTATTTTGTAATTTATCAGTTCTTAGAAATGATTAAGGATATTTTATTCATTATATACATTTTTTTATATACTTATATAACTTTTCTCTTTTCTATAATATACTTTTTGTTTTAACAATTATTTATTACTGTTGTCAATTGACATCATTTGTTTAAAAGTACTTTCTTCTTCTTCTTTTTTTTATGCTGGTTTACCATAAAATGATTAAAAATATATCCCTTTATACAATACGTTTTGATTAATAAAATAAAAGAGAGTACACATAGTACACAATGTTGTTGTTGTTTTTTAGAAAAAATATGGTGTTGGTGTGATTTTTTATTCACAAATTGTGTAGGGCTTAGAAGTGATTAAGTACAGAAACCACAATGAATTTAAAGTAAGGAATAGTAATATAAAGATAATTTAACAAAAACAACAAAATGGTGTATATCCTATAGATATATAGACTTTAAATGGAAAACGATAATGAAAATAACAAAGGCACAAAAAATATAATTTCCATAATATAATTTCTTTTGAATTTGAAATTTAGATTAAATCGTTTTTAAATGTACAAGTATATATGTATTTATATTTATTATAAATTTTTGTTATTTTATATTAAATTAAAATCTAATATATTTTAGATTTAATTAATGTACAAGAAAATAATTAGATTACGAATTCAATTAGAAACATTTTTAATGTATAAATTTAATTTATATTTTTTACCAGAGAAATAAATTTTACAGAGAATTATTGAATCCCTTTTTATTGATATATAATTTATGAAAAACTTAAGTTTTATATATTTCATAAAATTTTAATATAGTTGAAACTTTAGTATTATATTTGAAAGCAACATTTATTTTTAACTTTGTTAAAAATTTTATAAATGATTGAACTATCAATTCACCTAAATTTTAAAACTTTTTCTGTGAATTTAACCATCTGTTCGAAATCTGATAATATAGAATTTTTTATGTTAAATTCAATTGGCTTTAATTTAAGTAGTAGTTAATTTTAAAACTAAAAGATCGAAATATTTCGGTAATTTTTCTTGTAAAATGGATATTAATTTTTTTTTTTGAATAGCCTTAAAATTGATTAAATTTACATTTGTAAAATAATTACTGCTTATTGGACATTTGAAATCGTAATTAATTTTTTTATAAAATATTTTAAGTAATTTAAATATCAGTTTACTTTTTGAACATTATACTCACAGCTTTTATTTATAAGGAAACGTTTTAATTCAATTTAAGCTTAAAATTTTGAATATTTTATTTAATTATATTTTCTTAACAAATATACCTAAGGATTAATATACACCCAATTTTTTTTCCTTTTAAAATTAGATAATTTTACTTCTAATCCAAATAATATTTTAAACATATATAATTTTATTTTTGTGTATCTCATTTAACAATTCTACCTTAAAAAATAAAGAAAATTAGAATTTTTCATCTTATAGCTACCCAAGTAATAAGGATTCTTCATTTACTACTACCCAAATTTTTTATATAAATTTCATATTTTTATCTTATATGGCATTTACACTATCAACATTTTTTTTGACCGACAAAAAACAATGTGACAATGATTCGAAACTGATAAATTATTTATAGATGCTACCAGATCCAATCTAACGTTGTAATGTTATAAAAGGATTATTATAAAAAAAAATAATGTCAGTCATGTTGTTTAATTAATTTCGACAGATTTCACACATATTTACATACTATTTTTAAGGATATGGTGTAAATACCATATTATATACCTTTGGTAAGAAAAGGCAAACATTTTCTAATGTTAATTTTACAATTTCTATTTGTTGTTTTTATTTTTATTTTCGTTGAGGATTAAAAAAGAAAAATAAATATTAAAAAATTATCTATTTTTATTTTTATAAAAGAAACACAGAAAAAAAAAATATATACTTTCTTAAAATGAAATTTCTGATGTTTTTTATTAGCCTTCGTGTTTACAAAAATGAAAAGTTGAAAAATCTATTCTTCCTGAAAAAATTTGTTTACATTTTTGTTTTTTTTTTGTATATTTTATTTCAAGTAAAAATTTTAAAAAAGAAAGAAAAATAATTTTCATTTTTAATTTTAACCCAGATTTGAAAACAAAACACAAGCAAATTTCATGACATTCAGCAATAAACATCTTTTTTTTTTTTAAGTCTTGACGGTTTTATATATTTATGTAGGAAAATGCTAATAAGAGAAAAAGGAAACATGATTATAGATTACCACACACACACACACACAACAACAACAACAACAACAACTAAAATAAAAATTGTTATTATATAGAAGAGAAATTATTTTTCACGCTAAGAATATCTTATTTAAATATTTAGGCTGGCACACACGCCAACCCAAAAAATAATAATAATAAAAAATAATAATAAAAAAAAACACATATAATATCAATGATAAGAAATCTACTCACCTTCTCGCTTTCCCGCCACAAAAAAAAAGTTATGTTGTTTTGTGAAAAGTGGATAAGGAAGTATAAGAAATTTTCTTCATTACCGTAAAAATATTATTATTTTTTCCATACATATTTAATGTATAAATGTTACACAAAATTACTTATGACATTTGTATGTGTACGTAATCGTTTTTTTTTTTTTTTGTAGAAAAATTATATTAGACATTTTACCAAAAAAATAAAAATAAATAAATGAAATTATAATTCTAAAATTGATTTTTCCTTTTCAAATTATACACGAAAATAAGATAAAAAAAATTTGTTTACTTATTTTATTATTTAAATATGTTGTTGACGGCTGGGATACATTAAGATATTATTTAATGTATATCCTATTTTTCTTCTAGGAAATATTTCTTTAAAAACAATTTTCTTTTTATAAAATGATTGAAAAAAGGATATTTCATATCAAAATCAAAAAGAAGATAGAATTAAATGAAAGTTTTTAAATAAAGCTTTTACTTTGATTATAGTAAAAAATAAATAAAATATAAATTTTTGGAATAAATAAAAATAAACTTTATCGCAAAACTTTAATTAAAAAAATTGTCAATGTTTTACAATAATAAATGTAATTGAATTGATTTTGAAAGAAACTAAACAATAAACATTTTGACCACAATTTAATTATGATTTTTACATAAATCCTAAAGTTAAGTTTTACATTTATTTTTTTATTTTTCTGTCCTTACAAACATTTCAGAAAATCAAATTACGACATTTTGAAAATCCATATGTAAAATTTTCTAGAATTAAATTACAAACTCAAGACCTAATAAATATCCTCAACATAAATTGAATGATCATATAAATTATACAACAAAAAAAAATTACATATCATTTTTGGTATATTCCCTGAAGTAAAAAAAATCCTCTTATTCGATAACGTATGAATATTGAATATTAAAAATATCTATAAATTTTTCAGACAGCTATAATATTACTTGATGTCTCTAACATTTTCATTAAACCATAATAATACTATACTTATATCCATACTCAATCTATATATATGGAGGTTATGTAAAAGTTCAATTGAATTGACCTAATTTTCTTGCCCCTGTATCTAATGTAAATTTAAAATCAACGAATTTAAAATTTATTAAATTTTTAACCCAAAATTTTTTTAAGAAATTGTAAAATATTTGAATTTTCGATTTTGCTGGAATATTTGTTTTTTAATTTCCTTTTTTTTTTAACTAAAAAAATATTATTATAAACACGTAAATATCCTTTTTGGGTTAAACACAAAATATATAATATTTAACATGCCAATTTATGCAACTAAATAATTCGTGATCATTTTTGTATATAACACAAAAAACTCCATAAGAAAATTATTTAAGTGTAAGTGAGGTAAGGATAATAATTTTCACACGTTTTTACGTTTAATGTTACGTTTAATGTTACGTTTTATAAATATATATTTATGTATATAAAAAAAAAATTAAAGAAATTATTGGTATTAAAAAAAAAAAGTTGATCCTGTAAATATTATATTTAACATTTCTTAATTGAATTATTATTCGGAGCCTAATCCTACGTTCAATGTTTTTTTTTCCCTTGACTTTTTCTAACCAAAAAATAAAAAATATAAATAAAAGTTTTCTTTTTCTTTTTGAGTTGTCGTGTTAAAGAAAAAATATAAAATGTGTAAGGAATATCAATTATTAATGAAGGTCTGGTTGTGTGTTGTTGTTGATAATTTATTGTGTTAGGGTAGGGAATTAAGAAAAAGAAAATTATATGATACAAATATTTTCTTTTTATTAATTTCAAATGTAAAATGAATATTGAGTTTGGTATAAAGTTGAATACCATAAAGATTACTTAGTATTTATTGGAAAAGTCCAGGTTAAATAATGATTTCAGGATTTTTTATTCTTATTTTTGCTATTCAAAATTTCGAAATATTCTGCCTAATATTTTTATTATATTTACTAATACGAATAGAAAATTGCACTTGAAACTTAAATGATGATATAATAATTTTAAATTTTAGTTAGAAAATCATCTATTTACATATTTGTCAACTTAATAATGGCATGGTATTCGTCAATTTAACAAAATATCAATATAAAATTTTGAATTGAATTAATTTAGTAAAACTGGATTTTTTTAAAGTAATCTTTTAGTAGGTGTCAACAAAATATATGTATTTGTAATAAATCCTATTATTTTATCCTTAAAACATATCACATTTTTCTATATAACAAACCATTTAATCTTTTATAATACATGAATGATCCTTAACATATATTTAGCATATAAGGATTAATGATTTTAAGAACAAAAATGAAATTGACACTTGAATATAATAAGATTAATTATTCTAAATGTCAATCTATTTGACATATAAGTACACACACATTATATACTTAAAGCATTACAAAAAAAAATCTCTCCAAAACTCCAACATACTTTGAAATAATCTTAAATATATAAATTGAAGTATAAATATTAATTAATTTAAAAGTGTTTCTGGCTGTTGATTATAAACAATTCAATTAATTTGTAAATTTTCATACACAAATTTTTGTGCCCCAAACATTATTTTTTGAACATTATACAAATTGAAATTTTCTTGTGAATTATCTTATACGTTAAAAATACTTTGGGGATGATGAAAAAGGGTGGTATTTAATGTAACAGATTTTTGTGAAAAGCAAAAAAAAAAAAAACTTTGGTATGAAAAAAGGTAAAACAGGTAAGAAAATCAGCTTAAAATAAAATAAAATATGCAATGATGGGTACTGTAGCGTTATTTGTAATTTTCAACTAAAAAAAAAAATGGAAAAAAGTAAAATTTAATTGAATCAACAATATATTTTAAAGACATTAATGTTAAGGAAATTTATATCATTAGAATTTAATTAAAGAGACTTAAAAAAAAATATTGGAAATTCTTAAAAAACTTTGTAATTAAAAGTAATTTATGTTATTTATAAGGAATTTAATATTTTTTTTTTTTTGTAAAATCCCAGCCTTTTGAAAAAGTAAAACAAACTTTTTTTTTTTATGTAATTTATAAAGGGAAGAAGCCTTTTTCTTTTGATACATTTTCTAGGTAAAAATAAATTTTGTTAAATCCTAAAATATTAAAAATTTTCTTATTTATTTCTTATTTATTTCTAATAATTTTCTCTTATGTTCTTTCCTATGTTTTTTTTATGTAAATTATTTTGTCATTAACATTAAATATAATATAAATTTCTATTTATATGGGATTTTATTATTATATACAGTAAAATAAATTTTAAATATAAATTGAAATAAATAAAAAAAATATATGTAACCTTAAATTCAAATTCAGTTTTTGAATTAATTAATACGATATTTAACTATTTCAAACTATGTTTAAAATCTATATGAAAATAATATAAAATTATATACAGCTGCCGTTAAAGTTTTCTTACAAATTTCCATAATCTTTTGCACAATTTTTGTTGAATCTATACCCGAAAATATTTTGATAAATATAAATATTGTGTTAGTTTCTCCAGATATTCATCATAAGGATTTGTCGTAAAGTTTATACTTAATACATTATATATCTTATCATTTAATAGATATTTAGATTTTATATCAAATAAGTATTTATATATATACATAGCTATATAATAATTTTCAATCTTAAGGAAAACTCAAATATTGCAATATAGTATTTTTACAAAAATTATATTCTATTTATTATAAAATTTTGAATTTCAAAATAACATTTTCTTTCTTTTATATATGTTAAAGTTTCTGAACCTTTCAATATATATGTACATATAAATTTTTAAATTTATTTATAAGTCAGATAAAATATATCGAAAAAATATTTTGGCAATGACAGTGTCAATGATGACATTTTTAGACGTTCGTTTTTTTTTCACTTTTAAATATAATAGATTTAGTTGTGAAAATGTAATAATGTAATCGAAATCCAGAGGCAAAAGCTTTTGTCCCAGTAAAAGAACGAGAACTAATATTTTTTTACCATCTACAAAATTTACATAGAAATTGTTAAATAAAATCATGTCAAAGTTTTTTTGTTACCTTAAAATTTATAATTTTTTGAATATTCGACATTTAAAAAGATTTAAACAAAACTAATCTGAACTAATGTTTAGCAAAATTGACAGTTTTGTTAAAACAAATGTTAAAAAATTATTTAAAACTCTGTTCTGTGTCAAAAATTGTGATAAATAAATAAAAAAAATAGTTTATTTAGTATCAAAGAAGATCTCATTAAATTTACATTACATGCCATGTATACTTAAATGCAAAAGACATGAAGTTTTAGAAAATAAAATACGACTTTGTTGTATACCACAAAAAAAAAAGTGTAATATCCTTGATATACACAAAAATATAAAGTATTGACTAAAATATATATATACAATAAAAAAATCTTTGATATTGCTATCTCCATACTTTATTCTTTAATAAAAAAAAATCCATGTTATTACGACATTATTCACTTTGTAATGTCGTTTTTCAAATAAAATTGTACTACACCAAGTCAAATTTCAATATACATATATAAGTAAATATAATATTGTCATTTTACTATTAAAAATCCTTTTCTGTACATACAAAACTAAATATATAAACATTTTCCAGCATTTTGAATGAAAAACTCTAATATTGCATAAAAAAAGATATATACATGAATTTATTATAGATCGCAAACAGGAAAAAAAAAAACGATTCTGACAATGTTCAAGAAATATTTACGGATTACATAAATAGGGTTAAGAATTTTCTCATATCTTTTAAGAATGATCCAATTTTTAAAATGGTTTATTTTTTACTTCAATTTTTCAATTGAAATTTTATTTATTTTGATGTACATAATACTAGGGAATAGGAAAATCGTATTCCAAAACATAACACGTTGATACAATTTAATATTTATCGTATTATTATTTACTATACATACATACAATTGTATTTTTTATATATGTATATGTACTAAAACTCTATAAAGTTTTTCGAATTTATTTTTCTGCAATATTTTACTTGTATAAGAAAAAAAAGGACATTTTAAAATATTTTTATAGAAAACCATCAATACACAAAATAAAATAGATAAAACAAAATTTTTTTTATTATTATCAAATTGAATTGAAAAATTTCACTCTCTATTCATAATATAAATTACAATTGAATTATACGACAAAATTTATTTCAATATTGTGAAACGTAATAAGTGTTTTTTTATGTACTATATATGTATGTTATTATGTTTAGGAAAATAAAATATGAATTTACCAAAAAAAATAAAAATGATAATATTGAAAATATAAAGTCAAATTAATAAAAATTACGAGGTATAATACAAAAATATCTAATTAAATATTTTAATAAATGGTAAAAGGAAAATTTCAATAATGATTTAAAAATATTAGATATAAATTCGACAAAATGAGTCAATTATTTAGTAATTAAATCGCTAAATAGAGAACATTTTTAAATATAAATTATTATTTAGTATTAAATTATTAATGAATTCCTTCACAATTTATAAAAGTTTCCAAATGGTCCAACAACTTTTTTATAAAATTGAAACTAATTGGAATAGATAACTTACTTAAGCACACAAAAACTCTTTTCCTAATTTAATTTCTAAATAAATATTAAATATGTTATTATTTAAAGATTAAATTATATTTTTATGTATCTAAAACAAAAAATAAATTAAAAAGTTTTCTAACTACATTCAGAATTTAAGAAAAAATTAAATTTAAAGTTTTTCCTTTCGATTTATGTGCACATAAAGCGAATTAGTACTCGTCAAATTTTATTATATGACAAGAATTGTTAGATTAAAATTTTCAATTTTCCACCAAACAAACAAAAAATTACACATTTTCATATATCCTTTTCTTCGCTGTTGTCAAAAAAACAAAATAGAAATTTATTATAGATTCTTTAAAATAATATAGGAAAAAAAATGCAAATTGAATTTTCGTAATTTCGTCGTACAATATTCGAGAGAGTAAAGTTCAGAAATATACATTCAATTTTTGTTTTTGTAAATATTATTAAGCTTTTATAATTTAATTTAATATCCTTAGATATTTCCATATTCTAGCTATTCTTCATATCCTTAAAAAAAAATGATGATTGAAGAGGGCAAATTTTTTTATTTAGTTTTTTTTTTTTTTTGATTTACTTTAAATTTACGTTTACTACAAATATATGGAAAGTTCTTTAAATATAGAAATTGTCACATACAAAAGGATAAAGGATATATGAAGTCATAAAAAAAAAAAAATTCTTGTTTTTTTAATAAGTCTATTTTCATAAATAAGAATGATAAATTTTTGTCTGTATATTATGTAATTTGTGCTTTATATGTATAATGTATATAAGAGCAAACTCATTTATAACTGGGGTATTCAACCCAAACGCTATATAGACATATATGTAGGAGGTCTTTCTTCGTTTTCTATGCAGAAAGGCAAGGAAAGACAATCCAGTCATATATAGAATTTTATAAAAATGACTACATCCTAATGTACCATACATGCACGTTTAAGAATTCCATTTCCTTTTTTATGACTTAATTTGGAATTTATAGCATTTTTGTATGGTCTTTCATTTTTGTTTTTGTTTTTTTTTTTTGTTTTTTGGAAAAAAATTTTCATGATAAGTTTGAACAGAAAAAATAAATAAAATAAAATAAAATAAAAATTCTGTCACAGAAATTGTATGACTAAGTTGTAAAGTTCTTTAGGAACATTGTATTAGAATTTAATATCTTTTTCGCTTGTTCTTTTTTATATATAAAAAGATATAGGTCTATGTTATATTATTGTATAATATAAAAATTGTTTTGAAATTCTCTGGATAACACATTTTCATTCCTTCTTTTTTTTACATTAACATTATGTTGTAAAACGCGATTATTAATATAGCATCATGTATATAAAAGAAAATATCTCAATAAAATTATGTTAAATGCCACAAAAAAAGAAATTTGAATTTCATTAAAAAGAATATTTTATGGAATTTAAAGATAATAATTATTTCGATAAAATGTTAGAATAAGATTGAATCCAGTTAAAAATTATTAGCGCATTTATAGAATTTTGTTAATCTGAATATTAATTTTACAACCGAAATTTTTTTTTGTTGGCAAAATTCAAGTCAATTTTCATTTTATGTTTTTTTATTGTGCTAAATAAGAAGTAATTAAAAATTGTCCACAAAATTTAGGTTCAATTTGAGTTTATAATTTTAAATTTAATTGTATAATGGTGACATAATGACATATAATTAATCAGCTCTGGCTTTAACAAAATAATGAATCTCGAGGTGTCGTAACTAAATTTTCTGATTTCATGAAAAACAATTAATCTATTTATAGTATTAATACCAGTCAGCACTATTAATTTCACATAATATCTAAATTTCTGTTCATAAATTATAAAAAATCGCTTTAAATTGAATTTTAGATAAATTAAGAAGAGGAGAAATCATTTTAAAAGTTTAATGAAAAATAGTTTTTTATATATAATAAATCTAAATTAATTAAATTTAGATTTTATGCTATTTTTTTTTTTAAGGTTTTAATTTCATAAGAATATTGTACAAACATACATAATTATTTTATTTAATAGCAATTAAATATTTTATACATCGTCATGAAATTTAATTATGTACATGTATAAAAATATGATATTAAATTTATAACTTAAATATTAAATTAAAAATATGTAATTAAAATGATAATTTATGTTATGTTTTTGTGTTTAATTTCATAAAAATTTTATTTTTTTAAATAGGCACATATTTTTTTTATACAAAAAATCGAATATTCATAGTGAAATATAATATAACGACAAACATTTGTATATCTATTCTAGCATACATATATGTAATATGTATATAAAATTAAATCAAAAAACAAACATTTCATGTAAATCATAAATACATAGTATGTATAAGGTTGTAGAAGGATAAACAATTTTTGCATAATCATTATGGTATATACATATTTTTGGCAATTCTATCACTAAAAGGCGTCAGATTGTCGGTCATAACATCGTCTAGTGGAGCCAAATTTTACTATAAAAAGCACTTAATTTTGTATTAGATGAACTTTTAACGATTTTTATATAATATTTTTTTTTATTTTTCATATCTTTAGGTTATGATTTTCTTTTCCCAATAATGTCTAAACTAATTAATGCAAATTTGTTGCCCTTAAAAAGCTATTTTTTTCCATATAAGAAAAGTAATAATTAAAATAAAAATATAATAAAAAAATCAAATACGTGTGTACTTTAAGTCAAAGGAAATTTTTGTTGAGATGGTGAAAGGCATAAAATAAATTAAGGTCACTAACACAAACTCTTACCATAAACTCTAATACATAAATAAGTATATTTATACTTAAATATTAAATTATTTGTATCTTACCTTGTATATTTTTTTTCGATTATTTTATACATAAATAACTAAATTTTTAAGTGGTCGTCCTTTATTGCGTGTTTGCATATTTAAAAATAATAATAAAATTATTTTTATTAACACTTTGGAAAATATTAAAAGGTAAAAAATAAAAAAATTTCTCTTTAAAAGTGTTTCTTATTTCTTAATACATATTATAGGGGCTGTTTGTTTAATGAAAAATAATCATTAGTTCTTATATTTTTAACAGAATTGAATTGAAAAATATTTACATATCAAGAAAAAAAAAAATTATGCAAAAATTAATATTTAACACGCAAATATAGCTAAGTGTTGTAATAGTACATTGATATAATTTATGTATACATAAATTATACCTACAGCATACATTAGTATAAAGAAAAATATTATAATTAAATTTTATAGCCGTCAAAAATGGGTGAATTTGAAATAGTTACATGAAAAATCTAATGAACATTTTTCTATTAAAAATTTCTAATATCAATTCTAATATAGTTAAATTCTAATATATAGTTATAGTTAGTATAGTTCTAATTTCTAATATAGATATAATATTTCTATATTATTATAATTTAAAAATAATATTAATATACATAATTTCAAATGTATTTATCTTTACAAAATGAATTAATTTCAATACTACTGAAAACAAGGACTATATTAAAATCATTAAAATGAGGACATAATTGAAAAATAAATAATAATAATAGTTGTTGGTCATTCCTTGAGATAAAAATCATAAAATCTTGTTTAAAAAACATTTATTTCCAATTATTTTAATAAAGAAAATTCTTTTATATTATTATTTATTAATAAAATAATATATTTAAATTTTTTTATAAAAATATTACATTATTTTATAATAATTTTTATTACCAAAATAAGTATATAGATAGAGGAAAAAAAAATATCTTACGTAAATTTTTTTTTTTGTGTAATTTCTTTTTAAATTTCATAAGAAATACGTGACTGCATGGTTTGCATAAATTTATAATTTCACAACAACAACAAAAAAGGATAACGAGACAATAACTTTATATATAAATATAATAAATAAAAAAATAAAACTATATTTAATGATTATTATATTCCTTTCAAAGCTAAAATGTGTATGATGATGATGATGATGATGATGATGATGGTATATACTTGAACGTTACTTTTTCTCTTTCTCATTATTTTTTTTTTTTTTTTTAAATATTACCTAAATGTACGTGACTTTTTCGATTATATCTGATTGTGACACTCTGATAAGAATGATAAATTAATATTTTATATGTATATATTCTACGCCCATGAATTTTGTTTAGGACAAGCTTTCAAGACAGAGGAAAAAAAATATATAATAATCATTATTTTCGATTTTATTTTATTTTTTTGAATACTTATACAGTTTTTTTTTTATGTTAATTTTGAAGAAAAAACCATGGTTATAATAATATTAAAATTATATTATTATTCTTAAAGGACGCGGTTTTAGGATACATGATAAAGAGTTTAACAATATTTTATGTATATACAATTGGGACTTGCTATATAATTTTATATAGATTGTGAACCATTAAGTTTCTTTATACAAAATATAAGTTAATGTATAAATTATTGTAATAATATAATAGAGGTTTTATATAGCTGATAAGTTGAAAAAAATTTTAGCAAAACCATGTAGAATTAATATTGTATTATATAAATAAATGATTAAATATTAATTTCTATATTATTTAAATAAAATATTACCAAATATAATTCAAATTTACAGAAAACATTATAACTATATACATACATAATTATAATGTATTAAATTTTTATTTTTAGATTTCTCCATTTGCACTTCTTGAATTTGCTTAAAAAAGGTATGTTGAAATTTAAATTAATATAGAAATGCTAACATAGATATTAGAAAAAAAACGATGACAGTAAAAAATTAGACTCATGCTTAATAATAAAAAAAAAAATATTTACTTTCAATGTGAATATAATTGGCCTAGACATTTGAAGAGTAAATTTATATATAAATTAGTATTTATAGTTAGAAAATTTGTCAAATTATTATTTACACATATTTGACACCAAATTTTTTTTTTAATTATCGGACTAATTAATATTAATAAAATTCAAAAATCTTCAATAAAACTTTAAATTATCAGTTTATTTTCCTATAATTTCAATAATTTGAGTTCAAATAATAATTTGACATATTGAAAATCCTTCTTATCCCCATGTCAAATTACAAACCATTAAACATAATATGTGTGTGAATATTGCGGTTATCTATATATACATGAAAATATTATAAAGATCCTTTAAAAGCATTAAAAAAACTTTTCAATATAATAATAAATTCAATTTTGTTTTATGGGTTTTTGTTTTTAGAGTTTTTTTTTTCTTAGAAATTACGCAATATAATATTAAACAAAAAAAAAAAAAAACCTGGATAAAATACATTTTTGATGGCACTCCTTAGGGGATGGTCTTTTTGTTTTTGTTATCCAATGGTTAAGGATATGATTTTTGTGTTGTCTAGCATGTCATTTTTTGAAATAACTCACTACAATCAGAAATCTAAAACAAAAAAAGTTTAACAACAAAAAACCATGTTAAATTATTTTAGGTGAGTTGGCAACATAAAGGTGAAAAATATATACATAATATAAAAAGGTATAGTTTATCTTTTCAAATCTATTTTTTTAATAATATTATTACATTATTAAATACATATTTAACTTTATGTTTTTTTTAGTTGGTAAATATTTGATTAAAATTTTTGGAAAGTGAATTTAAATCAGAATTATGTCAGAATATAAATTGATTATTGACATGATAATTAATTAAACAATTCTATATAATTTTTGAATCTATAATTCCTATACTTTTTTCTATTTGAATTCAAATTTTCAAATTACAATTTAACAGTTTTTAGAATATACTGAAGTATTATACCTACAAATACTAAATTAGATTTGCTAAACCAATTCAACATTTTAATTACATATATTAATGTATATGTAGTAAAGGTATCATCATTAAATTTTTATCTTCAGCTTATAATTTAATATGGTTGTCATAATAGTCTAATTAGATAAAAAATGTTTCAAATGATATTATAATTTATATAATTGCATTAACGATGGGTGGTTGATTGTTGGTTCATCATTATTTCCAAAGTTTTTCAAATTTCATTATAATTTTTATAACTTTTGACCAATTAAACTGAATATTAATATTAGTAATGCTGTTTATTGACCTATTTTCTTAATTTTTTTTTTTTGCTAAATGATAGTTGTTTCGTTTTTATGTGAGAATTTCATTGCTTTATATCACGTTCTATATATGTTCTAATAATTACAATTATTCTTTTAATTTATAATTAAAGAAAAATAAAAAAAAAAAAAAAACAGAAATTATTTTTTGTATTTCTTTTAATTTGTTGCAGAAGACATTAACTTTTTTTTTTTGTTACAAACATATATAGCTACATATTACATAATATGTATATATTTTCAAAATATTTTCCAAAAGTTTCGTTATTGTTATTTTCACAGAAATTAATTTCCTTTCTTGTTTCTTTCTTAAACACACTTTCTAAAACTTTCCAAATGAAAAGAAAATATCACATAAAATAAAAGAAAAACGGAAAAAAAAAGTAAAATAAAATAAAACAAAAAATATATATAAAAAAACAATAACAGCCAGAAACTAAAATTGAATTAATAACCATTGAAGCATGCCATACTTAATAATAAAGTTTTATGTAGTACTTAAAACATATAAAATTCCTTAGAAAAATATTTTTCCTTTCATAATTGATGACAAACACAAAGAAAAATGGAATGATCAAGTCCAAAATAAAAAAAAAAAAAAATTATTACTGTCAGAAAAATAATAAAGTTTTATTTTCCCGAAAAATGAAATAAAAAAAAAATGAAATCCTCAAGTTTTAATGTTTTTAGTGATAGCAACGCATCAAAATTCAACAACAAAAATGTGAAATTTTTCACAAACATTTTTTTTATAATAAATAAATATTTCGCTTATTGTTTATATTTTTTCTTATTTTTACTACAAAAAACAATCTCTTATACTTATATTATTTGAGTGGGTGGTGGGTTGTAAGTTTGACTTTCATTTTTTATGAATTTTTTTTTTTCCATTTTTGGTTACCTGGAAAAATATGAAATATAATCATAATCGGAAAACTTACACGTTGGGGCGGATAAAAATCAATTGGTTAATTTTTAAAATGGATTTTTGTATATTTCTGTTCGAAGAAGAGTTTATGGTGTTACGTTTTAGTTTTAAATAAAAAGAATTTTCATGAAAATCATTTCATTTCATGTCATTTTTGAACTAATTCAACTGTTCGAAATATATAATGTATAGTTAGAGTTACTAATATTACTTTTACATTGTCGACATTTTTCTATTTAAATTTCTCTCACATTTCCCATTTTCCGAGCACACTATTTTTTAGACTAGCGAATGTAAATTTTTAAAGGACAAATCATTGTATTCGATGTATATTTTGTTTCCCTTTTAGTTTTAAAACTGGATGAAAAAATGTTGAAAGAAAAATGTATATGGAAATATGAACAATGTAAAAATGGTCTTATATAATCAAGTGGTCCATACATTAGTTTAATTTAAGACTAATTCCAAATGATTAATATCTAAAATGTGTAAAATCCTTGAAACTAGACTTGAATCTCTTATAAACCCGAGACGATTACATAATTATTTCCATAAAATCATGTCCTTTTTACTATGATTATATAACAATTTCACAAAATTACATTTGAAATTTTATCAATTTTTGTAATTTTTTTTATTTATTCAAATCCATTTGCCCAAGTCAATTTTATATTTTAGTTATATTTTGATTAAACTTAATATTATACTTTTACTACACCCCAGATTGTATAATTTTTATAGCAAAAAAAAATTATATTATATACTTATAGTTATATTTATATGACTTTGTACCATATTATGTTTTTCCATATTATATAAATATCCTTGTGCTTGTACATATACATATAATGTTTCCATTCCAGGTACAAATGTGTAATACGTGTTCTTTTGTTAACTAAAAATAATTTTTCACTTGCAATGCGTGTGAAGATTTAAAAGGATTTAATATTAAGGATAAATATATTCCCTAGAAATGGATAAAAAATTCATAAAGATTATGCTTAAGAGGATTTTTTTTTTATATATATATATTTTCGTTTTGTATATATTATACACCTATGGCTTAATTTCGCAATAACAACAACAAGAAAGAAAGCAAAATATAAAAAAAAAAACAGTAAAGAAAAAAGTATAAAAGTTTTGTGGCACGGTAATATATGAAATTATGTTCAAGGTCTCTTATAATACATACGAGTATATGGTACATTATTATTATTTTTATATACCTACTGTATATAAATTTATTTATTTTTTACTTTCCATTTATTTTATTATTGCTAAAAGCATTGAAATATCAGCTTTAAGTTTAAAAGAGTGTTAATATTTATGTATGTAATGTACTCTTCTTCTTGTAAAGAAATGTTTTCTTTCATGTACATATATAATATTCCTAAAACATTTTTTAGTCTGGCAAAAAAAAAATTCTTTCTCTTTGAAAATAATATAAAAGTTTGAAAATAACTTTGATATTTTTAATTTTTATTTATTTTTGAAAAACAATTAATTTTAAAGAATTCTTTCTGTTAGATGAACATGAAAGCAAAATCCCAATATCTTTTTTCTGACAATTTTTTTAAAAGAAAACTCAGCTTTATTTTAAAGACGATTAATATTTAAAAAAAGTAATCTTATATTTCTGAAAAGATATTTTAAAACCAAATTTCATTTATATAATTATAACTTCATAAGAACTTTGTCAAAGATCATGATGTTCCATAAATCAAGTCCAGAAAATAATTATTGTGCGGATATAAGAATCGTAAATATATGTAATCAAATTCTATGGAAAAATGAAAAATGATCCACAAATCACAAAATAAATTTTTTCCTATTAGGAAATAAAATCATAGACCAAATTTTAATTCAATTTTAAACTATTTAATTACACTCTAGCCTAGTTAGTAAATATATATTTATATACATAAATTGATATACTTATTTTAGGAATAAAAATCCCAAACTATTGATTCATATGAATATGTAGTTCGCATAGATTAACATCGCATTTAGTTTACAATTTACAGATTTAATGCATCTTATAAATTTTTATTATTATAATGCAACATTGATGTTTTATCATTATTAAACGATATCTACATATATTATAATAAAATTTTATCTATAGAATTGATG
Source organism: Empis stercorea (assembly GCA_949752835.1). NCBI lineage: Eukaryota > Metazoa > Arthropoda > Insecta > Diptera > Empididae > Empis > Empis stercorea. The sequence goes on along the minus strand of OX457086.1, from coordinate 60,437,165 downwards.
GGAGATTATTTAAATTTTTACAAAATATTTCTGAGAGCTTGTGAACAGCGACATAAAAATTCATATTGAACTTTCTCTATATTATTATGTATAATTGGAAATATTCAATAACATTGTTAGTATCATAAAAAAAAAGTCTGGGATACATTAAATAAATTGGATTGAAATGGATCTTTTTATATTTTAGGTGCCAACTATAAAATAAACTGAAATATATATAAAGAACCAAGAATAATAAGTGGAACTTATACATACAATTAGAATGAAGAATATTTGCGATTTAAATGAATATATTTTAACAAGAATATTTGAGATGTGTAGTGAAATTGATTTGGAAAATCTTTATATAACATGCTGTACATTTCAGTTTATAGCAGAAAATGTGATTTTTAAAAAAAGAAGCCGGAATTTATTAATGACTGGTAATTTTGATGAAAGTTTACATACTCAAAGGACCTTTAACAATATTTCATATCGAGATAGAATTCATATTAATTCGAATTGGATAAATGGACGATATAAAGAATATACTTATTTCAGGCATCGACAATTATATTTTGCTAAGGTAATCCTTGAAAGAGATTATTTATATAGATCATGTAAAGGTTATATAAGAATTCATAAAAGATCGAATGTTGTACCACTTCTAAATATATATATAAAAGAAATTGCAATAAGTGATAAAACGGATATATCTGATTTTGTGAAAAAAAATGAAATAATATTTGCTAGTGGAACATGTGGTAATTGTTTATATTATGAAGATGATATGATTACAGAGCAACGTCTCCATCAACCAAAAGAATATATAAATTGTGTTGATTTTGTTGGAAATATCTTTATAACATGTTCAAATGAAATTACAAAACTATGGAGTAAATCTATTGAATTAGGAATGATAGAATTTAATTTAGAGAATGAATATAATGATCCATATAAATGTGTTAAAATATCGGATGATGCAACAACAATATATGGCGGAATGTATACAGATATGAATAGAAGAGCACTTCGTGAAATAGACACAGAAACTGGTTTTCAAAAGATTTTAAATTCGAATACTTTATCAATATATGATCTTAAAATCAAGGATAATAATATAATATATACAGCAAATTTTGATACAACATTTCGTTTATTTGATAGGCGTACTAATCAAGATGAAAGCATTTGGATGGATCCATATGATTCTTCCATATATTGTCTGGAACATGATGATTTATTTGGTGTTTTATGTGGAATGAAATATCATAATCGTGTAAATTTATATGATATCAGAGTACCAAAAAAATTTATCCAAATGTACTTTCCAAAAGGTCATCAAACATATGGTTCACCTATTTACAGCATAGCTTGCGATTCACAATATCTATTTGTTTCAACAGATCATGATATTAAAGTTTTAGATTTTAATGCAAGCTGGGCGCCCAGTAAAGATTTTAGAAATATTTTTGTTAATATTTAAATAATTCGAATTATATTATTTTGTAATGTTGTTTTTAAGTAAACAATAATTATTTGTTGATAAGATCAATTATTAAAATATTTTTCTATATAAATAAATTCGATAAACATATTTATTTTTTATTTGTTAGATTTAGATTCCATAAAATTGAACTTCATTAGAATTTTCAACTACATATATATGTAACTCAATAATTTTGCAAAAATTAAAAATATAAAAAATTGAAAATTTCTATAATTAAATATTTATTTTTAATTTTAAGATCTATAAAAATTGTCAATACAAATCTTCTGTTTAAAAAAGATCTAAAAATAATTTCAATGAAAACCTTTTAAAAAAAATATTGTATTACATCATAAATACATCAATATTGATTGAATCTATAATCGTTCTTAACCATAAGTAAAAAATCTTGTGCTCTTAGTATAAATTTCCTCGAAATAATAGAACATCAAATATTATTTTTTTTTATAAAAGATAATTTTTTTTTTTTTTTTTTTGGAAACACTTTTATACTGATTTACGTTATAATCCTGTTTACAAAATACTTAAACGCATATACACCTTTATCTAAAGTATATATAGCAAAAGAAGGAAAAAATGATGGCAAAAGTTGTTAGTATTTTACGCGGATTTTATTTGTAAATTGTAAGCCTGATTTTTATGATAGCTCAAGCCTTAAAGTATTAAGAAGTTTTACTGATTTTTTCGCATCAATTCATCTTTACTAAAGTTCATGAAATTTTTTTTTACTTTTAATAACTTTTTTTTATGTATATAAAATATCATGCACTGATTTCTTTATTAATATTCTCCCACTTATTTGATTTTTCTGCACCAATTCACATCCATCCATAAGGATCATCTTTCCTTTTGAGTCATATTTACCTTCAGTTTAAGTTTATTGAATTTCTTGGAAAGTTAATATATTTATATATATATATATATTATGTTTACTCATTTAATGTTGTAAGTAATTTTTTTTGCTACGTTTTTGTTATTTTATTTCATTTTTTTTTGTATCAAACTTTTTCAGATTAATTTACTACCACCAAAAAAACACGTACATGCGTTAATAATAGCTTAAAAAGGAATTGTATATAAATACATACATACATCAGGATTTTCTTTCCATGGTACAAGAAAAAACATTAATATTGTCTGTATATCAAAAACAGAAGACTTAGGCAACAAAAAAAAACGAACGGAAATAATTTGTAGAATTATTTGTAGGATTAATTATTAACGAAAATGTTGAATTTATTATATATTTATTACAAGCTGTGGTGGTATTTAAATAGAAATATTTGTTTCTTTTCTAGCTTTTTTTTTTGATGCTATGGTTTCATTTCAAATCTTTTTGTTATTTTTGTTTTTAAAGCAGAAAACTAAATTTAGGTAAAACGTAGAGAAAAAAAAAATAATATTTGTAATGGATTAAATAAAGGAATCAAAATTAATATTATAGGAAAATTAAATGTTGAGACATGAATGTCTAAATATGTCGAATCCATCTTGAAATTAATTGAAAAAACAAGGAATAATATTGAGTTTGAATATTTTAATAAAAGTAAATGTTTTATTATGGTCACATATTCATATTTAGAGTATTGTAAAATAAGTCTTACATATATTAACTATGACATATTACAGTAACTGTATAATTTCTTAATTAAATATTTCATATTTTAAAATATTATACATATTAGAAATATTCTGATCATAGCCAATATTTTTATTTTGCATCATAATAATGCATAGTAATAATTGGTAAATTTACTCAGCTTTCAATTTGTATACCCACATACAAATTACAGTAATGAACAACTCACAATGATTGATAATTGGACTATTTAGGAGTGATACTAATAGTTAATACCATTATAATTAGTATTTGGTATATACGACTATATTTTAGCTTTTCTGTAATTAATATACTTTTTTCTCACTTAAAGCAAATTACACATCAGATTTTTGCTGTCTTATAAATGTTTCATAATTATCAAATTTATAAATTGTTTTTAAAAAATTCTCTTTATTAAATTTATAAATTTTGTTTTTACCTTAATTTACTTTAAATTCTATATTTAATTATCTACAAAATATTTAATAATCTTAAGATTGGCTTAATTAAATTTTATTTGTATATTCCTTTGAAAAGGCAAAAAAAAAAAATTAAAATTAAATCATAAGAAAACTTTTTTCCTTATATTTCCTTCGAAATTTTATTTTATTTTTATTTTTATTTTTTTTTTGCTTTGCGATTATCTTTATATTTAATTAAATATTGAATAATAAATTTATGTTATATAAATATAAAGCCTATACATACATATATACAAATTCCGGAAGCCTTCGAAGAAAAAAAAACGTATAATGTTTTTTTTTTCCTCTCAATAATTAAATTTTATGATAAAAATAAGAAAATCCTGTATTGTTGTTTCCGGAAATTTGAAAACACAATTTTCTATATAGAATTTTCTGTTTTCTTTTTTTATATTGTGATTAAATTTCGTATCTTTGGTGATTTGCAATTATTTTCTTCAATAATTTTTCTCTTTTGGTATACATAGTAAAAAAATTATGTTAAAAATATATAAATTTTTATAGTAATAGTTTTTCATTTAAATTTTCAATGGATTTAAGGATTAAAAAAAATTAATATAAAATTTAAAAATTTCATATTTATATTCATTCTCCAAATGAAATACAAAAGATTTTGAAGCTAACTTCTTAGATAGCAGAATTAGAACTATATGTAGCTAGTTAGTAGTAATTCCACTGCCTAATTTTTGTTGTTGATATTACAAAATTTGTTACGTTTTGTAATATAGATTAACATACTATGTGTAATATGTACTTTCCTAGATAATAATACCTAAAATGTAACGTTTTTAATTTAATTTGAAAGTTATATTCTTTTATCGTAAATTAAACACCGACATTTTGATAAAATAATTTTATAATACACATAACAGTAGTTTCTTAACAAAATAATATCAATTACAATCCCAGATTATCTATCATTTTTCAGTTCATAAATATAAAACCGGGTATAATTCTGCGTCAAATACAGAACTTTTGTACATATATACATAATATCAATAACCATTTTACTTTGCTGTATAAAAAAAATAATCTAAATGAACTTTATCCCCATTTTCTTTATTGTATTTTGTCAATTTAAAAACAAGGAAAAACGATTCCAAAGATAATCTAACGAAAATAAGATATTTTGAAACAAACTATTTATATATAAATTTATTTTTATTGCAGTTATCCTTTAATAAACTTTTGTTTTCTTACAATGATATCTTTATCTTTCTGCTCATTTATATACTATAGAGACGACGAGTATATTATTATTTTCTTATATTTTTCTTTTCGGTAATCCTTTTTTTTTTTTGTACTTCTCTTTTATCTTTGGACAATAATAATGTCCTGATTCAATTTGTTTGTACACTATCATTTAAAATTAATTTTCTTTACCGATTCCATAATATAAAATATAATACACAAATGATTTTGATTTTTCGTTAACCCATAAAAAAAGTAAAAGTTTTCTCTAATATAATTTCTTTCCTGTTCGATCAAATAAAAATATCTTCTTACAAAATTTAACCTTTTAAGTCCTGTATAATGGATGATAAAATAAGAAAATAAAATTAATTCATAGCTGAACTATTTTGCAAGAGTTTCATTCTTTTTGGGTATTTTATATATATTGGAGTTGTATATTTTATTTGTAGAAATGTTTGGAAATCAATTTTTGGTAAGGAAATCTTTTGGTTAGAAAAATATATAGTAATAGTAGAGTCAAAGCGGATAAACTTACATTAATATTGATATCACAAAATCGTGTGATTCAAAATTTCCTTTTTTCCATTAAACGATCTTCCGAAACAAAATAATACTTGAAACAGATGGAAATACAGAGACAGATTTTATATAAAAAAAATTTCTACAAATAACAATTTTAAATAAATATCCAAATTTAAGAATTTTAATATTCAATTTTCAAATAACATTGTAAAAAAAAAAATTGATTGATGGAGGGTAACACAACAACAACAAAAAAGGTAAAATATTTTTTTTTTCTGTGTTATTAAGGATTAATTTCGGATTTGCGTGTATTAAAAATTTATTATCCTTTTTATTAACTTAATTTCAGAAAATTTTATTGTATTTTTATTTTCGGTTTTTTTTTTTGTGATTCAACATAAAAAGTAAATGGATTTAAATTTTTATATTTTTTAAATAAGTTTTTTCTTAAATTTTTTTAGCAGAAAATTTAAACAGAAATTTTTAATATTTGACCATAAAAAATTATATTTCTTTACATTTTTTTTTTGCATTTAAAATTTTACAATTTAAATAAAATTTCCAAAACGAATTTCCATTTTAATTATTCATAAAAGGTTTGTGGCGGTTTCGTATTTAGATTTGTTTCGATTTTACCTATGTCAATTTTTTTGTTTTGTTTTTATATTTTTAAAGGCAAATTTAGGTTAAAATAAACAAAAATTAACTTTTAATATCCTTTTTTTTTTTTAAATTTTTATAAAAAAAAAGTTTTTTTTTTTACAGATTTCTACATGTAAAAAATTCTAGGAAAAAAAATCAAGACTAAATAAACAAATTTATTGTGATTAATTTTTTTGGGAAAAGTTTGTTAATTTGTTTAGTAGAAAATGGAAAACTTTGATTTTATAGATTTTTCTGTTTTGTTTTGTAAATTTGTTTACCGTGATATAATTAAGAATATTGATTAGTTGTGAACGTTTTGTGCAAAAAAAAATGTTGAGATTTTAACAACTTTTGATATGAAATTATTGAGTCGGTTTATATTTTATTAATTTATATAAGTAAGTAAAAAAACGGTTTGTGGCGGTTTAGTTGAATATAAGGATATAAAGAATATGGGCTTCAAAAATTAGTAAATTTAATACCAGAAATAATTTAAGTAGAATTTTGATAAATATTCATTACTTACATTGAATACCATTACAAGAAATGTGAAAGGAGTTTAATTCAATACAGTTTAATTTTTTCAGTCCTTACTAATCAGAATTCAATAATTTTTGTGTACTATGAATATACTGTGAACTATTTGAAATAATATCTATGAAAATTTAAGTTATAACTAATACAAATTTACAAGTCCAAATGCCCAAAGTATCTAAATGATCCCAGTTGACGGATTTTCTCGTTAAGGAACAATTTTTCTTTTTGTATAAAATTTCATTTTCATTTTATTATCTATTTTTCTTGGACGAAAATACTCTTACAAGTTTTAATTTACTTAAGTGCTTTTTATGAAATTGTTAAAAAAAAAAATTCTATATACATATATTTTTTAATATTTATAAATTAAATATGCTTCTAAATTGAAATTTTCCAAAAATAAATTCTCTTTTGTATTAAAATCATAAATAATTTATTACTTTTAATTTTGTGAAAGTAATATTATATTTATATTGTTCCACCTGATGAAATAGATTAACAAAATAAAATTCTAAATTTCAGCTCTTGAAAATGGTTTTATTATTTGTTATATAAAATTCATAAAAAAAAAAAAAAGAAGAAATATTTCATTAATTTTTTATTTATAATTTTAAAATTAATTAAATTAAATTTAACAGAATAATATAAAATCATTTATTTATATTTATTAAGGATAAAAGAAGAAAAATTTTACCAATTCAGTTTAATTAACTATAATTATGATTATTAATAATTTCGAATAACAAATGTTACAAAATATAATATTGATTTATTTCAAAAATATTAATCTATCTAATTTTTTGACTTAACTTTATATAAGTTTCATAATATATATATAATTTCTATAATAAAGTCAAAATATTAATAAAAAAATGTATTTAACCTTATTTATATAATAAGTATATTTCTTATAAATTATTTTTTAAATGATAAATCAATGTCAAATCAATTTTTTTGAATATTTTTTTCGATGATTTATTATATTTTTATTCAACCACATATTATAGTTTATGATGGTATTTATGAAAAAGACTTGACAATTGTATATGTCATTATGAATTTGTCATCTAGGTAATTTATTTCACTAGTATAGCATAGTTTAGAGTTAGACTTTTTTATGATTGCTATATTTTTCAGTTTGCTTGTAAATTAGTATTATTAATGGTTTGAAGTCATAGAAAAAGAAATTTATATACTATTTTTTTTTTAACAAAAAGTCATGATCTGAAAAGTCAGAAAAGTAAATGAAGTAAAATTTGAAATTATTGTACTTATTATTGTATGTACAGTCGTTAATAAAAATTGAATATAATAATATATAATTATATTTGAATTATTCGTGGAATAATAATTATTTGGGTATCATAAGAGTATTCAATAAATTGACAGAAACACTACGATTCACATACGAGAAATAAAGGGAAGAGGAGGATATGCAAACAGTTTCTTCAGAGACTGTAGTTATTTTTTAGATATCTTATTAAAACATAAATTTTAAAGACAGACGAAATGTGCTAAAAATCATTTATCTGTAATTTTACCAAAAAAAAAGAATAAAATGAATATCAATTTGTAATTTATTAAATAACAAAACTTATCGGATTTAAATTCACTGGCAGCTGTTTATATACGATTATCGTACTTCATAAAAAAAGTTAAATTTCATCTCGTCCAATGTAGAATTTTTATCAGCCTTCTGGTTATTTTATGTTGATGTAACCAAATACCAAATTACAACATATCGCTAAAATATGTTTACATAGCCAGTGGTAACAAAATAATTATAATTAGATATATATGTTTGTCACAGATAGGATTTTAAATTGAATTTCATTTAAATATCTTTTAGGATGAAATATGAATTTTAAATGTTAATTCTCAATATTAGTATGATATTTTTTAATTTAATTATAGCTAGTAGGAAATTGTGAAGTGTTTGTAAATTATGATTATGATTAAATTTTTAAGGGCTTCGACAAATTTAATTAGTCTTTTTGAATAATCGCCATTTATTTATTTTTTTTTGTAATATTTTGGGAAGTCGATAAATTAAAATTTATAATTAGATAATCTATAATTATATGTATATTATCACAAAAAATGTAAAATAATTAATTTGATTAAATTTAATGAAATATTTAGTATTTTAATGCGAAATTTTGTACAATTATTTAGCCATTTCCATATATAATATGATTTCGACGTTTTTCAATTATCTGTCAGTAAATAAATATTTTATTTGATGTTCTGCAATTTGCTTAACCACTTAATTATTCTATTTCTATTTTCTAATTTTAAATAAAAAAAATATTATTTATTATATTCACAAGTCTTAAAACTTTGTTAGTTAGTTTATCTGATGACAATGTAACAACCAAATAAATGACATTAGTATACAATCTTTTAAATTAAGAGGATTTCAACTTATTTACAGGGAATTTTAAGCTTTAATATTGGCATAATATGCAATAGTATTAAATATTTCAAAGATCTTAAAACATTTTAAATTTATAATAACGAAAAAATCTCAAACTTTTTCAACTAAATTACAACATAGAATTTTAATTCTTGTTAGTCAATTGTCTTTTATTTTGTGACCTAAATCTAAAAGTTTATTTTATTTTTTATTTAAATGAAAATGAACAGAAAAAATAAATTTCTATTTTTTTTAATTTGGTTTCTTGTTTTTCTGTGTTAAAGAAAACGAAATTTTCTGTTTCGAATATGGTTTTTCGTTTGCAATATTGAAATCTAAAAAGTTTTCCTATATTTTTCATCCTTTAATCCAATATAAATTCAATTCTAACATACCTTCATATATATTTTATGGGGCAAGTTATTGTATATAGTTTTTAATTTCATTTTTTTTTTGTGCTATGTTAATCGCTTTAAACTAAACAAAATTTCTATATATTCAAAGACACAATAGAATTGTTTACCTTCTCTGCTGAGAATTTATGTATTCCACAAAAAATCACAAAAAAATATACATGTATTCATATTAAATTGTGGAAAAAGTTTAACATCATTGCTGCTGTAGCATTGCAACATTAAAAATCATTATTTTGTTTTATTTGTTAAAACATTTTCTGTGAAAAACTTTAAAGGTTAGTTAAGGAAGCATAAGGTATAAAAAATTACTATTTGTATAGTAGATAACGGATAAAGTTTACAGAAAACACCACAAAGACCAATGACGACAAACTACTACTGTCAGGGGATAAGTTTAAACAAAAACTTATTATAAAATATAAAAGTGATAGTAGTATATATGCAGTGATAGTATGCAATTTTTTGTATTTTTAAGCAATGTAACCCTATCATGATTATGATTAATGACTGTCTTGCCATATAAACTTCGGCATGTTTCAATTTTTTTTTTAATCTAAATTAAATTAAATTAAATTTAAATAATTGTAAATACACAATTAATAAATTTTATTTAATGACAAAGCGTTAAACCATGTCCCAAATTTTATTAGTCTTATTTTGTGGAATGGATTAAGTAGATTTAAGTTTTAATTTGAACTTATTACTCATATTTTTTAACAATTTTTAATTATTTTTAAGAAATAAGCTTTATTTTAAGGTTCTATTATAAACGAATGCTTGGATAAGTTAAATAATTCACATTATATATGAGTCTAAACTGTTATACCATATTCTTTTTATTTTGATTCCTTTTACTCAAAATCGAGTTAATTTATTATTTATAACCATATACATACATATATGTACATACATATTCAATGAAAAATAATATTCTTTAATAATTTTTAATTTTCTATTTTTATTTTATTCAAGGATATGAAATTTGTTAAAGATTATATTCAAAAAATATTTTCATAAATGTGTATAGAGAAATTAATTTAGTCCTTCAATAATATTTTCTATTCTTTCCTATATCACACAGAAAACAATATTATTGTTGTTTATACAGTATAAAAACACAATTTTTTCAATATTGTTTATGTTTGTGAATCGCGTATTGGGGTTTCAAGTTTCAATATTTCTCTCTTCATTCATAGAACACTTTTGTGTATACATATACGTATATATGTAGATGATATAAATAAATTTCAAATTCGTTTTTTTTTTTGCAATCAAAATGATTTCCCCTTAGATGAATTTATTATTTTCTTATATTTGTTTTTTCATTCCCCCAATTGAAATAAATAATTTCTTTTCTATTTAATATTTTTTTTGTTTGTTTTGTTGTTGTCATATTTAATGACCGCGAAGTTGTTAAATCCTTAAGGAGCTTTACAATTTTCTTATAGGTTTTCCTATTGTTTGTTTATAATATTTGAAAATTCCCAAGAGCCTGAAAATAATTCATAGTATAAAATTAAATATTTGTAATATATCCTTTATAATTGTATATAATCAAAATTATTAAATTGGTAAGTTTGATTATATTTATTATAAAATAATTAAATGAAAATTATTAGAAAAGTTTTATAAGTAATTTTAATTGCATGTAAACTTATTTTGAAAAGTTTTCTATTATATTTAAATATTTATTGATGGATGAGTTACATATAATTATTATTTCGTATGTATGTATATGTTTTTAATATACTTATTTTCTATAATTGAATATTAAGGATATACTATAATATTAATACTTTATATATAAGAAAAGTCATTAATTTTCATTAAATTACCAAGTTTAAATATTTTATAATTGTAGATGACAGAAATGTTTATGATGATATATTTTAGTATATAGTAAAATGTTCAATTTTCATTAATCATTATCTCATATATATTTAAGTATATAAATAACTTTCCTTATGATGAACATTTACATATACATATGTATATTGTATGCATAAATTGTTTTTAGATAAACTTTTCATTATAAAAATGTAAAATAAAAATAAGTTAAAAGAATTTTTAGAAAATTGCAGTTCTAATTAATTTTTTGTAAGATAAATATAAAATTAAATTTTTATTTTTTTTTAGATAGTATATGTAATTTAAAAAAAGGATTATGAATAACTATTTTGTACTTACTTAATTATCTATTAATGTTGATATAGTATTTTATTTCAAATATTTTTTATGTTTTTAATTAAGTGAAATTACTTTGAACTATTTAATTATTTTAGTAAAATTTTATTATATTTTTGAGAAATTAGCATTCTCTATGAGTAATTAATAGATACGATATCAAAGGAATAAGGAAGAAGTTATTGGTATTATTTAATTCAATTTAATAATTTCTTATATATAAAATATTTTACAAAAATTTTTAACTTTTAATTGTGTAAAAGCTTTTTACAAAGGTAAAAGTTAATTTAACTGAGATTTTAATTACAATCTGTATAGAACTTTTCATTTCATATGTTAATTTTTTTATGTTTGTTAGTATTTTGATTGAACCAATAATTTTTCTTCAAAAATTTGAACAATCTATAACAACTAAAGTGAGCCAATTAAACTCAACTACTGGAATTATCCGGGACCTATTAACTTTTATTAGATAAACGTTTCTCCAAAGTCTTCTAACTTTTTGTTAATAATTAGATCAAATAATTAAAAGTTCACTCAAAATATTACTTAATTAATCATTTACAGAATTAATTTTTCCCAAATTAAATAACATGCAAATTATTTTTGAAAAAAAAAATTTCAACAATAATAATAAAGGACTTAAAAAGTAATTTTTGTAAATTTATTTCAGTATTTATAAACTGATAAAATAAATATAAGTGATAAAATATTATGTTATGCTATTAAGTATATTAATAGCCTTTAAAAATTAATTGACCTAATTTTCAATTTTCCTAATAAAAATAGAACAAAAATGTATATACATATATATGTATATATGTATTTTATATTTGTATACCATTAAAATCTATAATAATACAATAAAAATTAAATAATATTATCTTTAGTCAACCAAAGTTGAAAAGGATTTTCGTCCTATTTTAAACAATATAACAAAAAAAAAGCATATATTTATTTAGTATTCAATATCTTTTTGATAAACTGAAAATTAGTGAGGCATATTATCAAAAAAAAAAGGGAAATATACATAGACAAATCAAAATTATTTCACCATTTTAAGGGAAAAAAAAACTGAAAATCTCGTCCAATTTGTATTTTTAGATATTTTTTTCACCTACACAGACAAACAAAGTCAATTTTTTTTATCAACTAAATAAAAAATAACTAAAAAATCCTATTTTTTTGCCTCATACAAATCCACATTATCGGGATCCTGAACATAAAAGGATGCTTGAATGATTCCATTAAACAATTTTGGATAAAAAAAAATCTTTTAAAAAAAAATGATTTTTTCTCTTGTATCTTTTAAGAATGATAAAAAAGATGTATTTTTGTATGCACGTGTGTGTGTATGTGTTAATACATTAAATACGTGGATTATATGTTAAAGGATAAAAGGATAATATTACATTTATAAATAAACAAAAAAAAAAAAAAATTGTTTCATTATAAAACCGCATTAGGGCGCCACATGTCTAGACATTCTGACGCTAAATTATAATACATACATCAGAAGAAAAAAATCTTATTTTATGTACTAATGATCCTTTTACACACTTACCCCCATAAAATAAAATATAATAATGAAACTTTGAATATCTCCTAACTATAAATATTTATTTTAGTCGTAGATTTCATATCCCCACTAATTTAATATTTATATTATAAAATAAAATTAAATTAGAAATTTAATTATAATGGACCTTTTTTAAATTTATTTATATGTACACATAACTCTGAGTGTGCTAGTATAAATATCCTTTTATTTTGTATTATAGTCTGTAAATTTTATTTTTTGTCACTTTTAAAAAAGGTATCCTCTATATTTTTGTTTTTGAAATTTTTTTGTTTATTTATTCTTTTGCTCGGCAGTCCTTAAAGCCTTAAAAAAACAGGAGGAAATAAAATTTAAAATTTTAATAGCTTTTTATGATCGCATAATTTATGAGTCCTGTGTAAACAATTTTTGTGAAAGTTAAATCTTCTTTCAAAACAACTTTTTCTGTTTTTTTTTTGTTGTTCCCTCTGTTTTGTTTTTGTGAATATTCGTGGTTTCTTCAAAAACAAAAACCAACCCTGGAAAATTATAAAATTTTTGCCATCATTTTTAATTCAGGACGACACCGACTAACTATATACAAAATGTGAAAAAAATATGGAAAAATATAATTTAAATAAAAAAGGGAAGAAAAAAAGTGATTAAATAATCATTTTTGTGGACGTATACAATGACGACACGGACGTGATAATTGCAAGCAATTAAAAAAAAACATTGTTTTTTGTTTTTTATTTTAAATAATTATTTCTTCTTTTTTTTAATTTCAGATATAAAGAAAACACACCTGTACCCAGAGAAGAAGGAAAAAAAAAACTTATTGGAAAGTTAATAACGCATTAAATTTGTGTAAAAAGTCATAGAAAAAATTATATAATAATTAAACGCAATTTTCTCTAATTTCTGGACGGAAGAGTTTTTTGAAATACAAAAATATAAAAACTTTTTTTTTAAATAAGTAAATAAAAAAAAAAGAACGAAAAAACTTCAAAATGGCGGCGTTTGTTGCTAAGCAAATGATTGGAAATAAAATGAGTGCTGTGAAAGGTAAGTTGTGAAGAAAAATATTACAAAAATTTACTATCAAAATTATTTCTTTTAAAGTTTTTGAAGAATTTTTAAAGTGTTTTTTTAACTTTTTTTTTGGCATGCATGATTCACATTCAAAATAGCATACTAACTACGATAAAACTTTAACAATAAATTAATTTGAAATTTGTTTATAAGTTAATTTTATATATTGAAGTTTTGGAATTTCAGAATTATAGAAAATTCTTTTTCAATATTTTTATCATCTTGTGGGGAATAGTTAGTCAACTTAATGATTTTATATATGGATTAGGTAAAAACTATTAATTAGTACACGCGGCAATAGGTTTAGTGTGTCAAAATGCTGTAAGATAAGCAGATTGTATATTGCATATATCTTTAAAAACCAAATGTTCATAGTATAATCAAATGTTCACGACAATCTTGTTGCCCGTCATAAAAAACTACATACTAATAAATACTTTTGAAAAATATAACATGATATTCTTTAAAATATTTTTTAAAAAAATTAGAAATTATAAAATAATTTTCTGTAAAATAAATTGAAATAATCAACAATCTATGAAAATTACATTTAGTTTTCACGCTTTTTTTCACATCATATTAAAATATTTAACAAAACTTAATTAATTCTTTTTCATAGTTAATAACTGAATAAAAAATATTCTAATTATTACAAAAAAATTATACAATTGTAACATAAAAACCACATAAAATGTAAATATTTTAATCAAAAACAGATTCCCCTGTTCTTTAATTATAAAATTTTTCATTCATATTAAATATACACACCCAAACAAGAAAATATTATAAATATATATGAAAAAGATTTTCCTTCTCAATTAACATTGTTAAAAAATACAAAAAGTTCCCAAACAGCAACATAGAGAATTTTTAATTTCATTAAAATATTTCGATGCATTTTTGTAATAATAAAAAAAAAAACGTTTTTTTTTTTTAGGGAATTAAATTAAATTAAATTTGAAACAGAAATTCCAGATTATACATAAATAAAAATACTTTTTTTTTTTTTGGTTTAAAATTATAAAAATTCAATGAATTTTTAAAACATTTATATTTGAATTTTACATTTTTCCTATTAAAAGTTTTCATTTTCAGTTTACTATTAAAGAACAATCTTAGATAGTTTATTTGTGTATATGAAAAATAAATGCGAATTCAATGACTGGAAATTTAAATAAATGAAAATTTCAACTTTTTTTCAGCAAAATTTCTTAGGATTATTTTTCACTCGTGTGGTGATGATTTTATGTGGTTGATATAAAATTTATACAAGAAAAACGCAGTAAACTTTTTACTTTGTGTGTGAAATATTAAAAATGCAAGGCTTGAACTTTGTTAAAGTTGTCATAAAAAAAAAGAAGAAATTAATTTATTCAGTGAAATTGTTGAATAATGTTTTTCAATTACTATTTCAAAACGCACACATAATGGTATGAAAATATATATATTTTTTTTTATGTATTTTCTGAAAAATATTTCAAAAACATTGTATACATATACTATAAAATTCTTTTGGATTTTGAACCGAAACAGAAAAGAATTATACACAAAAGTTTTTGATTAAAGTTTTTTAATTTATGGTGTTATAGAAATTAGATTCAAAATCGTTTAAGAGGAATATTTTAGGGAAGCTATAAATTTCAATAACATGTTTTCTATTTTCGATTTGACAAATCAACAAAAATATTACCATAGAAAATTAATTAAAAAATAATAATACAAATTAAACAAAGCCTATTTATTAGACACAAAAAATTTATAAGAAATATTTGGATTTATATGTAAAATAATTTTTTCAAAACAACTACATTTAAACCTTTGACTATATAATATATGGACTGCTACTGCTAGTAACCAACTTCATTGCTGTAGCTATGACCGACTATGCGCATACCACCAGAGATGGCGAAAAAAGGAACTAACTATTCCGAATTGCCTTTGGCGACGCTCGCCTTTTTGACCGCCAATAAAATAACTAAATCATTTATGAGAATTCCATAGATTTTACTTGAGAATTCTACTGGATTTAATTCAGAATTCCATAACTTTAGTTCTTTTATTGGCCATCTCTGGTGCTATGCGCTACCAGTCATAAAAGTATTTTGTTCTTTGACAGCAAAGGAAATTATAAGCGATTTAGCAGTCCATATGTTATATAGTCAAAGATTTAAACTATTTTTCTTCCAATTATTGGCATAACTGAAAAAATTTAAAAAAATTACCGTATAACATTTACCTATACATTCTAAAATTGTATACGAATAGATGGTAAAGAGTATTGCCATACTCATCTCATACTTACTTTTATCATTAATAGAAAAATACGATATGTGGTGGCTAAAAGCCTCTGGGTATGGACTATGAGCGTCGTATATACACGTATTCTGTCTTAAATTAAAGGTAATTAAAATACCTACATTTTGATGTTGTATACGTATATATGGTAATGAGTATTGCCATACTCATAAATGATAGTACTTTTAAAATTCGTAAAAAAGTCAATTTATAAAACTTATAAAACAAATACTAGCACAACACAAAAGAAAAGTTAATTTTTGTATTTCCATTTCCATGAAAATATCTTAGTCGATTATCCATTTAATACAATCTTTTCTTATTATGACTTTTTTTTTAAACTTTTCTATATGAAAATATAGAAATATATTTCAATAAAGCTATTTTTTCTTAAAAAAAAATTACCTCCCTACTACTTAATTTTTCTATTAAACTTTATGCCTTGTAACTTTTAGTCTTATATTTTGTTTTCTTTTTTTTATTTATGTAAAAATGCATAAATTTTTATCACACCACGAAATGTATTGATTTTAACCCAAAAAAAAGGCAGATTAGAAACATGAAATTGTGCACTCATCCGGACATAAGTCTGTTCTTTACAACACGATAGAAACTTTTTTTTTAAAGGAAACCTTAAAATTCTTTATATAAAAAAAAAAGTTTTTCTGCTGCTTTATAGTTTGGTTTTTTTTTTGTGCTGACATAGATTTTGGCAATTTACCAAAGCGAATAATATAACTAGCGCACGAAATATGGAAGAGGTTGCTTAAAGTATAGTTGGGACCTATATAGTCTAAATCTAAAAGGATATCCCATTGGGAGGAGAATCATTGAAGATGAAAAAGTGGAAATAATTTTATATTATCCTTCATACCATATAGCTATATCGTAAATGTATTTTTTTTTATAAATAATTCAGTTTAGACTTTTTATTAGTTATATACTGCAAAATATATCACAAAATTATATAGCATATATAGTTTCAAGGAAAAATCCATAAAACTTTAAAGTCTATAGAATAGTTCTTCCACTAAAGGGATTTGTTACAGAAATAAAAAAAATAGTTTCATAAAAGTAGATTATTAAAATTTTAATTTTTAACAACAAAAAAAAAACTGAAATTTTTTTCTTGTAAAAATATGTATATAACTTTTTATGTAAAAAAAAAATTATGTTGGTATTATAAAATGAAATGATATTGAAAATAATTTAAATAAATTTCGGGAATTTTTCAAATTTAACATAGATTAGTATTTATTGAAAAATATTTAATGAAGTTTTTAAAATATTTTGAAATATTAAATAGTTTTATATGTAAATTAAATTCCAAAACAGATCTTATTAAAAAAAAATAGCTATATATCAGCAGAGCCAGCGTCAGTCATTTTTTCCACATTGAATTGTCATATTTTTTATTATACATAGGTAATAGAGTAGACATACCTAAATTAGATGTAAATCTAATATAAATTCCTCTGCGAATATAAAATATTTCAATATGTCATAAATGAATATGGTCCATATGATTCTAAAATATAATAAGTAATACAATGTCTATTTTAAATTAGAGTTTTCTTCAAGTTTCAATAATAAGAAACTTTTTGACTTGCTATTTTTATATGTCCATATTTTTATATGATTCTAAAAATATAAAATTGAGTTACAACAATTTTCCAATGAAAAAATTATTTTCCTTTAAAGTATTACATATTTTTTTATGTTGGAAGCAAAATATTTTATAAAAAATTTTTCATAAATAAAATTGGTTTTCTTTTCTGAGACATGCATGAAATTTTATGGGGTAAGGAAATTAAAAATATGAAAAAAAAGAAAATTTATATATTTTAGTCATGTACAAAAATTATTTTTTTTTTCCTTTTTTTGACAATTGAATGAATAACTTTTTGCTTCAAATTTTATATTGTTACTTTTTATGGTTGAAAATGATGTATTTTTACTTTATGTTAAATTAAAAGTAACTAAACTAAATATTTTTAATAGAAATAAGACAGTAAAGTTAAAAGTTACAAATTTTAATTAGTTTTTTGTTTTAGTCAAATATTTTATTTCTTGAATTTTTAAAGCCAAAATTTTTATGTTTTTGAGTTTAATTAATTATCGTAAAATCATGTAAGATAATGAGGTTATCCTTTTCTAAATACTTTTTTAAGGAATTCATTTCGAATAATCAAAGTTATATAATTAAAATATAAAATATTTCACAACTTCAAAATTGGCTGTTGAATAATTTACAAAAAAAAATTATTCATTGAAATTTCTATATAAAATGAATATATGTATTCAGGAATTACTCCTTGAATCTATATATTTATATATAATAGTTTCTAATGTTATAAACTGTGCTTAAATATTTATGAACTTACATGCAATTTTATCATAAATGTTAAATTTCAGCATGACTGATTTCAAAAGTATATTGTCACTTGTTTCTCTCTTTTTTTGAATTTTTTTTTTTTTTTATTAAAAATCCTTTAACAAGGATTTCTGAGAAATAATAAAGCTTTATGAAAAAAAAAATCGAAAAAAAAATATTTAATATTAACACTGGGTAATATTTCAGTTTATCTATTTGAAAATTGCCACCTATTTGTTCGTCTTGAGGATTAAAGATTTTTAAGGACTTTTTTTCCTTTCGAACATAATATTTGACATGCTACAAATTCGACTGCAAAAAAAAAAAAATTGTAAATAGTTTTCAAGATTTACGTTTTATGTAATATATGTATATATATATATTATGTGTATAGTATATAGAAAAATCGATTACAGTTCAATAGAGTTAAGAGCCTTGTACTGTCAAGTAGAAAACTCCAAAACACAACAAAAAAATATATATATAAATATCTATACATACTTCAATTACTTATTTTCTATGTGTTCGTTAGTGAAATATTTTGTAAAAGCTGGAAGGGTTTTTTTTTGTATTATTATATAGTTAAACATTAACTTTTATGTTGATAAAAAAAAATTGTTATTTAGTTATAGAACATAAAAAGAACAAGATTATTTTTTAGTAAATAATCCAATGAGATTCGATTATAACCGCCGGCAATAAGGATAAAAAAAACAATTTTTATTATGTACAATGTGATTATTTGGGTTATAAATTTTCAAAAGAAGGAAAAAAAAAAGGATATATATTTTGTTAATAATTGCTAATAGCGCTATTTATATATATAGCACGAGGAAAAAAATTTGTTGTAATAATGTGTTAGAATAGCCAGAGTATAATATATAATTAGAAAATGAGCATTAAATCATTTGGGTCGATATATATTATAATTAACGTTCCTTGAAATTTATATATCATTGATGAAAGTTTAATAACGATTACTAAAATTAACATAGATATAAAATTCTTAGAAATATTCACTTTATAACTTAAATTAGATTAGAATTTTTTTCTCTATGTACATTTGTTATCCTCAAATTCTTTCTAGATTTAGACTTACAAATTATACAACATCATCATTATTAATGTCTCATGTAAATTAAACTGCAAAATTATTATATAGGAAAAAATTTATCAATATCAGTAGAAAAATCAGCATATTATTCAACTTCCATTAATTAGAAATAATTTCTAAAGTAATTTTCTTTTCAAATTACATAAATTTAAAAATAAAAATTTTGCTAATAAAGTATTTATCATTATTAAATATATGTCATAATGACACTCTCAAAGTCATAAAAATACTATATTACATATATATATGTATACATCGTTTACACTTGAATAATTTGTCTTCATTAGATTTTATATGTTGGTATATTTATGTATATAAGAAAATTGTATTTCAATAATGTTTAGGTATTATTTTCTAATGTTTATCACACAAATATCTCCTATTGGGGATATCTAAATACCGTAGGGGGAGGATGGTTCATCAGATTTTGTTTTATGCATTCTAATGTTATATTATCATTGAGCTATTGTAAAATGAAAATGACGGCATACCAAATACAAAAACATCAATGACTCCATAATAAAGCATGAAAATAGATGAGAACAAAATATAGAAAAGAATATTACAAAAATTCTTTAGTATATACGAGTATAATAGAATTTATTATTTATATCTATTAGAATATCGCAAATAGGATATTAACATTATATTGTGAATATTGTAGACATAATTTTTATTTTTTTTTAATATATTTTTATCATTAAGTCATTTTCTTCTTTCTCCTTCTCTGTATATACAAAAAAAAATCATCATATATTACTTTTCCTTTCCTATAATAATAATAATTTTCTTGTTTCTTTTTTTTTTTCAACAAATTTTCAAAAAAATAAAATTCTCGCACATAATTATCTATCGATAAAAGTGCTACGACTAAAAAGGAAAAAGCAATTTTCTAATCGATTCCGATATATACAATAATAATAATAAAAAAAGTAGAAGTATTATTTAATATTATAATGCTTATGTATATAGATAAGTAATTTCCAATGTTGGGAGAAATCTATTTAAACTTACATTATATATATATATGTGTATATGTATAAAAATTCATAAAATAAGCATTTTCATATAAATATATAATATTGAACACAATCAGGATATCCGAAATATTTTAGGCAAATACTTATTTATACATTTTATATACATATATGTACAAAAAAAAATGATTGCTGTCATTTGAAATAATGTTTGATATAAAAACGTTTTTATTTTCATTAAAGAAATTAAGGATCCTGTTGAATGGAAATCTTTTTTTTAGGAAATACTTATTCGTACAAATTTTACTTATTTAAAAAAAGAAATTTTTCTTGTTTTGTTTTATAAGGACTAGAATTTTTGTACTTTTAATAAAAATTTGTATATATTTTCAATTTCTTTAATTTTTTCTAATTTTCTTTAGCAATTTTGAAAATGTTGTCTAAAAATTTAAATAAATTTAAGTATCAGAGTTGGACTGTCCTAATTTCTCTTAGTAAATTTGAGTGTCCTGTGAAACAAGAAATATACATAATTTCGATTAGATTGGATTAGCCCTAATCATATGAAAAATTACACAATATTAATCTGAACGACGTAGCGAAACTACTTTCACGAAGAATATAATGTAATATTAATATTATTGTGGACATTTAAGAGGACATTTTAAGGATTATTATGAAAATACATTATAACCTTGTACTTTAAAAAAAAAATGTGGAACAAAAATGTCATAAAAATCATATTGCATTTCCTAGCTAACAAGATTATTATTATTTATTCTATAAGTTCATTCCTTAATCCTTAAGAAATATCCTAAAAAGTCGATTTTTATTTCTGTTGTATACTTAAACGATTATTTTAGTGGAATACTTAAGTTGACAATAACGAAAGCAAAAAACAAAAAAAAACCAATATAATTGATTCTTGCCTATCATCGTTATCGCGTTTACTTATATTATGTTCCTTTTTGTCGTTCGTAATGGTGTCGCATTTCTCTATTCACGTAAATGTCTTAAAAGTTAGAATAATTTTATGGTTTTTTTTTTCGCCGTCAATAATTTCCTTTATATAAATCTTTTTTTTTGTCCTCCGTTTACTTACGATGAAAATGAAAAAATTTTTAATTCACCTATATATATTTTATATACCTATACATATATAAATTATCATCATCATTCAAAACACTTTGCAATGTAAATGGCATACGCCATGTTTATTATTCAACATTAAATAAAAAAGAAAAAAAAAAGAATTCCTTTAAATTATACAAAAAGAATTTATTAAAAAGAGAAATTATTTAACGTATAAGGATTTATATTTATTTATGTATTAGTGCACATTTTATGAAATTCTCTTTTTAATGGATTTAGACTTTATTAAATAAGAACCTTTAGTCCTATTATAGATGTTCACTTTGTGATTAAATTTTTTTTTTTATACGTTTAGAAAAAAAATCAAATTTAATCTGTTGTACTTTTATATGATTGTAAGGATATTTAAAATTTTATGCTGCATTCTTTGAATGTTAAATTCCCAAGGTAATAATAATTTTGTATTATACAAAATTTTCTTTTTTCACTATTTCACTGTTGAAAATATTTTGATTGTAAAGTTGGTGTCAGAGAATATAAAAGAGTTTTTCAGAAACAAAATTATCAGAAATATCCTTATTTTATAATACAAATAAGCAAAGTTTGAATTTGGACTATAACAATTCTGATGAAATGATTTTAATTCTCATTTATTTCATGCTGAAAAAGTAAAATAGGTACAAAGCAGTATTAAATGATTTCAAATTATTAAAATTATATATGGATGCACTAACTTTAAATAAACATATCCGAATCTATCGACATAATAGTCAGATTTTTTTTAAAAATACATTTATATTATATTTTCTATATACACTAGTCATTTACAATTTGAACGATATCGTAATATCGTACGTAAATATGAACATAAAACTACACTTCAACAACCTACCATTTCCTACTCTGGTAAAACGAACGTAGATAATTCAAATAACTTATATCAATTCCTCATTTTCATCAAATTGAAAGAACCAATCAATGCTAGATAATTTTTTCATCGTATAAGGAATTTATATTTTCTATGTAATAAAATTTAAAATTCAATTGAAAAATGGCTTTATCAATTCCAATAGAAAATTATTTACCATACACATTGTTTATTTTTGTTGTCTTTACTATATACATAATATTATTCTACAAAAAAAATATTATCCATAAACTATAATTATATATCTTTAATCTAGGAAAATTGTAAAATTTTCACAGATGGTATTTTTTCCGAAACGATTTTACTCCTTTTTTATTCCATGGTATTTTATTTTATTCCCTTTCTTCAATATTTCCTATATAGATCTTTCGTGCTGTTGGTTGATTTAAATACATTAAAACCATAGGCTATGGTGTAGAGTATGTACATAATATGTACTCGTATATGCTATAGACATAGAGAGCCTGATTATGTTATAATATAAATTGAAAAATAAATGCTAAAACCAATAATATATTTATTATCTATATAGAAATGTGAATAAAAAAAAAAATATTGAAAAAAACCATTTCGTAAAAGGACTAAAGAATTTTCTTTATTTAATTTTTTACAGAAAAATTTCCATGTTATTTTCTCATTCCTTTTTGGTTTTCTTATATCATAAAAATTTTCCTATTTTTTTTTTTTTTTTGGTGGAATTTTATCGAACAACAAAGAACAAAAATGACAAGAAAATATTGAAAAAGTTTTATTCTTATGTCGTTTTTATATACTTTATATTTATTGACACGAAGTCTTTTCGTGTTTATTTTTGAAGGAGGTCAATATTGGAATTTAATAGAAGAATTCATTTTGTATTTTTCAAAATATTCAAATTTACATATTTTTTTTTTTCTATAAAACAAATAAATTAGTTGGAAATTCTTTTTGATGTAATGACAAGATCTTAAATACTTCTTTACTATATATTTTTAATATTTTGGTATAAAATAAAATGAAAATCGAGAAATGTTAAAAAGATTACACGAGGTTTACTTTTCCAATTTTTTTTTTTTTGGTTTAATTTTGAGAGAAAAAAAATCATATTACAAAGTATTAAGAAAGTAAAGAATTTTTTTTTTTTTTTGGAATTTCAATTATAAAAATGAATAAAATAAGAAAATTTCACTTTTATAAAAGTTTTGATTAATTAAAAGTCTGTTCATTTTGGAAATATATGTAATTATCGAAATGTACAACAAAATAATTTTTTTTTTTTCATTTTTGTAATTTCGTATTACATTTTAATGTTTTCATTTTTACTAAAAATCATTTGCCAATGACTTTGCAGAAAAATATAGCAAAAAAAAAAAAAAATTATATTTAATTTTGTGAAGTACTTTTTTTATAAGGAGTGGTATACAATACTTTTAGATAGGTGATAATTATAGCGCAAATAACTTTTGCTTAATGTTGGTTAAATGATATTTTATTTTTGAAATAACATTTTTTTTATTCTAGTTTCAAAAAAATTGTCATCCTTTTGGTAGAAATTATAAAATTAAAAATTATCTTATTTTCAATAATTAAATTAATTTAAGTAAAAAAAAAAAGCTAACACTTTTATGTATTAAGCCTATGAGTCGGCGCGTACACAATTGTTGTATGGAGCATTGGTAATTTTGGCGCATTGGTAATTTTCTATTGGTAATTCTTATTCTTTGGAATACATGTGTATAAGAACTCATAGAGAACACGCCAAACAACTAAATTACCTATTTGAATGAGTCCAACATGAAGAAATTTCATTTCTACATGCCATACAAAGTGATGTACGCAATTGTGTACCAACTCAAAGGGTTAATATGTTAAATATTAAATAAATATTAATAAATAAATAAATATTCATATAGTCAAAATATTTAATCACTTCCTGGTGCGGTATAAAATAGTTACAGACAAAATCATTATAAACTTTTCCTGGTCATAAACGTAAATATTAACAAATTAATAATATTGTTTGTAAAATGAAAATGGATATTTTTCCATTCCTTTAATTGTCATTTCTACATTTATATTCTTATAAGCAAATATATTAATTTGTCTTAATATGATTTTTATTATATTCGTTTTTTTTCATATATTTTAATTGAATTTTTATGTTGTGCAAGTAATATAATTTCAATGAGAACATGTGAAAAACTTGAAAAATCATTCAATTTCCTTTAATTTATTATATTTTTTATATTTTTACCATAAAATAAAACAAATCATCAATCTTAAATAAATGTTGAAAAATTTTTTTTTTTTGGTTTTAACACGACTTTGGGTAGATGTACGTATTATTGTTTTTCTTCTGTTTCTGCTGGTTAATAGCATTTGTCCAAAATTGAACTTAAACAAAAATATACTACTAATAACTTATATTATATACATATACATATATATGGTAACAGCAAAACAAACTGAACAGGATTAATTTTTTTTTTATATTTGTTGTATTTTGTTTTCAGGATATTCTCTTTTTCTTATTAAATTTCTGATTTATATTTTTCTAACTGAAATTGAACCATTTGCTATAATATAAAAATTAAAGAAAATATTGCAAATATTCATGAAAATTTAATCTAAGAATTTTTATAGCAGTTAGAGTAAAACCATAAAATATAAATTTTAATTAATAAATATATGTATGTATATATACATATATAACGATGATTGATTGCTTTCAAGGAAAAGAATAATAATTCATTTATAACAAAGAAGAAAGATTTCATGAAACCACATTATTTTCTTGCCAATTACAATATTATAATAAAAAATGAAGATATGAAAACGAATTTAACCATAATTTAAAAAAAAAATGGTTATATTAGACCTACATATATTATATATGTATATGTATATTCTTTATCCAGCCCTAATTCTAGTTTCTTCACTTATTTTATGTTATAGATTTTAATGACGATTCGATTAGAGAAGCTATACTGTTAAAATATTTAAATATAATTTAAGTTATTCAGATTTGAATTAAATTTGTAGTAAGAATATTGGATAATTATGAATAATTTTTCTATTAGTTTTTGTAAATCTCTGATTTGAATTGTATGTATATAATTTGTTTAAAATTCTTAACAGTTTTCAGAGTTACCTACACAGAGCTCGTTCCCACAATCGTGTATGGAATATTAAAACTAACATATATATTTAAAATGCAATATTTAATATTTCAAATGCTATATGATATGAAAATCAGTGTTTCTAGGTACAATATCCTTTAATATCAATGTCGTAAAACTCTTAATCTTATGCTCATAGAAGCAGATATTTATTATAAATAACCAATAGATTACTTTACCAAGCATTTAATTTTGAATCTAATGCCATGTTTAATTGACATACATTTTAAACAATAATTTAATTAAAAAGGTAATGCAGTAAAAAAATAATTCATTAAAAAATTGATAATTTTAAATTATTATTATTATTACTTTAGACAGACTAAAGTTTTTGCTATGCTAAATAACTTTTTTTAACCAAATAATTTTATTTAAATTTTACATAAACAATTTTTTTCTTTATACTCTAGTAAACAAATTGTATGAATAAAAATATAAATAAAGTAATTTTCTACTTCAATAAATTCACCTTGAAGAACACTTCAAATAAGAAATCATTTCAAATTGATCAAAAAAATATAAGCAAGTGGCTATTCTTATCGTCATTGCCATTTTTTTCTATATTACTTCAACTTGAAAACATTTTAAGTTTATATATATACAAATTTTATTTATTTTATAAAAAAATCTATATTTTTTTTTTCTTATATCCACAAATAAGTTTCTGATAAACATTGTACCATTTTTTTTTTAGTATAAATTTGTATGAAAAATCTTTTACAAATAAAAATAAAGAATATTCAATTCATTCATGGAATTATTATGTTACTTATATATACTTTAAAATTATTTTGTAAATTTAACATCGGGATTTAATATAAGTTCATTATTAATACGAAATTATTATAAGTTAGTTAGCCGTCAATTAAAATGAGAATTGTTTCTAAGTAAAATTCATTTCTATAAAATGAAAAACCTAATTAAGAATAAACTGACAAACCATCTTTTATCGGATTATCAATCTGAAATTTCATATACAATGTATAAAAATTTATCATTACTTTCTCCTGAAATAAAAATGTTATTTGTCAAAAATTTAGACAAATCTTTAAGTATAACTAAAAGTATTTTCATGTAATAATTCTTAAGATTTTATCCTTTTTACGATTCTGCCAAACTGATTTTTTCTAGGAAAAGTATTAAAAATAAACTATAGGATTTTACCTTAAATATAATATATGATATATGTACATATGTACAATATGATTATTTATATGTATATATATATTAATAAAAACCTTTTTTCATGTCTCTATTTTTGCTACACCACCACACTTCTACTTATAATTTTTTTTTTCTATACTACATTTCAATTGCTGGACAACGCCACGAAATAGAAACAATCCTTATGTTGATATCCTCTGTGTATTACCTACCAATGGGAAATAAAAAAAATTCAAAAAAAAATAAATTCTAACAATATTTTTGCGTATACTCTCTCAGCAACTATACACATAAATAAGTCTTTTTCCATATTATATGTAATATCCGTTTTTGTTTTGTATATTTTGTATACAGAAGGATAAAAATGATTAGGTCAAATCAGAACTAAATCATATATATATGGTAAAAATACAAGAAAAACTTGAATTGAATAAGAAATAAGGATATCTGTTAATGACAACTAAACCTAAATATATAAAAATATACAAAAAAAAAACGAAAATATATGTATGTATATATTTGTGGATTATCATTATTATTTTATTTATTTTTTGTGTTATGTTATTATAATAAAAGGATTTACAGAATTAGTGGTGAAATCCGTTTTATTGATATGAAAGATTCTAAACATTGAAAAGCTTTTAACTCACAGTAGATTATAATTTCCTTCTCATGTTTATATATATGTAGATATTTATTTATTTCATTTTTTTTTCATTTTTTCTTCTCTTAATATTACAGAAGAAAGAAAAAATATATATATATACAAAAGGATATTCAACGGTTTAAGTTTAATAACCATAACAAGCACATATGTCAAAGGATTAGTAACAAATGAAAATCTAGATTAGTTTCATTCTTTCAAAATAGTTATAGAGATAGAATTTTAATGGAGTTTTCTTCGTTTCGTTTTTTTATTCTCATTTATAAAGAAATTAGTTTAACAAGAAAATTTCACTTCTTTTGGTTTGTATTGAATCTATTAAAGGACGATAGGATAGAATTATTTTTGTTAATAATCAATATTTAAAAATATTAGGAAAATTTGTTTTCGCAAAATATAAAATTGACTAAAAATAAATACGAATTTTTAAATTTTATATATTTTTGCATTATTTATCTGATATTGACGTTCTGATGTATGCTTAATTTAAAAAAAACTTCTAATTAAATTAATTCACTATATATTACAATCAACATTACAAAAATTATTTTACATAAATATAATAATTCAAATTTTGAGAAATTATTCAATTTCAAATTTCATTATAGCAACAAGAAAATATTTACCTTTTTTTTTTGTTAATAATTAATTTTTTTAAATTGATCAAATAGTCTCGAAGCATAATATACTCAATTAAATTATAAAACATTATCCTTTATGCACATAATAATAACTATTTGATGAAGCTGTACTATATATAACTGAATTATTTTTGCCAACCAACAATTTCGATTAAAATTCTTTACTCGTTTCATAGTTTCAAAAATATTTTTTCTCTTCAATAAAAAAAAAATATACATATAAAAGCCTTCAAAAATTCATTCAGTTTTCCTACCCAAAATTGGCTTAATTATTTTTGTGTTGTAAAGGATCCGTTTTGAGTTTGCATATATGTGTTTTGTTGTTATTGTAACATATAAAGCTATGAATGTGTAATATGGCCATATTTAATTGGCTATACCAAATATCAAGCAAAAAAAAAAAACAATATAAAAACAAATAATAATTTTACCATCATTTAAGAGTGTATATATGTATATTAATGTTTAACTTGGACATGATCTAATAAAATTGTACAGGATGAACCATTTATATTCGGGGTATTTATATATGTATATAAAATGTTAATTTTCTGTCTGTTTCATTAGCAGCCAATTATTAAGGATAAAAGCTTAACATGTCAGGTAAAAAATCATCCAAAACTCTCCTTACATATTTAATGAAGTCAAGTTGATATGTTTTTTTGTTTTGCTGCAAAAAAAAAAAAGATTTTACTATTTATAGTTAAGTGTAATTTCCCATTATAATGTATACAAAAAATAAATTAAATAAATGTATCACGTTCTGAAGTCAAATTAATGGAATGGAGAAAATTATACCCTTTTTTTTTTGAATTTTAATATAAAAGTTAAATAGGTGAAATGTTGTGAACATGTAAAATTGAAAATATTTAAAATAATGTTAAAATAATTCAAATACATAATTTTAAAAGTAGAATGTAGAAAGAATGTTAATAATAAGTGCCAAAGGACAGATTCTTAGTAGGTATATGTCATTTTAGTTATTTAGTAAAGTTTATTAAAATAATTTAATGTAGTATATAATTGAAAACTTAATATTTGTCTATAATTATAAAGGGAAACTCTGTATTCATATTGTATAATGTACATTATATTTAAAAAATTTAATAATTTTCGAATTAATAAGAAATTATTGTTATATATAAAATTTACAAATCAAAATATGTCAATAGAATAGAAGATAAAGTAAAATTCCAATTAATAATTTATTGCAGAAAAAATTAATATTACAGAAATTAATAATTTAGTATAGTTAATTTTTTTTTTACATAAAAGTTCTACAAATATACAAAACTCAAGTAATTTTAACTATACATACATAGTATAATTTTTGTACAAACTATTTAGAAAATTAGAATTTGTATTAATTTTTTGGTGGTTAACAATATAAATTAAGTAAATTTTTCATTTCTGATACATTCAAAAATTTTCAGTTTTTTTTTGTATTTACTGATGTACTATAAAAGTATTAAAATTTCTAATAGATTGATAAAAAGTTTTCTATATTCTCTGCTATAGTAAATGCTATAATTAACCTTTATACAATTGCAACAAAAATCATAAATACATTGATAAATATTATGTGTGCGACTATAAAAACCATAAAAGCCAAATAAATAAAAAAAACATAATTCTCCATTATGTTATAATTTTGTTGTGTTTATTTGTATCCATTACCATACAATGAAGTAGTATAGAAAATGTTTTATTAAAAATTTGTACATAGAAACTTTACAAAATAATGAATAACAAAAAAATGTATGTAAAAAAACGGAAATCTATGCTAAATATAAGTATAAACACATCATTACATAATCTTATACATATACATATATGTACATAAATTTTATATATGTAGTATATATTTAAATTGCTCTATGGATAATATCTTTACCAAAGATCATGTTTTGTTACCATAGATTCTAATACCAACATTAATTTATTTGAATAGTTTCTGTCGTATTTTTTTTTTTTTTGCACATATTTTATTTTTGATCCTCGAAAGTTCACAATGACAACAAAATTCTGTTCTTTGTGATTCTATAAATAAATATTAAAATATTTTTTAATGCATATCTTCATAAAATTATTGTATGAAAAACAGTGTCAAAACTTTGTAATATCACACAGTATTTTTTGAATAGAAAATGCTGAAAAACTTTTGAAAAAATAAAAAAAAAATTTATTTGTATAAATTTCTATCTTTTTGATAAATTTGTTGTCAGGAAATTTCAATATTGGTTAATAGAAAATTAATTAGGGATTGTTTCATGATTTTTGAAACTTTGTATACCTACTCTGTTTATTTATTTTACATATTCATATTTGTGCATTAAATTTGCATTTATTCTGAATAAGTATATGTATATTTTTCAATTCCCTTATTTGCTGATATCTACATATAATTGCTAGGATAACACAATATGTATTGCCACCCAAAAAAAATGAATATTATATATACCAAATAAATTCATTATTGCACAAATTACTACTCAGGTGACGATGTATACTTCGGAATTTGTGAAATAGGAGAATTTATAATACATTCTTTAAAAAATATTTACATTAAAAAAGACACTTTTGAAACGTATACGAAAGGATATTATGTAAAATATGAAAAATATCCTTCATTACTTCGGTGATTTTCATTTTTACAATATTATTTTTATAAATATTATATGCAAATATATTTTCTATAATGCTGCCTTTTATA
The DNA here is from genome assembly GCA_949752835.1 of Empis stercorea. NCBI lineage: Eukaryota > Metazoa > Arthropoda > Insecta > Diptera > Empididae > Empis > Empis stercorea. Next base: position 60,405,928 of record OX457086.1, on the reverse strand, counting down.
TGTCTGTTTTAAATATAAGATGATGCTCTTATCTTCAATTTATCAATGGTTAAGTCAACCACAAATGTACAATTTTTCTTACTTGGATTATATATACAAACATTTCAAGGTAGATTTAAATAAAATATCACTTTATTTAATGTTTTTTTTCCTATTTTTACCATTTTATACAATAATACATTTTCTGATTATTTTGGAATTTAGGATTAAAAGAAAATTAAATATTTATAAATAAATTTTTCCATATTTATTAATTATTTTTTAGTATTAATTAAATTGCCAAGTGTAGTATAATAATTAAATCAAATATTTACCATAATACCAAAAAAAAAATTCATTTTTTATATATTGACTACATAATCGAACTGACTGAGTTGAAAAACTAAAATTCATTTAATTTTCTTTATTATTGAACACACTATAAATATTTGCATTTTATCTTATATTTATTTTCAATTATATGTAATTTATTTTCACTTTAAAATAATATATAGCTAAAAAATGTTCATTATAATCTAACCTATTTCGAGGATAAAACATTTTTTATTAACTCTGATTATAATTTATGGGTAAATAAAGTAAATATCATAAAAATAATCATTCTATAGAATTGAATTTTATGTTTTGAATAAACACAATAAAACTGTGTGTATAAATTAGAAAAGGTGCATTTTATTTTACGTCGCATACTCATTTTGGAAAGATGTTTTTGTGGTTTTTAACTAAACAATTTTTACCATTTTATACATTATTTATTCGAAATTCATACATAATTCATAATGACATATAAATATGTACATACATATATTTTTATATACATATCTTTTGCTATATTCATAAAATTTGGTTTGAATATCTTGTAAATTTGAAGTGTTATGGCGTATAAGGGTGAAATAAATAGGATTGAAAACCCTTAATTATGTTAGATGATTTATAAGAAATAAATCTATTTTAGCTAAACAATAATAAAAAATTGAAAATATGACATCGCCGGCTGGCTATTATTTAAGCATGCTAGTCATTTAATAATCTTTATTTAACACTATCACGAATTCAAAAACTGTGTACGTACTCAAGTTCTGGGATTTGTAAATACATTAAAACTTTTCCATTTATATAGTAGCATCTATGCTGAGCTTTTGTCAAATTCCACAAAAAAAACAATCATCATTTATATATATACTTCAATTTTTTCTGAAATTAAGTATAAGGATATTCAATATTGTTATTTTATAAATAATATAGGAAATAATGGTCGATGGTGTAAACAGCCAACACATAAGATATTTTATATTTTATTTCAAATTAAACTCAGAGAACATTATTTATCATATTTTTCAAATTTTGAAAATTGAATTAATATTAAATTAATATTTTCAGCTTAAGCATAAACTGAAGTATTATAATAATAATTACTGGATTTAGTAAAGAAACTTTTCAGTTTCAAAACAAAAAAATATTAAATCCATATTTTTACATATTACATCCATATAGCTCTTTAAATGTACAATTTTCTACTGAATATGCTTTATTCAGCCATTTCAAAAATATGTTAATAGTAACTTTATGTTGATTAAATTTGATGCCAATTCTATTTCCCGGGCCACTAAAAGGAAAAACCAGTGTAGATATAATGTTATATAAAAAATCAATGGTAAAAAATTGAAGAACATAAATTTAAGACGATCATAAAAAAAAAACTCTTAACAATTACCACAAAACTATATTTTCCTCTGGTATATGTTTTTAAGTTCTATTTACGGATTTATTCAAGTGAAATGAAATTGATGTTCATTATGTGAATTTATTAAAGTGTGCTCAATGGACCAGACAAATATGGTGGAAAAATACACTTATATATTTTATACCCCACATATTTCTTTTTTCCTACATAAAATGTTATAGTATGTTAATGTATATTTAGATAAATAGATGTTTAGTTATAAAAAATATATATGTATGTATAAGATCCTTTTATTAATTTTTCGTTAAAATAGAAAATCAAATGAAAAATTATATTTTTTTCAACAATGTTTTGATTTGTTTTATTTTTTGGTAAAAACTAAAAACTTGAAATTTTAAATATATTTAAAATATTTGCATTGTCAGCAATTGAATTATTTGTTTTTCAAATATTTCATATTGATGTAATATGGTTTCTCTTTTTTATGTATATTTATACATTTAGATATTTTTGTCGATTTTTGAGATATTTTAATAACTTTAACTGATTCAGCATTCCATATGATAACAATAAATATATGTATGTACATACCCTTTTTTTCGATATCACAAAAATTGGATACATCTACAAACAAACAGAAAAAAAAAAGTATTTTTGCTGACCGTTCCTTAACTCTCATAAAAAATCATCAAATACTGAAAATTTCACTGCTTGACTTCATTATAAATAAAAATAATATATTATTTAAAAAAAAAATGTTTTTATGATGCCAGAAATTTGTAATTTAAGGAAAGAGGAGATTAATCTTTTGTACATTTTGATGCAAAATTCTATGGTCTAAATTCTATAGTCTAATACTCCGAATCCGAAGTTGTTCAATTTGTCATAAAAGTTTTTCATAGAAAATATATTCTAATAATTTCCAATAAATTACATACCTATACCACCTAAAACATTAGATTTTTTTTCTTAATAATGTGTATGTAAATATTTTTTTTTAATTTAGAAGTTCTTAGATTTGATTTGGGGTAAATTTTATCAGTCATTTTTTTTTTCTATAAAAAAAATATATTAATGGTAAATAAATTTTTCGTTACTTTTTGACATATGACAAGACTTTCAATATGACTTATGATTCTTGGAAAACGAAAATACATATATTTTTTATTCAGCATATATGATCATAAATTTTATATTTAAAAATCAAGAAACCAAAAACATATCATGTTTTGACAAATTTTACGAAAAAAGAAAAAAATTTAAAAATTATTTATTATATATTATACAATGACATATTTTAGATTGAAAACATTTCATGATAATCACAAATTTTCATTTTTTTATGTTATTTAAATTGTATTTTTCTTTTATTATAAAACATTTTTCAATAATAAATAATTAATTGTATGAATTTATTTTTATGACTTCAATTTTTATTATTTAAATAAAATTTTTGTTAAATGAAATTTGTTGTGCTCTAATTGTAATAAAAGTGCAAAGTATTCTATTACAATTTATTACTATTTTCATAAAAACACATTTTCACAGTACCAATTTAAAATTTTCATACCATTTACGATTTACCATAAAAAGAAATTCTACATTATTTTCATCAGCTGTAAATATAATCAAATTAAAACTGACAGAATCACAAATGTTTTTTTCTATATTTAAAGTAAATTGAAAATAAATTTTACAAAATTAAAATTCATTATTCAAATAAATCTTATAAAAATATATGAACATTTTTTTTGTTTGTTTTTGGTGAACAAATTTGTAAAAAGTGTGAAAAAAAATAACCAACCATATACCATAATGAAATGACATTGACTATGTGTCTATCAATCACAATCCATTTATATACAAACTCGATTAAGTTCCAAGGGAGTACATGTCTGGGTATCCAACTAACAAATAATATTTGTATGTTTTTAAAGGAAAAACTCTCTTCTTGATGATGATGATGATGATTAATTTTCTTTGAAATTATATTCATCTCTCTTTGGAATTTTAGCTTAAACAAAATTAGATATAAATAAGAATGAAATCTTCTGATATATATACAATAGTTTCGCCCGAGGTCATTTAAGTTTATATATGAACAAAAAATAAATATGTACATATACATATACATTGTCGATGTAATCAATAGATCAATAATGGGGGATGAAGAAACGTAATTCCTTTAGCAAAATACATATGAAGCTAAAAAATAAGGAATATTTAGTTAATATTAAATTGTTTAGCGCTAAAGAACAAGAGAGATTTTAATATCCTTTTAGATTTATATATGTATGGTGGGTCTTGCAACCCTTACTTTTACAAAATACAAAATATTGTGCAAACCTCGTTCACAGCATGTAATATTATTTTACACAACAACAAAAAACACGAAATTAATGAACAGATTGATTTTTTAGTTTGTTGTGTGTTATTATATTTAAAAAACTTTGTTATATATTATATATTTAGAAGCTAATATATATAATGCAATTAGAAAAGCAAGCAGACTTTGAATTGATCCACTAACAAGCTAAATTGATTTTTCCTTAAATACCTTTCTCTATATTTATTAAGAAAATATTTTTTTATTAAGTATCCTTGGAATTATATATCTATATATCTACTTATATTAAATGAGTAGAAAAAATCCTTAAAATATACTTAACATTTTCGTTTGGCTTGAAGAAGTATATTGATCTTATGAAAATACAAACTATATAGACTTTGAATGGGATGGAGTGAAAAGTGTAACGAAAAACTGTAAAACTTTTAACATGTTTACATAGAAAATCAATTTATATCTCCAAGCAGGATGCCAATTATTTAAAAGTAACTATATATAATATTATATAGTAAATTGATTTTATTAGTATAGACAATAAAAATGGCAAATTGAATTAAGCAAAAACTAAACCTTATAAAATGAACAAAGCCATCTTCACATTTTATATACCAATCATATATTTTTTTTTATATTCAAAGTACTTAGGTATTATAAAATATTCCTATACTTCAATTATATAGCAATTAACTTCAATTTTTAAAATATAATGAAAACTCATTTTCGAAAAATAATCAATTTCATGTAATTTCTTATTCTATAGATTTCAAAAAATTTGCATATGAAAATAGAAAAATATAATTACACTTTTTCAGTAATTACTGTCAATTACGTATAAAACAGAATATAAAAGAAATATTTAAATAATTAATGTACCATATTGCAATATGTCAATATAAGTTCTTAGATTAAAATAAATGGCGAAAATTAAATAAATCTATAAACTCAAAAATAGTTTTGCTAATTGATTTTAGATGTTTTAATATAACAAAAAAAAAAACAAATTCTCAATTAAATGATTTACATAATTATTTGATTTTACTTTCATCCTGGAATTTAAATATATTTTAGAAAGACAATTTAAAGGATCACATACACAAATTTTCAAATAATTATGTTGACAATAAAAGTAATTTTATTTTATTAAACATTTTCATAAATATTTTGTTATTGTTACTAAAAAATTTTTTTATATTTATTTTATATTTTAAAAATTATTTTAAAATATAAATTTAGTAAAAATTTATTTTCAAACAATTTTCTTTTTTTTTTTATAATCCAATACGTTTCCATTTTTATTTACATAATCAAATAAATGCTTTAAATGTTTTGTATATATTTAAAGTTTGTTTTATGAAACTACAATATTTTCTCTGTTCATAAAAGATATTTTAAATATGATAAAGTATTTTAGTATTTTTACCGCCACCCTTTTTTTTGCAAAACAATCTCTCAAAGTCCTTAACTGATAAAATATTCTTATATTTCTTTACGTATATTTATTTTTGTATGTATATTATGTTACGTAAGTGTAAGATATACAAAATTATAGCTGACAGTTGCCATACTTATGTATATTTTATATAATATTATATACATATATGTATATTAACGGATTATAGATAAATGTATAACGCATGTAAGTTTGTGACAAGTGAAATACGTTAAAAGGATTTTTTCTTATTTTTTTTTTATATTATTTTATTCTTTTTAAAATTTCTCACTCACTTAAACATGTCGAAGTAAAACATATGCTAAAAACATAGATTATCGAGTCCTAAATATTATATTTGGAAGATTTATTATTAGTTTATTGTTGCAAACACAAAAACTTTAAATTTTTTTTTTTGGTAAATTCAAGTCTTTCAAAAATTTGTTGTCACTTATTGAACCAATCAAATATAAGAATAATTTTTTGTGTAATTGGTTTAATCAAATTGAAATAAACTCTGTTGGGGTTAGTACATAATAAAGTTTGATATATAAGAAAATTTATAGAAAATTATGTGTCGCAAACATATTATTGATAATCAGGAGGTGGAAACATAACTAAAATATGTGTTGTCGCTAAATATATAAACTAAAATATAAAAACTTATGTATCCAAATGAAAAATAATTTAATTTTTGTCTATAAAAACAAATTTTTTAAAAAAAATTTATATCACAATTAGAATTTATGTTTTTTGGCATATGTCACATCAACATGATAGCAATACAATTTGTATACATTCTAAAAGTTATTCCATTTGACTGGAGAGTTGATCCTTCTTATATTTTTTTTCCTGTAACATCAGTTTTTTTCTGTTAAATCGAACTCTGTTACAGGACTACAAACATTTTGCTATAGCTATAACATCAAAATACAGATCTATTTTACAATATCTTACGAGCAACGTCATTAATAAAATTCTTTACAATAGCAAAAAAAAAATGTATATATGTATATTATAATCCTGAAATAGGCATAAGGACAAAAAGCAAATAAAAAAAATGAAAAATCTAGGGATTATACTATTTAGGCACGTTTCTATTTTATTTTCCTTTATATGAAAATGTCACTAAAAAGTATTATTTAAATATTTAGAACATTATATTATAAGGATTTTTTTATATTTAGTATTTTTAATTTTATTTTGACATTTTTTTTATCCATTCCAAAAATTCATGAGTCCTTTTTTTTTATTATTATTGGAAGTGGTAGAAGAATCATTTTAGCCTGATTAAAAAGAAACCAACAATAATAAAAAAAAAAAATCCATTAACAAAATGTCGATACAATTATATGTCAAATGTTCAGCGATCATAAATACGGATTAAAAATAGAAAAATTCAAATATAAAATTGATTATTGATAAAAAAGTATATAACAAAATGGTTATTTCATTTTTTTAAGTGTTAATTTATTTTCAATGTGATTTTTCGATTACATATTTAAAAAAAAAGTCGTTGGAGTTTGTTAAAAGTTTATATACCACACATGCTATTTAATATGATTAAATGGCTGTGCTAACTCATAGAGACACGTTTATCGAAAATCGCGGAATAGAAAAATAATGAATTTGACAAATTTGAGTTTATAAAATCAAAAATTATTTATTGACAATTTTATTATATTAAATTTAATAAATTTCGGAGGAATAAAAATGTAAAGAAATCATAAAGTTTCTATATGAATTTATTTTATTATATGTCTGTATCTGTAATATATATTTTTTTATGAAGGTCTAATTTTTTTCAGTTATCCTCGAGATTTATATCAAATTCAAATGAAAAATTTTTTTTAATAAAACTTGCAATTTAATACTTTTATTATTTCACATATTTAGAAAAGAAAAAAATGTCAAATCAAGGACATCTATAGAAATATAAAAATAATTTGTAAATGATATGATTGGACAAGAGATTATTATAAATATCCTTCCAAGGATAATCAATATTCGAATGATTATATAGGCCTTAATAGATTTAAAGTAAGCAAAAAAGAAATTGTTAAATTAAAGAAGACCTTAGATTAGCATTAGACTAAAAAAAAGTAGATAATACTTTCGTAAAATCTCTCAGTGGTAAAATATTTATGATTAAAAATACTAGATTACAAATTTCTATGAAAATCTCTTAATATGAAATTGTTACCAATTTTAATATACCAACATTTATTTTTAATTCTTAAAAATCATTAATCTAATTATCAAATAAATAATTATAAAGTATATAAAAAATTCAACTTCAAATGAATTCAACGACGATATAATGACAAATAAGTAAAGGTCAATTTTGTGTGTCTTCATAATACTTGTATTCATCATGTTAAATTATTTATGTTTCACCCAATACAAAAGTCTTTAAAGTCAAAAATCCCAAAAACTTATTTGATATACTTACAAATCTAATTTGTTATACAAATTTTTTACCCATATATATTTATTAACATCAGAAAACTAAATAAAAATTAATATTATTTGTACAATATTCGTTAATATCGATCCTTTTGAGTTTCTTTATAACAAATTTGATTTATTTTTTTATTATCTTATATATATATGTATATAAAAGTATATACATCTATATATAATATTTATATAAACATATATAATTTATTTACATTTCAAATGTTAATATAATGATATACACAATAAAAAAAAAAAAAATTGTATAAAAATCTCCTTAAGGAAATGAATTCGCTCATCAAAAAGACATATGAGCATAAAAAGGATCATAATATCAAAACGTATACAAAAAAAAAAAGTAACAACCACCCATAGTTTCATATTATGTATTTATGTAGTATATCTTTCCAATTTTTCAATGTGAAATAAATAAATTTATTCTGGTTAGTTAAACGAAATTTATAGAAATTGTATCTAATCCATCCAATATATAAATTCTCTAAAGATATACACATTTTTTTTATATATAATTTCAATTCAATATATTTGATTAAATGCACTCTTTATATCCTGACAGGAATTCATTACAAATATTTATGTATATGAAAGCCAAAACGAGAATGAACATAGAAATAATATAAAATCAAAGTTTTTCAAAGTTCTTCAAGTTTTATTTTTATTTTATTTTCCCCACTCTTTGTTATAACAAATAAAAATGACGAAAGTCGAGAATAGATATTTTATTATAATCAGATTCTCTCTATTTCAACTTTTTGTCTAGATGGAATTTTTTAATTTATTACCTTCATTTATATAAAAATCATGTAAAACGAACATTAGATTTTTTTTTTTCCAATATATTTTTCTACGTTATTTTTATAAGTAAGAATTAAAGATAATGTTAAGGTGAATAAAAATAGATAAATAGTTATATAAATTGTATAATAAGATGAGTTAAAAAAAAATTTAATTTAATTTATAGTATGTTTCAGTTTGTGATAAATTATTGAAAATGTATACAATAAATTTAAAATACTATCCTCATACAAGAATATTTTGATGATAAGAAAAAATTAATAGTACAAAAAAAAAATTATGTACATAATTAAAAAGAATTTTTAAATAATTGTTGATTTTATCTGAAAATATAATTTGATAAATTATGATTTAACATTATTAATCATTTAATTGACCGATAAAATATTACTTAAATTAATATAAATTATAAGATAATTTATATTTACTATAGACTCATATTAAATTGATAAATTATATACTTAAGTGAAATTAATGTCAATTGAAATGAAATATAAGCACAAATTAAATAAAATAATTTCCGCTCAAATTTCAAATTATAATTAACATCAAAATCTAAGCCATAGATTTTTTGTATAATTTTTGATCGAGTCCAATAAATATTTATCGCAGTTTCCAAGGATTAGTTAAATATTTAGATATTTATCATTACCTTATACAAGAAAATATTCCAGTAATGTAAAAATTAGACTTTTTAATAATTAAATTGTTTTCCAGATGACATTACTGCGAAAATTATATAATTTGTCGTTATTTCATTCTGAATAACATTAGAATACTTGCTTAATAACACAGCTTTTAATAAATTAATTTAAAATTAACATAATTTTTCCGAAATATTGTTATATAAATTTCTTTAAATTTAAAAAGAAACTCCAATTGTACAATTCCATTAAATTTTCATTTCCTATAATTATAATTTTTTCGAAATTATCTTTACTTGCTGTGGTCTCATTACAACTACATAATAATAATGTACTATACATCAACGTTATAAACATCTGTATCCTATAGATTTTCCACAGAAAAAAAAATGTCCATTAACTTACAAGATCATTAAACGCATTAGATAACACACAAATCTGTACATTTCAAAGTATCTTATTACAAGTATTGTCGTCTCGTATCGTCTCAATAGGTAATTCTATTTATATACCATTATATACTTTCTTCTATAAAATATTAATATATACATTTATAATTTTGATATAAAAAACCGAGCGTGTTAAAACCGCTAACCACATAATTAAATCCCTGTGACAAAGTATATACGATAAGAAATTTAAATAGAATTTTTAAAATTAAATTTCTCGTTTCCATTAATTTTAAATTGTATAATAAAATGAAAAACTCAATTTACCAGGCTGATTTTATTATATATTTTATGGATTTTTCTCTTACGTTGTTTTTTTTTTCTCTTATGTGGTAGGATAACCAAATGCGTAAGATGGAATTCGGATTAAGATTATCTACACTATATATAGCGTAGAATTTTCATTAGACCAATAGTAAATTCCTTGATAATAGCAGATATAATTCCTTAATTCCATCAATTCCTTGATAATAGCATATTAATTAGTTAGATTTTAAAATAATGAAGGACAAAATTTACAAAAATTTTCTTTTCAGTAATTATATATATAAACTAGTATAGGGACCCATTAAATTATAACTATTCCTAAATATAGTTTTTGTTTTGGTTTGAAAACTTTAACAAGTATTATAATATTTTAAGTTTCTTTTATTCTTTATAGATTTATAATTCCTCTTGTTATGCCGTTTTGCTAAAAGACAACATTTAATTATACATTTACTTAATATACATACTTATAGAACATGGATTTTGGTTCTGCTTTAAAGTTGGTTTCTTAAGAATTTTAAGTATATACTATATAGTAAGTTTGTATACACAATTAAGTTTTTGAACTTTTAATTAAAAAATCCTTTTTTTTTTTAATATTGTATTATATTGGGTGATGATAATAACCAAACAATATGGTGAGTTTTTAAAAGGTATTATATACAATTAAAAGATAGATCATAATCATAAGTGGATATTTCACACTTGTGAATTCAACTTTTAACCTTTTACTTATAATATTACAATTAAATTAATTTTCTATGTTATATAATTTACTAAAATTATTTACAAAAATTGGAATTGTTTGTTTTCTGATTTGGTATCCAGTTTAAGAATTAATTAAAACACAAAATTGTAAATCGTTTGTTTTTTTTTTTTACACTTTTATATAAAGTGAAAATTAAATTTCTTATTAATTACATTACATTACGAAAGTTTAATAGCTTTTTCAATGGATAAAAAAAAATAGTAATTAATCAAGATTTATTTTTTAATATTTAACTAGCTATTCTCGTACATAGTGTTTTATTTTGTTCTAGTATATAGATGGGTATTTTTCGTAATAATAATTTGTAAATTTGAATTTAAAACACTTTTTAATTTACCTGCAATATAAATCGTTATTTTCAATAATTATTTTTATAATACTCTATTCACACTGAACGAATTTATAATCTTTTATATACCGTATTAATTGTTAGAGAACTGCCATGATTTTTACATAAAGAGTATTGAATAATAAATGTAAATTTAAAATTGATTTTTTGATAAAGTTAATAAAATTTACCAATAATTTTAACATTAAATTTCGATATATTTTTATAATAAAAAACTATCACGGTAATTCAATAAATTTTATATATATTTAAATTAACAAATTTATCATTCAGGTCCCTATTTTTGTTATTTTCATTTAGATTCAACTTAATTTTATCATTTTATAGTTCCACTTTATTATAATATAAAGTAAACTCTGAGATATTTTCATCAGTTTAAATTCTACTAAAAATTTATAAACTAAATATGAACAATTTCTTTGTAATAATTTATAAATAAACATTTTTTGAAAATATTTTCTCAGAAAGAAAAACTATATAAACATAAAAAAACATGGAAAATATTTATAAGAAAAAAAAAATTATGTTTCCTATTTTTTTATTTAAATTATTATTTATATTTGACATAACACACACAGTCATCTATATGTATTAACATTTTCATATAGTCTATGATAATTTTCTATTTTCATTTCATACAAAAAAAAAAAAAATACATAAAGAAAATTACAAAAAGAAAAAGAAAATTCTTTTCTACATGCAAAAATATCAAGAATTTTATATCTTCATCATTATTGTTGAACTCCTTATTACTATCCTTGGCGCAATTCCTTAGTTTCCTTAAATTTTCTTTTTAGACAATAGTTGATGTAGAACTTATTCATTTTAAATGGTTTTTTTTTTCTTATACATACTAGTATACGTTATAATTATATTTATGAATCTATATACATATATACAATATATAAACGGATAAGTATATACATACTTATGCTAAGAAAATTCTGTATTAAAAAAAAAAAGGGAAAAAAATTCTTAAGAACCATAGAGTCATTACATTCCAAGGCATCTCAATTTATGCACTTCAGGAAATTCCTCAACAAATAAAATGAAATAATAATGAGGACAACGACGACAACGACGACAACGACGACGAATACAACAAAGAACAACAAACATTTTGATGAAAATGATGAAGTTGGGTTGTAGAAATTTTTAGTATGGTTGGGGGTTTTTTTTTTCGATGATATAATTTTCAAATTCCATATTAGTTGACACGTACTAAACATTATATAGTATACATATATATATTAATAACTACATTAACACATACATTTATGAAATTTACTTATAATTTTAATAAGGAAATTAATTAAGACATTTTCATATACGGTACGGTACATATATATATTTTTTTTATATAGGAAATGTTTTAAATGAAATTTTCCTAATTTATTTTCTTCCTATAATGATTATTATTTTACTATCATTAAAGATAAAATTATAGAAAAATTGATTATATCAATAATAATGTGAATATATTTAAAATATTAATAAGAATTTTTTGAAGAAAAATGAATAAAGATTTCGAAATGAGCATTTAAAGACATGAGTGATACTTAGGAAAAAAATTAATTATACACTCTTGGTTAATACCAGACTCTTCATAATAATTATTTAACCGAAACGTTTGATCAATTTGTATTTAATTACACATATAATTGTTATCTTCTTTAATATCTTAAGGCGCCTATTTTTATTAACTCCAAGGAGTCCCAAAATTCTTACTAATGACATTGAGACGATTATTCACTTATAAATTCACTTATAAATTTAAATACCATTTTATTACGAAAAGTACTTAATTGTTATCCTATAAGATGGTATTACAGTTCAAAGTATTAAAATTAAAATTTCAATAATCTGTATATTTAAATTGTTTTAAAATTTCTTTATATATAAAATATTATAATGAAGAATATAACTACAGTTTGTATATACATAAGTGTTTCAATTTAAATTTCTTAATTTTCAATAAAAATTATATTTCATTATGAATTAAATTTTAATCTACATGTAAAATGTAATTTATGATTTATTTATCACATAACAAATTTTAAATATTTATTTTAAAAATTTAAAATTCAAAATTAAATATTTACTTCACCGGAAATTTAATAATTTTTAATTTGATTTTATTTATTAATATTCTACTTATAAATAATGATTTATTTAATATATAATTGTTTATAATTAGTAAAAAAAAAAAAATTATGCAAAATTTATGTATTTTAACACGTTTAATTGATAATAAATATTTATTTTAAATTTCAATTCAAGGACAATTTAAAAGAGTATACCAATGACATATACATGTATTATACAAATTTTATAATGAATAATATTTTTGAGAATTCGCTAAATTGAATCATTCAATTGCAACATGATAATACGATAATGATAATAGCATAATGACAGTGGCCTCTCAATACTACGGTAAATCAAAAAATAATAGTAGGTAGTAGTATAAAGTAGTATATAATAAAAATTAAGAAAAGTTATGTCAAACTTAGATATTTCATGTGAGCAAATAATCTGAAAGCTTATCTGAAAATATGGCCTTAAATTTTAATACTATGGATATAATTTATTTAAACCGTATCAACTTTTTTTATTCCTAATTTCACTTACCCTATATAATACACGCTATCACTGATCCTGAATTCTACTTTACATTCATTATAAATTTCTGCTACAATAAACTTTTATTGAAAATTGATATAACCCTGAATTTATTCAAACATATTTTATAATAAATTAATAAGTATTTATTATTAAAAATCAAAATTAATAAATTTAAATATGTATGTATATGTTTTTTGATGGCGAAATCATAATGGGAATTTAAAATTATTTAATTATTTTTTTCAACTCTATTTTTAAGTATTAAATTAATATTTTCGATGACATGGAATGAAAAGATGTAAAATTATGTATTTTCAGGTTCATAGCTCCATAAACATACAGTAAAAACAGAGTCGGATTTTCATTTCGAAATTATATTTACTTTAAATAAATTTTTCATTCCTTTTAACATTTGATTAATAGTTGACATGATTCTAAAAAAAAATCCACATAAAAATATTGATTCAGTTTTTCTTCTAAGGTAGAGTCTGTTTTGTTTAACATTATCTTATTGGAAATTTACATCAAAATTCGACAAAAAATTTTAGTATAAAAATTATGAATTTTTCCAGGAGAGAAATTCAAAATATAAAAAAAAAAAACAATCACTTTCTCCCCAATATTAAAATGTTTGAAAAATTCATGGATGTGGAAAAATGATAAACAGATTAATAATAAATTATAAATTTTCTTCTTTTTTTTATTATTATTTTAAAAAGTTAATAATTTTCAATTTTGTGAAATGAAAGTATTCGTTGTAATTGATTGCGGATTAGGATAAAATCGAAATTTGGTTATTCTTTTTTGTGGAAAATTTTACAATTTACAAATTCAGATCTTTAAAAAAAAAAATTTGAAATATTTCAATTCTTTTAATATAAAATAATCTTTTTTTTCTTCTAATATTTTTGTTAATTTTTAAAATCCTTTTGTATCCTTCCTGTATGGGCACTTCGATTCAAAGAAATCGGAAATTTTTTATAAAAAAAAATTTTTTTTTATACTTTTTTATATTATTTACGGGGAGGAAAAAGCTATTCATCGCAAAAAAAACGCTTTTGAAAATATGAAATGTTCCGGAAAATGATTTAATAATAATAATAAAAAAAAAAAAATAGAGATGAAAACGAACACTATAAGCGCCAAAGAAATAAAATAAATATTAAATAATTTTCATTTTTCCTTGTCCCAAGGATATTTTTGAAATGGTAAAGGAAAATAAATATATGTACTATAATATACATAAGATATTATTTATATATAGATTATATTGAATAGTCAGTTCGAAACGATTCGTATATAATTATTATTATGAACAAAAAAATCCTTCAATGAAGAGAACAGAAATTTTATGATGATGGGGTTTAAAAGATTGGAAGATGAATTTTGGTTTTGTAAAAAAGAATAGAAAAAATAAAATTGAAATTGTCGCCTTAGTGTATAAATAAAATCCCATTGGAAATATAATAGGATTATATAGATATATATATATATATATATATATTTATATAGAAAATTAATGCTACTGGCTACCATACCGTCTATATACCACTCTTCTACACCTACAGTATTAATGGAATATTCGGATAAATGAATTTTTATACTATTAATTTAAAAAGTAAATTGAAAATGATCAAGAAATTTTTTTTTTATATAAAAGTTTTTACTTATTTTAAGAAACTTTATAAGCAATTAATAATAATGAAAAACTTTGGAAGCGATTTAAAAAAAAAATAATATATAGATCAATAATAAAATAATGTAAAAATTTCTTTCGATAAATTTTCTATTTTTGTGCACAAATAGGGTTAGTTTCCATTACTTTTTTTAACGTACAATTAAATATGTATTTATGTTAAATTTTAATAAATGATGAATTTCTTACTATTTTAGTAGAAATTATAAAGTGGAAGGCCGTAATAATTTTGTTCACAGAATATTTCTTGTTAGCAGGTATAATAATTGTAATATAGAATAATTGTAATTTACAAACAGCTGTCTTTTAAAAATTTGTGTTTAAATATCTGATTGGTAACAAATAAAAATATTCATGTTATTCTTCTTTAAGTTACAAAAAAATCTGAAAAGTAATCAATTTTTTGAAAATTGTATTTAAATGGAAAACAATTTATTTATAGAAAAATATGTTTAAAACTATTTTCAATATCTATATAAGATATTTAGATTTTGATTTTTGTTAATTATTTTACTATAATATTTATAAATTTTATTAATAAAAATTATTTTCTTTTTCTATTTTCAGGTGAGTTCTATTACACAATAATTCTAATAAAATTAAACTTGTTTGCTTGTTATCTTATAATGTGAGTAAAATTTTTTTGCCTTTATCTTGTAATATGATTATACATAATTGTATAATTTTACTCAATTTAATTGAAATATATTTGAAATTTTGGACTAAAATTATCGTACAAAATACTTTGAATTTCAAATTAAAAAAATAATACCCTTAGAATGAAATCTGTTTAAATGTACTTAACATTTTCCGAATAACTTTATATATTTTATTTATCATGTAAATCTCTGAAACTATACTTAAAAATAATCCTGGGTAAAATTACAGAATAGAATTATCTCTAAGGTAATATTGTACTATATAGTTTGCAACGTTAAAAATTATGCATATTTAAATATTTTACTGCGCGATATTATATAATTCCATGCAAAAGATTAAAGATTATATGAACTCTCAGATCATAAAAACCTGAGTAAAAAAGGATTATTATTATTTTTTTTAAATATCCTTTCACACAGAATTCAAGATTATCTCAATTAAAATTAAATTTTTATAAGAAATTAATCTCTACATAAAAAGCAAAATAAAAAGAATAAAGTTTATTTTTATGATAATGGACCTATCATCATTGTTGATGTTAATCATGATGATGAATTTTTTTTTTCTATTATAAATTATTTTAACTCTTCATTTTTGCTTAATTATAGTACGATGATCAGGAATTTTCTCTTTTTATACATATACATAAATATACATAGTACATATTTATTATTATCGAAAGATAAAAAAAAAATAGAAATAAAATTATGATGTCCTTTTTAAGTGGATTATCTTCATACTTAATTAGATTTTAGTGATTAATATTTTATTTATGCTTTTTAAGCAAACATGTCATAAACTATAATTTTTCATAATCTTACGGACATAAGAATTTCCTATTATATAAATTATAATATGTATATAAAAAGTATTTTTTAGAAAATTATAGTTTCATTTAAATATATTTTTTATTTAATAAATATTATGAATATATAAAATTTATTTAAAACTATAAAATATAAAAAGAGATTATCAAAAAGGATACATGAAAATAGACATATTATGTACATATATATTTTATATGTAAATTTGCACATTATTATTTACATTTTATTATGTGGGTTGTAAAGATAAAAAAATATTTCTAAATGAAATGATTAAAATAAAATGGTCAAAGTAAAATTATAATGAAATATAATTTGTTACAGATTTGAATTTGTTTATTTTTTTTTTTTTTAAATATAATTTCAAATTTTCAAATTAAATTTAACATTTAAATTTCATTAAAATAAATAATAAGAAAAGGATTATTATATATCGTTTTTTTGAATAATTTTTTTTTTCAAACATTTCTAAGTATTTATTCAAAAATTGTGTTCTTTTAGTTACATTTGGGTGGGCATTTTTCATGTATATCTTATCTTATAAATACATTTCGAAACATTGTCAATTAAAGGCGAGTTAGTCCAATTAACATTAACTTTATTTATCTAACCATTATAATATTTTATCATTCTAACTATATATGCAGTTTTTTGAATAATTTATATTCCATAATGATTATTAATGATAAATTCGATCAAAATAATGTTGCGTTAATCGTGTTCCCTTAAATGGTTATTCAATTCTTATCTAATTTTTCATTTATTATAAAAATATTATTATACTTAATTATTACCAAAAAACCAATAATAGCTAAACTATTTCTTTACCAAAAATAGAATTTTACATAATTATTATGTAATAACTAAATTTTTTAAAGTAAAAAAAAAATGTTGATAAAAAATTAATATTTCAAAAGTTTTTCTCTATTAAGTATGTACAGTACTAAATTTCAAATAGCAAAATAATTTTTGTAAAACATTTTTATTTAAATAGAAAATAGTAATATAAATCATTACAGATGACATTTTTAAATCTTTATTATCAACCATTTACCTTTTAGCAATAATATATTTTTTTATTTCTCTTTGTATCCGTGTACATGTAAACACTCTTTTTTCCAAATTAATTTTCTAAAACATTTTCCTTTTACTATATTTATGTAGTTTTGTTGCAGTAGTGGATGGAAGATATTTCTCTTAAAATTATTTTACGCTTTTTCCTGTCATTTTTTTTTTTTGAATTTTCTTTTAGTTGGACTCTGTTAAAATGAGTGTTTTTTAATGGAATCCTTGAAAATGAAAAAAAAAATTAAGTTAACATTAGTAAAAAGAAAGATGTCTTCATCAATTTTTTCTTTGCATCCGGCAAAACTATTATTTGCCTGAAAATTACTTTTATTCTATATAAACATATATATACAGTGTGTAATCATTTTGATGCAAGGACACTCTTGACGAAGAGATGCTTTTATAAAAATCTTCGGGGTAAAACAGAAAATTATGGTTGGTTATTTTTTAATATGGAAAAAAAAATGGCCCTGGAATCTTACTGAAGTCATTTGTGTGTTAGTTTAAAGTCAAAATTTTTGGTTTTTTTTTTTTTTGCTTGCCTGGTATTTAAATAATTCTTCTAAGTCCTTAAGGTATTTAACGTTAAATGGAATAATATTACTTTTTGTAGTTAGGAAATGAAAAGTAGAATTAATAAAAAAATTACGAGTTAATTAATTTTATGTAATTACTTTTTATATAAATCATTTTTTTTTTTGTTGTGTTAAATGAAATACTAATTTTTTTATGTATTGTTATTTTTTTTTTCGATTATTAGTTGGATTACGTTTACCATTTTATGTATATATAAATTATAAAAAGGGTAATTTAAAATTTTCTGCATGTCGTGTAACTATTTTACTCAATACAAAAAGAACACTATATGAAATTTTTGTAGTTAGAATAAAACATATAACGTAAGCTGCTAGGCTTATTTAACTTTCTAATTTTTACTAGCTTATCAGCAATGCTGTATGATATTTGTTTTGCCTTTATATTAAAAATTAAAAAAAACTTAATGTAGTTATAGTTATATGTAAATTCAACTTAATACAGCATACTGTCAAATAGACGTTAGATATTTCACTAAGTTATTATAAATTTAGGCTAAATTTATTATCTGATAAGAAACATTATTTAAATTCTTATCATTTTTTACATGTACAAATAATTTTATTAAATAAATATATGAAAAATTTTTACAAAAGAAATTCTATGCAAAATATTTTATTATCCTAACAGAAAACATAAATAAAATTCATTAATCATTTTTTCATATCCTCTTGAGTTAAGTTTTAAAAAAATAAATAAATGCACTTTGAATATTAATAAGACAAATATATATATACATATTTTGACATCAAATACGCATACGTATTTTTTATTGTCCTTTCGTATGATAAAAAAATCCTTATACATATATGTATCCTTGTTGTAATATATAAAAAAAAAACACATATTTATTTTATATTTTCTTGTCACAAATACACATGTAAAAATAGAAAATTTATTAAATCATAGGCAAAGTAATACGATATATTGATGGCCATTTATACAAGTTTTATGTATATGAGTGTATATTTATGATTATTTTCCATTTTTTTACGTTGTTAATGGCATTGACCACCCCCACCCCCCGTTATATATAAATATTTTTTTTTTCATATTATTTTCCGAAAAAAATCAACTTTTATTTACATAATTTCTTTTATCAGTATAAGCTTAAGCTTTTCTTGAAGTACAATTATGTTAGGGGAAGAAAAATTTTTATACTTTACTTTTATAAAAATTTATATAACAATAAAAATGATAATTTCTATACGAATCATGCGCATAAATTTTATGCGGCTATCCATGTTAACAGAGTAAAATCAATGTAAATATATAATACATATAATAAATTATTGTATACTCTGACGTCATGAATATTTATATTATTTTCACTAATACTTTACATTAAATAAGTATTTGTGATATAAAAATCAAATTATGACGATTTATCGGACTATTATAATTACATTATAACATCCATAGAAAGCTTTTTATATAAGTGAAAAATATTTGATAGTAGTATGCGATTTTGTAAATATATATATTTATTTAATGCAGAGTATCCTAAAATATTCATATTGCAATTTTACTAATACTATAAAAACTATTACCAAATACAAATACAAACATCAATTTATATAAAAGTCCTATGATCGAAATATTGACGGATAAGTTAAAGATGCATTTCAAGTTTTTCCGATTTTCTTATTCCAATTTTCTATATTTATAAATTGCTATCCTTTTCTAGACCAAATTATATTAATATAGAAGAAGAAATGAGATGGTTATATTTGAAAACTTTTTGTTTATAATAATATAAATATAGCATATAGCAATTGTTGTTTTCTTTCCTTTATATTTATATACTCGGCGTATAAAACATCATTTGCTCTTGGGGAAAGCGGCTGCACACAAAAGTAAATACGAGTAAAAGTCATTTTATATAAAAAAATTTCCCTTATTTTTTTGCTACCAACCATTTCCTAAACCTAAAGCTAAATTATGTATACATATTCTGTAATTTCTACACAGCTTTTATATTTACTATTTATGTAAAAAGGGGTAGCCCAAAATTTTTAACACATATCAATAATATTGATGGGGAGTTTACTTTGCAGAAGGGTCATATTATTTTATAGAAATATCCTTTTCAGAAATATACTACATACATTTTTATATGAAAAACATCCACATGCGTTCTCAACATATCTCAACAAATATATACATATATATTACATTTTTTTTTTATATACAATTATATTAAATTGTTTTCGGTTATTATAAAACGGAGGGGGTTGTTTCGAATCTACAATCTGTATATACATAAAAATATAAGTTAAAATTTATTATATATATTTTATATAAATATATAAGAGTTATATAATATTTTATATATATTTAAAGCAAAGAAATATAAAAAGCATATTTTATTTTATTTTTTATTATAGCGAAAAGTTAAGCTAAGCGGCAAATAATATTTAGAAATTTTAGTTTAGTGCACAGAGTGCGTCAGTGCAAGTGGTGTCCTTTAACTGTTAACACATAAAAGTGTTTATTTTTTTCTATTAATCATTTATTTATATTTTTTATTTTTTAAGTTCAATCTCTATTTTCTTCAAATAATTCAATTATTTTTGAAGAAAAACTTCTAACAATTATATATAAATAAAAATATAAATATTAATTAATTACTATTTTTCTCTAAGAAAAAACAATTTTTAAGAAGAATTTTCAATAATTTTTCTTCAAATCTCTTTATTCAATTTTTTGTTTTGTATAAAATTTTTTAAGTTTTTCTAAAAAAAAAACAAAAAATTAATTTAAAAAAAAAAAGTATAAAAAAACAAGTCAACGAGTTTGAATTTTAAATTTAAATTTTGAATAAATTAATATAACCAAAACGGACTCTTTGGCGAGATAGTATTTACTTAAAAGCGCCAAAGAAATATGAATTTCATTGGTACGGTATGAATTTTTTTTTATATTTATACTATTTTTAAATTTTGATGTTGTATAAATTTAATTTATTAATTTTATTGTGCAAAAAAAAATGTTGAAAAATTTAACTATTTTAAATTTTATGTTCTGATTTTCTCAAAAAATTTAAGTGTTTTTTTTTTCACTTTACATTTTTAATAACTTATATCTTAAATTAAATTTTTTGTTATGTGAATAATTTGTTTTGTGCTTGTAAATTTTTATTTAAAATAATTTTAAATAATTTTATATGTGGTGTAACTGAAAAATGAAATATTTTACGTAAATTTAATATATTTATTTTACATACAATATTTGAAATATATATATTTCTAATATAATTTATATTATTATTTTTAAAGTTAGTATTTGTGATTCTAATAATTAATAACGATAGTAAAACATAAAAATTATTATATATGTTATATCCTTTTAATATCCTTCCGTTCATAAGGTGAACAGGAAAAAGAAAATGTACTGATTTTTCCATTTTTTTTTTATTGTACATATTATTTGTTCCGGAAAAACTGATATATTTCTAAATAATTTATTTTCATTTATAAATATTTTTTTTATACTATATAATTTATTTTAATATTATGATAAATTATATTCTATTACATAACTTTTATATAATGTATATGTACATATAAATACATATAAAAAATGGAAAATTATTTATAGTCATTTTATTGATTTTTGTAATAAAACAGATTATGTTATATGTATAAAAACTATTAAAAATAGTTATGAACACTTTATGAAATAAGTAGTATACAATAAAAATAATATTAATGTATTTTTGTATAATAATGTCAAGTATAGTATTATGTTGTATTTTAATTAACTTATAGTTAATATAGAAATAAGTATCAAAAATTCGAATATTAAATAATATTTATCAATAAAAATATCAACACAAAAATTGATTTAAAGAGATGATAACATTAAAAATAGTTTTAGTTACAATTTACTTATACAAAAAGTATATTAAGTATTTTGAAGTTCCAACAAAGCTATAGGAATATACTCAGAATAAAATTATATATCCTTTTATCCCAATTGTCAATTTTTAGAGAGACCATTCAATTTCGTTCATATCAAATTTATATTTATAATATTTGTTCCCTTTAATTCGATAAATATAATATAATTTGTTTAAATTTTATATTATACTAATGACAATTTTCTGTCCCAAATAATATTATGGATTATTCAACACTAATATCGATATTGATTTCAATAATTTTACGCAAATATTCTGTTTAACTAATGTGTAACATTTAAAATTAAACTTTTATTCCATTATTGATTTTCAGTCTAAGAATGCATTTGTAAATATAAAAAACTACGATAGAAAAATCGTTTAATTTTTTTTTTGTAGACATGGAAAAAAATAAATTTCCCACAAATTTAATATAATTATTATTATTCTTTTACATTGTATACCATGCACTTAAGAAAAAACTCTTTTAGATTATGGAGTTTAATTTTAACTTTACCACTTGAAAAATTGATTATTTTTGAAAAAAAAATTATAACCACCTAAATATGTTATGTAAATTCCACCCTATCCACTCGACATATAAAACAACTACAATAAATATCTTATATATATTGTAGTAGTCAAACTATTTGCCCTCCACATTTTGTCGTCCATTAAAAAACAATGGTAGAAAACATTAAAATATTTATGTTAAAAATTTATGTTTTGTATACGTGCAAACCATACAATTATTTAATAGTATGCGTGTTTAGTTAAAATAATCATTTAAATGTGTTTGTGCAGCACTTTGTATTCCAAAAAAAAAAATTGTTCTAAATGTTTTTTAATTACATAATTTTTCCGTACCGCTTATTTATATTACAATACGAAAAATTATTCTGCAGAATCTACGTTACTAGCGTAAAAATTATTTATAGAGCAAAAATAAAAATTGTTAATATACTTTGTATCATAAAAAAACAAAACTTTCAGCATAAAAATTAACTTTGAAACAAAAAAAAAAACACATAAATAATAATAATGAATATATGCTTTTATATATTTTTTTATGTTTATGCTTTTATATATGTACATATATACAATATATTTTGCTGGTCTCATTAAAGTTCTTTGATTTATGCTATCAACAACAAAGTGCACGCAATTAATTCTCGACAAAAAATTAAATTAATTTAAAAAAGAAAAATGGAAAATATGAAAAATAATTATTATTATTTAAAAAATTACCATATTAAATTAAATTTATTGGCTAGTTTATTGAATTTTTATGAAATTCAGAAATTTTATTATTTATGTAATTATTTAATAATTGTAAAATATTGAAAATTTTAACGGACCATTGAATACTTTTTACATGAAATTGTAATTTTACTAATATGTAATACTTATTAAATTTTCAATGAATTCAGGCACGTACATTAATGTACACTAAAAATTATATTTCTGCAGATAATAGAAAATTATATTAATATTGAAATTATTTTCTTGTAAGTTTATCTTTGTCATACGTAATCAATATAGTATATTATAGTAAAAAAAATTATATGGTCCATAATTAAGTCCTCTTGTTCCGCTTTCAAAAAACCTTATATTATGTACTTCCATTCGCAATACACTACCATATGCAAATATTATTTATATCTAATATATTACGTGACGAAAGTTGTTCATAAAACCAAATCAACATTAAACCTAAACAACATAATATTCAAAAATATAATAATTTGTCCATGCTTATTGACTTTTTATATCAATTCTAGCCAAAACAAAAAAAAACTTTTCATCATATATAATGTCGAAATCGTAATATGTATTTTTTTATTTTTGTTATATTTTTCCTGAAGGATGTGTTTTTTGCATTATCCTTGAAAATTTTTATACAGTTTAATGTCAAATCCAGCAAAAAACAAACTTTTATGAAACAAGAAAGTAATTCAATGATGAAAATGTATGAAAAAAAAATTTAAAACGTTTATATGAGTTTGATTATGTAATGCTCAATACACAGTATTTCTTTTTTTTAGGAAAATTACTCGAATATTAACATTTGGGGAAAAAAAAAATCAAAAAAGAAATGTTTTTCGACAATACAAATACAACATATAAAAAAAAAACCTTTTGAATTATCCTTTCGTTAACAAAAAAAATATTTATTTGACATAAATTGTCAGAAAATGGAAATATTTTCAAGGATTTTGAACATCAAAACATTTTTTTAATGGTTTAGCAAAGAGAAACCCTTTTAATAGAAGTGTAACATACAATTTGTAATATATTTGCCGAATAATTGAAAATCGTTGTTAAATGTAGCAAAAAATTGTGAACATTTTTAAATGAGATTTTTTTTTAAAACATTATTTTGTCATACATAATTTTGGATACATCATATTTTCCAAATAATTTTAAATAAATTTTTTACTAAAAATATCTCTTAAATATATTTATAAAAGGAGAAATAAATTGCATTAATTTGTAACAACAAATTTTAAATAATATATTAAGTAAATTTTGTAAAAACTTTAGTAGTTTCTTTAGTAGTAAAAGAAACCTAAGTACAAACCTTTCCATAATTTCGATATTTGAAATAATTACCTATTAAAGAAATTTCTTGTTTTCAAAGAAATACTCAGTTGGTTTCAACAAAATGATTACAAAATTCTGGTTAAAATTATATTATGTTCCTTTCCTCTCCAATTCCCAAGACTTTATAAACTCTTAACAATTTTCTTTTTTTTTTAAAAAAAATCCTTTGATATAATTTTCTTTCCTTTTTTTTCATAATTTCTTTTAAAATTATTATAATATTATTACCTTCAATATTAAAATCATACTTATATTTACCTAAATTATTGACAAAGTCTAACACGAGTTTTAAATATTCAAAATAAGTACAAAATATAATAAATAATAAAATTAAATTCTAAAAAATATGAAAGAAAATTATTTGCACAAAAAAAAAATAAGAGAAAAGGTTTCTTTTATAATTGGGGTTGGAAAAATCTTCATAATTTACCTTGTCTTTTTTCTACAAACATTTTTTTTTTTTTTTCAGATTTAATCCTATTTTTTCTAGTCTGTATTTTATTTAATATTAATATTAAAAAAAAAATGACCATCCTGAATAAATTATTCTGTTGTCTCACTTTTTTGATTAAGTTGATTTTCTAATAAACTTATCATCAGAATTTTCTATTTTTACTAAATACGACCAAAGAATGATTCTACGGTTATGTGCTGTTCATTATTTTTATATATAAGTATGTATATATGTACATAAAAATATAAAGGACTCTGTCTGGCTGTTAAATTTTTTTTTCTTTTAACTAAAAAGTCAAAATAAGTTTTGTAAAATGTAAAAAAAAAAAAAATCGAATAACGAAAAAGTTGAATAAAACAGAAATAAGTTTTGTAAAATTAATTATAAGAAAATGTTTATGGTATTCAGTAAATATTACTACGTACTGTTGACTTTAATTTTATAATAATTTCATCATAATTTAATTATTTATTTTCTCTCATTATTTATGATTACTTATTTCTATACAAAATTTTAGCGTGCTTCTTGAACTGAAAAATAAAGGTTGTAAAAAGTTATTAAGTTCTATATACCAACGAAAACCTCCAATTTTTTTTCCATAGATATTGCTATATAATTTTATGTTCAACATTCAATGACATGATAATTTTATAAGTGGATTGTATAAAATAATAAAAGAAAAATTGCTATAAATAATATTAAAAAAAAACTAAATATACAAATACGTACAAACTTTATATTTATAAAATTTATATACAAAGAAACGAAGGTCCTTTAAACAAAACTTTATATATTTTATAAAGACGAAAGGTAATATTTGATGATATATATTTCAGTATATAAATATTTGATGCTATGGATGGAGGATGAGATTTTATAGTTTACCACCACCAATATTATATTTTACCCTTTTTTTTTGTTTTGTACCTTTTATTATCCTTACACAGTACAACCCTAAAAAAAGTTAGTTTTTTGTTATTATTATCTTTTTATAGACTTTGGTATATTGATTGTCTTATTAAAAATTAATTAGGATTAGAAAATATTTCATGTCCTCGATTTTTATTTTGCTAAACAATATATATACATATAGACGAACTAATACACAAGGATATATTAATGATTGTTAAAATAAAAATAAGTATCGAAAAATAGAGAGAATTTTTTTTTCTATGATTTATTTTTAATTAAATTGTCGATAATATCAAAATATTTATTTCTTGACCTATAAGAAAAAATTGTAACTTTAATAGGGATTTAGTTTATAAACAGTTTTTATTAGACTCATTTAACAATTTTTCATTAAACAAGACCAATTTACATAAAATTAATTTAGAGAATTTTTTTGTTTTAATATTAAATGCAATTTTTTTTATTGAGCTAAAAAAATATATATAATATTTTTGGTTTAGTCGTGAAAGGATCACAGCCATGGATAAAAGTGAGTTTAAATTTGCTAAGAAAAAAGTTTATTTCAAATATTTTTTATTAATTAAATTATTTTAAATATATGTAGTATGTACGTATAATTAAAAAACTAATTTTTGACTAATTTTTCGGATTTTCAACTCCAACAAAACCTATGGTATACAGTAGTAAAGCGTGAAAAAATTATTACTTTTTGGAAAAATTAATTTTGCGTCGCAATTTTTAGAAGTTATCAAAATGTATATGTAGATATTGTGGAAAATTTTCTAGCCATATTTGATCAAATGTAAAAGTTTCAATTATGTATTATGTTTAACCATCGAGAAATACTCTAATTTCCCTTAAGTATTAATCTAATTTTATTAATATAATTTTAGTGAATGCCAATGTGAGTATTATAATTTTGAAAGTGAATCAAAATAATTGGTATTTAAATATGTACATTAATAATAATTTTGATTTTATTCAAATTTTCTTTTAAAGTTTTAATTTTAAATAAATTTCAGATCAAGGAAGAAATGAATTTTATTAAAAATTTATTTCAGAAAGTTCAGTGTATATTTACAAATCATAATTGATTTACTAATTAAAATAATAGTTATAATTATTATATTATATTTAACATTTGATTGGTGTTTTTATTAAATAATACCATTTAATAAAAATGTATTATTTTCAATAATTTAATTTGAGTGCTGAAATACATTTAAAATAAAGACTAATTTCAATATTAAATTTTCCATGATTTTATTAAAAACTAAATTTACATAACTATAATTACATATACAAATAATATTGTCATATTTTAATTTATTTCACAAACTCTGGCGATCGTTAAAGGATTTCGATTCCTTTGACATTCAAAAATATCATTAAATTCTTTTTTAAATAATTCCATAAAATATGAATTTAAAAATTCATGATTTCCAGTCCAACACCAACTTGTTTTAATTGCATTAATAAAAAATATTTTCATATTTGTTAAATTTGGAAATTTATTTAATAATCGTTTTTCTAAATTACGATCAATATTTTTTTGTTCATTTATATTTAACCATGATTTTAATGCTAATAATGCTATTTTTTCAGCATAATAATTACGTAAAATTATCATTGAATATTTTGATTTTTTTTGTAATTTTTCACGTATTTCAATTGGAAAATGTTCTGAACAATATGTAAAATTCTTTTGTAATTGATTTATTTTAACATTATTACACCATTTATGATCAGATACACCATTACCAGCACCAGCACCAATCATTTCATATGCTAAATTTATACCAACACTACCAAATATCATTGACATTATTGAATCTGGATATAATAATTCACCATTTGATTGACGAAATAATTTATAAAAATCAATTAATACTGTATCATATTTTTTATGTTTAGCTAAATGTTTAGCACAATTTTCTAAACTTTCATAAAAATTACGATGATTTATTATTAATGATTCATATTCAGTATTTAATTGTGGATCATCATTTAATAATATATGAATTTGTCGATTTAAATATAATTTAGCATTTAATTGTGATTCATTATTATAACATGAACTTTTTTCAAATAATTTATCATATGATTTACCAATTTCTGTAAATACTTTTAACATTTCTAATTTATTATATGTTGGACGATTTATAATTGTTTCATAAATTGGATGAAAATATTTTTGTAATAAATTTATACAATCATTTTTTGTTTTACCAGTTAAATAATCATTCCAAATATAATTAGCTATAATTCTTGGTCTTGTTTCATTTAATAATTTTAATATATTTTCTAATATTATACCATTTTTAATTATAATACGATCAGTTAATTTTAATGATTTACCAAAGATTTTTTGAAAATATATATTCCAATTAAATGATTTATATTTATCATTTAATTGTGTAATTGATATTTGTTCCGATGGTGATAATTTACTATTATTATTATCATTATTATAATCAATATTTGCAATTTCACCACGTTTCCTTTCAAATTCTAATAAATTTGTAATCATTCTTTGTGCTTTTGAACTTGATATACCATATTCTAATGCATTTTCATGTACGGTACGATTATAACGATTCATATTAAACTTTTTATATAAAACTGGAAAAATTTTTATAATACGTTGATTATTTTGTATTCGTATTGATTGTGAGAAAAATACATTTTCTTGTATTGAACTAAATTCAGATAACATTTCTTCTAAATTATTAAATTTCCAATTATCTTCTAATATTGGCCAACCACCAGTCGATTTATATACATCTGTATTACGTAATTGTACTAAATCTCTTTGACTACGACATGATAAATAAAATTCTTTTGATTTTATTTCAATATCAGATAAATTATTATCATCTTCAGTTTGATAAAAACTTTCTAAAATTTTTGTAATTTTATTTATATCTAATTGATTTAATTTATTATTATTTTTAAAATTAATTTTATCATTGCCGCTATTGTAATTTATAATATTATTATTACTATTACTATTATTATTATCATCAATTTTTTTTTTACAAGCATACGAATAGAAATCATCACAAGGTTTAACATCAAAGTTAATAGAATTTCTTAAAATATCAGAAAATTGAATTAATTTTACATTTTTTCCACTTAATAAATTTTCATTGAAATTATTTTCTTGTTCATTTATTATACCAGATGTTAATTTTTTTTTGTCTGGATATCCTTGTACTATTCTAAATGCAGTAAATTGAATTAAAATCACTGTCGACAATAATAAACGAATTTTCCACATTTTCATTTTAAAAAGGAAAGCAACAACAGCAAATCACTCTCTCCTTTTTTTTTTTGTATATTTCGATTTTGATTAGTTTTTTTTTTTTATATATTTTATTTATGATACAAAACGGAATTTTTTACATAAAAATTAAAATCTAAACTAATATAGAAAATTGGAAAATATAATAAAAATTTTCCGAGTATTTTTTTTTCCAAGTTTAATTTATTGTTAAAAAAATAGAAGAATTTGTTTTTACGCTTCAAATAATTTTAAAAAATTAGAAATTGATGAACGCGACTCGTAAACATACAAAGAAAGACTGAAAAAATTTTGTAATTTAAAGTTAGGAATAAAATATAATGTACACATGTATAAACAACATTAACATAGCTAATGATTTTGATATTAAGAATTGTCTAGGAAAAATTATCTCATTGGGTGTTAGGTCATGTTTTGTATATTAGATTTTTTTAACATAAAAATAATTTTCAATGGTAGGAGAGAAAAAAAAAAAACATTAACATTATATAAGTTAATGGGTCAGACATTAATTTATAAAAAAATTAATTTCCTAATATTCTGAAAATCTGATGTTGTAAAAATTTCCTACTGAATATACAATTACCAGAACATGATGGATGAAGATTTTCAAGAAAATTAATTGAACATTATAGTTAAAGCAAAAAAATTCATTTTCGTCTTAGTTAAAAGATGAAAATAATGAAATTTTCTTTAAAATTTTAATAACTTACAGTGTTCGGACTGATTCATTATTATTGATCTGCGATTGTATTAAAGTGTCACTTAATGGTCAATTTCCTTAGTTATTTTAGTTTTACAACTAGAGATTTTTCGACTTTACGAGACGCCAAGACTACACAAGGGTTTTAATGTCATTTATGCTGATAATAAATTAATTTTAAACTAGTAAAATATTTTAATTTAATTATAGTTTTGATAATAAAGTTAATAAATGTTGTCCTTACACTAAGTAATTTTTTATCGGACATATAAACAATATTAAAAATTTAAATTTCAAATAAACTACTAAATGGTTTCACATAACATTAAAATATCATAAGTTTTTGCTCTCACAAACAGAGATAACTAAATAGGGCTAACTTTGACAACAAACATAAAAATAATTATTATAAACAAAGAAGCCAAAATCTTTGAATATTTTTTTAAAAAAAAAATTTTCTTATCTCTAAAAAACACCAAAAATACATATAAAAAAAAAACATTTTTAATCATTTTTTTTCTGTTGTTGTTTTTTATAATAATATCATTTAAATTTTATGACTTTGAAATTGATTTTTTTATTTCCTTGGATTATAAATATAAAAAAAAATTCACATTAAAATTACCATATTTTTATACACAAACCAAATTAAAAAAAAAATGTGCTAAATTTTCGATATTCACACAAACAAAAAAAAATTTAATTTAAACATTCAAAAAAAATGAAATTTACTTTTTCCTTTTTCTTTTATATTTATGCTTAAACACTTTTTTTACGCTAAAATTGCTAAATCAGCTAAAAAATTGCTTATTAATGCATATTTAAATACTAATAATAAAAAAAAAACAGAAAACTTCTTAACTTATATAAGTTTTTCCGAACATTTTCTTCCGAGAAAAAAAAATTTCATAAGTGTGATAATTTTTCTTCTTCTTTTTGATTTTTGCCTTAGCGAATCTGTTTTTTTTTTTTGTGGGTTATAAATTGAAATTAAGGATAACTAAATAATGCGAGAGTGAAAAATAAAATAAGGAAAAAACAAAATTGTAAATATGCCTGGAAAATTATGTAAATTTCTCTGAAATTTTCTAAATGTAAACTTGCTGTTTTTTAGTTAACATTCATTTTGACAACGATGTATAAATTAAATAATATTGTTTACCCTCAGTATAATTTTTTATATCAAATTTGAGTATTTTTTTTTATCAACGATTTTGGATATGTTTTTATATTTTATTGAAATTATTATATGTAATATTTATTATGCTATATAATATTTTATATAC
The DNA here is from genome assembly GCA_949752835.1 of Empis stercorea. Classification (NCBI taxonomy): domain Eukaryota; kingdom Metazoa; phylum Arthropoda; class Insecta; order Diptera; family Empididae; genus Empis; species Empis stercorea. The sequence goes on along the minus strand of OX457086.1, from coordinate 60,374,086 downwards.
TTCTACTCGTATTTATTAAGATAAATATTATCAAAGTATATAATTAAACTCTTTTCAAAAGTAATTTTTACATGAAAATTGTAGAAAATTATAGAATTAAATTGAATTTTGAATCATTTTATGATTGACATTTAATTTTAACTTTTATGTTTTTCAAATCGTGTCCGATATGAAAGTTTGTCCATTAAATTTCTGTTAACAAAAACAGAAATATTTCAATAACTTTTATTTTGGAAAATAATGAAAAAAAACTACTGACAACATTTCAATTCATTGGACATTTTGAATTAAAAATATTATTTCCAAATGAAGTCTATTTTCACACATCCATTATATTTTTCAATGTAATAAGTAAATACTTTTCTTTATAAATATATACTCGTATGATATTTAAATATTCAAAACATTTTCTACTTCCGTTTCATAAAAGTTTAATAATTTTAAACTGTTTGGTATATTTAATATTTCAAAATAGAGAAAAATCAACATAATTTTATATCAATTTTTTTTCCACATTTCCGGCAAATCAAGCTCCTAGTAATACAATGTAAAAAAAATGTGAAGCATATGAAATAAAAAAAAAAACTAAAATTATCCTACGAAATAAATAAATCAACTTTCACGTTATGCAGAAAAATCATTTTAAATTTAATTTAATTGAAATTAATTTCCCTTATAACAAAATTATATAAATTGTAATATTTATAAGGAAAAGGATATAAAATATTATATATTATTTAAATGCATGTGTCCTTGTGGTTTACCAACATAACCACATTAATTTAAATACATATTAAATATAATTTTCATAATATTTATATATACAAAAAAGTTTCTTCAATATAATATTTTATTAGATAAATTCTGCTGGAATATGGGAAACACTATTTGGTATACGATAGGCTTTTTTTTTATATATCCTAAAAACAATGTCGAACAAAAAACAAAAAAAAAGGATCTTCCTTATAAAAATTCTAAAATAAAAGGATACAGAAAATCATCATAATTGAAAGAGATTTCTTTAGATTTTTCTTGTTGTTGTTATTTAGGCATATAAATATTTTCTGAAAAATGAAAATTCATTTGTATCACGAGAGAAAAAAAAAGGAAAATTCATGAGGGTTTGAAGTTGGAATATTTTTTGGTTTCCTAAAAAACTTTTCTAAGTATGAGAGCGATTCAAGAATGTAATCTATTTAAAGTGGTTTTCTTTGACACTTTTCTTAATTTTATTTTGTCGTTGCCTTTTATTTCGTTTAAAAATTCGCATAACTTTTCTTCTGTTGTTGTTTTATAGTGAAAAATTTATATGAAACGCAATAGGATGAGAGTCGAGAGGTTGGCGTTATACAATGATAAAGAATTTCTGTATTAAAATCACTGTTTTCGTTTTTATGCTTATGTATTTAAATATTTTTGTTGTCAATATTTAAAAAACAAAAAAATTCTTTCTTTTTTTGGGTATCAGGACAATAACAAAAAATTGAAATGCTAATAAAAACGAAAAAGTTTTCAATATTGCGGAAATTTTGTGGAATTTGTGGATTACATAAAAAAAATATGAAATAAATTGAAACAAAAAAACTTTTGATTATGAAAAAATATTTAATATTGAAATAAAAATTTTTATGTACATATAAAAAGAGGATACAGAATAGTATCCTTGGTATGTGACAAAAAAAAATACATTGTAGAATTGCAGATACATATTTTAATTTGAGTTTTTTTTAATAGTTTTGCAATATTTGTGGTCAAAAAAAAGATATGAAATTTTTGGTTGTCATAAGAGAATTGATTTATCTAGAAAAATATTTTGTAATTGGTAAAATAAAATGTGTTTCTATATTTTTATTAATTTAAGACTGAAAGATAAAAATTTAAAGAGAAACCGTAGAAAAAAACTATATTATTCCTCCTATACAGCGTACTTTTATATATCCTACGCATCGCAGTTACTATATATTATTTATTCAAATTAACCATAAATTTTTAGATTCATGTTTTTTGTATACATTAATCTTAAAATATTAATTTTATTTTCATCCTTTATCCTTGTTACAAAAAAAAAAAAAAAAATTCAATTTTCATATAATTTCTGTCCAATTCAAACATTGGCAAACCCATATAAAAGCCAAACCTTTTACACATTTTTTTCTTTATACCATATATTAAAATATCCTTCAATCTTTTTTTATTTATTTTTTTTTTCTGGTTTTGTTATAGTGTAAAAAGGATCAAATTTAAGGTTTGACATTTTTTCTATACCATATTTATTTTTATTAAAATTATTATATTTAAATGAAATAAACAGGATTTAAAAAAAAAGTTTAGAAATTGTGTAAATAAAAAATTTTATATTAAATTGAAATAATAAAAAGAAAAGAAGATTGAATTAATTTTTAAAATAAACTAGAAATAAGAAATTTTCTGACTAAGTTTTCTTGCAATAAAATTTACTAGAATTTATTTTTTATAAAGTTTTACTGAAAAGTTTTGTACGCTTTTTTTTTATTTAATAAAAAGTTATTAAAGTTGATTTAATTTTTATTATTGAATTATCTTTGAGTAATATTTACGAATTTTAGCTCTTTAAATTTTTAAGATGAGACTTTTGGGAAATGATTTGATTATGTCAGCTTCATTAAATTTCATAAATTTTCTGTTTTAAAAAAAATTTCAATCATTTTTTAAAGTACAAAAGGAAATTTTAAATAATTATTTCTGGCAATTTATTAGAAATATATTTAATATAATTATTTTGACGGGACTGACAATCCGATCTTAATTGGGATTTTAAATTTAATAAATTTTCTTAATTCTTCATTTTATTTAAGGTACATTACTGATGAATTGTCCTTGCTATAAAGAAATTTTGTTTTAAATTATGAAATATATTCAATCCTTTTCTATATTAATTCTCATTAAATATGAAAATTTTTCACTATAAATATTTCTGGTCAAAGACATTTTCTATATCGTTATTAAAAAATAATGAATAAAAGGTTTTTTTTATATATTAATGAATAAATATTTTCCAAAAATTCTTTCTCATGATTTTTAATAACTACAGCTATTCAGTTTTTAATAGTATTTCCAAAACATAGACATTTATGTTTTACAAAAAGGCTATGTCAATAATTAAATTTTTCGTATTTGCAATTTATTCATAAATACCAATTTAATGTTGAAATAAAAAGCAATTGAAAGCAAATTTTCAATTTCCAACTAAAATGAACAAAACTTCATTTATCAGAATTACTTTTTTTTTAGTAATAAGCTTTTCAAATAGAAATTTTATTTGATTTGTTTCTTATTTATTAAAAATTTAATTGAAAGTAGATATTACCATAAATTTAATTAAATTTTATTTTTTTTAAATATATTCAGAAATATTGAAAATTTACTTTGAACTTTTGTGTACGAGAAGAGAATTCATAAAATTCCAAGAATCTATTACTAAAATACTTCAACGTATAAAATAAATTTTCAAATTTCTATTTCGTATTTTGTAAACTTTAAAGTACAATAATTATTAAATTTTTACATTTACTTTTTTTTGTATTAAATATTTTAGTTATTTTTTTCGGTATTATTATATAAATTTTTACCAAAATATTTTTGCCTGATAATTCTTAATGATAAAATAGCCTGAAAACGAAACATATAAATGAGCCAACTAAATAAAATATAAATTTTTGACCTTTTTTTAGCTATATAGTCAGCATTAAATCTAAAAACAGTTAAATCCTTGGCTCAAAGAGGAAAATATCAAAATACTATTGGGATTTATTATATCCTCAATAGTGTATGTAATATATTTTTATAAATATGCTGAAAAAAAACCCATAGATCTAAAAAAAATCCTTTTTGCTATGTTTATCCTTGCGAAAGATAAATAAGAAAAGCAACGTTTTTTTTTATTTTGTTGGGTTTTTTTTATCTAAAGGACAGAACGCATATTTTTCCCCCCAACCAAAAAAAAATACACATAAAAAATATTTATCCAAAATAAAAAAAAAACAGTGGGTAAACGGTAAACAAACCCAATAGGATAATAATTTAATCCTTTTGAAAAAGATAAAAGCCTCCACAAAAATTTATATTTGAAAAAAAAAGAAGAAAAAAAAATTCATAAAATGCACAAAAGTTGGAAAAAAAAAAAATATTAAAATTATGTTTGCTTTCTAGGGAAAATGCTTAGATAAACATTAATTTTTTTGTATGTTTGAATTTTTCGAATAAAGTTCAAAATGTTAAAAAAAATACAAAATACTTTAATTTTGATAAACCAGAAAATTTATAGCATTAAAAAATTGTTAAAAAAAAGTTAAATTATTATTAGGTTAATATTAATTTTTTGCTTACATAAACCTAAAAAAATTTAATGTTTAACAAATTCTCTAAATATTATTATCAATTTTGGTTTTTTCTGTAGTAAAGTTTGTTATCTTCTGATTATTATGCCAAAAACTTTATCGCTTTTGCATAACGAATCCCTATAAATATGCAATAATAAATGCTGGAAGATATTTTGTTGTTGTTAAAACTTTTCGAAAATAAGTTTTTCCCTGAATTTTTTTTTTATTTTCCAAAAATATTCATAATTTTTGGCAGATAATATTCAAAAAGTTGAAAAGTTTGATAAATTTGATGAATATTCTTTTCTTTTTTTTTTCTTATTTAGCATTATTAGATAACAGGCTAATTTTTTTATCATTTGGTATGTAAAATATTAAAAATATTCGTGATGAATATTTTCTGGGAAATGTAGATATTATTTATGTAAAGATAAAGTAAAAACAAAATGCCACAAAATTATAGTTTTTGTTATATCAGAAAAATTGAAAGAATTTAAGTTCGTAAATTTTATTTGTACTATACAAAGATAAATTTAACTTTCTCCAATTATTTTTCTTGTTTATCAAAATCTCGTACTATTGGGCTTTTCCTTTCTTAAGCATGAAAGATGAAACCATTGAATTTTCTATCTTTTTGTAATAGATAAATAATTAGTATAATTAGTATTCATATAAAAAATATGTAAATTCATTATAATTATTCAAATATTTTCCAATTATAAAATGAAATACATAACATGGCAACATTTGTCTATACATAACAAATATTTAAATGTACTTTAAAAAAAATCCATGTAAGTTCGAAATTTGAATATACATTTTTTACCTATTAATTATTCAAAACCTGACATAAAAAAAAACAAAAAAAAAAAATTATAATAATTTTAAAAATCATTCTGTCCATTTGAATATCCTTCCTGTCAGGATAAATTTTTTAAAGTTTATTACCATATAAAAAAAAAATATTACTGTAATAATAAAATTCAAAATTTTTTCAATAAAAGAACAAGAAAGTTTATTTTAATGTTTAACGAAATGAAAAACCATCGATGATTATAATTACTTTCCTGTCAATAAGTTATCCTTAAAAGTTTTCAAGAAATTTTCAATTTCTTTTCTTTTTTTTTTTAGGATTCTTTTTATTTTATTATGTTTTTTTTTGTTACTCTAACATAAAATTTCCTGCTGGTTTTTCTACGACCTCTTATCTTTTTTTTTTCGGTTATCGTAATTTATTATACTTTGGCGAACAATTTGCGGAAAGATTTATAATTTAAAATTTAAAGAAATCGTAAATATAAATAAAATATCCTTAAAAATAAATATAGGATCTTTTAAAAGAAAAATTTTTATGTGTATTAATGTTTTATGTTATAACATTGTGTTGTTGTTATTGGAATTTTGTGAACATAAAGTTTCCAAAGAAAAAAAAATAAAAAGGACAAAGTTTTTCTTTTCGAAACAAATAAAGTGAAAAAAAGTTTTTTTTGTTTTTTTTTTTGTTACCCATGGGAAAGATGAAAATTTTATTTGTTATCCTTGTTTAGGTAAGACTAGTCACACACAAAAAAAAAATTAAAAATTAGATTAGTATTAATGTATTTTAAGGATAAATAATAATAAAATAAGTAAATATGAATTTATCAATTTTATAATTGAAATTTATGACAAAAAAATTTATGAAATAGTTTTGAAATTTAATATAAGTTTTTAAAATATTTTTTTTATTAATATTCACTTTTGATATCAGTTTCGATATAATATTTCTTGTACATAATTTTTCATCTTCTTTTTGTAGTTCATATTAATTAATTTAAAATACATTTAATTGCCTTAACACATTTTGTTAAATTGCCTTAATGTCAATTTGTCATCACTTTCCAAAAGGACAGAGAGTCAATAGATATATAATATCCTTTTAATTTTCCTTAAAATTAAAAGAAATGTTAATTATCAAGCAAAAGTCTAATTAAAATCCTCAAAGGACAAGTAAAAAACTGAATGATGCAAATAAAGACAACGAAAGAAAATCAAACAGTGATATTAAATGTCATCATTATCTAATTTTCTTACCATATATAGTTGACAAAGATCAATTTATAAATACATTGCCATTAAAATTAGGAAATTGAAACAATTTGTGTTACTTTGACCCTTAAAAACTATATTACTAATTTTTTTTTTAAAAAAAAATCTTCAAAATATGGAAAACTTACAATTTTTTATAATAATAAAAATCCTTCAAAATATATAGAATTTATTGCGGCTCTCAACCTATTCATAAATGTTATATACTAACTTATATAAATTTTAATTTAACATATACATGCAGTTTTTTCTTTAGAAAATAATTGAAATATGTCAGGTACATTTTTTATTTGAATGCATTTTTATGGAAAACAACCTTGAAAACATTATACAAAATATAGTGAAAATGTTGAAAAAATATGCTTCGTTAAATATGAAGAAAATATTTGCTCTTAGAACGGCAAAAAAAAAATTTATATTATATGCATAAACATAAAGCATATATAAATATCAGATAGAAATTAAAAAACAAAAGCTTAAAGTCTTTTTTTTTTTTGGTAAATGAAAAAAACAGAATAAATATCTAACAAAAATTAATCAAGGTTTTCTCTTGTATGACTTTTATTTCATAATGCAGTGAACAATTTTGTATGTGCAGATAAAGCTATGTCCTTTTAGCATATATACAATTTCTTTAACTGGCTGTATCAATAAGATAACTATGATTTCAATGTTTCCATTAAATTTTCATAAATTCAATTAAGTCAGAAAAAAATAAAATTAATTAAACTCACAAATCCTTTTTAAAGATTTGTAAATTTCATTTCAAGTTCATATTTTATGTGTCTGGAAAATGAGAAAAACGATATTAAAAATCATTTTAATAATATTTTTTTTTATCTAGAAATATAAATTTAAGTTTAAATTCAAAATTTAAATAGTTGTGTACATTTAAAAACTTATTTAAAATTCTTCCATTAAATATTTGTAATTAATTTAAAAAAAAATCTATATTCAGTATTCACACCAACCCACCATAAACCGTCCGTATATGTATGTACTCCTAATTAGGTAGACAAAACTATAATTATAATTAAACATTTAATTAATTTTTTAAATATTATATTTATATATAATATTTTTTTTATTTTCAAAATATTTACAACGACATAAAATTATTCAAAAATTTAACATATAAACCTAAATTTCACATTACGACTAAATAAACATTAATTTTCTTCAGTTTTTATTATTATTTTAGAGGACAACAAAAATTTGTGGTGAGATCGTTTCATACTTTGATGTTGTTCAAAATAAGGAAAATATAAAAAGAAAAGTTTATTATGAAAATTTTCATATAATTTTTTGGAAATTGTTAAAATAGCAAAAAAAAAAAAGGAACATGAAAAAAAAAAAATTAAATATTTACTACTACTAATGACAATTTTGATATCTATACATATATGTATATTAAAAAAATTATGTTTAGGCAGAAAATATATATATTAAATACGAGTAGCTCTACATGTAAATATTTCTGTTAGGATACAAAACATTTATTTTAAACGTGACACATAACACAACAGAGAACATAACAAAAAAATATTTACATAATTTTTCTATACATCCCAAATAAATAAAATAAAATTTACTCTGTAAAGATAATTTGACGCCGGTTCTATCCTATATCTATAAAAGTACATAAAATATATTTACTTTTATTTTTATATAAAAAAAAATTTTCCTTCATTTTTATGTCCTTCCAACCTTGAATCTGGATGACTTTAGAATATTTATCTATGTATATATTATGCTGTTGTTTTTTTTTTATTCATATGTAAACAATTTTCTATTCTACTTTTTTGTTAAGGACATTAAAGTCCTTTTAGCAAAAATATTTTATTTGTCTATCAAAAAATAAAAAAACTTTTTACTGATTTATATGTACAACATTTTGCCAACGAACATAAAAGAAACTTAAATTTCAGTGAAATATAATACAAGGAAAAAAGGATATTGTATAGTATATATTTCCTTTTACATAGATTTTCTGCCTACAAATAGCTATGTAATATTTTCAAAACTGTATAGAAAATTTTCCTTATTGCAAGTAAACAAATAATAAAATCGTGTATTACGATGAGTAAAATTAAAGTACAGGATTGTAAACAAATTCATTAAATAATAAAAACTTTCCTTTTACGAAAGACAAAAAGAAAAACTTTATTATGCTTTTTTTTATTGATGTTCGTTCAAACCACATTACAGTATAATATCACATATATATTCATATATGTATATATACATAGAAACCTCTTCAGGACAATCAAAAATCCTTCTTTAAGCATAAAAACTCACACATACAACATATATAATTTCATAAAAGTTTCGAAGAAAAATATATCAACATAAAAAAGATATCTTGATATTATACTTGTAACTTGTAAGGTGGAGGTAAAAACTTTTGATGATTATTTATAGGTCAAGTTTTCTTTAAAGCTTTATTTTTTTTTATGTGTACATCAACTTTATATATGATATTTTTTTTCATGGTATGGCAAAAAGGATTCCATACAAAAATTTACCAATTTTTTTTATCATGATAAATTTTTTTTTTTATTTATTTATATGTTTTCTTATTTAAAGTTTTCCAATTTATAAATAGTAAAAACATATTTTAAATTATAATTTAATGGTTGTTAAGTGGGAAAGAAAAAATATGTTTTTATTAGTACAGTTAAATTATAAATAGGACAAATTTGAAAGTTATGATATCGTTTAAGATCATTTTTAAAGATGATTTATATGTCAAAAATATAAGTTTATATATTGTTAACTTTGGAGCATCTTCGTTTCTATCATTCGGAATTCATGGCTGATAAAACGTTTAACAAATATACCATACGTAAATCATTTATCACTCACCCCAGTGATTTGTAAAAATTTCCTAAAATAATAAGCATCGTAAAATATTTGTTCATATGCGATAAAATTAGCACTAGCTCCAATACATAAATACCAAATTAAGTCACAAATTATGAAATAATCATCAAAATTTTAATTGTAATTAACAAAATATTAATGAAAATATCAATTTAAATAAGCATTAATTTCTGATGCCTTTTGTTTAAACAAATTTGTGTGTTGAAAACAAAAACTGTTTAAATTTCTCAAAAATATAAGATTTCAATCTTATTCAAATTTTATAATATTGACATTAACAGTCAATATAATCCTTTGAATAAATAAAGTACAAATAAAAAATAAAAATCTAAATTATTTATTTTACCATCCACCCTATCTTATATCTTATAAATAGAAGTATAATTATTTATGTTTTTAAGCATGCCAAATCCACTTAAAACTTTTTATAAACAAATTACCCAACAAAGTATAATTTACTAGCAAAATTTATATTACATCTCCTCCCTTCTTCTATATAGTATCTTCTAAAGTTACACACAAAAAAAAACATACCCTACTATACTAATTCTTTTATATACATAAAATTCCAACAAATAATTAGATCCTAAGAGTATTAAACCAAAAAAAAAAAAACAGCATCTATAGTAAACATTAAATTTTCTCTGTCTTTCTTGTGGGGGTGGTATATAAAATTGGTGGTAGAAAATTGAAAATTTTCAAAAAATGAGTTTAAGGAAATATAAAATATAATATTTATGTTTACTTGAGGTTTTTTCTTAAATTAAATTAGTTGAAATTATTATTTTAATTATGAAACATAAACCGGAAATATTTTGAATTCTTCTACTCTCTTTTCTTATATATACATAAACGAGTATATATATCAAATTTACAACTTTAATTAAGGTTTAATTAATATAAACGAGTTAAAAGGACAATTTTATAAATTAAATTATTTTATTTTATATATATATTTATGGTAATTTTTGTATAATTTATATAGTAAACATTTAATTGGCTTGTAGTATATTTTACCTGAAATAATTTAATTTTACATAAAATATCGTTTAAATTAAAATTATATTACTTTTTAACGAAAAATTTAGTCATCTATTAAGAAACATTAAATTAAATTATAAAAAATATATATTTTTTTGTTTATATTAACTAAATCTAAATTAAGGACAAATTTCTACTTAATTAAAGTAAATTTTATTGAAAAAAAAAACATGAAAAATAAAACTTTTTTTTTTTTGTGTATTCATTTTGTTTATGTTTTCAAACAGAATTTTGTGCTATTTGCCCAATAAACACAAATATACTTAAATGTATGTATATTTAGACCCAAAAAAATAAAAAAAAAACAAAAAAAAACTTTTTCTACAAAATGAAACAAAATAAAAATATAGTCCTGCGGCTTTTAAGGATCTTAAATAAGTACAAATTTACTTTATATAAAACAAAATTCGAAGAGGGATTAAATAAAATAGAAAATTATTTACTTAATGATAGAAATGCGTCTATCATACCAGTAACTCTATGGTATATAAATATAGTATTTGTCTCTGTATATAATATATTTCTGTAAAATCAGAATATTAAATTTTTCAACATAACCCAAAAGGACACAAAAGCTTCTTTGAAGCTATGTTGTCTCTTTAAAGATGTACACAAATATATAAAAAAACAACAAGAAAATATATAACTCGCTTGAACAATAAAAGACTAATTAAATATTATGTCGATATTATTTGTGTCCTTTTTCTATGTATAAAAAGGACATGAAAAATTTTAATTTTTTGTTAAAAAACTTTTTTAAAAAAAGGAGGAAATTCGATTTATTAATTTTGTTGGTGGGTTTTTTGATTGGTTACGTTTTTAATTCTTTAATTACTTTTAAGAGAATTATTTCGAACTTAATGTTTTTAAGGTTATTCAAATTTTTATTTAATTTATTAAAGTAGAAAGTTTGAAATTTTTATATTTTTAAAATAACAAAAAAGAATAATACATATAAGATTTTATTTAAATCAACTTCAACATTATGAAAATTTATACAAAAGTATATAAATTAAATTTGGAAATTCTCCATAGAAGATTTTCAAATTCAATGTCAATAAATATAAGTAAACTTTTATTATAACCAAAATAAAACTGATTTGATAATAATATCTACAGTTTTTTAACAAATTTAAGATTGCAATAAAAAAATTCACATCAAATAGAATCTTTACATTTCAATGTTGTCCATTTGATAATATTTTAATCTTATTAAATCTATTATTAAATTATTAATAATTTTATAGATGATAAAAATATATTTTTGGCATAGAAGAACGATTTATTTCCTAAGTAATCTTTCAGGGATTTATAATTTTACTTACCATAAAATATTATATTATGTGTACTAATTGTGTGAAATTACATTTATATAAATTGTAATATCGAATAATAATTCTATAAATTTCAATAAATGAAATGGAAAATGCAAATTTTATATTTTATAATAAATTATTATGTTTAATGCATATTGATTTATATTATAAATCTGTAATAATCCTGTACAAAATTATTTTAATGCATAAATAGTTTAATTAATTAGATAATTGAAAGGTAGAAAGATACTTAATTATCTCAGTTTATCCCTATACTTAGACAATATTTAATATGATTTTACTAATAAATGAATATTTAATTAAATAATTAATAATTAAAATAAACATTATTAATAAGTGATGTCAAAATAATAATTGAACCTTTAAAATTCCATTTCAAAATTCCATAAGTAAGTAACAGACATACATTAATTTATTAATAAATATTTTCTATTAATATTAATCGTAAAAAAAAAACAAATATGTATATAAAAATCATTATAATAATTTCATCATGAATTAACTTAATAATTTTTATAAACCAATTTAAAATAAATAGTTAAATTAAATAAAAAATATAATATTTTTTAAAAAATCATATCCACCTGCTAGCAAACACCTTCCAGATTTATGATCCTTTGCGTCAAATCTGTAATCAGCGTAATTCAAATTTACAAATTATAATTAAATTATTACATTACAGTTTATATAAATAATTAGTCTTAATTAACAAAATGTTACCCAAAAACAAATTTTATGAAAAAGTTTTATTTAATAAAGTTATACTCAAATTACATTTACTTAAAACAATGTCCTTAAAACGAATAGAAATGTTTTCTTTTTGCGAAATGTAATTTATTATTTTGTTATTTCAAATTTTCATTTTCCCTAAAAATATAAATGCCAATTAACTAAAGAAAATTGTTTGAAAATCTTTTTTAACACAAATCTAATTTCATTTAATTTAAATCTTCCTATTTCTCATCCTTACAAATTATAAAATTTAATTTAATTTTAGTTTTTGAATTTAGTCCTTTTTATTATTTAGGACTAGTGTATTATTTGAGTAAAATTTTAGGAAGTAATTCAGTTCTTATTTGTTTATGTAGAAGATGAATATCAGTTATATAACTCAACATTTTCTGATAATATACTATCCTATCTTACATTTATATATAGATTATTTTTATACTTATATGTATTTCATGATAGTCTCTATATAGTTTATGATAGATATAGAATAATTTTGTGTTGATGAAGTTTTTGAAAATAAATTTAATTCAATTTATATTCTAGGCTATTTTCAAAAGTCAAATCTGTAATAAAATTACAAAAAAAAAAATCATATTGCTTTTGAAATTAAGTAAAACTTTTACATATATATTATGTAATTGAAATTCTTCAACTTTTATACATATATAGTTAGGTACATTTACGTAACATATACGTTCATACATACTTGTATGTTACATTATAAATTTATTTTGAAAACACGTCATGGCAATTTACACAAAATTTGTAGAATTTGGTAATGAAAGTTTGGTTAAAATTATTTACCCAAATACATATACATATGTATATTGTATAAACCAAAGTCAAAAAAGATTTGATGCTATTAGCAAGTACAAAAATATATTTATTTTATAAATTATAAATTTAATTAAATTTTCAAAAAAAAAAAAATCATCTTAAATTTGTGTTTTTTTTTTTGTTTTTGGAAAAATGAATTATCCAAAATATTAAAAACGATATTCTATAACTAGTTAGTTTATTTCATAGGATATTTAGTGGTTAAAATTTTATTTTGTATATACATACTTATTATATGTATATATTTATGTAAAGGTTATAAAATAAATTATCTTTCTTTTACATATTAGAAGAAGAAATTATGAAAAGTTTAATTATTTTTTGTGGGTTTATAAGGAAATTGAAAAACTAGTTAAATTTATGGTCAGTTTCTTTGGTAATGAAATAACATCATAAAATCAATTTACTTAAAAAGTTTAGCAACAAATTTTGTTAAAATGATTGCCATTTTTAAGGCAGATCTAGAAAATTTCATTATAAATTAATTAGATTTTTGTAGGATGTAGAAATTTTATCTAATTGAATAATAATTAATTTAAGTAAATTTATATAGTTAAAAATATAATTATAAATATTTTGTATATCAGATAAGAAATTTTTTTTTTATTTAAATAGTTCTTATGATATTAAAATTATTAAACAAAATCCCTATAGCTAATTAATAGTTATGTCTAATAAACATTATAGCATACATAGAGAAAAATATATAGTAGCGCTAAATATCTTATTTACTTTTCCTCTGATAATTACTTACATATATGGAAATCAAATCGGCGATTAAACATGATTTTTAAAAACAGGATAATTTATTTCTGTACAAATACAAGATGAAATTTAATATACTTTGAAGTATGTACTTGAAATTAAATATATAATTAATATTTACTGAAAATAAAAATATTTAATTCTCAAAATAATTCGAAAATCATAATAAGTTCCCCTTATGCATATAAGTTTTTTTTAAAATTTTTTTAATATTTAAGTTAAAAATTACCAAAATAAAAAATTACCAAAATAAATAATTTTGGTAAATCATAATCAAACAAATAATAAATTCCAATTAAAAATCTTCTTTTTTTTTTATGATAAATTCTCAAATAAATTATTATTTTATTGACACATTTTAAATTAGGAAACTTTATTTAGAATTTTCCCTGTCATAATAATTTAAAATAAAAAAAAAAAAAATATATTTATGTGAAAATGATATTTTTCAAAGCATTTAAACAAATAAAAATTTATTGTTGGTTTTGTGTATATGTTTATATAAATTTTGTCTTTACCAAATAAACATTTTGTATACATAAAATTATTTATTCAAGCTGAAACTTTTGGTTAGAAATTAGAAATTATAGCCGCGTATTAAAAACACAAAATTTTTTATCATTTAATATGAAATTAAAAGTTCTTTTTATTATATATTTACATTTATTTTTGGCAAATAATCATTTAAAAATGAGGTCTTTTGATTCTGATTACAATATTTAATTTATTATAAAAATTAACAAAACAAAATTTTGTAAAAAATAATATACATAAATAATTATGAATATAATATAATAAATGTTTATAATTTTTAATCATAGAATGCTAATTAAATATAATATTTTTTTATTAATATTTATGTTGGTATATAGTTTTCAATTAAATGTTTAGGTCATTTAGGAATAAAATTAAAATGATAAATATTTTGGTTTATGGTTTATTAGATATGTAAATTGGAATTAATTTAATTGAAATTTATGGTTTTGATTGTTAAATTATTTAATAAAAATATAAATTATTTATATGCTGAAAATGATATTTGTGATTTTATAAACTGAAATATATAAATTTTACAGATTTCTAATTGAGAATGTAAACCATTATACATGTTATATTTAAACATTTTTCAGTGAATTTCAGTTTATATAGTTCATGGAATTATTTGAATTTACAAAATACTTTAAATCATCAATTGTGGTACAGATAAGATTCAAAATTTGATTATATAAGAAAATTTTATCACATCATAGATATATTGATTGAATTTTCACTAATATTTAAGAATACAATTTACTATTTTTGACATGAATTTAAAATATAAGTATATAAGTGTGTATAATACTTGAATATTACAAAATCACAATTCGAATTAAAATGTAAATTCAATAATAAGATACTTCAAATCCATGATATATATTTTAAATAAATTTAAATAAAATATCAATAGTATACTAATTATATTTATTCATAATATTCAATTAATAATTATAAAAGGTCAAAATAAATAAATAGGAGTAATATGTTTTTTAAATCATAAAAATTAATGAATTTATAATTTTTAAAGTTTATAATATCCTGGCAATTATTATTAATTTTTTCAAATTAAAAAGTTAATCTAAAAACCATTTTATTTTTGTTGATTTAATTTTGTTTTAATTAGAATTTATTTTAATTTTTTAGGCGCAGTTGGGGGTGATGGTGACGGTGATGATGCCGACGCTAAAGAGAAGGCAGAGGAAGAGGAAAGAGAACGCCTGGAGGCAATTAAAGAAGCAGAAGATAGACGTAAAGAGAAACATCGTAAAATGGAAGAGGAAAGAGAAAAAATGCGGCAGGATATTCGTGATAAGGTAAAATTAAAAAAAAAAATTAAACATTAACAAATTATACACCAAAAAAAAATAATAATAATTTTCCCTTCTGTTTATTTACAACTTTTCTTTTTTTTTTTAACAAAATCCCTTGTCATAATTTTACAAAAAAAAAAACATAATATAAATGTAAATTCTATTATTTTTCTCTGTTTTTCGAAAATATCCTTGAATTTTTCTTTTTAAAGGTAACAAATTATTGCCGTAAACCAAGACTTTGAGAAATTTTAAATTGACCCATTCGTTTTAACCAAAAAAAAAAATAAAATTATCTGAAAGATCTTTTGTGGAACACGAAAAAAATTCTGTTTACATACAACCAAAAAATTTCCATTTTTTTTTTATCAAAACCAATTTATCCTAATAGCATTTACCTCGACCTAACCTCTGCTTTATATAAAATATATTAAAAAAATATAAGGAAAAAAATATTGGGAAATCAACCATAGCTGTTTATAGTCATTCTTATTTTACGGTATCAAAAGAATTTTCAAAAAAAAAAAAAACTAAAAGTGAATAATAAAAAAAAACGAAAAACCCATAATTTCTTACTAAATTTTTAAATTTGTTTACCTTCACATCAATTTATGTCACAAGTTTTTTTTTTGGCAATATCCTTTAACCAAGAACAGAAATTGATAACACTCCTGTATACTATATCTGTTTGTTATTTTTATCTTAGTAAAAGTTTTGTTACCATATTTTTCACCTTACCTAGGGAAAAAGGATACAACTAAACAAAAAAAAATAAACGGACCCTCAAACCATAAAAAGAATTGAAATAATAATAATAATTTTATGGAAGTATAGTAGTACCTTTTTGAATATTATATGCAAATCATTTTTTTTTATATTTCAGTTCCTTACTTTAATAATGTCCTTTATTTATTTTTATTTTTTTGGCCTATTTATTTTTATGTCCTTTGGAGTAATATTTTCAAAATTTTGTGTAAAAGGCGCAGAACAAACTTAAATCTATTAGTCTATTTAAATATACATTTTTAGTATATTTTTGTATATAAGTTGCCATGGCAAAGGCTTTTTTTTTTATTAAGTATTTCAAGTCACGCATGTAATTTTCTTGTGCCCTAGTAAGCTTATATACATATATAATGATCTATATAATATAGAAAGCTTAATCTTAGTTAATCAATTTCTAGAAACTAATATTATATTATAGTTAGTGAAATATTTAATAAATAATTTTATTAATGTTAACCAATTTTTTACACCTTCAACAAATTGTTGCAGGTGTAAAAAATTGGAATTTTTTCTATGAATTTTTATTTTTTATAGCAATTATATTATAAAAATGGCCTTCTAAAATGGACATTAACTAAAAATAAAAACCTTTATAGTATTTTATCAAAACATATATATATATATATTTATATAATAATGAAAAATTATATATACATAATTTTTCCTTATTAAGAATTACCTTTTACTTTTAGCTTTAACATTTACGACAATAAAACTTAAATTAGTCCCACAATCCACTATGTTAATTTCTACAATATTAAGTATAAAAATTAAAGTTATTAAATTATTTTGAAAAATTTAATTTAATATTCTATCTATACTTTTTTTATGCTAAAAGATAAGGATTCAAAAAAAAAAAATCTTTAAAAAGTAAAACATAAATTAAATAAATTATAATTTCAGTGACTGTGTTGATAAATTATCAAAAAACTTTTGAAAAGATTCCTTGTATATATTTTAGCTTTTTTTATAAATTAACTATGGTATAAAGTTAAGTTATTTATATCCAGGTGAGCAATATCACATTTATAATGACTCTAAAAATAAAGTTTATTTTTTATATACATATAAAAAGGGATTGTCTTAAATTAACTTAATATTTTATAACCCTACTTGTTAGTTTGCGTCACTTTATGCTTTATCTAGTTATAAGTTTTTCATAAAGGTAAAAATTTTCATGTTGGTTTTAGAAAGCTGAGTAAAAAGTGTTGTGAAAATTAATCAACATAATATAAATAGTAGTTTATTTTTTAGTCAACATAAATTTTGTTATAAAGGATAACTAATTATACATACATATATATACTTAAATTAGTATAAGAAATTATATAACTATTTATAGTTGTATTAAATTCAGATTTGATAAATGACATAGCGTGATTCCAGGACTTCATAGTAATTTGCATATAAGAAGTAAATATCACCCAGACTTCCAAATAGATTATATAAAAATTATATATATAATGCTTTTGAGGTTTCGGTTTTGTTGCCATGGTACTTTTATTAATTAATTTTAAATATTTCAAAAATAATATAATTAAAAATACTTGAAATTAGAATAATTTTGTAATTCATATAAATTATATTTTTAAATTAACATGAGATTTAACACAAAAAGAGAATTCATAAATTAATATAATATTTTTAACTAAATTATGTATTTGAAAACTAATTAACTTCTATTTAATCACTTGTTCATGTTATTTAAAAACATGAAAATTAATTAAATTGCTGTATTTGCTAAAAATAAAATACCTCATTACTTCAGGAATTAAATTTATATCATTCCTACTTAAATTTAAAAATAAATATAACCTAGATTATTATAAATAGAATCTATATTTTGAAAAATATATATCCTTTTTTTCACTAACAGCCAAATCTATTATATCGTCAATAAATATAATTAGTATTAGAGAAATTGTAATTTAATTTTCATTAAAAATAATTCTTTAATCTACAAAACAAAACAAAAATACGAAACTAGTTTTAATTAAACACAAGCATTGCCATAAATTTCAAATTATGAATAAATTAAAAAATTTACTTCCTATAATGTCCTTTATTTATATAATCAATTTCTTATTTTCAGCCAGATTAAAACTTTTGTTTTTAAAAATTATAAATTTTTTTTCTCTTTTGAATTGAATTAAAATTTACTTTATTCAGAATAATCAAAAACTTTTTCCCGTACACAAAATAAATTCAGCTACAAATTCTAATTTATTTATACCAGAGAAATCTAATTGCATTATCATTAAATGGAATAATAAAAGTCTTACAAAATTATATCCAATTTTCAATTTAAATTTTCAATTGACTAAAAAAAAAAAATCTTATAAATATTTAATCAAATTCCAATTTAGTTAGAATCAGTCAAATTTTCAAAGGGAATAAAAGTTTCAAAGAGATTTTTTGTTCTATAATTAAAATTAAGTTTTATATTCCTTTCAAAATACTCAAAATATTAACTATACATATATACAAAATGACAAGCTGACATATAACAATGAATTTGTAATTTGAATTTTATGTACTATATACAAAAACTTAGTATGAACCCTGTAAATACTTAAAAAAAATAAATTTTAATCAATGTTTAACAAATCATGAAATTATTTGAAAAGTTTTTCAATAAAATACAATTTTATAGAAATTCCTTTTTATACTCAATTTTTTTTTCCTATTCATAAGTTACATAATTTATTTTTACTATATACTATTGCAAATTAAACTTTTTTGCATTAAACTTAGTAATTATTCTATTTCAAATGAAAAATTTAAATATTAATACGGTTTATAAAAAAAATTCCTTTATAAATTAATGAATTTTCTCGATATAAAATAAACCGCAATTTAATATAAATAGTAAAATTAAGTAGATAAATTTATATCCTTTTTCAATTTATAAAATTATTTGATATGCAAATTAATGTATATTTTACTTTGTATACAATAATATAGCTAGGATTATTTAATATATATTATTTGGTATAAATATAGTATAGATTAAATTAAATTTAACTTATATTAATTAGCTGCGATTGATATTATGTAATTTATATAAATTATATTAAAACTTATATATATAACTATACAAATTATTTTAATTTCAAATTATTGTACAAATTTATTATAGTAAACGGACAAACATTCAGTATTATTTAATAATTTGATAATTAAGTAATTGCTATTTAAAAGAGAATATTTAATTCAAAACAATAATAATAAATTAAATAATTTACCATCACATTTAAAATGTTTTATTATAAATTTGAATAATATATTCCAGAATTTTACTAAACTTTTATATTTATTTAAATATGTAATATGATTGTAATTAAAATATTATTATTATTGAAATGGTATTTTGCTTAATGATATTCTACCCATATTGCAACTGAAATAATATATTTAAATTATTCGATATTTATATAAGTTGTGAAAATTCACACTTGTTTTAATTTTATTTAACTGCAGGCATTAAGTAAGATTTTACTTATTTATTATATTTTGATAATTGAAAATCGTTTCTAACAAAAACCTATATATTTATATTATTAAATTTGCATTAAAATTTAAATTCTGTGAATCTGGTATATAAAATAATATACAATATTTATATATAAATCCACAAAGGATTTAAATATTATATACTATAATAACAGAAATAAAAATTATAAATAATATAATATTTTTCAAGGATGGAGCAACATTAATAAATTTTCCGCAATTTTATATAAATCTTTTAAATTGCAGTATAAAAAAAGATATATATATTTCTGGGCATTTTGCCAACTCAATAAAAATGATAAATTTCCCTTCTATGTATTTTGTTTCATGCAAAAACCAGGTTATATTCATATTATGTATACTTATCCTTTTTATATATGTATACCGTATTTGTTTTTGGAAATTGTCCAAAAATTTCTACTCTAGTGCATCCACCATATTTTT
Organism: Empis stercorea; assembly: GCA_949752835.1. Classification (NCBI taxonomy): domain Eukaryota; kingdom Metazoa; phylum Arthropoda; class Insecta; order Diptera; family Empididae; genus Empis; species Empis stercorea. The sequence continues at coordinate 60,353,455 of OX457086.1, read as the reverse complement.
ATATAAAACAAATCAACAACAAAAAATGGAGTACATAAATATTTTTTATATATAAAATAAAATAAAATAAATCATTAAAACCATAAAAATCGTAACTAAACAAGACTTTTGAAAAAAAAGGATATTTTTTTAAACAAAACAATTTTCTGTATTTGGAAATCCACAAATTATATTCAACGATTTTCTCACAACAATATTCAATCGAGGTGTTCGTGTGCATTTTTCCGTAAAATTTCATGGAAATTTTAAATTATCCTTTAATATGGGAAATATTCGGATAAATAAAATAAGTATAATATTGAAAATTGAAAATTTGTTTTTCAATTCTATATTTTCATTATTAAAAATATTATATGTATTATATTTTCTATATGCAAAACTGAAAATCGTTAAAATTATTATAAATTTCTTCGAAAAATGAATATTAAATTTTTGATCATTTTTGGCAGATAATATTATTTCAAAATTCAGAATTCGTTGCATATAAAATTAACTATATTAACTATGGTAAATGAATAAATTAAAATGCTTTAAATTTGTAGTAAAGAAAATATACCGCATTCTATCAAAATCATGTTTAAAAATGAAGTCGAAATAATATTTAAATTTAAATATATGTATAATGTTTTATTTTTGTGAAACTAAAGTCTCTCAATATTGTTTTTTGTCTGGTTTCGAAAAATATATGTAAATATATTATGTTTTATATAACATGCGAAAATTCATGTTTTGCATATTAAACATTTGCATAATATATTTAAATATATATGTTTGTATTTTGTGAAAATCTACTAAACATGAAGATAAATATTAAAATCAAAGCGTTAATAAAAATTTTATATAATAAAAAATTATTAAATTTCAGAAATTTAATAAAATTTCGAATACAATAAATATTTTCAAATTAATTGATTTTTTTAACATTAAAAAATAAATAAGAATATTTAATTTAAAAATTATTATCATAAATGAGAGTTACACAAATAATCAACATTTCACAATTAATTGCATAATAATATTTTTATAATATAAATTTAATAAATGATATTTTAATTAAAAATATTACATATTTATTTTTTTTAATAATATGTAATATACAATAACATAATTTAATAAATTAAATAAAATCGTTAATTCTATAATTTAATAAAGAAAATAATTTTCCATAAAAATTTAAAAAAAAAATATATAAATAAATTAATTATAAATTTAAAAATAAAATGCAAATTGTTCGGGAAATTAATATACAAATCACCCATATGAAGAAAAATATCACCTGATCGGGGTCAAATTGACTCTAGTAGGGAGTCCGTTTATTTTAGCGACTCCCTAACGGAGTCAGATTGACTTCCTTAAGGTCAATCAACATTATTTTAAATGAAAGTGTGACAATTAATATAATAATATAAATAATTTATAATAAATATTTATAAAACAATTAAAATTTCTTTAAACATATTTCTGTATCTTGTAAAAAAAATTTACATAGGCAAAATTAAATTAGAAGATATATTGTTTTGATCGTAATTCAAAATAAAGTTTCATTAATAAACCTTTAAGCAATTATATAATTATATAATCAGTTAAATAAATTTCAATAATTTGATATATTAAACAATTTATTTTCTTCCCCCTTTTAAGTAAAATTTTTTCTACCCTAAAAACATTTTCCATAATTTCGATTAAATATTTTTATATTTTTTCAGCAATATATACATAATACAATTCCAATTTAATTTACCAGATAAAATTCGACAAATAATAATATAAATATTCTTTATAATTATTATTATTTCAATAAAAATTATAATATCATTTTTTTGCTTAAGGATATTTTTATATTTACCCTTTCAATTATTCCCTAAAAAAAGAAACTTATCATTTAATTAACTTTCATACACAAATATAATTTCAAAAAAAAAAAAAACAACAACTAATCATCAAAATTTATATTGCTTCAGGACTTCTCTGATGTATGTTTAATTTATATTTTGTTTAATAGTTTTAATTGAAATTGAAATTAATTACGTACACCCATAAATAAATAATCATGAATATAATATATATATATATATATATATATATATATATATATATATATATATATATATTTAACGATACAATTTCCTTGTAGAGAAATCCACACACATCCCTAAAAAATACATAAACTTTTTTACTCTCTATTTTTAAATAATTACAATTAAAAATAATCAAAATTAATTATACATAATAGTTTTGAAATATTTTTATACATAAAAACTATATAGACAAATAATTATAATCTACCAAAAACAACTATATACAAATCCTGAAAATCCTTCATCAACATAAGGGAAATTATTATAATAATATTTATAAATTTCTGTTTTATATAAAAATGATATATTTTTTTTAATATATTTTCTATTCCTTACAACATATATTAATATATCCTTAGAGATTATTTGTTAAAATAATACTTTATATCACTCTACTTCTTTTTTACCCTTAATATTTATCCTTATAAATGTCTAGGTCCTTTTTTATATACATATACATACATATGAAATAAACAAAACCAAAAAGAGTAAAAAGAAAAAATCAAAATTTATTATGACAATACACATATGCCACTTTATTATGATTATTATTAAAATTATTGTTGTTTGTATATTTAGCGATAATAAATCCATTTAAACTTATATAAACAAAAACACCATTTATTATACATATATATGTACACACATATGTTGTATGTATATATATAGAAACACGTATATTCAAATAAAACTTTTTAAATTGTTTAAATGAGTCCTTGCAGTCTAAGGCAAAATGAAATACAAAATTAAAAAAAAATAATAAGAAGAAAACAATTTAGGATGGAAATGTACACGAAAAGTTTTTAATAAAGCTCCACATTTTTTGTTTGTTAATTTGTTTTATGACATTAAAACGGAAAAAGTTTACTCTTCTTTTTCCTTATTTTTTTTTTTTTGTGTATTATTTAAACATTTAAACAATAATTAGAATTACGGTATAAAAGACAAGAGGAAGAAAAATAAATTTAACAAAGGATTTTCAGGATTTTGAAACATAAACGTATACAAATACAATGAAATATATTATTAATTGAAAAGCATACGAGAATTTTTATACATAATTATTTTCGTATATTTGTTTAAGATTTGAGTACAGAAATTTTGTTCTGAATTTTAAATATGTATACAGAAATTTGAATATTTTCGTGTTTAAAAAATAATGTTTGTATATATAATGTCAATAAAAGAGTTTTTCAATTATTTTACGAGCAATTTAAGATTAATTAAAAGTAAATTTAAATATTTGTAAATTTGATATTCACAGAATAAAATTTTAATATTTTTCAAATCGGACTAAAGAACTAAAATACAAGAGGACACAGGAAACTAATATAATCTCATTTTACTAGACGCAATTAATTCCATATATCAAATCCATCCTGTTTTGTTTAATTCTTCAAAAAAAAAAAAAATTTAATATTTCTGTTAAATCTCTTAATAACTTTATTATAATGATTCTTTTAATAGCCAATTTAACTTAATATCCTTCTAAAATACCGCACCATATTTAATTTATATCCACTAATTTTCTTTTAATTAAATTGAAATTCTTCAAGCTAAATATAAACTGTGTATAATTTTAATAAACAGAAGATCACATTTTCAACATTTTATATAAATAAAAATCAAAACTAAATTATTTCCCATATTTTCTTAATTCCTTAAAAGAGATATTTTTATATACAATTGAAAAAGTTGCCTTCTCTTACTATAAAAAAAAGTTAGACAATTAATTAAAAAAGTTTATCACCATTATTAATTTTTTATGTTAATAAAAGGAAATTTATTATTACATATTTTATCTTCTTCAAATTTAAATGAGTTTATAGTCACTGGACACTGGACTATAATGTGTCAAATGAAAACTCGTTAGATTTTACCAAAAATTTATATATCCCCAATTTAAAAAATCAACTTTGTTTTTATTTGCGTATAAAAATCAACAAAAGCTTAATTTTGTTAGATTAAATTCTTTTTATAAAAACAAAATTAAAAGGACAAAACTTTATGACAATTGCAGGATTAAATTTAAATGGAATATCAAAAAAAAAGAACAAAACAATAAATTTTTGAGGTTTCCCTTTTATTTATATTTAAATAGAAAACCGCATGAGTTTTTCAAACAAAATATTCAAAGCAAAATCATCTTTTTGTAATTATCCTTATGATAACAAAAACAAAATCGAATTAATTTTTTTTTTCCATTTTATTTGTTTGTTATCCTAATCAGAAAAAAAAAGTTAGGGAAACGCAATGAAAATGCGATGAAATATAATTTAAATAGATTTCGTTTAAATAAAAATATACACAAAAACAAAAAATTAAATTTTATCATTTTTCACCCTCATTTCATGTAATTTCCTTATTTCAAAATTGGTTTTGATTGATCGGAGAAGGAGGATTTTTCTCGTGTATTACAGAAAAATATCCGAAATAAAATAATTTATTATAATATGAAAAAGAAAAACGTTGTGTTTATCTGGAAAATTAGTAATAGAAAAAATATAAATTTATTTGTTATTTTCTCGTGTTTCCATTTTTTTTTCTCTTAACGTTTCGGGTGAATAAATAATATTATTTTCTTCATCTTCTATAATTTATATATTTATATAGTAGTAATCTTTAAGGAATTAGTATTTTCATAGGCGTTTCATTTTGGTTATAATTATTTGTAATGTAAAAATTAATAATTAAATCAAAAGTATCATTTCTGCTTCGGCGAATAAGAAAATAGACCATTATTTAGATTTTTTGTATATAATAATTTACTGGTGGATAATTTATCATCTAAAATTAACGAATTCATATTATTATCAAAAATTAACGAATAACAAAAATGATAATATTGAAATTAATAACATTATTTATATTGAATATACTTCCAATTTGACTCTGGATTATACATTAAAATAAATAAGAAAGCTGTCTAACAGGAAACTATAAACTATAAAATATTTAAACACTATTAATATTATTACCTTAATAAATCTAATTAAATCAGTAATCATTCTCTATAACTCAGTAAAACTCTTATCACTAATTGTCCAGATTTTGTACAACGAAAATTAAACAATAAAAAAAAACATCCCACCATCAAACCCTCTTAATAATTTGAATTATTCTATATAATCTAAATCAACAAAGATTTAAAATTTTACCACAATTTTCCGGAAATTACTACTTAATAAAAATGTGATTAAACAGAGAATACTTTTTACCTTTTTTCCTCTATTTAAACCAAAAATTGTATGCCACTTTATTGTTCATGAAAATGTATAATCTCTTGATTTAAAAATTTTCCTAATAAATGCTCCTCTTTTACTCCTCCAATGCATTGTACATTTCACTTTAACCCACTTCTTAGATTTATCCATTACTATGGCAAAAAAAACTATAAATCGTCATAGAATTTTGTTCTCTTATTTTCATCATTTGAATTGATATTTTTTTCGAATGTATTACGATGATTTTCCATTTCATATATTATTAAAATATTTTTCATCTCGTAAAAATATTATCAATTTTGTGATCAATTTTTTTTCATGGTTCATTTTTAAATTTAAATATCTATCGAATTATTATTTTCAATACAACGAAAACGAAATTTCATTTCAAAAAGCTTATAAAATCCATATTTTATACTTATAATCTGGATCGTATCCATAGCATATAAAAACTTATATAGTATAAAGTAATATAAATATTTTATATATTTATATATAAAATTTATATTGGTAGAAGGAAATATTTCAGATTTTGGTGATGAATAATTTGAAAATATTTTAAATCTTTCAACACACACCCACACAAATATCTTCAAAATTTCATATTTTCCAAATATTTACAAAATAAAATTTCTATTTGTTCGCAGTATAATATCAAGAAAAAAGAAGAAATAGTTGAACAGCAACCACAAGAGGAACCAAATCCTTTAATGCGAAAAAAGAAAACACCTGAAGAATTAGCTGCTGAAGCTGAACAAGAAGAGTTAGACGATTTTACAAGTAAGTCAATCTGTTTTCTAATTCTAGCAAAAAAACCAAAACAAAAAAAAAATCAATTTTAATTTTCTGTTGGCTTTTCAATTTATTTATTTTTTTTCCTTTTCCAAAGAATTTGCTTTTATATATTTGAAATTATTAAATTTTCTGTTAATCTAAACAAAAAAAAAACTTTTCATTAATAATTTAAGTGCACATTTTTGTTTTTCATTATCATTAATAATTTAATAATCAATAAATTAAATGCTTTTATTAGAAATCTAATTATATACGCTTTCAATTTTCGAAAATATTATAAAACTTTTTATTTTTTAAAAGAAAATTTTCAGTATTTTTCCATTGGTCATAAATTTAAAACTCTTTCTAATAAATATAATAATAATAATATAATAATTTTTCTTTCCCTTTTTTATTGTGGGAATGACATATTTCGGTTAAGTACGAGTTAATAAATTTTCCTAAAAATAATAATAAATGTATACGTTTTTTTCTTTCTTTGTATTTCGTTGGAAATTTTTTCTTGGATTATAGATGACAACCCCAAAAAAAAATCCACACCACATTATTATTATTATTTTCTTTGTTATTTTCTCTATAACTTTGGTTGAATAAATATTAAATTTATGACTAAGATGGAAAATTATGTTGTATAAGGATAATATTATCCTTCTATATATATATATATATTAACAGGAACAACATTTTTTTTTTTTTGACATTCTAAAAAAAACTTTTCTTCTTTTTACTTTTTTTTTTTTTTTGGTAATAAAATACGTAAAAAACAATAATAATATAAAAAAATATAAAATTTGAAGCAAAAAAAAAAAACATTTCATTCGTACACATTTTTTAAAAGTATTTCTCAAAAATATTTAAATACAAAATAAGAATTTACTTAAAACTTTTCTTTATTTTTTTTCCTGGTAATTTTTCATTTTGTTTTTCCGTCAAATTCATTTTTTTTTTTTAACTTAAAGTAGGAAAAAAAACTGAGAAAAGTAAATCTAAAACTTTTCTTGGTTCTAAAAAATTTGATTTTTTAAATATTTTTGAGAAATACTCACTTGCTATTTGGTATTTTTTTCACAAAATTGAATTTAAACATTTACTTAACAGCAGGCAAAACATTTTATTGTAGCTATGTGTATACACGAGTAGAAGAAAAATCTTATAAATGTATAAATTTTGGTTAAAGTAAGAGTTTTTTTACAAGATAATTCGAAAAATATATTTTAATTATTCACTTAGTTCTCTAGTCAATGTAACAGATGTACATAAAAAAAACTTTCTAAGAAAATTTCCATTTTTGTATATTTGTAAAATTTGCTAGAAAATTTTGAGTATTAAAATATTAGCTTAGCGTTAAGTTATGTAAAAAATGGATAACAAGGTTATATCGTTTAATGTTTATATTCCAGTATGACTGAGATGCTAAATGGCATACGTTTTAATGAACAGCAAAATAATTTCTATAATTTGTTCTTACTTCCATTTGCAGACTGTATAGATCCTTTTTATTTATTTGATTATTTAATTTTTGGCCTTACCTTACAACTCTAAAGAAAGGAATATTCACCTCTCCTGAGAATAGTTAAATTTCCACTGAAATGAGCAAATTATGTTCTATTATAAATTTATTTATTCTATGCTCTACAATTTCTGTTATATTAAATTTTATCCATTAATTTATAATAACAAGATTTTTCTCTCCTTTTATATAATAATTGGGAAAATTGATTTACTGAAAAGTTACTGAAATTGTATCATATTCTGCAGATTAATGGTTATACTTTAACTTTATCAAAAATTCTTTACCAACCCTGACCTGACCATATTATTAATTTTAAATAATTATCACATAAATAAACATTTTCTTTTTTACTTCAAACACAAAAAAAAATATATTAAAAATATAAAAATTTAAGAAATTTCATTTTTAATTGCATCCAATTTATAAAGAATAATAAAGCACGTTATTAAAAAATAATAAATTCCATTAAATTCAAAAATGTTTTTAAAAAGATATTTAAAAAAAAAGGAAACAGTTTTTCACTACAAAAAATACAAAAATAAAATTAAAAAAAAATCTAAAAGCTTCTATCATGCACTCGTCATAACAATATCCTTAAGGGTTTCACAACAAATAAAATAAAATAAAATAAAATAAATTTACAATTTCTGATTTTTATTTAATCGCAACGGGAAATCCTTCAGACACAAAAAATAAAATAAAAAATAGATAAAAAGAAAAGTAAAAAAAATTAAACATGACAACATAATTCAAGGTAAAATAGGACATTGCGTAGCATAAATAAAAAAAAATTATCTTTAAGGATTATAAAATTTCAATATTATATACGACCTTTAAGTTCATTAAAATTTGGTAGATAGGAAAAATTTTACAACAACTTGAATTTTTTTATTACAAGACCAACAAACAAAATAAATTCCTCATTAAAATTCAATGGTTTTTTTTTTTTCATTTTAAAACAAATAATTTAAACACAAAATTTAAATAAAATACTTATTTCTTTTACTTTTTGCCTTGGAGAGAGCTTTCATAGAAATATTTCAGAAAAAACAGCGTTGAGGACCAGATAGATTTTTGTTTTGGGGGCAGAAATGAAATAATGAAATACGAAATCATTTTGTCAATACAAAAAATAAAATAAATTCTATATTTATTTTCGTTATCCTTGCAGACAATTTATTGCTGGTATAATAATAAGTTAACTTTTTCAGTTACCATTTTAATTGGTCTCTAGGGGAATAAAAAATAAAAAATGTATAAATTTTTTTTTTAGGCTATAAAATTGAACTTTCTTGAGGTTATATTAAATAGGATTTTTGTAATATTAAAAAATTGAGAAATATCTAATTATATACAATTAGAAATTGTATTTTATTTTTATTTTTTGTACTGGTAAAGTAATTTATTGTCTACTTAATTTGAGAATTTATAGATTACAAAACAATATTAGAGAATTTATAGTGATAATTATTTAAAGATAAAAATGTGTTTTCTCAGTTAATTAATGATTTAATATCAATTTATTTTTAGTGAGAAATAAATTGTAAAAAATATATAATTTTAACTATTCGAATTTATAACTTTATTCTGTATTTATGTAGCAAATTGGAGCACTGTCCTATAGTGTTTTTAACCAATTTCCTGCCACTTGATCATATGATTAACTCAGTACCTGAAAACAAGTTCAATATATTACGAATTCTAAAATTACAAAATTTTAGTATATTATGTATAATATGTATATGTATGTATTATCATAAAAGAAAATTTCTACAGAATTTCATAACTTGAATTTAATGTCACGAATATTTATTTTATAGTTTTTCGTTTCACCAATTCGCAATTCCAAAATGTAAATAAACAAAAACAGGTACACCTATACACAATTATACACTTTACAATAAATTTAATCTCGTGCTCAAAATTATTTCCAAAATTTTAATATAGTTAAAAAATCATCTGAATTGTTTCAATTTCGAAATTATGCTACATAAATTTTGAAGCAATTAAGAAACGGAAATATGCCTTAACATTATAATTTATATTTCTTTAAATAAACCTATTTTATTCCAAGGTTCATTAAATAATTACATCTACCTAAAAAAATTTAAATATTCTAATTCCTTAAAATCCTTTTATAACTTTCTACTTATTTTACACGGTTTCAAGTATAATTACTTCAAATAGAAACGCAAAAAATTTTTAAATTTTTTATTGAATTGCTCAATTATTTCTTCAATTTCAAGGAAAAATATATTTTTATTATTATTATAATAGAAAATTGTTTAAATAAATAAACTAACAAAAAAAAATATTTTCCATACACCAAAACGTAACATTAAAATGAATATTATTTTAAAGGATTTTTAGTTCGGTTTAATTAACTCAAAATTTTCATTGGTTAAAATTTTTTCTAACCATTTTAAATGAATATAGCATAATTATTATGTAAATATATATTTTATCGTATTATGGTTTCTGCTTGCAAAATTAGGCCAAGCGTAAAATTTACTTATATATATTAACCTAAAAAAAATAATAATAATAATAATAAGGATCTTTCAAGCATCAGTACTCACACAACAAACATTCATATATTTTCTCTATTTTCTATTCTACGTTTGAAGTATATACATAAAACATAATCATATATATTTCTATAGTTACTGAAAACAAAATCCTTTTTTTCATAACTAAAACTAAATTATAATGCTAAATATACATATACACACACACACACATATATATATCCATATATATAAACTATACGCAATACACTCAGAAGAAGAAAAGTCCTTTGAAAAATAATACTTAGGATTTGTGTAATTTAACAGAAATATAAAAAAAAAAATAGTATAAAGTTGACATTATTCTAATTATATTTTTCCGGTTCAGTTTCAGATTTAGGTAAAACAAAAATTATATTATATTTCAGGATTTATAAATATATATAGAAGGATTTATATGTGAAGTAGGTAGAATTTGTAGGCGTTTGCAAAAGAAATAAAGAGAAACAAATCTTTCCTGTTTTGGTTTGTTATACACTTAAACCGATTAAAAATACGTAACAGTATTTGATAATTAATGTTTTGAAACTTGACAATAAAGTTCAGAGATTATCTACTATCATTAAATGGGATCTTTTCATTCTCCATTATATTTTTGGATGGTGAATTTTTTTAGATAGTGACAATTTTCTTAAATTCATTACACATAAAAAAAAGACTGACAACTTAATTTTTAATTGCTTTCCATTACATTAAATATTTCAAAAAAAAAAAAAATTATTCTTATAAAAGGACTAAAATAAAGAAATAGAAAATTGTAATAATTATTTTCTGCTCTTTTTTGTAAATTTTTAATTACAATTTTTTTCCTGCATTTGACGTTCGGATACAAATCAAGTTAATTTTTTTTGTGTCCCTCTTAACTATGCTCTTCTTTGATTTATAGTGTCAATAAAAAGTTTCAAAGCAATTACACAGAAAAAAAAGATATATTACCATTTTTTTTTTGGTCCATTTAAATGTAAAAAGTCCTTTTTCATTTTGTTCGATAACAAGTTGAAAAATTTACTACATTGACAAAAAACGATAGAAAATTTTTACATTTTTCCATTAAACTAATTAGGAGTATAATTTTTTTTTACTATGGACAATATGATAAAAGGATAAGTCATATTTTGGTCTATAGTCCTTGATGAAATACATTTTCATTATTTTCTTGGAAAAAATATATTATTTTATGAATAAATTAAAATTATTTTATATTACATTCATCAATTAACAACAGATAATTCATTTGAAATATTCTAAAAAAAATACATTACAAATTTTATCCTTGATACAATTTTTTGCTACATAAATTCACAATATTTTTTTACCAAAAAAAGGACAACGTACACAATAACAAAAATAGAATAAAAATTTGAATACAAAAAATAACTATATTTTTTATGTAGATTAAATTAAGGGATTTTTTTCTCCTTTTGATAAATTTTCAATTAAAAAAGGAAATTTAACACATACAAAAAAAAAATAAAAGTCTAAGGGATATTTTTTTTTAATTTCCATAAACATTTTTTTTAAATTATTAAAAAAAGGATGGAAATTTGGTTAAACGAAAAAATCAAACTAAGGAGAAAAGAATTAATTTTAAATTTTCAAGGATAATTATATTTATTTCTTCAATTCCCACAGTTTTAATGCTATTGTGTGCAGGATATTAATCATTTTTCGGAAAATTTTGAAGAGATGACAAGATTGCATCAATAAAATAATAAGATTTAATAATTTACTTTAATTTGGTATTTAAATTTAGTTACTGCCGAAAATTTAAACTGAACAATAAACTACGACGAAAATCATAAAAATACATAAATTAGGATTTTCCAATTCTAGAACGTAGTATTATTTTTACATTAAAAATGTTCCCATTTTGCGTCACTATTTCGAAAGCTTTTATATAATTATCGTAATTTATCATCCATTACAGTGTCAATTTAAATCTTTTAATTATCCTTATTTATATAGGTGTATATAAGTCCTTAAGATATCAATATGTCATACATAATCCTTAAACATGACACTTTTAATTTAATATAAAATAAATGTTATTTATACAGAATTTCACATTAAATTAATTTTATTATAATTATACTTTCTCTTTCATTCTATATCTTTTAAAAAATTTGTATTTCTCTTTCTATCTATGTGTATTTTTCTCTTTCTATTGTCAAAATGACACAATATAAATGTCAATTACACACAATTAAATCACATTTTCAAACAAACTTTAACTAAAATAAAATATAAAAATAATTAAATTTTAATTTTTGTGTAGTCTAATTTCATCAATCTGTGTATATATTTGTGTGTGTATTTATATATATGTGTATCGCTAATTAAAAGTATATTTAAATTCTATAAATAAAAGTATTGCTATCTCTCTATATCTATTTCTTTTTTTTTTTTTTTAAATAAAATTTTGTCAAAATTATTGTTTTTATTTAATTTAAATTTTTTTCTATTTGTGTATAAATTTCTATATTTTTCAACACAACAAAAATATTATATAAAATATTATTTAATTAAAATTAAATTAAATAATTTAAAAAAAAAAAAAAAAAATTAAATAGATATTTAGATCTTAAAAAACAAGCAACAAAATTCGCTCATTTTTGTCGTTTCCATTTATATTTTTTTTTCAGAACTGAAAAATCAAATAGAAACACAAGTAAATGAGCTAAAAACTCAAATAGAAGGAAAATGTGTAATGCAGTGATATGTCATCATGTTTATATAAAACGAAAAAAAAAAATAATAAAAATAAAAAAAAAAAATTAATAACTTAAAAAAAAATATATCTAAAAAATTAACAAAAAAAAAAAATACTTATCATTTAGCACCACCACCATAAATAATAAATACAAATCATAAATCATCATAAATGACTAATAAAAATGTATAAAAGAAAATTAATACCTGCTGACTTAAATACCAAAAAAAAAACGTTATAAGTTATAATAAACAGTACTGACATTTCAGATATTTCAAATATATAAATATACTACAAAAATAAAGGATGAAATAAGAAGGGGATCCTCAACAACAAAAATTCAATAATTTCAAATTTAATTTTTAATCGCAATAATTTTTTAATAATTTGTCATTTATAATTTTGCAATTATACAAATGGGTGGAAAACTAAGAAAGATAATCCATATTTTTTTTAGTAAAGTGTGGTAAGGGATTTAAATACATTAAACATTAAAATACCACAAAAAAAGTTATATAAAAGACCGACGTCAAATCAAAATAATTATTGATTTTAATATATAGACGCATTTATATTTTATTTCTGTTAATAAATTTTATTAAATAAAATTGTTATAAAAAATTTTTAATGTAATTTTAAATTAGTTTATTTTTTTTGTACCCAAAATAAAATTAAAATAATAATTTTCTGAAAACATTAAATGGTGGATCACGAAAAAAAAAATTGGAGCACTTACTACACCCCTAAAGACAATCCTTGAATATTATTTATCAATCATATTATTGTACTGAGGATAAAAAATAAAATGAAGAAAATTTATACAATGTGAAAATGTAAGTAAATAACAAAATAAATTTAATAAAAAAAAAAATTAACCTAAAAATTTATTGTGCAGTTTTTTTATTTATGTTTTTAGTGTTAAAATAAAATGCTTTCTATATTTTTTTTTTTTTAATTATAAATTTTTTTATTAATTATATTATTTTAACTACTTATTACTTATTACCAAATTTTGCAAAATTATTAAGATATAAATTAAAATTATAAAATTTTATTATTATGTTCTACACATTTTATGCGCAAATTGTAAAGTTTTGATAGATAAATTTAACTTCAAATGATAAATAAAGCTGATAGCTTATTTAATTTTTAAATATGATGAATGATTTATACATAAATTTATAAATACATTTTATGAATTTGTAAATTTTAATTGAATATTTATATTTATAATAAAATATCTCACAAAAAGTCCTTTTAGCTATTTAGATTATATAAAACTTTAAAGATATCATTCAGAATATTTAATTTTTGATGGTGGAAGTTTGTTGGTTTTTTTTTTTTGGTTAATTACAAAACAAACTATAATATAAATAGAAACTTTTAATACTTTTATTAATTTAAATTTCCCAAAAAAAAAGAATAATTAAAAATTATATATTTTTATATTATCTACTGTGAACTGAAAAACTCTATAAATCCCATCGTTGTAAAATTGCAATATAAAAAGCATTACTATTAACAAATAAATTATAAATATTTATAAAATTTCTGGGCTGTCATAAAAACCGAATAAAATAATATAAAGCCAAAATAATTAACCTTATCTTTTTTTGAGTTTTTACTTAATTTAATGCTCCACAACACACTTACTAAAATGCCCAAACTTTGTCTTTGTTTTTGAATAATAAATAAATGTACATTAATATCAGAATTTCTTTGACTGGTATATTTTCTACTATAGAAAAGAAATCCACTAGAAATTTATTTGCTTGTTAAGCTTCAGCAAAAATTAATTTATTCTTATTAAATTTTAAAAACTTTTCTTTTATATAGTTATTTAAATTATTCTTTTTATGCTGTACACAAAATTTTTTTTTTAATTATAATTAAATAATTTTGTAGTTTGCTTCAGCTTCAAAATATTATTATAATCAAATAAAAAAATTTATTAAATTATGCTTAAATGTTGTTTACTTATCTACTATAATATTACTAAATAAAACAAAAAACTATTTTTCTATATTTTTATTGAATTTCCTCTTTTCAATCTTTTTTTTTTTCTTCTTCTTCATCATTTTCTTTATCAAAGGCAACAAAATTTCAAAATATACATTTACAAAATTGCCCCTAATTTATGAAAATTTTGAAAATCAAAATGAACCAAAAAAAAAATCAATTTATTATCAATGTTTTAATGTTCATTTTATTAATTCGTTAAAGAAAATGTTGTGTAATAATTATTATTTTTTCTATAACTTCAAAATAGATTTTAACTCTTATTTTTTATTTATATTTTTGTAAAAAAAAAACAACAACAACAACAACTTTAATTATAATTATATATATATATATCCTTTTTTGAAAACAACATCAACTACTAAAGTTTTATCCAACAACAAGAACAACATCAGAACTACAAAAAGCACAACATTAAAAAAAAAATAATAATAACATCAACACGTACAGGAACATTTCTTACTTTAAAAAAAAATACATTTAAAAAAAAAGAAACTGTAAAGGATAATTTTAGAATTTTAAAGAAATTTTAAAATATTTTTAAATTCATATAATTTTTTTTGTTAAAAACATAAAATAATAAATGTATTAATTAAAGGTGGTATTAACATTTAAATATGAAAAAAAAAATTTCATATTTCAAAAGAAAAAAATCATTCACAAATTCTCCAAAATATATTAGCTTAGGAAACTATATATATATATATATATACTGAACATAAAATCATGAAATATTTTCTCTCCTTACAAAAAAAAAACCATTTTAAATACTAACTATATTAATAAACTATATACAGTATAAATTTAGTCAGCAACAATATGTGTGTCAATTATTAAGTAAAATATCTATATAAAAAAAAATATATTTAAAATATATTATAAAAAATTTTCAAAAAAAAAGAATTAATACTTTTTTTTTATTTATATATTTTTTTTTTTTTTAATTTTTTTTTTAAAAAATATATTTCTATTTTACACAAATTTTACAAGAAAAATACTAAAAAAAAAAATAGCAAACATTTATTTAGTTAATTTTTAATTAATTCTTTTTATTATAAATAGAAAATCGCTTAAATACAATAGGAAAATTTTAAATTATTTCAAATTAAAATAAATTTTAATTTTAAAGAAAATTTTACGCTTCAAAAGTTAAATGTAACTTGATCAACCTAAATCAATATCGTCAAGATTAAAAAATTTTCTTTGTATATAGAAGCACTTGACTACACCATCGTTCAATTTCCAATTTTTAACAAACATCTTAAAACTTTTTAAACATAAAACTTTCAAACGAATTTATTATGATGATATATGGTATACAAATTTTCAATATTTCTCAAGTGCATCTTTATTTTCGGGTACATTTTGTATTTTGTGACTCGTAAAAGAAAAGTTTTGCTTTAGGTTGACCAGTTTAGTAAATGTAAAATCCCACTAAAAAAAATTATGGTTAAATAAATGTGTAAATTAAATTTTTGAAATATTTAACTTTGAAAGAAAAAATGAATTTAGTTGTGTTATATAAATTTAAAGAAAATTCAAGTGTTTTTCAAAACGTAAATTAAATTATATAAAAGCAAAAAAAAAAAATATGTAGAAAAATGTTGTTTGAAAAAAATTGAAATATTAATATTAAATATTTATTAAAATTTAAATTGAAAAAAAAAATTAAAATGAAAACTGATCTTGTTGTTATTTTTGAATACCCCAAAAAAATAAAATATAGTTGAATGGTTGAATATATATATTACAAAAAAAAACCATATTATATACATTTTCAAAGAAACGAAACTAAAATTTAACTAAATAAATACAGAATAATTTTAATAATATAAATTTAATATGTTTTTGGACAAGATTTAAATACTAAATTTTTTTTTAAATTATTCAAATATAAAATTTATGGCAAAGAAAGTAGAATTGAAA
The DNA here is from genome assembly GCA_949752835.1 of Empis stercorea. NCBI lineage: Eukaryota > Metazoa > Arthropoda > Insecta > Diptera > Empididae > Empis > Empis stercorea. Next base: position 60,336,623 of record OX457086.1, on the reverse strand, counting down.
ATTGAATTTAATTGCTGAAAAATTAATATTAAAATATTTTGAATACCATTTTTTGCAAAAATTCATAACATTAGTAATATTTTATGTCTGATACATAATTTATAAATTCTAATATTCAATCAAAGTATGTAATTATTATTTTGAAAATATCGGATATGCAAATATTAATTAACAATTTATTTTCTTAAATTCTACATTTTCTACATAAATCGAATAAAATATATAAAGTAAAAATTTATTTCTTCGAGTAATTTGTTTATACATACTCAAAAATATCTACAAAATATTTTTCCGACTAACAAACATTTTAAGTGCAAACTTTAGTATAAAATGTCAAACAAATTCTTGAACAAATATTTACAAAAACTTTAAAAAGTATATTTCCTTCTTTTCTAATATTATGATGATGACATTTCTCGACAAATTGCCATAATAATTTGAATAATTTATTGAAAATTTTAAATTTAAATAGTCCATCAATATAATAATAATACAAAAATATATAAAACACTTAGACACATACTGAAAAATATACTTAAACACAAAAATAAAATTATATTAAAATGAAAACTTTTAAAAATATTTTGTTACATATTAAAAATTAACTTAAAAAAAAAAGAAAAAATGTCCAACGAAAAATACAACCAAAGATTTAATTATATTTAAAATATTTACATCAAAAAATCAATATTTCTTTCATGTCATTAAAATTATACCTTATATACTGAACTATATTAAATCTTTTTCTCTTCCGCATGCTTTTATGTGTCTATTTAACAAAATATAAAATATAAAAATAAAACAAATATAAAAAAAAAATTAATAAACTGAAAAATAAATAAAATATTTAAAAATATAAAAAATAAAAAAACAAATCTGAATTTTAATTGAAAAAATAACGTTTATATATAAATGTTTATATTTAAAATATAAATGTATAATCTTTTATGCTTGTTATGTCGTAAACCAAAAAAAAAAAATTAAAATAAAAAAAAAATATTATAGAAATTTTAAAAACATAAAAAATATATTTAAAAACAAATTTTTTAAGTTATGCAAAGAAAAAAAATTTTTTTGTTATCTCTAATTTTATAATTTTCATTATAATTTATGTAAAATTTTTGGAGCTTCTAAAACACAATTCTGGGCATAAATTTCTATATTTCATTTACATAAAACTTTTCTCTAAAATTTTATATTTTCACAAATCAAAAAAACAAACAAAGAAAAGCTTAAAAATTTATAATTTAAAAAATTTCCAGCTTTTAGAAAATTTCAAATTTTAATTATATTTTTTTTTTTTTAGATTTTCGTTTTCATAAAATTTAAAAACAAAAAATTGAAAAAAAAGGAAAACTTTGTAACATGTTAAATAAAAAAAAAACCTTTTATGATTGATTGATTGATTATTATTAGTATACATTATATATTTATGAAAAAAAACTTAAAAAAAAAAACTAAATATGTTAAAAAAAAAAATTGTTACATGAAAAAAAGTGAATAAATAAAACAAAAATTTAAAAAAAAAAACTAAAAACAAACAAAATACTTTATTTCCAAAGAAAAACATAAATCACTTTCACCTTTTTTTCGGATTTTTTTAATATTTTTTTTAAATTTATTTTAAATTAAATTATTCTTCCATATTTTTTATGATTAACAACAAAAAGATTGTTTTTTACCCTATTTTATACTCATATCTATCAAAATATAAAATTTATTCTTTCTGTATATCTTTCTATCTTTCTCTCTGTAAATATATAAAAAATATATGATTTTTTTTTGTTGCAAAACTCTATATGGAATGTAAGTATACTCGTCTATGTGTATAAATATTTTCATTATTTTCTTTTAGCTTCTTTATAAAATATAAATAAATAAAAAGCAATAAAAAATTGACTTTTTCTAAATAATAAAAAATAATTTAAATATGCCATGTGCATTATGTGCATAATTTTAATTATATTATTATTTAAACTTTTTTAATTATTAGTATTTTTATGTACCTATATAATTTTTTTACAAATTCATTTATTTTTTTTATAAAGTTTTTACTTATTTTTAATTCTGCCATTAAAAATAAAATTATTTGATGAATGATCCAAAAATTAAAAATCTGTGAATTATATATACCAATAAATAATTTGACCCGTGCTTAAATACTATAGAGCATAAGCAAATATCCTTACAAAAACAAATATACCAATAATTTATAATCAGAGTGAAAAAAAATGATTGCGAGGCTGTTGCTAAGTGGATACTATGCTGTGGATAATGCTATGAAGTCCTGCATTCGACTCACGGCCGAGTCAAATTGTTTGTACCAACTGGCTCACTCTACTTAAAATAAAATCTGTACATTAGATTGTTCTCCATAATAATTATAATAATACGAGTATTAATATGGGAGAAAACGGAGACAGGATATTACGGGAAACCTAAAAAACGTTTTAAATTTGCAATTCTGTTTTCGCAAAACACCAAACTTTTTATAATATTACAAAAATTTATTGAAATTCCCAATTATTTTAATGAATTATACAAGAAATTAAATTATTTAAATACTGAAATTAAATATAATATCTTTATTTTGATTTTTCTTACTTAAATTTTATATTTTTATCGATATAATATAAAAACAAAAATATGCTTTTAATGTTTTATGTATATAACTATCGATATTTTATAATTTAATCAAAATAATTAATTTTTAAATATTTATTATTATTATTTTTTTTTAAATTAAAATTGATTCATTTATTTTATCTTGTATGAAGAAATTTTTAATTAATTAAATCTTTTTAATAAATATATAAAATTTGTTAATTGGTCGATATCTTTTCTTATTTTATTTCTTTTCAGCATATAAAAAAATTTAATCGAGTTATTAAAATATCTTCAATTCCATATTTATAATAAATATATTATACATAATTAAAATTCCAAATTACATGTTATTTAATTTAAATCAGAAAAATCGTGATACCTATTAAAAAAAAATTAAAAATTAAATTTAAATGTTATTATTTTTAATATCTTTGTAAAGTTCGTTATTAAAATTATAAAAAATAAAATGTTGAATAAAAATTATGTTTATAAAAATTAAGAGAACGTAAATATATATCATTAAACCGGTTTCATATTTCATAATTTAATAAATTTTTTTTAATTTAACTAATAAAAAAATTATTATCCCATTTTAAAATACGAAATTAAATTTTCAAAAATATCTTTTCGTTTTAAATTTTTATTTTAAAATTTAAATAAATGTCCTAGAAATATGGATATTTTAAATATATTAATAATGTTAATACTAATAAAAGTTGTCAACGAATCTATTATTTAATCAGTCAAAAAATTTCTATTTATATATCTTCAAAATAGAAACATCAGTACTCTATACATATACTACCAACATAAATATGATAACCCCTATTACAAGCAAATTACTTTTATTGCAAAACATAATATTGTTATTTGTATAGTTTTTTTTTTCTGAATCATAAAACATATATAAAAATATTCACAATTATAAATTTAGACAGATTTTATTTACATGTGAAATTTTAATTTTATCTGTTATTATTTAGGACCCAAAATATTCATAATAATAATAATACAATATTGTATCTTCTCTGATTGCAATTATTGAATTTCTAGGCCTCACTGTAAAATAAATATTCAAATTACATTTACTTCGAGATTACATTTTTAATAATTTCGAAAACTCTTTATAAAAATTATTCAAATTTATCTAATAAATTGTTTATATAAGATTCAAATAGCAATAACCATATAAAATAGTTATTTTCCAAATTTAATTTTATCTTAGACTTTACAACTTGAATCCGTTTAAAAAAAAAAAAAAACAAATGGAAAAATAATGCTGAAATCATGTATTATTAATAACAAAAAAATACGATAATAAAAAAATAATATAATACTCTTACTTATATATATAATATTTTCAATGTTTTAACCCTTAGTATATAAATAATAAACTTTATATACATATATACATATTTATGTAATTGAACATAAAATCTAGGAAAACCAAAAAAAAATAAAAATTTCAAAATAAAAAAAATTATATAAAAAAAAAATCTATTAATGTTTAAAGAAATAAAGAAAAAAAAAACTCATAAGACAACGATACTAGTACATTTGCATTTAGAAAATTATTAAATAGTAATTAAATATATTTAAAAAAAAAAGAATTATATATTATTGTATATCTTATAAATTAATATTTAAGACAAATTGTTTTGAAATATCTTAATAAATTATCTGTTCTACATAACATAATTTAATTTTTTTCATTGCTAAATCGGTTAGAACAATGTTATTTATTTGTGAAAAGTTATAATTAAATATAATAATAATAATATTGTTGCTGTAATTTAAATATTATATAGTTATCCATTTTTTGGATCTAAAAAAAAATTTTTCCTTTTAAATTTTTGTGCTCTTTATATGATTTAAGAGCATAAAATATATTTTAAAAAAAAATATCCTATATTACATTAAAAATTGTACGCTTTTATTTTATAATTAATTTTCAATTTATTTATATAATTTTTTTTTTAATTAATTTAAAAAAAAAAAAACAAATTTATATAAATTGAAAATTGTTATAAAAAAAAATTTATAAACATAAAATTTCATGAAACAAATATTATGACTAAAGATAAAAAGATTATTACGAAATTAAGGTATAAACTTTAATATGGTGAATAATTTGAAATTTATGATAAATTTCTCGGATAAAATAAAATTTAATTGTCCAAAAAAGTGTTCATAAATTTTTTTAAAATCAACTATCGAATAAAAAATAAATATCTATATAGTCACTGGTTCAATGATATTTTTGAATGTGATTTGTTATCCAAAACAAAAAAAAGAGAAAAAAAAACAACAACCTAAAAGTGATTAACTATAAAATTAATTTAATAATATCAAATTAACAAAATGAAAATATTAAAATTGATGTTTAATTAAATTTTTAATTTTTAAATTAAAACACAAGAAAATTTATGAAAATAAAAACCATTATTATTAATTACAATTATTTCATTGAGTGCCTCCATCAATAACAAGAAAAAAAATTAATAAAATATTTAAAAATATTTTTCAATTATACGATATTTATTTCCGCCATTTTAAAAAATATTTTTATATATTATATTAATTTGCGCCATTTTTGAAAATATTATAATAATAAATATATATTTATTTAATACAATTTTTTGAATGATAAAAATATGCTAATATAGAAATTAATATTTGGTTAATTAATTATTATCATTTTTTTAATGTTGTTTTTTTTTTTGTAACTGTAGTTTCAATATTATAATGAATATAATTAAAAATTAATAAAAAAATAAAAAATACTTACATATCCTCTAAATTACAGTGATGCCATAATGTAGAGCCAAGAATATTAAGTATATAAATAATAATCTGTAATCATTTTTACATTTTAATTTATTTGTATATTTTGAAATGTAAATATAATATATAGAAAAATAAAACATTGAAATAAACGGCTAAACAAATAATTAAATGAATATTTTAAAATTAAAGATGAATAATGCAAAAAAAAAATTAAAAACAATTTGTAGAAAAAAAATATACAAATATTTAATTATAGTAGTTATAAATTATATATATATATATATACTAAAAAAAAGTTTAATTTTATAAATACATATTTAAAAAGAAAAAAGTATAAATAAATTTATAGGTCTATTTATGCTTACAAAAATAGACCGACTGAAAAATATAAAAATCATTGTTGACTTAAAAAATAAAAGTATATATAATAAAAAATAATTTTAATACATTAAAAAAATAATTATAAATAAAAAATAGAATTAAATAAATAATAAAACAAATTATATATCCATATTTAATAAAATTTAATTTAAATATTGATAATTATAAATCATTTTTTAAATTAATAAAATAATTATATTTTAAATTAAATTTTTATTGTTATGTATTTAGAAATGTTAATAGAAAATCTAATTTTTTAGCATAAAATTTTATTTTATTCGTTTAGAAACATTTCTGCCCATTTTATTAAATATTATAAACTATATACATAAAATCATTTGCTGAATATATATACATAAAGATTCAAATCTTAATTTAATTTCTTTATCTTTATTTAATTTCTATTAGTCTCAAATTCATTTAAATACGTATACATTTTTATAAATTATTATAGAATATTTCATTTCGTTTAAGTATCAATATTTACTATACCTTTCAATTTCTTACCAATTTGTGCGTAATTTTTTGGTGAGAATTTAACAAAAGATCAAAACTCCTTGCTGAAGAAAAAAAATTATCAGAAAAATAAAAAACAAAAATTCAAAAACGTTTTCCGAGATTTTTATATAAGAATAAATCTCAATTTTTAGGCTGAATCTCATTATACTTAATATTCCCATTATTAATATTATAAAAATGGGAATATTTATTATTATTCGTTATATATAAATTCTTATTTATACAACAATAAATTTTTAATTAATAAAAAATTAAATTATCAAAATTTCTATAAATTTAATTTTAAGTTTTTTAATCTTTCTCTACTTAAAAAATTTCAATTTTTACAAATTTATTTTACTTAAAAGGTAATTTGTAGTTATCAAAAATTGATCAAGGATATTCTTAACTCATATTGTTATGCTTATAGTTTCTTAGAATTATGTACTAATTATTTTCTAATTAATTTCTACAAACATAAGGACATCATATAAACATTTAAAAAAAAAATGTAAAAAAAATTATATAATAGAAATTATAGATTATTGTAAAAACCATATTTAAATTTAATTGAAAATATAAGTACATATAATAACATAGCACGCTATATTAGTATTTTACATTGAAATCTGAAATTAATAATCATAAAAATAAAAAAATTGATCATAATGTGAAAAACATTTAATATGTAATAATATTATTGTTGTTATATTCAAAAAATATAAATAAATAAGAAACACAAATAAAGTATAAAAATTATATTACAAATTAAATTACATAAAATTAAATGCTGAGTTGGTAAATTATTATAGTGATAAATATATAAAAATATATATACATCCATATATATTATATATACATCATCATATTATTATTATTATTATTATACATAATAAAATAATTAAAAAGAAAATTTAAATAATTAAATAAAATACATGAAGAAAATTAATAAAAATAAAAAACTGAACAAAAATTTAAAGTTAAATTAAATTTTATTAATTTTGGATAAAAAAAAAATTTAAATAATATAAAAAAAAAATTAAATAAAAATGCAGTATGTTATATTTATTCGCTATAGATTGTACAATTTAATAGTGTATACTGTTGAATATATATATGAAAAAAAAAAAAATAAGTTTGAAAAAAAAAAAAACAATTTAAATAAAAAGTATTTAAACAAAAATATATGGAAAGAGTTTTTTTTATTTCATTTCGGTTTTAATTAAAAATTACAGATTTTTTCATCCATAATTTTGTGTATAGCCCACTGATGTGCAAAATAAAAAAAGGACTTTTCTCGGAACAGGTATATATATACACTGGAATTATAATTAATTATTTACACTCTTTACAATTACATGGACAATTTACATGGTTAAATAAATGATCAATTTAATTTGGAAAATAATATAATTCGATTTTTGATATTAATTAATTAATGGCAGCTGTTGTCACAGCAATGATAATAAATTTTTTATTAAATATGCTTTATTTTATATATAATGTTATCGTGTAAATAATCTTTGGACTCTTCATCATGTGGGAATATAAAATAACTTGGTTTCTGATCTGAATTGCATATAATATTTAAAAAAAAAAAATTTTTTGGAAAAACTACTTTAATTTTGTTTTTATTAATAGAAAAGGTTTTTAAAAATTATAATAAATAAATCAGAATCGTTAATTAAAAAAAATATTAAGAATATCCTTTCTTTCAGTTAAAAATTAGTAAATATGTAATGACATTTAAGTTAGTAGAAATTTGTATTACAATTTGCAAAGCAGGTTTATGCAAAAGTCAAAAATTTTATTATCTTTAAATTTTAATTATTTCAATATCTTTGAATAACACGAAATTGAATTATTCTTAGCTGTTAATTTTCATATAGTGTAAGTATAAAATAAAGATCAGCCTAGAAATAGCCAAACAGATCATTCATGCATTTCTAAAATGGAAAATTATCATTTTTTATATAGCAGCAATAGGAAATATAAATATAGCAACAAATAGGAAATATAGACAGAGGAACTTATAGCTCGAAAATCAAATAAATTTAGTAATTTCAATTTACAATTTGAATTGTCTATCATTTGTTCACCACTAGGAATTAATGAACTAAAAAAGAAAGATTGAACGGATCCCTACATCGAAATTCAACATTAAAATATAAAATATCACAAATTGCTTAAAAAAGTTTTCGGGCAGTTCTCCTCTAATATAAAGCTTTCTAGTTTTTTTAATAAACAGTAATTACCTTTTGTAATTATTAAAAAGTAAATATTTTTCCCAACCTAATTACAAATAGATAATGAATTCTAGAAAAATTATAAAATAAAATTAAAATAAAATTTCATTAAAAAATTTCTTTTTGTTATTTTTTAAATCGAAAACGACAATTGGAGAATCATTGACAGCAAAGCATAAATTTTAAATTACAATTACGAGTATACTTTTCATTTCTTAAGATATTTTAAGTCTTTTGAAAATTTCTTAATTGCAATAATATACTTCAAAGAACATAATATGTTTTAAAGTTTATTAAATTATTTCTACTAAAAGATATTTTTATATTAAATCTTTTGTTTTTGTTAATTAACATTTTTCTATTATGTCATTATTTCTATAATTATTTATTTCTCATTATTTTTTTTAAATATAATCACAGAAAGTTTCATTAAAAAAATTATAATTAAAAAAGTTTTTTAAAATTGCATAATAATATATAGAAAATAATGGTTAATAAAATTTAATTTTAATTTATTTCATTAAATATTATATAAAGTTATTATTGAGTTATTATTCCTTTAAATTAATTTATAAACGACTATAGTTAATTCTTTGAGTTATTGAAATTACCATTAAAATATATTTTGAGTAATATTTATATTTATATACTTAATTAAGGTAATTTATCCTTATGTAATTTTCATTTATTTATAAATATTTTTAATTAAAATATTTATGATATTCGCCACAGTTTGAGGTAAAACATTAAACCTCTATACTTAATAAAATAATTACCGAAGGATTAATATTATTTTATTTAATGAATTTTAAAATTAATTTTATATTTATTAAAAAAAAATTAAATAATAAATTTTATAAAAGTAAAGATTATTGGATAAGCTACATTATTGATAAGTTACATTATTGATTTTAGACTAAGTTCTGTTTTAATATATTATGTAATAGTCGAAACTATGAATTAATTACGATAAATAGTCAAAACTATGAATTAAGGAGTAAGATACGAGTAGCTTATAAGAAGTATTTACATAAACTCCAAACTATAATTATATATTTTGTAACAAGTTTACTATATTATTGTACATATATTTAAGGAAAATTAAAATAAGAAAATAAAATCAATTTGACATTTAATACAATAATTGTACTAACTAATTACATGTTTCATTTCTAATATATTTCTAAGAACAAGTTATTTCATATAACCACAGATACTATAAAATCTGTGACAAACTGTCAACGATTATAAAAACTCTATTCAAATCCTCTTGTAACGATTTCATTTTATATAAATCGAAATATTTACCTAATATAATATAATTGTTTTAATATCAAATATAAATATTTAAACATACATAAAATATTTACCACAAGTTTTTTAATCCATATATATGTACTCGTCATAATAATTTATAATTAAAATTCAATTTAATTTTATAATAAATATTTAACAATTTTTCATTATTAAATCAACACAAAAATTTTAAATCAAAATTTTTCATATTTAATATACAAATTGAGTACAAAAACCAATCAAATTAATAAATATTTAGTCTACAAAAATTTAATCTCATATACACATCATACATAATGACTGTATAAAAAATTATTTTCAACTAACTTAAGATTATTGTAAATGAAAACTTTAAAGAAAAACTTTTACCAATGAAAATAATTTTTTTTTTTTTGAGAAGACACGTGTTACAAATTAAACTCATAACTTATTAAAATATAATCCATGTCTATAGCCAAAAGCATGAAGCTATTATATATATTAATTTGATTTATTCGTGTTTCATATTTCGGAGCAAAAAATTATAAAAAAAAAAAAAAATTAACAAATTTCTAGGAACAAGATTATTTACAACACCAAGAGCAAATTTTTAAAAGATACTATAAGATATATTATTATATTTTTTTGTAATAGAATAAATTCTTAGCAACAATTCAACATAAAAATGAAACCCTTTGTTGGATAAAGAAAATTCTTTAAAAGATTTTTTTTACTGAGTTCATCTATGTGAAAAATTTTCACTCTGATTAAGATTTTTTTCACATACTTTTAAAAAATTATGTTATATTATTTTATTTTTTTTTTATGTTTATAAAATTTTTATATGAAGAAGTAAACTAAATCATTTTAACATTATAAAATTTTCAAGAAATGCTATAAAGAAAAATTGTCTATAATATATCTATAATACGTACGTGTATGTTTACAAAAGATAAGTAAATAAAATAAGTGGAAAATTTTCTTCTTTTACACTAGATTCATTTTAATTAGAATCTTTATTTTCTAAAGAAAAGAAAAATATTGACATTCCAACTTTAAAGGAAAAATATTAATTTTTACTTTATTGCTGTTTAAATTTTGTAATATAGAAATAAAAAAAAAATATATTTAAAAAAAATTCAATTATGGTTATATATTAAGGATAAGAGGATGAATTTGTTTACATAATTATCGAAATACATAAATTAAATATTTATTTCATATTATGTATTTAATTTAATTAAAAAGATTGAACCATTAGATAATTTGAAAGAATTTAGGTATACATAACGCATACGCAGATATACGTATAATAAATCACTATTTCTATACTAAATATTTGAAATATCCTATATGTAACTTTATGTGAGTTAACTAAATTTGAACCAATAATTAAAAAAAAAAATCTGTCAGAAAAAAGGGATATATAAAGTGGATGAACAGTAAATGAAAAGTGAAACTCTTAAAATTATAGAATTAAGTCTGAATATGAAATGTCATTTAAAACTTAAAAATACGAAAAACAAACCTCGGGTTTGTCAAAGGCCTCCAAAATCGCCTCATGCTGTACTATATGAGGTATTGTAAACCAAATAGAATTCCTATATAGTATTACTTAGAAAAAATAGTAAAAAATGCATCTTTCTTCGATTTTTTAAATATTTTTTCTTTCCTTCCAAGAATTATTATTCCAGGAAAATTAATTATTAAATATTATTAATTAATTTTTTTCTAATTTTGCTTAATGTTATATGTCCAATATTCAATTTATATAGCACCTGCTGTAAGAGATGTAGAAGCTTGTATAAAGTGACGGACATATTGAGATAGTATCTGTACCAACACCGAAAAAAATACACTAAGTAAACTCACTCACTATGGTTAAATTTTAACCAAATATAATACAATAATGATTTCATAATAATTTATTAACCACAAAAACTGATTTATGTTATTCTACAAAAAATATGTTACAATAATAAATTGTTGGGTGGACTATGCAAAATATTTCTCATAAAATTTCTAATGCATTTATAGTTTGTTATTTATATAAAAGCATTTTATAATATATAAATATAAATTAAAATTCAACCATATAGCTACATTAATATAATTTGTATTCAGAAGAGTAAAATTTCAGTATATTTGTTTTATATTTTTGGTATTTTATAATACATTATAATACATAAATATTAAATTATCTAATTTTTTTTTTTAATTAAATTTACAAAAATATATAATTTCTACTGAAAATATAATTCAAAATATTAATTAAAAATTTATTTCTGCGATAAATATGTCAGTTCCATAAGCATTTTTTTATTATACTTCCATTTTCTTTTCATTTTTGTATTTAAAAGTAAAAATCCTTACACATAAAAAAAAAGTTTTTCCTTCGCATTGTTAAATAATATATAAAAAAAAATATTTTCTTTTATATTTATTTCTTTTCTCTATTCAACATTTTCATTTCAGACATTGCTCTTATCTTGTCCTTGTGTTATCCTCATTTTTTTTTTTTTTTGTATTTTTTTCTTAAAATAAAAAATCAGAAATTACAAATTAAATATATTTAATTGAGAAAAAATCGAAAAATTCATACAACTATGAATTATTAACATATTTTATATGCCAGAAAAATTGTATTCAGTTTTTGAAATTTAATTTGAAATAATTGAATCATAATTCGATTTAACATAATAAAGAGAATTTCCATATATTAAATAATTGTTTAAATATTATTTTCTGTTTATGGTATTATCATTACATAAGGACAAGATAAGATTACCTATGCCATATTTTGATGGCATAGGTATAATATTATTTGCATCTTTGATGGCATAGGTATAATATTATTTTTCTGATATTCACCAGAAAAATTTATAAATATTAAGTACTGCTGGGTCTTTGCAATTATCCTATTTGATACCAGAAAATTAAACGATTGAAATGATTTAGTTGAAATTAAATTTTGAATTTATTTTAGTAAGATTTGAACTTTTTTTCCAAATCACAAAACAAAAAAGATCTCATCAATAAATTCAGCTCTTTATATTTTTTTAACAATATTAATATAAATGATACAATTTTTAAATACAATCATTAAAAGATATGAAATTAAAGTATGTATAGGAAACAAATAAATTTAGTCAATGGTCCTGACATCTTGGTGTCATATGCTCCTGTCTAATAAATTACATATACCAAAACTGTCCAATAAATTATATACCAAAACGAAATTCTACAATATGTGAAAATTAAATTTACTATTAATTTTTTATACAATTAACAAAACTCTAAAACATAGAGAAAGTTAGAAATAATCAAAATGGAAACAACATATCATCATTTATATGCTTTTGTTTCCGCTCGTCACTTTATAACAATTATAATTCTTTTTACAATTCAAGTCAATACCAAAACTTATTCTATTATAATATTAATTTTATTTATCATTAAAAACTATTTATTATTATTTCTATATCATAATTATATCAGTTTTTGAACATAATATAATAGTATCCTTATAGTAAAATGGTTATTCACGCGGGTAAATTAATATTTGACCATCATGTTAATTGATAAAAGTTTCTCACAAGGAAATTATTTATCCTTTTGACTAAACTTATATATAGATGTTAGTGTATAGAGATGAGTGATAAAATTAGTGAAAAGGGTCGATTATATAAAAAAGAAAGTTTTTAACGATATGCTTTTTATCTAGTTGTCTTCATTCTTTTGTTAAACATAATCTGAGGGTTATATGGGAAACAAATGTATATATTTTTATGCTAGATTTAATATCCTAGATTAAGAAATTATTTAATTATTATATATTGTAATGACATAATAATTATATTATTATGAAGTTTTCGCAAAGTTCAATGAAAAGAAAATTTAACTTTGTTCATTTTCCTATCTTGGATGACATTTAGGAACTCAGCTATATAATAATATATCAATGTATGTACATATAAATGAAATCATAAATTGTTTAAATTTGTTAAAATATAAAATTAATTGAATATAATAAATTTTACGTAAATTCCAGTTTCGAAATTAAACTTTTTCTAAGATTTATTCAACTTAAATGTTCATGGTTATATTGAAATTATGAAATTATTATATACTTAATTAAATTATTATATACTTAATTAAATGTTATAATTACCAAATAAATGATTTGTTCCCAAGTTATTTGATATTTTAGAGTTTTAGATGATTTAGGCTATGTTTGCTGACATACAAATCTGAGAAACTCAAATATTAAATTTGCTTTTAATTTACTTAAACCTAAATAATCTAACAAAATGTGAAAATTCATATAAAGAAGACCTGAAAAAAAAAATTAATTGAAGTATTTCAGTGGAAAAAGGTTCTCAATTAATAATTAAAAGTAAATTGTTTGCACACAGCGTCAAGATCGAATTACAATTCTATTAATTTATGTCAGAAATAAATTACTAATTATGAAAACACCAATAAATATTGCAAATTATAAAAAAATATATATTTTCTATATATACTGTTTGGAGATATAGGCACTTAACGTATTTACGTATTTAACTGATTAAAAATTATATTGTATGCCCTATTATATAAATTAGTTCCCTTTTTATTGTGTTATAAAATATTTGTGCATATTTAAACAAGGATATTTATACAGAAGGAATTACAATAATGTATTCTACTTGTATTATACATAGTACACACAAATATTGCAACGAATTTACCACATCAAATTGCAGAGGATAATAATATTATTAACAAATATTCAATTCAGTTTGTTAAATATTTGTGTGTGTTATTATATTTAATTGATAATTGTAACAAAATTTATGATAAAATATATTATTTTTGGCTTATCCATAAAAATTATAATAATGATAGTGATACTAATTGTATATTAGCTGTAAGTTAATAACTTATGGAAATTAATTGAAATATTATTTCGTACGAGTGGGTTACATATATATAACAGTAGTTTAAAATGTGTATTTTTCTAATTTCCAATAAAGGTTCTTCCGCAACAAAGGAACATTTACACAAAATAATATTTTTCGACCATTTATATTAAGTGAAATTAAAAGTTCTGTAAATGTTTTCTAACAGAAAATGCCTTAAAATAGAAATATTAATTGATCAAAATTTTATACATATAAAATTATAAATTACTATATAAAAACAGATATTTTCATATTCAATTTAAATTTAATTAAATGTTATTACAAATTTTTATGCTACTGATTATTAGTAGGCAAAATTATGTTTTTATTAAAATATTTTGATCACGTTTTGCTTTAAAAAAAAATGTTATAACAAATCCTTAGACAATAATATTATAAAAATATAATTCGTATTATTTCATCTCTAAATAATATATTTAAAAAGAAATACTATTGGCCAACTAAAACCATAAACACATCCACAGAACATTTGAAAAAGAGAAAATAATATATGCCAATTTCTTCGTCCTTTATTCGTGTATATTTATGCTTTTATGGAGTTACATAATATATTTTTTTTTGCGAAAAAAAGAAAAGAATTTAATGCGTGGTAAAATGCCTTTTTGGATTTAACGGCTGGAAATTCCTTCCGTTCCAATTTACTATAAAATTAGAACGGAAAAGTATATGAACTTTTAGCCTTCTGAAACCTTTTTATTCTCATACATTTTTATATAGTATATTTTTTATAAAAACTGTAATGATATTTTCTTCTCTACAAAAGGGACAAAATTTTATATTATATAAGAAATTATTATTTTTTAATGAGAATACATTATGAAACTTTATATTTTGTGGTTAGAAATTTTTTGAAGGAGAAAGTTCAAATTTATTAACGAAATTTAAATTGATCAAAATAAAAAGTAAGAGATTTAAATTTCCATATATTAATGAATTTTATACAGACAGATTATATTTACAAATTTCATGTGAGAATTGCCTCCCAGATAATTATCTTATGCATAAATTATAAAATATTAATAACTCATAAATATTTTGACACTATTAATACTAAAAATTTAAATACTTTCATATTTATTAATTGTAATAGATAATTTCAAAAAATAGTGAGATAAGAACGATAGTTGAACTAAAATTAATATGTACAAATTTTATGCTTATAACCTAAAAAAATGTCGCACAGTTGAACTACTGTGCAGTAGTTTCGTAATCATTGGCTTTTTTTAACTACTAATATTATTCAAATTCCATTTCTTCTCATTGGATATATGATCTATCATAAAACTCGGTGAACATTCAACATGGTAACTTATTTTCTTTACTTGTATTTTATTGTCTTCTAGCGGCAAAAAATAAAGGTAAATTTTCACCAAATTAAATTACATTTTTGAAAAACATTATAATAATGTTACGCTCTCTAGCGGCATAAACAAACTTCATTTTTGGTGCTATATGAAATAAGAATTTTATATGGAAAAAGATTATTTTTGGCAAAGTGCAAATAGCGGCGCCTATCTGTCGAATTTTAAAATTTTATCAATTTCATCTGGTTCTGAATAAATCATGATTTTCATTGGGCGGTCTACTATAATATATATCTACATTTACTATGAACAAAAACTCCTTTTTAATGTTTACATTTGACAGACGGACAGAAAAGCCTTAAACATAAGGGATTTTTTTTTTTAAATCCCTAAAAATATGATTAAAACCTTTTATTTTTTTTGCAATGGTTCGTTAAAATATTAAATGAAATTTTTCAACGTATTGCGTTATTATTATATCGTGCCCAACAAAAAGGACACAGTCAGAAAAAAAAAACTCAAAACACCAAAATGATATTAGGGCAACATAAAATATGATTAAACTGGCGGATATCCTATTATATCAACTTTATACATATAAATATAATCAGTATACATAATATAATATTATCAGTTGATATTATAACGTAGGACTTCGAAAAAAATTTAATCTAAAAAGTAAAAAAAAAATAATTCAATATTGTTTATTGAGTCAAAAAAAAAAAGCTTTGACAAGATTACTAAAGACCTTCATTTAACTAAAAATTTAACTTCATTTTCTTTCCTTTTATATTATTAAAAAAAAAACAAGCCAAATTCAGAAATTCAGAAAATTTAATATTTCGAAGAATATGAACAAAAAAAAATTTTTCAATTTATGTTTTATATACCTTAAAGCTAAACGAGATCCGCCGTAAACATTTTAAATAATAAAGAACATTACTATAATAATTAAGGAACATTAGTTGAGTTTAATTAGCAAACAACAAAAAGAAGAAGAGGAAAAATTAAAGAATTATATTTTTTGACCTTAATATTATAATTTGAAAATATATTAAATTTTTTTTGTTTTTACCTTAATTGAAATAATAATGGGGAAAAAAGGTTTTAAATAATATTCAAAGAATTTTATATTATGTATAAATAAAATTTCCTAGAAATAAATTCTAAAAAAATTCCTTGATTAAAATATTTTATGAATATTCATAAACTTTATTTACATTTAATTTATACTGAAAATTTAAAATATGGAAATTATTTTGTGTTCTAATATATACCTATAAAATTATAATATATATATTTGATATAATATTATTAATTTTATCCTGTATTATTTAAATATAAAAAAAAAATGTATATGAAAAGGACATGCAAAAACAATATGTCAAGGTAAAATTTCTAGCTTATCAGTTCTGGATACATACTTTAATTTGAATATTTCGATTAAAATCTTTTAAAATTTTATTAGAAATATATTTGAAGAACTTGAATAATTTTAGTATTATTATACCTAATGAATTAATTGAGTTCAATTTAAATTTACTTCGAAAATTTATATATGGATAAATGTTACAGATATTATATTTATATATAGTTAAAATTGTTAAAAAGCAGAAAATATTATTTATTAGTTTATTTTCACAGGATACACCAGGATCAATAATAGTAAATAGCCTTAAGATTATCAAAACAAATGTAATCATTGAACATTTAATTTAATGAAAAATATAGGAAAATTTAATTAAGATAATTGTTTTACGTATGTAATCAAACACTATATATGCTATATTAACACTTTGTAATTAACTTAAAGCAGTTTGAGTACAATTTTAATATGACATATTGATTGGTAGTGTATCCAGTTAGTCGTTATAGTTAGTTAGATCCTGTGATCCAAAGTTAATATGGTTTTTCCTTTAAGGAAATTTTGTGTTTAAGATTTTAAGTAAAAGTTTTATAAAAAATATTCAAATATTTAAGAAAATATATTTATTCAAAAATATTCATTGTGTACATTACACTATGTCCTATCCCAATTGTCCTTAAAATGTAAATTTAATCATTGTTAAATTAAAAATTTCAAACATAATTTTTTATATTTTATTTTATTAAAATTAGTGAAATTTATGTTTTCTGTAAATTTATATCCCAAATGAAGTAAAATTATTATTATTTTCCTAATACCTCCCAAAACAATGGGGCCTGCCTCTAACTGTATTTAATATTTTCCCAATGAATCACTATGAATGTCATTTGTCTTGTGATAAAATATTTTATAATCTATTTTTATAAATTGTTCAGTACATTTTTACATTACATATTATATTTTCTTCATTTTTTTCTGTATAAATAAATATTATTGATTGAACAGTAATTTTCAATTTTCCACTTGAATTGATTTTTAAACAATTTTTTTTTCTATTTCGTTTAATTTTCTCAACCGTTTTTTTTCTATATAAAATTGTTTTTTTTTTTTATCTTTACTGAAAAGTAATAGTAGTAGAGGGTAGCCATTTAACAAACAAGAAGCTATATAGAAAATATTATAAACCATGTATATTTTTTTTTTTATATTTATATTTTCGTCAATGTTTCCATCATCGAAAAACCGAAAGAAAAACATTGGAAAAAAAAAATTTTTATAAAAAAAAAAATCCAATTTTTACACCTCAAATAATTCTTGTAAATAAATATTATCGTTGTTGTCACGTTAATATTTTTATATGTATATAAATATATATTTTCAATTTTTATGTTATATACTTATATAAATTCTCTATGTCAATTCCCTGATATAATAAAAAGATAAAACAATTTTTATAAATTGTATCTATAAAATGTAATAAAAAAAAAATGATTTTATTTTGTCATTTTATTTTTATTTATTTTTTCATAAAAATAAAAATTTAATCCTTTTTTATTTATTTAGATTATAGATGATGTAAATCGTTTTAAATAACTAAAGGACATTTATCAAGTTAGTAAATTAACATAAAAAAAAAGTAAACTTGATGTTGCAGCTCAGGGAAATCCCGAAAGATATCAGGACAATTCATTCTCCAAAGATGAATTAAGAATAGAACGTAATACAATCGATGCAATGACTTCGAAATCTTATAAGTTATAACCTATAACCTTTCTACAATATAGATATAGAAGAATGTTGTTTATATTAATAGAATCACAGATATTAGAATATATTCTACAAATAGTATCTGTGATAGATAGGACTAAAATTGTATACAATAAACTGACTAAAGATAGAATAATATTAACGAGAAAATATGTTAAATTTATATAATAAAAATATTTATATATAATTAAAACTTGTATATGCAAATTTATGCAAATTCATTTTTAATTCTATTTTTATTTAGAGAAAAAAGTATTGGAAAAATAATTTCTAATCAATTTAATATTTCTATTTTAGTTCAATAAAAAAATAAATCTAATTATAGATAGAAAATATTTTCACAAAAAAAAAACTGTGTGCAAAATAGGTCAAATAGCAAGGATAATGTTGGTTAAAAAAGAAATTCTTGATTGATTTTGAATATTATAGAAATTCTAGTTATATTTGAACTTGTAAAAATAAAAATATTTGATTCACAAAATATTTAATCGTGTTTTAGTAGTTTTTTAAAATTCAATTTTAGAAAGCTGATGGTTATTAGTTATTTATTGACACCTTTTTTCATTCTGACCATTACCAACAAATATCTATAATATAAAGTAGTATACAAGTTGGTAATGGTCAGAATGACCATACTCGAGCTGGAATAGTTTAGCTGAGTATATAATTGGTATGTGTTACTGACATGTACCTGGTATATAATCATTGTTATATTAAATATCTATAATATAAAGTAGTATACAAGTTGGTAATGGTCAGAATGACCATACTCGAGCTGGAATAGTTTAGCTGAGTATATAATTGGTATGTCTTACTGACATGTACCTTGTATATAATCATTGTTATATTAAATATCTATAATATAAAGTAGTATACAAGTTGGTAATGGTCAGAATGACCATACTCGAGCTGGAATAGTTTAGCTGAGTATATAATTGGTATGTCTTACTGACATGTACCTTGTATATAATCATTGTTATATTAAATATCTATAATATAAAGTAGTATACAAGTTGGTAATGGTCAGAATGACCATACTCGAGCTGGAATAGTTTAGCTGAGTATATAATTGGTATGTCTTACTGACATGTACCTTGTATATAATCATTGTTATATTAAATATCTATAATATAAAGTAGTATACAAGTTGGTAATGGACAGAATGACCATACTCGAGCTGGAATAGTTTAGCTGAGTATATAATTGGTATGTCTTACTGACATGTACCTTGTATATAATCATTGTTATATTAAATATCTATAATATAAAGTAGTATACAAGTTGGTAATGGTCATAATGACCATACTCGAGCTGGAATAGTTTAGTTGAGTATATAATTGGTATGTCTTACTGACATGTACCTTGTACATAATCATTGTTATATTAAATATCTATAATATAAAGTAGTATACAAGTTGGTAATGGACAGAATGACCATACTCGAGCTGGAATAGTTTAGCTGAGTATATAATTGGTATGTCTTACTGACATGTACCTTGTATATAATCATTGTTATATTAAATATCTATAATATAAAGTAGTATACAAGTTGGTAATGGTCATAATGACCATACTCGAGCTGGAATAGTTTAGCTGAGTATATAATTGGTATGTCTTACTGACATGTACCTTGTATATAATCATTGTTATATTAAATATCTATAATATAAAGTAGTATACAAGTTGGTAATGGACAGAATGACCATACTCGAGCTGGAATAGTTTAGCTGAGTATATAATTGGTATGTCTTACTGACATGTACCTTGTATATAATCATTGTTATATTAAATATCTATAATATAAAGTAGTATACAAGTTGGTAATGGTCATAATGACCATACTCGAGCTGGAATAGTTTAGCTGAGTATATAATTGGTATGTCTTACTGACATGTACCTTGTATATAATCATTGTTATATTAAATATCTATAATATAAAGTAGTATACAAGTTGGTAATGGACAGAATGACCATACTCGAGCTGGAATAGTTTAGCTGAGTATATAATTGGTATGTCTTACTGACATGTACCTTGTATATAATCATTGTTATATTAAATATCTATAATATAAAGTAGTATACAAGTTGGTAATGGTCATAATGACCATACTCGAGCTGGAATAGTTTAGCTGAGTATATAATTGGTATGTCTTACTGACATGTACCTTGTATATAATCATTGTTATATTAAATATCTATAATATAAAGTAGTATACAAGTTGGTAATGGTCAGAATGAGTATGGTCATTCTGCTCGAGTATGGTCATTCTGACCATTACCAACTTGTATACTACTTTATATTATAGATATTTAATATAACAATTTGCAACAACATTTATTTCTAACATATTTATATATTAACATAAAAGTTATATAAAATTAAAATTTATTCTAAAAAAAACTGTGAATATTTAACACAGTGCAAACGATAATTTATTACGCATATCCTTTACTAAATATCCTGATTATGCTGATATTTAATTTACTTAAGAACACCCAGCAGTGTCAATATTCACATATATATTCTCACACCCAATTTAATTATATATATTAAATTATACAAATATCCGTATTCATTTATTCACTTTATATTTTTAGTATAAAATGTTAAGTGATAACAAACACAATTGAATTACTTTACGTTTTTTTTTATATTATGTAATAGATATAAATATTCTATTTTCCATTTTGTCGCTCCAAGAGAATATATAATACATATATATATTCATCCTGATGGTCCAACTGAATATTCATATTTAGGGAAAAAAAATTATATTGATATACAACATATATAAAAAAAAATTAAAAGGCAAATAATAATTTTTTTCCCTTTCATATACCAGCAAAAATACATCTTGATGTATCCTTTTTTAATGTCCATACACATTTATTATACCGAAAAAGTTAAATAACTTCACAAAAAGCAAAGACAATATCAGTTTTATAGTATTTATCCTTATTATCCTTATTAATTTTTCTTTTTTCTTTTGGTTATTTAAGAACTTACCACTATAATAAAATTATATAAAGGTAAACATTTGTTTTGATTTATATTTTTTTGAAAATATTATATAATAGGTAGATATAGAGGATGATATTAAATATTATTATAATATTAAATATTATACGTTCGTAAGGATATTAGTTACATAAAATTACAATAATATTCTTTATTTAAATTATGGAAATTTATTAACTTAAATATATAAGATATAAAATAACAAGGAAGAAAAATTATAAATAAAAACTATTTTATTTTTATTGAATTAATAATAGTCAGGGTTGTATATGAGATAGAATGAAGAAGCATAAACATAAATATTTATCAAGTTTGAATATTATTCTAAAGTGTAGTTAAATAGATATATATATATATATATATATATATATATATATATATATATATATATATATATATATATATGTTATGTATACTCCCTTATACTAAACTGATGTTTATAGAAGACACTCAACATAATAAATGCTAATAATATGTATATATAGAAAGTAAAATCAAATGGAGATAAAATAAAATTATATATACTACCAACAATATAAATTAAATTTATTTATATAAGTGGACCCTACAAAAGTAAGTATAGATTCATTTTTAAAATGGATTTCTGTAATGAATTTTATTTGTATATATAAAAGTATAAATTTCAAAATTAATCTTCAATATTATAATAAAATAGAATGATTAAAATGATTAACATATGAAATGCATGGCAGCCGAAATGACCGATCTTTTAAAAACATTACCATATGAAAAATATATTTCATAATTAATTTATGGTATATAATTTGATATTTATTTATGATGTATTATGCAGGAACTAACTATATAAGTAAAAAATCTACACAAGCATAAATTATATTAAATAAAAGTAGATTATGAAAAAATTTCCTATATACTAAACTGAAATTATGTTGTATAATTTTAGTCCGGAACTATTTAATCCCATATAGTAGTAAGTTTGTTATAATATTTTGAATTACTTACATAAATATATATGTATATTGTATATTTTAACTATATCACAAAGAAAAAAATACATTTCTTATCATTTAATATCATAAAATGAAATAAAAATTATTTAGCAATACATATATTATTTTTGTTTCCTTTATGTTCTGCTCCAAATAGCAGAAAATAAGGAAATATATTATATACATTGTTGCATACATATATACCATACACTATATTTATGTATAAGTTTTAAGTGCGTTTAACCGTTTTCAATTGTATATTGATAAATTTTCCATGAAGTATTCAACCAACCCACTTATCAAATTAAGTGTAAAAGCCTCCATTTACTTTTCTATATAATATACATATATATACATACATTTTCTTTGATAAACTTAATAAACACACATAAATAAGGTAAGGATACAGAGTATATTAAAAGAGAGGTATCATAAAAACATACATACATATATAGAATTTGAAGTACCATTATTATTTTTTAAGATGTATTAACTATAAAAGAAACCATATGAAGAAATTGTATACTAATATATCTCAAGTCTATAGTATAATATATTCGGTGCAAAAAGTGTGGATTATGTCCTTTTTTATGTAATATATAGCTAGTAGATTTTTTTTTATTATTATTATTTCTTTTCTTGATAATATCAAAATATATTGTCCAAAAGAAATATATATAATATTATTGTAGCTTTTAAATTTCAGATATTTCAGAAAAAAAAAATATATTAATTATAATAAATGATACGAAACTGAATAAAAATACTATAATACTTTTTTTTGGGGTAAAATAAAATTCTATAAATACTTTTATATAGAATATATTTTTAGTATAATTAAATTCTTCTAAAATTTTATTTAATTAAACTGAAATATTTTAGTTGAGTGTAAGAGCTCTCCCTAATACAGGACGTACGGCGTATGGCGTATATACGTCGATACGCCAGCGTATCCCGAAATAAAACGCCACATTTATATACATTAAAAAAATTTTGATCGATGTTTCTTTTTGTTAAATTTCAAAAATCAAATTAAAAATTTTTATACGCCCGTCAAAATTGGAAATTCGAATTGTCGGCGTTCGTACGCCGCGTATTTCGGGAGCTCTCATACAAAATGTATTTTGACAGACGCCGTACGCCGTACGTCCTGTATTAGGGAGATGTCTATATCTGTGTTATAAATTAAAGTCCATTCTATATTACATTTTCATGACTAAATTAAAATATTATATGTAATATAAATGATAATTTAAATACAAATATTTACTCATCTACTATTTTCTTCAATTTAATATTATGTACTCGTATAAGATCACTTGAATCATGTCTGAGGAATTTAGCACTTCATATAATAATATACATAATTATAAAACTAAACAAATATTAAATTAATATATCATAATCTTGTTATAGATATTTAAAACTCTAAACCATTTTTTTCAATTAATCGGATTCATATTAATTTAATTAATTGAAATTGTTAATTATAATATTTGAAAATATGTCAACATATTTCAAACAAATATATATATTTAATTTCAAGTTATATTATGTACATATTACATATACCATAGATTAAATTAGATATTTGATCTAGAAAATTAAAAATCCTTTATTTATAAATATATCTGTATAAAAATCAAATTAAAATTTAAATAATCTTTTACTGATGGTAAATATTGTTTCAACATATCCAATTTTTATCTTTCAATCCTTTCGCAATAAAAAAAAAAGAAGAAAAACTGCCCTCTAGTGTTTCTCTACTATTACATTACATAAAAAACTATGTTAATTTTGCAGATTTCTGATGAGTTTTTCTTCCTCAATTCCAAAATAAACAAGATGATTTTTTTTTTTACTATATGTACTTAAAAGCTTTTCAAAACAATTTTTACTCTTTTCCCTAGGAGGCCTTTTATAAGTCCTTTTTTTTTGTTGTTGATGTTGTGTTGTTATTTACTTTTATTGGCATAGACTGAAACTTGACATGTCTCTTTATGTGAATATATGTAGGATATAATGGGTAGGTATGTATTTGATTGTTTACACACAAAAGGATTTTTTTTTCACCCTTACTGTACATATATAAAATATATAATTGACTTTAAAGGATGCTGCCAATAGAAAATCAGTTTTTAGTTATGCCAAGAAAATGTATATATATGTCAATCAGTTTTTAAAATGTTAATCAGTGTCCAAAAATTGTTTACTTTTACTTAAACTTAAAACCATAAAAGGAAAATTATAAATTGAAAATTTATTGTTATTATATTAAAAGTCAAAAAACAAAATTTGAAGAAAATGAAATCTTATACTTGTGGTTGTAAAAAAATTGGGTCAAGCTTTTCAAATCTTATAAAAGAATGAATATAAGTTATCAAAGTGTTGAATCAAATTTTTTTTCATTTTATCCAGATATTTTTGATAGTGAAGAAAACTTGTTTTAAATCACCTCTGGTCTATTACAATAATATGGTTTCAAAGGAAGTCAATTGACTGCGTGGCGTAATTAAATTATGTTGGAAAATATTGAGAAATATTTATAAACATTAAAGGAATGTTATTACACAATTTATAACTAACCATAGTCCTTCTATTTAATACACGACAATAACCTTATTATTACTTTAAGGATAAAATTAACTTTTCTATATAACCAAATCTGAAATATTTGGCCATTATTCTTATTTTTATCCCATATTTATGACCTATTTAGAGAAAAACAGAAAACTATTATTACCTTGAAAGTAATTAAAAAAATATCCCAAAATTTATGAACCATTTAAACCATAATTCCTTATACATAGAGTAATAATTTTTAAAATAATATAATCAATTTTAGGCACACATTTAATGGAATATAAAATTAATTACCTCATCAAATATTAAAAATATTTTTTAACCATTCTATTCTATGATTTAAAAAAATTTCTTTTATATTTTCAACATTTTGTATTAATTTCCTGAAATTTTCATTATCATTTCTTTCCTCACTTTTACTGAACTTGAATATTCTTTTATTCCTAACAAATCTTTTACCCATTTTCTTTATGTGGAAAAGTATATATACATAATAGCTTAAAGTAGCCCTAGAAAACTTCTTAATTCTAATGGGAAAAATTAGTTTTTATTCTTTTGAGTATTATGGTATATATATTTTTTTTTCAATTTTTCTCCTCTGTTTATTGTTAATGGCATATTCAATTTTCTCGTTTTAAAATTATTTACTATAAAGAAAAAAAATCCCATAAACAAATAAAAGTAGAGAAAAAAAAGAACATTAAACTTAAGTTAATAGTATATTAAGGATAACGAATTTTATATGCGGTTAGATTGATACACATACAAGTTCCTTATCATTAAAAGAATGATTCATCTATATACTGGAAATATATATATATTTCCTTCTAAGGGAAAAAAAAACATAAAAACATCTTAAAATACCATTGAAAACATAATAAATAATTTAATTGAAATGAAAAAGAAATTAATTTTATGAATTTGTTTATTTGCTTATTTTTCAAATCAATGAACAAAATTTATTATCTTATATATATGTAGCTATCCAAAAAATATGTTAACGCATTCTTCAACGTTTTGAAAATAAAATCAAGAATGTAATGTAATAAAAATAAAATAATTATTCTTAAGAATTTTGAATTTTTCTTTAGTCTGATGATGCCCATAGCTACATGAAAATGATACATGAAATGAAAATATATAAGACTATGTTAAAAAAAATGGAAAATCATTTGATTATAACTTAAATTTTATGTTATTTTATCATTAAAGTATAAATAAAATTTAACCTAAATGGCATTTTCTCTTTTTCTAATATAACTTTTTGAATCTCTGTGAATCAATATTAAAATGGTAAATAAAAATATTTAAATGAATAAGTTAATAAAAAATGTAAAATGAAGGAATATATTTTAAGGATATTGGATATTATAATAATATAAATGCCATCATTTTTTTTTGATAAAAATTATACTTTTTTTATTGTTCAGAGTAAATAATTATAAAGTTACAATTGAATATGCGAAATTCATAAAAATGGGAAATGTGTACATTCTGACTATGCAGAATGTGTTAAATAACTAAATAATATTGCGATAAATTAATTAATTTAAATTATACTCTATTATATTAATATTTATAGCATTTCTTACACATTTTTCTCGTCTAATAATTATTAATGCACTAAAAGTAGTAACATAAAATTGTGTAAATTAAATTGGAAAATCATTTATATCGGAGAAGTAGCTATATTTTTATTAGTAGTTATATATATATATATTAAAACAGAGTCTAATACGTTTATCTAAAATGGTAAATTACCATAAATTTTATACAGAAGTTATAGTTAAATTTAGAATTGTAAAGCAGTAATTTGCTGTTTGAAGTTATATAATTAAAATATAAAAATTGTATCGACAATTTTGATATTACATGGCAAGATCTAAAAATAAATTTAATTGAGATGGTAAAAAAATGTATACTATCAAATTGACAATGTATCTTAAAATATATTTAGTGGAAATTGTGAATAAAATCTAAGAACTGATATTAAATATTAATCTAATATCAAAACCATATATAGAGTTTATTTATCTAACTATTTAACTGTAGTTAATACTGCACAAAATTGTTTTCGTTAGATTTTCTGCAATAAGTTAAAGATATGTTATCATAAGTTTTGCTCTTAATAAATTGTCTCTTCAATGTTACATGGTATTTAATCAAGCATTTTATGTATACATATATTAATCAGTCAATACTAAAATCCTTTAATATCTTACCGTTAATATATCTCTCATTCTTTTGTACTTTTTCTTATCTTATAAATTTCTTTATTATTATTTCTGTTAGAAACATAAAACCTAATATAAGTTTCAAAATTTAAAAAGGATATAGAATTTTGTTGCAAAAAAAAACTTTTTTTCTGTTGAAAATCTCCTCAAAAACGTTAGCTATGGAATATAAAGAATTTTTCTACATATTTTTTTTTATTTAGTTAATGCATTTTACCACACAACTTAAAAACGAAACGAAATGTAAAAATAATAAAAAAAAATTGGTTTTTCAAAGGACTAAAAAGAAAAAGTTTTTATGGAAACAATTGCATAAATTTTGGTTTTATTTTTTCGAACTTTATATTATAAATTTGGTTGTGGTAAAAATTTCCAGAGTAATTTTACGAGAAAGAAACTATATTTCAATGTAATAACAGATGCGGTAAAGTAAAAGTTGTCAAATACAGAAAATTAATCTATAAATCCTTCTTTAAAAGAAAACTGTAACAATCTCGACCTCTCCAATAAGATTTATATTTATTTAATAAAATTATAAAAAAAAACATTTTTTTGGGATGGAATTTTTCAAAAGAGAATTTAAAATATTTAAATTAGAATAGTTTCAAATTATAAAATTCAAATATACAAATATTTTCAATTTCAAATATTTCACATTCTGGGTTTTATATACCAGAGTTCATATAATTTTTATTATTATTTTAATATTTTATGTATATAAAATTTATGTAAATTGAAACCAAACTAAATTTTTCAAATTTTGTAAATACAAGCAGAAAAAAGAAACAAATAAAAATAAGCAAAAAAAATTTGTGTAGTAGTGGTTTTTGTTTTGAATTTTATAATATGTAAATTTTAAATAAAGTTTTAATCCATCCATGAACATCATCACCTTTTATCCACACATAAAAATAACGATATACATAAAAAAGTGCTAAACAATTATACAAAGTTTAATTTTATTTGCATATACAATAATATATGAATTTTTCAATATTTATAAAACACCTTCAACGAAAACTATAATTAAACACTTTGGTAAAAGAGTGGTAAAGGAAAAAGGATTAATTTACATTTATTTTATAATTGAATAATAATGCCTAATAATAAAGTGTAATTAAATGTTAAATATATATCTGTAAAATTATATATAATTAATAAAAGTTACGAGGCAAAACTAAAGGTATACTTGTGAAGATCAACCCATTACAAAATATTGAATGATTGAAATATTATGATATGATTATGAATAAAGGCTAATGTTTAGTCGTAATATTTTGTGACCTTTTCAGAAGCAAATTCATAATTTTTATTACACTATCAAGTATTTTGATTAATTCAAAATTTGTGCCTTAAGAACTCACGAATCATATGGTCTTCAACTGAAAAGCATCCATAATTTTTATTATTACGAAGTCATTGACTAATTAAATTAGTTTAATTTCATTTAGCAAAATATTTCTCATAATTTTTATTTTCCATATTTTAAAATGGTATTTATTATTCTTTCAACGAAATACAAAACATACTGATTGCAAAAAGACTATAATATAAGCAAATCAACTTAAATCCTTTCTATTTTTAAATACGATTATCTTTGCAGTTTGCACATAAATTTATATAAGTATTATAACGCTTCCTTGATAGTTTACATTTACAGTAACAAACAAATAACCACTAAATGAAAAAAAAAATTAATTTCACCAAAAGTATAAAATCATGTAAATATTTAAATAAAATTTATAATGTATTTTATAAGCTTTTATAGATTTGCTTATATGTACATATAATAATTAAAATTTGAATAAAAAATAATTAAATAAATTTATCTCGAATTTACATTCAAAGGATATTTTAACAATAAAATACTTAACATATCATTTTATTTCACAATAATTTAAAAAAATTACTTTACAATACATACATAATATTATATGTTGTAATAAATTACATTATAATTGTGGCATTTCGGAAAATGTAATTGGTCGTATATTGTACAATGAAATAAAAATTAATAGGGAATTTATAATATTCCAAAAAAATGAATTATAAAACTAAATAGACATAATTATTGAATATATATAAAATGGAATATATTTTGTACAATAATTTCATAAATATTTTGAATAAAATAAAATTGTTACATAATGGAAAATCAATTTAAATTTCTGAGTGGTATATTTATTATTACATTATTTAAATTGATATCTTTTTCAGAAGTGAAAAAAAAAAATAAATAAATAAAATAATTATCGTCAATACAATTCAATGGAAATAAAATTATTTTCTATTTTTATGATTACATAAAAATGTTTTTTTTTTTCATATACATATTCTTTTTTTATGTACAAATTGCATTTAATAGCAATTTATATTACTTATAAATATTTTATATAATATTTTCAATAATAGGAACAGAAAAGATCCCAGATGGGAAAAAAATCTCATATTTTATAAATGAAAATAAAAAATACAACATTTTATATATTTTTTTATTGGTTAGCTTGTATTCCGTAAATTTCAAGCACTGATTGAATATTTAATAATACTGTGGGTAATAAATTAAAATTATTTATAATAAAATATAAAATGTGTCAAAAAAACTGAATAAATTTATTTAAAATAAAATGAATTTATAAATTTTAATTTCAATTTTATCAAATAAAAAAGAAATATATATTTAAATATTTATATAAAAAATTATAAAATTATATAGTTAATATCCTCAATGGTTTTCAAAATTAAATTAAAATATATTAAAAAATTATATATAAAAAAAATTATGATTTATTAAATTATGTAAATATGGACAACAGCAAACTAAATAATATTAATAATTTTAATAATGTTGCAAAACAGAAATTTTTAATATATATATTTTTCCTTTGAAATTTAATATTTGAAAATTTAAATTTAAGGCATAAATTAAATTTATAAAAACATAAATAAATTAAAATTAGTATTAATTTATTTATGTTTTAATACATTTGATTTATCTTAAATTTTAATTTTAAAAAGAGTTTAATTACAGTTTTTCAAAAATTCTAAAGAAATTAAAGTATTATTTTTTTTTAAATTATAAATTACAGCAAGTATACTGAAAGGATCACTCATATATATTTGAATTTATTGAAACGAAATTCTAGTTTCCAATAATTATATAGTGAGAGGAATTTCCTTTAATTAAAATTTCAAAACTCAATTTTCTTTCCAAATTATACTTTTACATTTATAATTAATTCTAAAATAATTCTAGAATTTTTTTTTGAAATATTTTTGTTCAATTACAATTATTATCGGGAAATATAGTCTTATAATAAATCCATAAAGAAAAATGAAAATGAAATTAATTTTCAATTGCTACTTGAATTTGTGCTTTGTTTCAATGGCCATCATAGTTAAAATAATTTATAGAGTCCTTTTATAAATAATCATAGGTTTAATTATGTTTTTAGTTGGAAAATAATTTTTAACAAAATAATTCTTAACAAATCATTTTTAACATTATATAATGTAGTATAATAAAGATTTCTTCTTGCATAAAATTAATCATGTAAAATTAAAAGGAATTTTTCTTATTTAATTTCCGTATCCTGCCATATTTAAAGTTCAAAGGGAGACACAATTTTATAATAACTTATTCTGTATATACAATCTAATATAAATTTTCTGGTTTTTATGCAATTTATACATAATGAAGTAGTTGTCGATATATGTATGCAGTTAGCAAGTTGTTTTGCAAAGTTACTACAGATTCCAAGAAGGTACATTTATTATTACATGGATGTCGATTAATTGTCGTTATATGTATATTTTACGTATAAATTATCAATATAATATATAACATAATTTAATAGAAAATATAAAATTAAATAAAATAACTTAAGTTTCAAAGGAAAGTTATATAAAAGTAATATTTGGTTTCAAAATTTATTTTCCTAGGGACAACTTTATAATAAAAGCTAAAGCCTTTATAAATTTATAATAACTATTTATATATAAATGGTAAATTATTGATTACATTTAACCTAATTAAAAATTCAATCAAAATTAAAATCATATTCTATATTTAATGATATATTATTTATTAATCCCAACCGACAAATCGTCCCAGATGTATATACAGCTAAATTATCACTTTAGAATGTATTGCTAATTATCACTTTTAAGTGATAATTAGCAATATATATATTATATTTGATAATTATTTCAGTCCACTTCTGGTTAAAAATGTTTTACAATGATTTATTCGATAATTTGATATTAATTTAATTATTATTTAAATAATTTTTTCCAAATAATTAATTATTCAATTAAAAAAAATTAATTTTACACGAAATTAAAATATAAATACATTATTTTTATGAATCAAACAGAAAGCTGATATATAAGTATGTATATTAAGTAAATATGAGAAGTATATTGGTAGTTACAATAACTATCATCATATGTAATCAATATAATTTACTATCTAAATTTGCAACCTTTTTTAAAGTCTACTATTTTAAATTTCTAATATAATTTCTAACTTAACTATTTAATTTCAATTAATTGAAACTGAAAAACATTGAATTTAGCCCGTCATTAAATTTTTACCCACAAAAATGAAAAAAAAATATATATATTTATTTTAAAATATCCTTGTTTATATATTTTGAATACGGTTAATCCCTAAACTTGATTACGGTTTCCTCCGACAACAAAAAATCATATTTTCCAATCCCTTTTTTCCAAAACATTTAAAGCTATATTATTATTTATGTGACATGCACAGATGTTTTCAATCTATCTCCATAAATAAAATTAATAATATCAAAAGTATAACAAAAAAATTCTCCATGCCAAAATATTTAAGGATAAAATAGAACTTATCGCAGAAAACTAATAAAAAATTAATATCACATATGGTATTTTTTGTATCCTTTTTCGTTCATGATTAAAAAAATAATAATATTCGATTTAGACTAACATTTAATTGAACTGTAATTTTTGTTCGAAAATATTATAATTTTCACATTTTATAATAATTTTGCAAAAACAATATCCTATTTTTATTTTTACCAAAATACATATATGCACATTTATGTAAAAAAAATCACAATTTGTTATCGAAAGCATGCACAGTTTTATCAAAAAATGTATGTATATATTTGTTCGGAATGCAAAAATAGATTTTAATGGATTATTGTACATATTTTTGTAAGATTTCTACATATATCTTTATTTATTGATTATAACTTTTACCGAGTGCAATAAGCAGCAAAATAGAATTGTACAATTAATTATTTTTGAAAATTGTTTATAATAAATGTAGGTACCTATAAATAAAACAATTAAATAAAATTCTAAAAATATAATATATGAAATTGATATTTGTATATAATGATAATGTTTGTAACCTACAGAATTATAATCCATCAAAAAATCTCCATTGTGTAGATAACAAGGAATATTTATAATTAACTATTTCCACTATGATCGAAATTTTCTTTATCAAAACTGAACAAAAATTAGTATCTACATAATAATTTATTGCCACATTTAACATGGTAAGAACCCTGTATATTTATTATTATATCTTTTGATATAAAATTATGTAATATTAAATTTTGAATTTTCTTTTATGTACTACAAAAGTTCACACGATTGTGACGATATAAAAGCATAAAACATGAAAAGGAGTAAAAAGACATTTTCATTTTATACATTTTTTTTTATTAGAACACAAGGAGTTACAAAAGAGGACATAAAACTGACAAGATAAACATTTTACTCTTGTGCATATTGTTAAGTTACACAATTTTCCACCACATATACATATATAAATATGTATATAAATTTAAAGATATAACTTTGATACAACAGAAAAAAGTTGATTGCACAGAAAAGAAAATTTGTAGATAAAAAAAATGTTTATCAATTTAGCAAACCTTTTTTCTGGTGAGTTGCAAAAATTATTATGACATCATAAATTTACCTAAGGAAAAATATATGATGAATAATATTTTTCCTTGGGTAAATTTATGATGTCATAATATTTTATGGAATAACTTTTATGGTTAACGAAAAAAAAAATTTTTGGAAAAAAAGTTACCATAATATTTTATCCATTTTCATTTTATATTTTAAGATTTTTCTCATTATTCTCTGAAAAAAAATATATAAATAAAAAAATTGCATAAATTATGTGATTTTTTTGTGGTTTTATTTTTTTGTAAATTTTATATCTATAAACCCAGGTGGAAAATACATAATGTTAAAGTACTAAAGTATATGTTGAAATTAACTAACAAAATGACTGAACTTAACCGAAAAAACCTATGATAAATATTTTAAATATACTCGTATATCAAACAAAAATTATTTGTTCAGATGGATCAGTTAACTGCCGACTACAAAGTGTAAAATATTACTCCATACATTAATCATCAAACTGCAAATTTGAAAATATACAATTATATTATTAATATGTAATAACAAGTCCTATAGATTTTTTTGGAACTATTCATTTTAACTATAAAGACATTTCTGTGTATATTATTGCAACCATCATCAAATGGCCACAACCATTAACATTTTTCCCATATATTAAAAATTAAACTGGTGTAAATGTTACTATGTACTCTAACTCTAACTGAACTGTGCAGTAAATTGTTATCGTAAATATTTTGTTATCATAATTATCGGAATATTTGATTGCAAACTAGTTTTTAATTAAAAAAATTCAATATATTATAGCTGGCGGAATTTATAACTCTTTAACTAAGTGGAAATGATTTACAACTCTAACAAGAAATATTTGCTAAAAAAATCTGAATTTTTAAAACAAAAGTTACATAGATTTTAATCTTATTACAATTGTGTTAATTTTTTTTTATTATTTTCATTTTTTGTAAACAGAGACAACGCATTATTCTTACATAAGTGCATTTAATAAGTATATATTAATCTATATTTTTTAAATATATCTATTAAACTTAAGATAAAATACCGCAACAAGCTTCTTTTTTATAAATATTGTTTCGATTTTTTATATATATTATAGATTTCTTTTTTTTTTATGTAACAAAAAGCGAAAACTGATAAGCTTACGTGATATCAACAAAAAAATTTCTTCAAAGTTAAAAATTTGATTCTGATAAAACGAAAAACTTATTTCTTTTTTTTTTGGCTTAATTAGCAAAAACAATATACATTATAAAATATTATAGATTATAAAAAAAAATTATATTCAAATTTTGAATTTTGCACACAAAAAAATATAAAAAAAATTTGTAAAAGATACTATAATCACAATTTTTTCAAATATATATGTACATCGTATCGTATATATTTTTTAAAAAGAATTATGAATCTAAAATTTTGGAATAATATTCAAAACAAAACTATTAAATTACGATCTTAATGAAGCTAAACGTGTTTGCATTTCTTTTAAATCTTCTTCATCTTCTTCTTGCGGTTCATTATGGACCTTTTCTGGTGGACCAGCTACAGCTCCTTCTGGTACTTCTGGTGCTTCACCTAATTTACCATCTGTTATTTCCCATAATACATTATCAACTTCTTTTTGTGCCTCCTCTTCCATTTCTTCAGAATCTTCGATTGAATCCATTGTTTCATCTAACATTTCTTCAATAATTCCTGCTTTCATCATTTCTTTAGACATATCTCTCATTATACCAGCTAATTCTGGATAACGTACTAAATTTTGCATTGCAGCCATTACTTCAGTCGATTTTTGAAGTGATCCGGCAACTCTTAATGTTGCTAAAATTTCAAAATTTATAATTGTATTTTTTTTCATTTGTGGTAATATGGAAAAAAGAACTTACCTAATTGGTTTTTCATTTGTAATTGAATTGAATTTAGATGAGCTTTACTAGTATGGATTCGTTGTACTGCTTTTTTTGCACGAATTATTTCTTTAGCTAAAATTACACAGGTATCTTTGTCACCTTTAGCAGCTGCTTGTTTCAAAGTTCTTTTAACTTTTTCTTCTTCTCTCTGAATACCTCTTATTTGCCTGTCCAATTGGTATCCTTCTTTGCGGATTTTCGCAGTCCATTCGTTGACCTAAAATTATATCCCGGTTGTCGTATTTAAATGTATACTCATATTCTTGTTTAAGATAATTTTTACCTGATCTTTAGGATCCTTCTGATTGGATTTACCAAATAAGCCCATGTTTGGGATTTAACAAACGCAATTTTTTATTATGTTCGATTTATAGAAAATGACTCAATCGCTCAAGGATTTTGTTTGTGTTTTCGTTTCGATGGCAAAATGTCAATGTCAAATATTGACATTTAATTTGTTGTTTACCTACCCAGTACAGTACACGATTGGGTGAAGGAGTAGATTTTTTTTCAAAAATTGCAACCAAACATTTTCTATCGTATCGGTATTTGGTATACGTATACTATACGATAGAAAATCTTTTTTAAATATAGGGTAGGGATTATTGTATAGTATATTATATGATAATATAATATACTATTTGTACTTCAATTGCATATTCATAATAAAAACAAAAACTCCATAACTAGGTATATTTTTCAGAAATATTTCTTGTTAATATTTCAATTTCTGAACGTTCCCTACTTTATCAGTGACATCAACACCAACATAACAAAAAAAAAAGCACCAATTGGTTTAAATTTGACACAGTTTTTTGACATTTCTAATTAGAGAGTAGATCGATATTTCTAGTTAAAACTTTTGCAAAATAAAATATACATTTTTATAACTAAAAACGGTAAAAATAATTACTTTTATAAATTGTGTACTTAAATAATAATAGTAGTTCGCTAAAAGCGCTTAGCTTGCTCATAAACAATTGAGTAAAAATGCGCCTTAAAAGCTTTAAATGGAATTCTTTATTCTGTTTGTTCTTCCTTATAACTATTTGCACAATTAATATAGTTGCAAATATAGTTGATCCTTATAAAATTCTTGGTGTTTCAAGATTTGCTACAGCACAAGATATACGACGTGCTTATAAGCAATTAGCAAAAGAATGGTATAAATCAATTGAATTGCAATTTTTCAATGAAAACTTTAGAATAATAAATTATTTTTGTTTTTATCCAGGCATCCGGATAAATCAGCTGATCCAGAAGCAGAAAAACGTTTTGTTGAAATAAAACAGGCATATGAATTATTATCAGATGCAGATCGACGTCGTGTTTATGATCAACATGGTATTACAAATGAAGATTCACATATGTTTCGTCAATCACATGATTATAGTCATTATGGTCGATTTGCAACAGATCCATTTGAAGAATTTTTTGGTCAAAGATTTCATTTTGATCAGGATATTAGTTTATTTCATAAATTATCAGTTACAACAAAATATTTTGAACAAAATATTGTACCAAAAAGTGCAACTATACCACATATATTAATGTTTTACACTGATTGGTGTTTTCGTTGTATTCGTGTTGTTGGTGCATTTAAAAAAATGATTGACACATTAGAGCCTTTAGGTAAAAACAAAAATATTATAAATAAATTTTGAAAATAATTAAAAATAATTCTAGGAATTACTTTTGCTACTATTAATGCCGCACATGAACAATCTCTTATGAGAAAAGTTAGTTTAGAAGGTGTACCGGGTCTTATTTTAGTTTTAAATGGACATAGTTATATTTATAAAGATAGTGTATACAGTCTTCAAAAAGTTGTCGGTCAGTTTTTTTTTATTATACTTTAAAAAAAAAAATATTTTAATATTAAAATAATTTTTATTACCAGAATTTGTTAGAAAAAAATTACCATACAAACTGATACAAAATTTAAACGACAACAATTTGGATCTATTTTTAAATAGCTGGATGGATAATCGTGCTCGAGCAATAATTATGGAACCAAGAGCTCAACCAAGATTGAGATATTTAATAACAGCTTTTGGTTTCAGACATCGTGTTGCATTTGGGTATTTAAAAAATATACATTTAAATTACTTCTATTTTAATATATTCTGTTTCTGCAGTTTCATACAATTAAATACCGAAAGTACAAAAGATATTCAAGATCGTTATAAAGTTCATCCTAGTTTAGATACTTTATTAATATTTAATGAAGATTCTACACGCCCAGTTGCTAGTGTTTCTATGGCTGATATACCATCACAAACATTAAATAATATTATTGCAGCTAATCAATATTTAGCATTACCACGATTATCCTCACAAGAAATGCTAGAAGGTAAAACACTATCAAATATAATTAATTAAAATATATATGTTTATAATTAAAATTATAGGTGTTTGTCCAGCTGAATGGAATCGACCTAGAAAACGATTATGTGTTATTTTAGTAACCGAAAATACAGATGCTCATAATTATGCTCGTCATGCTCTACGACAAATTGCTCTGCAATCTGGTTATAGTTCAGAACGAGTACGTTATGCATATATTTTTCAAGTAAGCCTTATTCATTTGAAATTTAAATTTCGATATTTTAATAAATTTACCTGTATTTTAGGATAAACAAAGTGATTTTATAAATGCACTTTCTAAAGGATCTGCTGAGGATACATTATTACGTTTAGTCATAATTTGGCGAAGAGATACACAACACATTAAATATGAATGGGTAACTGGTACCCGATTAAATATCCAACGAAAAGAAAATGAATCTGACGAACAAAATTTAAATCATACAAAACAAAAATTGGATGATACAATCCAGAGATTATTAAGAGCTTCCGAAGCATTAAGTTATGAGGCATTGGTCAAGGTGAGTCATTAATAATTCAGAAAAAAAATAAACATTTAAATTTGTAATAATAAACATGATAGTTTCATAATTGCTCTAAATTTAAACTTGACTAAAAATATTAACTGTAAATTGTATAAATATTTGAATATAATATTTTCCACGACGCAAGCAACTGGCTCGTTGGTCTAGGGGTATGATTTCCGCTTAGGGTGCGGGAGGTCCCGGGTTCAAATCCCGGACGAGCCCAAAGTGTGTGTAATTTTTTTTTTATTTAAAATTTTTTCGAAATAAAAATAATTAATAAATTTTCAAAAAAAATTCAAATATATATATCACGGAATATCGTTTCGGAAAGTACTATATACTCAATTATTAGACCACCCTATCTTATTCTAAAATAAATTTAAGTAGCACACTGTAAAATGTATCTATATACCAAAACTAATAATTCGCGATTGTTTGGCAACTGGCTCGTTGGTCTAGGGGTATGATTTCCGCTTAGGGTGCGGGAGGTCCCGGGTTCAAATCCCGGACGAGCCCAAGTTGATTTTTTTTTTAATTTTTTTTTATTTGCTCAGGACCTTCTTGACGAACATGCACAAGGACTTATTGGCAAAGTCCTCAGCAAATTATTATTCTTTATGGATTATTTAACTGACAATCTTGGACCGGAACATATTCTTCCAGCACTTTCAGTATTAGCAACTATTGCATTTATGTTTATAGTTGGTTATTTAATGGTTTATTTAGTACGCATAGAAGAAGATGATTTGGCTAGAAAAGGCAAATTAGACAATAATACTGGTAAAATAATTCATTAGATATTATAATTAAGAATTTTATAAAAGTTAATTTTTGTTTTTAGCTCAAAAACCTGGAGCTTATGTTCCAGAATTAAAACTACACGAATTACGTGCTGAAAAATATAATGGTTTAATACGTTTATTAAAACCTGGTTGTCGTACAATAATATTGGTTACTGATCTACAATCACGACCAAAACTAATACCAGGATTTCATCGGGCTGTTTGGCCATATCGTAAAAATAAAACATTAATGTTTGGTCATATGCTAATTGAAAAAGGTTTAAGTTGGTATTCAGAAATTTTACGTTTATCATTATCAGAATCTAGAGATTTACAAATAAATCCTCGTAATTGTATTGGAACTGTAATTGCCCTTAATGGACATCGTAAATATTTTTGCATGTATCATGCTAAACATCCTGAATCAAATCGTGGTGCTAAAGTAATTTTATCTCTTTTTTTTGTGTTTTTTAAGTCTATGTTTTTTTTTAAATTCATAATCTAATATTTCTTATATAGAGGTTATTGAAAATGACTCGACAACTAAGGAGACGTAATGATGATCCTGAATTAGGTGCATTCCTTGGTATGGATGATAGTGCATCTGAAGATTCTGATACAAGCGAATTTGAACCAAAAATTTTATTAGAAGAGAATTTATTAGATGGTCTAAGTAATTGGTTAGATCGATTATTTGAAGGCACAACTCATCGTTATTATATTAATTATTGGCCAGATTTTCCAACAAAATAAATAATTTATATTTCTAAATATTTTTCAATTAATATTTATAATATTTTTCTGTTATAATTTATTTTATTTGTTAATATACCATAAATAATCTAGACCAACATTATTACGATTTATTTCTTTTCAACTAATAATACATTTTATTTTAATATTTATTCTATTTCCATTAATTTTACTATTAAATGTTTTATAATTGTGTTCCAATTGGCAATTATTTTTTAAATATTAATTTATTTTACATTAATAATTTTACGAAATTAAATATCATAAATAATCTGCACTTTTTTTATACTAAATCAATTAAATATTAAAAATTTTATAATTTTTTCTAGTCATTAAAATAATTAGAAAATATTGAATTAAAAGAGAATTTATTAAAAAAAAATATCCATTTAAATGAACACACAAATACTTTTAACCAAAAATTAAATTAAAATATTTAAATTTCTTACACAAAATTATAACCAATATATTAAATATATTTAAAATAAATTTGTGAATTTTATAAGCTTACTTTATAATTTTATAAATAATTGTTGATCATAAATATATAAATAAATAAAATTATTTGTTTAAAAATATTAATCAAAATAAATAATAAAATATTAAAATTAAATAAAAATCGTTTATTAAATAAAAGAAGAAATCAATTTAAATATAATATTTATATAAAATTATATTAAACTAAATTTAAATATGATTCAATTAAAATAAAAAAAAAAGTCTTTTAAAAAAGGATTAAAATTTCAATAAATAAAAAAAAAATCAACATTAAAACCAAAGCCGTATTTAATATTCATATTAAATAGGGCTTTGATTAATCTTTCTTAAATGTGTAGACAAAAAAAATATTTATAAATTTAAAATATACCGGAATAAATCTAAACTAGAAAATATAAAAATAAATAAATAAAATTAAAATGAAACCAGGAAAAAAACATGGAAAATATATATAAATATATGTATATCTAAAAAAAAATTTCATTCGTTTTTATTTTTACGATTTATAACACCCTTGGACTAGATATGATCGAGTCCTGCGGATTTGTTATTCCTAAAATTTTGATAAAACGAAGATGTCCTTTAACTTTATATATTTATATTATAGATATAGACTAAAAATTTACCAGGAAACTCTGATTTTCATTAAAATATAAATTTGACTAAATCAATTTTTTCTTATTGGTGGATATACCTCAGAGTATATGTGGTGAGTTAATTCTGATAGCTGCATTTTAATATTTATAACTAGTAAATTATAGTAAGAGTGGAATCTGATATTATTCCATGACATAAAATAATTTATAATTTAATTTCAAATAAAACAAATAATATTACAATTTTTTTTTTGTAGTTTATATTTATATTTTTATCACTTATTTATTTTTAACAATGTTTATAAAGTTTTCTAATTTATCAACTCTAGTTATTTTTATAGATAAATCAAATAATTTTCTTTACAAAATTAAAAATAAAAGGCATAC
This sequence comes from Empis stercorea, assembly GCA_949752835.1. Lineage (NCBI taxonomy): Eukaryota > Metazoa > Arthropoda > Insecta > Diptera > Empididae > Empis > Empis stercorea. The sequence continues at coordinate 60,294,852 of OX457086.1, read as the reverse complement.
AATTATCGGACCGACAAAATAAGTACTCAGCACGACAAATTCGATATTAGAACAGCAAAATTTTTAAATAAGTAAACGACAGATTATAGCAATAATGTTTGTAGTTTAATATAAAAATATTAAATTAACTTAATATTAAATTCGTTATTATTTGTCATGATAACAGGATAATTTATCGCATTCAATACATATTTTCATTTTGTCGTGGAGCATTTGTCGTTTTAAAAACATAATTTGTCGTGTCATTACATTTTCTTCTAAAAATAAATATTTTTTTGAAATATTATAAAATATTTTATTTTCAAATTGTTTTGATTATATATATATATTTATTATTTATATACCAATATTGTTGATATATTTATATTTATTTTTAAAATACTTAATTTTAATAAAAAAAAATTTAGTTAACATCATAAAAATATAATATTTTTATAATAAAATTATTTTAAGTTGATTTTTCTTAAATTTTCTTGAGAGATGGAATGAAAAGGCTTGCGTTTTATTTATCACAGCAAGCATATTTAATAATAAAAACACATTTACATATAAAATTTTAAATTTGTGCTTTAAGTTTAAATTATTTATGAACTTAAGTTAATAACAATTTTGTCATTCAAGACATTTTTATTATTTAAAAAGCTTAAAGAGATATTTTAATACATAATTGATTTTTTTTTTACAATTAGTTACACTTTTTCTTTAAGAATTTGTAATAGGCACTTTTAATTTATTTGAAAAATTTTAATTGGTTACATAGTTTTCAAAGAATTTTTTTTCTTAAAATCAATTCAAAACTTCATATTTCCTATCCTGTTAGAATAATATTTAAAGTTAATTCCAAACAGTACTAAAAATTAACTGAAAAAATAATACATAACAAGTAAATTTTCATAATTAAATTAAGTTTGAAAATAATTTATATTAAACTTATGAAATACTTTGAAAGGTTTTGAAAAAAACAAATAGACTAAAACGCAGACCTATATTTTTATTTACTTAAATGAATTTTATTATTACAAAAAAAAAGAACTTATTTTTATATAAACTTTAAAACATTTCAAAAATATAAACGCCCAACAATATTATTACATTATATATTTTTTATATATAAAATAATTTTTTATCGTTTAGTTTTATTTTTCATTGTAAATCGCCTCCAAAAGCTTTGTTTTTCATTAGTAACTGGTACTTGTGGACTATCATAATCATAATCACGATTTTGTACAACAACTGAATTATTATGATTTGTATAATCATAACCACTAATACCACCACCATTACCAGATGTTGTTGATGATGATGTTGTTGTTGTTGTTTTTTCACCCCTTAACATATCCAAAAAATTATCTGATTTTCTAGTATTTGTTTTATTATTATCATTATTATTATTACTATTATGATAATTACCACCAAATCTTAATGCTTCAACACGTATTTCAGCTTTTAATTGTTCTTGATTTGTTGAATTTTCTATTCGAAATTCATTTGGATCATCAACAAATGCTTGTTGTAAATCTCTCATAATTTTTTTACGTATTGTTTTTTTCATGCTTAAATGACGTTCCAATGTTTTAACATCACCACTTGTTAATGTTTTACAATTATCACGTTTCTTTTTTGTATTTTTTTTATTTTGATTTTGATTTGATAAATTATTTGTATCGGATACAACAATAGATGACTGCTGATGACCATATGAATCTATCAATCCAGTACCACCACTACTAACACCATTACCATTATTATTATTAACATTATTATTTCCGTTTTGATATTGATTATTATTTTGAACTATAGTTGATTGTGTATTTGGTGATGTATAATGATGGTGATGATGATGATGCATTGTATAACCACCATGGCTACTATTTAAACCAAATATATCACGAAGATGTGGAATTGAACGCTCTGATGAAGACATAATTTTTGTATAAAAATATCTTCGTTTTTTTATTTATTACTTTGTAATTGATGTGTAACAAAAGAAAAAATTTTTTGTAGTAAAATATTAAAATCAGGATGTTCGATTTAACGATCTTGAACGAAAAAGATAAGAAAATTTTTTAATATTAAATTTATTTTAATAAAAATAATAATTAATAATTTTATAACCAAAGAAGATAAATAAAAAGTGAAAAGTTAATTTTTAACAATCAAAGAAGAAGGTTCGAAAACGCAGTACGTATATTCAGTAGTCAGATTTTCTTAAGTAATTAAAAAAATCAAGATCTAATGTTTACTGGTTTTACTAAATTATTATGTATGTACAGTAACATGAAAGTCGTTTAAAAATATGTATGATTCTTTTCTTAATAAAATATCGGTAATATATATCCATAACTTTTGTACATAAATATATTTCTACAGACTCTGAAATATAATCTATATTTGTATTGCTTCCATATACAAATATACTAGAATTTTGACCTGTCCTAGATGAGGTCTATTATAGTTTAATAGACCTCATGTATGTATAATGTATATTAATAAAATAGTATTTCAAATTACTTCCCGCTTTTTCCATTAATTACTTTTTGCACACAACAAAAAATTTAGGTCAAATAAAAAAAAATTTAAAATTTTCTATAGTTTTTTATTAAACATTATTTTGTCTACAATAAAAAAAAAACCACCTTAACCATCATAACATAAATTTTATTGCTACTTTACTATGCCAAAAGCCTGTTAATTAAATTGCACATACGATACGATATTACAAATGAACCCTTCGCAGAAATATTTAATTTTGAATCCACCAGCAAATAATATAAAAACACACGCCCTCAAAAATTACTAATTTTATAATTGAAAATCCGTATATACTACTAACATTACTTTTTTTTTTTGCGTAATGAAGAATTTTTTTCAGTTTTTCATGAAAATTTATATAAACAATGAAAATATAATTTTACATTAAAAAAATGTTTAAAAAAAATTTTCATGCGAATAAAATATATGTGTATAAGTTTTAACATGAATTTTCCGCAAACATTTTTTGTAGTAATATTAATTAGCATACATGCTAATTAAAAATCGCGTTCTATGTCATGTTTTAATGCTAGTTTTACTACAATATATACAAGCTATTAAATATAATGTTAGGTAAATTTTTTTATTTTACATTTTAAAATTTATATTCCAAATTGTTTTTTTTTTTGCATAATTTTTCGTTAGTATTTTTGCAAATTGAAAATGTATAAAAAAAAAAAACAAATCTTCGCTCTGATCTTCGCCGTTTTGAAGTTTTAAATGAAGAAGATATAAAAAATTGTTTTGTTCACATAAAGTTTTGTTTCTTTAAGTGGAATATAGTTAAGAAATAAATTTGTTTTTATGGGAATTCAAGTATAAATTATAATAGGACATTAATTAATAATTATTATAATTTTTTTTTATTTTGCTATTATTATTTAGATTATGTGATTGTTTATAAATAAATATAATAAACAAGTCTATAAAAATGTCTTTAAGAATAATGATGTCTAAGATTCTTCAATTTCATGTGTGGGTTTGAAATATGTCGTGATAATATTATTGGAAAAATAATCTCATTATTATTATTTTTAGATAGTTTTCTTTAGAATTATGTAATTATAAAATATGATTTTAAATTAATTATAATCTTTTAAATTTTGTATAAATTATTTAATTTCAAACATCATAACTCTACATTTTTTATATTCTATGCTTAATTATATTCTATTTTTTATTAGTTACTGTCGTCATTATTAAAAATCGCAAAATTGTTAAAGTGTAAAATTTAAATAATCAAATCTGTAGTCCACTTCATGATTCAATATTCATTTACTTAAAGGTAGAGTGTTTACTGCTATTGGATAATACATATATTGTGAGTTGTAACAATTTTAGTATATCAACCATTAGATCCCTTCAAGAAATAGTAATTCGATATACTGTTTGCGGTATCAATATTTTACAACTTTATCTATTAAATAACCACAAATTTATATCTTCTTTATTAATAATTCAATGTATAATAAATATTTGATAGATACAGAATCCATGACGATTAATCTTCATACATTATGGTGTATACAGAGGCACAATGCACAATCTAAAAAAACAGAACAAAATTTAGTACAGGAACCTAAAATTTCCAAACTTAGCCATCGATCCTTACAATTTCGAATTATGGAATTATGCCGCACCATAATCCTAAAAGTAATTATAATTTCTTGAATTTTGAAAGACCCTTGCCACTAAATAAAATATCACTCCTATTTCCTCTTACCAACCATTCATTACTTTACAATGAACGAACTTCATTTCATCAATTAATTTTGGTTAAATTTCATCAATTAATTTTGGCTAGAAAATATAAAATTATATTATTTTAATTCAAATAAAAATGCACAATCTAATAGCGGGGGAGTTCAGTTTTCATTTATTAATATTTCAAATAATATTTCTTTATTTTTTGCTGTGTATTTTTTCATTATAAAATATTAACAACATTAGAGCATGAGCTTTTTTTTATGATGATTTTCTTCATTTTGTTTATTTTTTAGTTTTTACAACCCACAATAAAATAAAAACCACAAAATAAAAAATAAAAACTTTAATTTTTTTGATTATTTGTTGAGGTACACAATATTTTTTTTATTTTATGAATTATTCATTTCCACAATGCGTGGGCTCAGACGCTTTTATAGATTATTTCAACAACAAAAAATTTAATTATAGTCATAGGGTGACTCTAAGAAATTAATACTTTAATTTAGTTATAGAGATTTAATGAAAATTATTATCGTGATAAAATAATTGCACATCAAATTGTGAAGAAAAAATAATTAATTTGAATTTACAACAAAATTATTAGGAAATTATCTTATTAATGTTATAACAGAACAATATACGTGTATAATTGAAATTATAGTTAATTTATATTTACTATATAAAAACTATAACTAGAAAATCAAATCAAATCTAACTGCTATTTTTTATCACGACTAAAAACAAAAAGAAGCAGAAATTGAAATTATGATGATCATTTTATATAAAGTTTTTGTTTGTTTAATTATGGTTTATTTCAAAGCCACAAAAAATTATTATCAGATAAATAATACAATTAATTTGTCTATAAGTAGAAAAGAATAATGTATAATTTATCAGATAATTTGAAATTGCAAATTGAGAGTTTGATTAAGATTCATATATACATAAATTTAAATTTGTACAAATAATATTTTATGAATATAAATTAGATTATTTTAAGTATATCGTGAAAAAAAATCTAAATTATTCAATTATTTAATTATAATTTTTCTCTATTAAATTAGTAAACATAAGTAATTTTTAATTCGTAACTGGGAATTAATACAGTGCCATATTATTCGTTAAACTTAAATGTTGTAACACAATTTGAAGACCCACACCCTATTTGTAGTACATAAAATAATCTTTAAAAGGACCACCATGTTTCTAGAGAGTATAATAAACTTTTTATAATTGATGATGATGAAAATTTGATGGTGCTAGTGCAAAATAACTGATTAATTTTAATATAAAATTTTACTGTAATTTTACGTCAAATTCAGAAAAATATCATTTTTGAACCCATTCTCTAAACCCATTTGATTCGTAAATACATAAATTATAAGAATACAAATAAAAGTTTTTCTATATTTCCTAATCAGAATAAACTTTTTCAAATTTTTAATTTCAAAATATATATCTATAATTAACTAATTTAAAATCTATTCGTCCAATATATATCTAAGGAGCTAGAAAATTATTCAGAATTAATTTTATACTTTGGATGAATTCATCGACACAGTCTTTTTTTTTACTTTAAATTTTATTTATTAATATTCCTCGAAAATACAAAATTAAAAAGCAGTTAAAAAATATATTAATATTAATACAACTTTTTACCTATATTTTAAATTCAGATCTAGACCTTCATTTTAGTAAAACTCTATCTCATTTTTCCATAAGTTTTTCTAAAAGCTTAACAAAATTATTGCATATATTTTTAGTATAAGATAATTTTGATCTTTAACTTTATGTCTAGGCAGTAATAATAAAGCATGCAATTTTAAATATATCTAAGGTAAATGAAATAAGTATAATAATAATATATTTTTATACTCTGTAATCTGAACAACGAAAATATAAATTTTTTGGTACACCTATAAATAATTCTTCCACCCGCAACATAAAAATTTCTATTTAATATTAATTTTTATTTTCTTCATATAACTTTTTTGAATTAAACTCTTCGTTACACTTGGACTAGATTGAAAGTAAAAAAAAATCCAACATAAATTTCAATGTTTTTTTCTTGCAATTAAAATTATTAACAAAATTTCATAATAAAAGTAATAAATGTAATTTAGTTTTCTTTATACATAATAAATAATTGTAATTTTTTAGGTCTATTTTTTTTAAAAAAAAAATTTTAACCACAAAAAAATATTGTTTCAAACTAAAAATTTATGAATTTTTATTTTTTAATGATCATCAATTTTGAAAAAGATATTTTTTTATATTAAAATTATTTTGTCGGATATTTAAAATATAATTCTTCCCGGAGGACACAAAATGACAATTTAACTATTTTTAATGATAGGAAAAAATGAATAAATAAATTATTATATATATTTTTTTTGGGTAATTTTATTAAAATTAAAATTAATTCAAATCAATTATGATTTTTATGGTAAAATTATTAAAAATAAAAATACAATTGTTTATAATTTTTCTATCTAATTATTATTTTGATGGCAAAATTATAGTATAAAAAATTTTCATATTTTAATAAAACAAAAAAAAAATACTGGGTAGATGTTTCTCGATTCAAATGAAATTCAGTAATATTAAATTATTATGTAATATTTTGATATATTTATCTATATTTGTTTTATTATTACATATTATAGAAAGTATCTTTTTTTTTCTCCTATTTTATTTATTATTATTTCAGATTTAATTTTGTATTATTATCTTCTTTTTCTTAACAACCACATAATATCCGGATATAAAAAATTATACCGAGTGATTAGAAAAAACAAAATTGATCTCAATCAAAATTTATTACATTTTTGTATATAATTAGATTTTAAAAATGTATAGTTAAATGTTTAATTTATTAACAAAAAAAGTTTCGCATAATAAAATATTATAATTATTATTTAAAAGTTAATTTTATGCTTCCAGGCAAACATATTAATAAATCTGTATGTGAATTTTAATAAATATTTGTCCAGAAATACTGAAGTAGAGTAAAATTTAGTTTACAAATTTTAATTTTATATGTACATAATATTAATCTAATCCTAAATCTGAATTGCAATAAATTTGAAATTTAATTTGTAAATTCCTTAGAAATATTTTTATAATTATCAAAATATTTAAAAAAAAATTGATTGGTAAAAAATAAATAAATTGAAAAATTTGATTTTATATGCTTACAAAATTTGAGAAACAAAAATGGTCTTAAATTGTACATTCTAAAGGAAATCGTTGACTATATAAATTTAGTTTGCAAAATAGTAAAAAAAAAATTAAAAAACTTTTCCTATAAATAATTAAATACCGACTTTTCAAATAAAAAAAAATGTCATTAATTGAAAAAAATAAATAAATAACAGGTCAATGTCATAAAATATAACTAACTAACTTTGAATTAGTAATTATTACACAGTTATATACCTACTGCTACTATATCTTAATTTAAATTATTTTTTTATTATTTTTTTCAAAAATTTTTTTAATTATTTTTCCATAAAAGTATCTTTTCAATTTACTTCAAAAAAACTAACCAGATATATTATTAAAAATTACCCCACGGTTACAGGAAGTATAATTTATATGAGTTTGATTTCTCAATAATTATAATTATCACTATCCTCACTATTCTATTATATAAAATTTAAATTCACGCAATTTGTTAAATTTTTGAAGAAATTTTATGATTGTTTTTATTACAATTATTTTTTATATCATTTTTCGGTTATTATTAATGATTTCTTAATTGACAAGAGAGAAACATTATATGTAGTAAAAATGTATTCATTATTAATTGTAACTTTTTCACACCTAATTTTCAAACATTAAAACTAATTTTTTTATATCAGTTTACAGACTACTAACAGACCATCAACAATTAATTATAATTTATCAGTTCTCAACCTTGGTATGTCTACAATTAAAAATATTTTTTGGTTAATGTTTATTATGTTTTATGTTATTATCGTTTTATGGACATTTTTGGTATATCATAGTTTCTGATTTAGTTATTTTTCAATCTAAATTAATCAATTTTTTTTAAATAAACATAGTTGAAATAATATTAAAAAAAATATTGCTTTTAGCGTTCATAAACAACTATGCAAAATGTTTTCTAAATAAGTCAACAAAAATGTTAACCTACTCAGATGTTGTTACAATTTTAAAACCACCCTGTAATTAAACTAATTTTCACGTAATCAATTATTATTTTCATTATATTTACTTTTTTTTTGTTTTAAATGTAAAAAATTATAATTAATTTTCGTAATGAGGTGATAAGATTTTGTGGTTTCTGACGCAATCAATGAAACGAAAAATATTAAAATAGGTATCGTAGGATATTAAATAGCAGAATTTAGTTTGACATCACATCATTGTCAAATGAATATAATTATAATAATTCTAAAATATAATAAGTAATAATAAAATTTAATTAAAATTTTTTTGGTGTTACTGTAAAACAATTTCAACTTTAGCTCAAGATTTTATACGGTTTCGTCTATTAAAAAGCTTATCTCATAGTCTGAGATCATTTAAAACAAAACAAACAAAAAAGTGATTTTTATAGTTTTACTTTTATATGGCTGCTTTTGGCTTCTTTGTTCCGCATTTTCATAGCTTTTTTTTGTATACAGAGTATTACATATGCGTTTTATGTCTATTATAATGTTTTGGTGGTTAATATTATACCTATAGCTAGCTATACATATATATTTATGTCATTGTTTATGTTCTCATTGTTTAAAGTTGATACAAACCAAAACAATGCGTAGATCTTTTTTTTTAATGATTTACCTTTAAAATTATGTTTCCTGATTGTTTCGATCGTTCTGATTGGTGAATTTAGGAAATTACTTCAAAACAAAAATGGTATATGACACAGAAAAGTTGCTTTTGTATCCTTCCTAATGCAAAATTAATTTCTTATTCTAAAAATAAATGAAAAATATATTAGTATATAGAGTTGATTAAAAGTAAATTTAGTTTTTTACTGGCTCTTATATTATTCTTAAAATATATTTTTAAATCTTTAATTGTTTAGCTTTTTTCATCATAAATTTACAGATAATAATATGATTTTTAACCTTATAATTAAAAAATTAAACGTTTTCAAGGTTTCATTTATAAAAATATTCGCAATAATTGATATTTTTTGATTTATCTATATAAATAATTTATCTATCTTATTATCTATCAAAAAATTTGTATTGTCGGTAGATTAAAAAAGTGATTTTTAAAAGAAAAAGAAAAGACTTTGCCAAAATTTCATAAAAAATTATACCCAAAAAAAAAAATCATTAAACTTAATGCTTTACCAAAATCATATCCCATCATAATATCAAAAAGAAATTAATTAAAAAAAAAATTATAATTAAATTAATTTTTTATATCAAAAATTATATGCTATAACTTTTAAGTATATCATCAGTACAATTACGACACGTAACATTATTATGTATTTTCATAAAAAAAATATAATTAGGGTTTATGAACAACACAAAAAATACTAACATAATAATTTTTTCAAGGTTTAACTTCAAACTATGAAAAAAAATTACCGAATTGTTAAACCCTAAAAGCGTTGATTTATTTATGTGTAATGTAATTTCTTTCATAATTTTATTTCTTGGGTATAGATAAGATTTAGATACGAAGTACAAAATGTGAAATTAGTTTATTTTGTAATATTGTTATGTTATTTTTATTATATTATAGTCGCTCGGTTAACTTTGCTAAATATATTACAAAATATTACATATATATAATTTAATTGTAATTTTTTTTTTAAAGGGTGTTCCAATGTGGTATTAAATATATTTTTTTCATTTACATTTGAAATAATGTAATTTAAGAATTACCGTGGCTCATAAATAACTATATATGCATGTTAAAAACTTCAAAGTTCTTTCAAACTCTATATGGAAGATTTTATATGAAATTTTGATCAAAAATGATCTTGAAATTAATTTACCTTGTACTTGTATCTAATTTAAATATAAGACCCAAGAAAAAAATAATTAAATACTATTAATGGATATTATATTATAGAGAAAATACTACAAAATTATATGTTTATAAATTAAATTAAGACGATTTGAAAATTCAAGATTATTGAAGAATTCATAAGATTAGAAAAAATAAATGGACTTGAAAATTAGAGGACTTTAAAAATTCATAAATCAAGGTTTTGAATAATTCACAATTTTTGTGTTCGCATTCATTTGAACGGTCATATTTAGTTAAATTTGAATAATAGTTGTGATATGCATTTTAAATCCAATTTGCGCGCCCCCTTTAATATATTTAACCTATTTTTTTCATATTTTGGTTTTTTAACAGCTAAAATAGGTTCTTAATTCTAATAGTTTGAACTCAAATTGGTTTCTTAATGCTAATAGTTTGAATACATAGTTACAAAATAGATTAACTTATGTCCATTTACTATTATTATATTAAAATCTTCTAATAATTTGTAGTGTCATCATTAGAATCTGGGATTTTCCTATGCTTATAATTAATTAATAATAAACGATAATTAAATTAATTATACTATATAAACATGATTTAAATAATTATTAATTTAATGATTAATTTTTTATACTTTATAATTATAATAACTTTTTAGCTATTATATAATAAATAAAATAAACTAATATATTTATAATGTAGCATGTCTGACCATATTCTATATTTATAATTTGATGTAGTCCTTTATGACCTCACCTCAATCAAATATAAATTTATATAAAATATCGCGAAATTTTTATGTATATATTATTAGACTCTAAGGTCTAAGGTATATTTTATATAATTAATAATTAATTTCATGACTGTATAAAATTGAATAAACAAACATAAAATAATTAAAGATTATCATGCCACAACCACAAAATTTCATATACCTATAATAAAATATTATAGAAGTTTTGCCCTAAAAATCAATTTTAAATTATATAAATATTAATAACAAAAAGGAGTGGTTCATTATGACGGGGTCATCACACCAAATAGTCGAAGTTTATAATAGTTCAATAAAATATTTAAGGATTTATACAACCATAAAATTTTCAATCAATTGTCATATTTTTTAATTAATTAACAAAATATGTACCTAATAATGAAATCCAAAAATTTCTCCCTTAATTACTTTCTTTCAAAATTCAAATTTATTCCTTCAAAAATAAATTGTTTCAATTCAATTTTTTTTTTTATGAATTTTTGCTTTAAATCACGCTTTTCTAATATTTTGTGTATGTACATTTATGATTTATTATTTCTTTTACACTTTAAATTTTGAATAGTTTATTACAAAACTGGTTTAAAGTTTAATATATCATAAAGCCGCAAATGAATGTTCAGATTGTTTCCAAGTCTAGAGAAGAAATAAAAAAAATGTATGCGGAAATTTTTTTTTAACTTTCCAAGAAAGTTGAAAAATAAAAATTGTTTTTCTTCTGTTTTGATTTTTAAAATCGACAATAAACAAAAAAAATGTATATAAACCATCCATCCATTCATATAATATGTATATGCGAAAGAGTCTGACAGAGAGTATAAAAGCATAGATCCGCAATTTACTAAAATATATAACTATGTACATAAATTGAAAAAAAAAATAATAATAATGAAGTGTTTTTATTATGTATAAAATTATTCATATTCTTCAGAATTTATAAAAAACCACATAATGGAAACCTTTTTTCCCAATTCAATTTTCTTTCATGTATGTTTCTTTTTTGTAAATTTTTTTTTTATAGCTTTTAAATTTCAAATTTATTATTGGATTTTTAGTCGTTTCATTTTTTGTCTGCAAAAAAAATTTCTTATATTTTTAACACTTCTTTTTTTTTTTGTTAAACCTTTAAAGTTATTGTATTGTTTTACAATACGAAAAGTGTTTACCTATATTAATTATTCAATATTCTGATTTTTTTAAAGCATATTATTTATTAGATTATTTATTAGTATAGTGCAATTTTTTGATATCGTTTGTTAAGTCAGTTTGACTTTAAAAATCAATTTTTGTTTGAAGAGAAATTAAAATTTAAAATAGTAGTGAAACTTTCAGTAGTTAAAATTTAGTTATATTGAATAATGAAGTAATTGAAAATTTGGATAATCTCACAATTACTTAAATTAAAAGAATATTTTATATCTTGCTCATATATCAAACAGTCACATAAGTCTTAATGGTCACAGTAGCTATAGACATTAATCGACTAATCGAAGCTTTAAACTTTATACTATCAAAATATATGTATATAAAAATTTAAGATAGTCTGAAATAACAAATAATAGTTTAATTTAATTGTATACATAATTTTGAAAAATAATACAAAATATTATAAATAATTTAAGCTAAATACTGGGAAAACTGATGTTACAAGAACGAAAGTTATATTTTTGAGTATATTATCAACTCTAATTTAAATGAATCAGTCAAGAATAGAAATATATTTAAAATATTTAACTATAGTCTCAACAAACCCATCTTATATTTCTTATCCACATTTTTTTTTCTTAGACACTGCAATTCCGCAGTTAATTAAATATTTTCATTGTTAAATCATTGAAAAAAAAAATTATAGAACAATCTAACCGAGAAATTAACAAATTCTTCTTACCCAAAAAGTTTTTTTTTTTAACTCTCTTGTGAAAGGTGCAGAAAAAACTAAACAACAAAATAACAAAAGATCTTGCAAAATAACTGACGCTTGCAGCATTATAAACTAACACATCGTTAATTTCATGCTCTAAAAATTTAACAGTATACAAAGTGTTATAATAAAAAAATTATCATAGATACAAAAAAGTAGTCTTTAGTTTTTAGTTTAATATATACAAACAAAATATATAAAAATTAAAAATTCAATGATAAATTTTGCAAAAATTGAATTAATTACAATAAAAAAAACGTATATACAAAAATTATAACATTAAATTTGAATAAAATCAGAAAAAAAATTGTATATGTGATACGGGGAGCAAAATTAACAACATAAAAAATTGATACTTTGAGTTTGAATGATGATGTAAGAAACTTTTATACTTTATTACACATTGGTAAATGATTGTGAGTGGATATAATACGTGGATTACTTTTAATTTGACTGCGTCTTTTTGCATGTCAATTGACTTCAAAGTCATCACTTATAATTAAATCATTGATTTGACAATTTTCGGATGTAATAAAATTTGTTTCAAATATAATAATTATTTACATATATAAAAATGGTGGAACTTGAACTCCAAAATTGCCTATTTAAAACTTAGAGTTTTGTTTAGTAGCAACACAAAGTAAATAACCTTTCAAACATGTAATAAATAAAATTTATTACATCTTTAAAAAATTATGTAAAAGAAACATTAAAAGGAATTAAAATCATATATGAGCTTTTGTATGTATGTGCGGATATAATTTTCCACTATTTAAACTTGTAATTTACCATAATATTTCTTTATCTTATTACAATCATAATGTTTCTTTTGTACCTGAAACGAAAATAAAATAAAAAAAACAAGTTATTATAATCTTGTGTCATTTTTCTGTGTGTAAACAAACATAAAAGAGTAAACCTGATGAATAAAGTGGTTAGATGGAATATGTAAGACTTATTTGGGGGAGGCGGATGAACAAGAACATAATATAAATTCAATTTCTGGTTTTTTTACTTATCCACAATAGCATGAATGAGTCATAAAAGCAAAAAAAAAAAATTAAACATAATATGCGACACCATATTGCATTATTTATGTATTATGCCATTGGTGTGATATAAGGTAAATGGAAATCATTAGTAAACATTTTAGATTTACACAGAAATAAATCGTTTAATAAAATTAAGATATTACTACTAAGTATTACATAAATAAATTAAAATAAATCATTATTGAAACAAATTCATATTCCAACCAATTTTCACCATAAAATATGCAAGTATAAAGTAAAAAATGATTTGTTTTCTTATCTTACATAATATCATTTATTTTTTAAAGGACACCATTTACAAGTAATCTGCCTATTTTAAAGATGCTTATCGGAAATACCTTTCTAAAATTCTTTAAAATAACTAAAAGTTTTCAAGGAAACATCAAATTTATTTAATTTAAATTTAATATTTTCTAATTGAGTAATTACAAATACAAATAATTCCAAATGATTCATTCATAATTATTACAAAAGTGAAAATAAGTATATATAATACCTATAACTATTAATCAGTATTAATTATTGTAATGTACCATTAAGTTTTAATTGATGACCCAAACCTGAAATTTATTGTCTTTTATCATCATTATGATCAATACGAAAGATGAAAAGATAATAAATCATTGGTCTTGAATTTTCAAGGTATATACATTTAAATTATAATATGTATTATAATATAGTAGTACATAAAATTTTATAATTATTTTTAATTAAAATATTAAAATTAACGAATTAAAAATTTACAATTGAAAATACGTAAAATGCAAGTAAGTAAACTTTAATATAATTTGTAATTTAATTATAGAAATTTTAATTATTTTATGATTCCAATTATTTTAATATCAAATAAAATACAAAGTATATTTTAGAAAGTAAAATTTCATATATGTACATAAAATATTTAATATTCCATTATAAATATGAAATAATGCATTTTTCAGTATACCAGGATAGTGGTTAAAAATGTATACTAAATCGTAAATCCCTGCTCTTCATTAATTGCACCAAACTATTATTAAAATTATTAAAAAATCGATAAAATTACCATTTTACTTCAATATTAATCAATTTACAATATAATATTTTTAAATATACTAGGACTAGGTAAACGATTAGTCATCTATGTTTGGCTACCATAATCATATCTGTACCATATTTTAATTTAATATTCATAAATTTTAAACTGGTAATGAAATTAATAAAAACAAAAATTTTTAATATACCCGACAGGCTAAAAGTTTAATATTGAAACTATATTTTTTGGAGTGACTTTCACATCATTTAAAAAAAATCATTATCAAAAAAAAAAAAAATTAGTTATACCAACATTATGTAGTTTAAACTCGTGTCTAAGATAAATATGTATATGTATGTTTATTTCTTATTAAATCTAATATAAGAAAAAAAAAAAAAATTTAAGAATCATTTTTACTTAATTTTTTCTTGTGGTTTGTCTAATCAATAAAATTTTCTAAAATAAAAAACATGATTGAATGATTTATATATTATGTTTATGTATTTATATATTTACCGCAATATTGAAAAATGTTTAAAATTAATGTTTATATTATTATATACACGTATGTCTATCTATCTATTTAGGATTGAATATTTGTATCTATCAATAATACGATTAATTGTAAGATTTATTTTATTTTTTGAGTCATGATTTCTTTAACTTAATTTTCATTAAAAACTCTTTTTATTATTTCTATATTTATAAGTAGTTAATTTCTCATGGATAACAACTTTAATGGATGAAGTTTTTATGTTGTTATATAGATATAGGAGTATAGAAAATAGAAATGTACAGATTTAAAATTTAAATTAATTATTTTCTAACGGTTTGGAAAACATGAACATTTTTTTTTAATTAAAGTATACATAATTTTTCTTTATACATTTCTTTATGATACAATGAAATAAATATAATGCTATAATGAATCTTATTAATATTATTTTTTTTTTGTATGATTATTTAAGATTTTTAAGACCTTGTATTAAATTAAATTATTAATTAAATATTTTATGTAGAAATAGAATTAAAGACTTTTTTAATTAATATATTATTCCTGAAAATTTTAGTTTTGTTTAGAATACTACAGAGTAATGAATGAAAATTGTTTAGAAAATATGAATTTTATATTAGCAACGTTTTGATAAAAATGCTATACGTTAGCTTTGAATTAAATTAAAAATTAATTACTACTTAATTAAGTTTCCATAATTAAATCAGTGTCAGCAAGCAGATACCATGTATGTAATGTCCTATACTCTCACTTTAAATGATTAAACAATATTTAAGTTAAACACTACACAGAAATCATTTCGTTGTGATACATTCAAAAAAGGAATTGCAAGCAACAAAATAGCCTTTAAATTACAATTTCCATTCCAACGCCAAAATAATATGAAAATTTGCTCAATAATGAAAATTGTTGCATGTAAAAAAATATTATTTTGGCAGATTTTCTTAAAGTAAAAAAAATTCGAATGTATAATATGAAAGAATTGCTGTAATGTGAATGGAATAAATAGCAAATTTTGATAAATATATATAATGTAATAACTATTATCAAGAAAAAAAACCATGTTTAAAACCATCAGACAAATGATTAAATCATATGAACAATTATATATTATACAATTTTAAATTTATTTTTAATTTCACTTTAAAATTACTTAAATTAATTTACTATTATTTTATTTCGGAAATATTTATTTTATCTTATTTTTTTATTTAATATAAATTTTTACTTTTTAAGATTTACTTTTCAAATTATCATTATTACATTTTTACTACACAACAATATTTTTTTTCAACAAACTTAATTTTTCGTATATAATATTTTTCCAAAATATACAAAATTTCTCATAATAAAAAATTTTCGAAAGAAAAAAAAATCCTCATTTATTTTTGTAATAGTGCAATGACATTTCCTTAATTTAATTTAATTTAATTTATTTTTTGTTCAATTGTTAGTTTTATATAATAATATTTTCATATTTTCATTATGAAATTATAATTTATTTTTAATTTTTATACAGAAAATGATTTTTATATATTATTTACTTATTAGTAAAAAAAATACTAATAGTACAAAAATGAAGAAATGTTTGTTGAATTGGTCATTTTTGTATATATAATAAAAAATTATTAGTAAATTAATATTTAAAAGCTTCCGCTTCACACATAAAAATTAATATTTTGTGTAATCGTAATAAATTTGTTAATATAAAAGAATAATAATTGAAATTGAATTAACACATTTGCAAAAATAATATAAAAATATTAAGAAAAGTTCAAAATAATTAACAACAAATTAAATTATGTTTAAATTATCGTAGAATAG
Source organism: Empis stercorea (assembly GCA_949752835.1). Lineage (NCBI taxonomy): Eukaryota > Metazoa > Arthropoda > Insecta > Diptera > Empididae > Empis > Empis stercorea. The sequence continues at coordinate 60,277,533 of OX457086.1, read as the reverse complement.
TCTATATACAAATACAAACTGAATTTTAAATTCTGAAATGCTAAGTAGATGTTAATTAATCTTCAATAAAACGTTATTTAAAAAAAAATAAAAAACTTTGTATTAATTTATTTTTTATAGTCAGCTTTTAATTAATTAAATAAATTAACAAATATTTTTAATATATAAAATTAAATTTTTTTATATCATAATAATTAAAAAAAAAAAAGAACTTTGAAATCATGCACAACATGAAACTTGATTATATACTTAATTAAATTTTCAAATTTACACATTATCACATTTTACTTTAGTACACTTAATACTTGGTAAATAAAATTTATTAGTTTTGGTTATTTTTTGGACATAAAAAATTATAACATTTTCGGATCAAATCCGTATTTCTAAAGTTCAAATTTGACTTTTCAAAGTAAAAACTTCATTACCATAATGAATTTTAACAATTATGAAAAAATAAAATTATGAAAATTTTCATTTATTATTTGGTTCTAGTAAATCTAAATTTATTTTATAAATTCTTGAAAATAATTTTCAATTTTTATTTAATAAATTCTATTTAGAATTTTCAATTAATTTCATTATGGATGTATGTTATGTAGTATGTAAATAATTCAATTAGTTTATTCAAGAAACACAATCAACTTATAAGAAACTATAAATTTTTAATAGCTTGACAAAATATTAAAATTAAAAATTTTCAAATTAGAAATATGTACATTAAAGAAAAGAAATTTTTAAAATATCTTATATTTATGTATTTCAAATATGTAAATTAATATTTATATAAGTAATGGACCTTTCTATGATAATTATTAATCACAATGTCTTTAGAGGAGAAGATGGTATATCATTAATTAGTTTTAATCATATAGCAATTAAATTTAATTACTGTATCTTATTTTATATCACCATTTTTTCAAAAAAAAAAAAAAAAACTATATTTTCTCAAGTATCACCTATTCAGTTTTATTAAAAAAAAATATATAAAATAAATAATAATATTAATATGACCGAGAATATATTAATGTATCATACATCATACAATTTTTAGTTTCAAGTTGAACAACTATTAGATATGAAAAGAAAATTTATCTGATGGATTCCCTTGCAATTAAATTAACTGTAAAATTATAATTTTTCTTTTTCTTTTTCCAATTTTTAATTTACTTCTATAAATTTACTATTATTTACTAAATAAAAAACTTAAATTTATTCCATTTTTTTTTTATAGTGTGATAGATGAACTAATCTACTGTATCCAAAGTTGGCATCGATGTAGAAAAGTTTTTATTTGTTTTTTTTTTATAGTGCATTCCACAACAATATCCACGGTCGCGTAATTATAATTGTTGTCTATCTCCTATGTATATAAATAATAATAAAGAAAAGTCGCGATTTAACAGCAACAACATAAATAACATTAATTTTTTGTTTAAAGATACGTTTTTTTATGTACGTATTTCTTTTAGAAAGTCCATAAGTTAGGTGAAAAATTACTTTTCAAAGATATTGTATCTTTTAAAGAGGTTGTTAATAATATATCTATATATATTTTTTATTATAAAGTTTAAAGGTATCTGTAGCATTAGACTAAGTAAGTAAAAATATATATATATACATATTTGATAAACATAAAAATTAGGAGTTTGTTGGACGAAAATATTGTTTGATAATTTGAAATTTTTCTGATGAAGATAAATTGTGAAATAAATTCATAAATTGAAAATGATACTAAAATTCATAATTGAAAATGAAATCTTAAGAAACTAAAATTTGAGGTAATCCAGAGCACTTTTATCTATATTTAATTATTTATATAAGGACTCATGCAATTAAATATTAATATATCATGTAATTTTTCCTCAAAAAAATATAATCTGTTTATATTTTACAATTATTAACGAAAATGACTAATTAATATTTAGATAACATCAATTTTAAAAATAATCAATGTCATGTCATGGTGATCTTCTGCAGTCGAGAGTCAATTAGTATTCATATATATATTATGAAATACTGGACCCTCAAAAGTATGCAACGTTCTAAACCAATATTTATTTTTTTTGCATACATATATGTATTTGGTATTATGACAATATATACTGATAATGTGGTAAAAATAATTTTAAAGGATAATAAAAAATTAGATTAATTTGAATTATTTCCACAAATGAATCGACAAAATTTTAAAAAAATTGTAAATAAATTTCTTCGATAATAACGACTAAAATTGTACTATAAAATAACATATAGTATTGTAGTTATTAAAGTTTATTCAATTGTTTTGAAATGAAGTGCAAATCTCTCAACAGGTAGAGTACAAGCAAACGTATAGTTCATATAACAACAAGTTTAAAGCTTATATACAACATAAAAAAGTACAATTTTTTGTTATAAAGTATATAATATAAATAAAATATATAAATAGTAAATAGGTTCAAAGACGTGATCTTAAAAGAAGGTATACCCATAGAAAAAAATTATATAAAACAAGTTTTTCAAAATTAAATTTAATTTTAAGTTGATTGTTATAAAAATGTGTAGTTTTCGGTATTATTTCGGGGAAAATGTTTTTTTAATATTGTAATTCAAAAATTTGTAATTTAAACATAACTTTCAATAAAAATTGTATTAAAGTTTTTGGTGCTTTTAGCCACCACATATAGTATTTTTCTATTAATGATAAAAGTAAGTATGAGATGAGTATGGCAATACTCATTACCATCTATTCGTATACTATATCAAAATGTAGGTATTTTAATTATCTTTAATTTAAGACAGTATAGGTGTCTATACAACGCTCATAGTCCATACCCAGTTCTCGTTACATAGAATTTAAAGGTTTTATTAAAATCTATTATACATACATATCAGTAGTATATGGTATATCAGATTTTATTAAGACGTAAATGGTTTCCTTAAAATGTCATCTATTATACAATTTATACTCAGACTTCTTTATGATCAGTTAATTCTATATTTGTATGATAAATTTCCAATGAAATCAATAGTGAAACTAAAAATCATCTAATTTACTCAAATCCATAAATTGGCTAAACATATTTTCTACTACATTTAATAAACTATTCCAATGCCAATCCAATGGATTTCATTATTTTATAACTAATATTTCATTTATAGAAAATTTTATTAAAATCTTTATGTAAAATAATAAAGATATAAAAAAATTTGTACGTATAAATCTTTGAGAAAAGTAAATAAATATTTAAATCTCTAGAATTAAATTTTTTATTTCGGATTCATTCTTAAACCTCGTATATATGTTAAGAGTGGCTTTTTATTTTGTATTTGAAGTATATATTACCAGACAGGAATAATGACGAAGATCCATTGAATTTTTGAGATCTTGTTAGAGCTCTTAAAAAAAATTTTATTTGACTTTTCTTTTTCAAGTCTCGTTATTTAGGTTTTATTTTATATTACGTTAAAAAAAACCAGACGTAAGAGTTTGTATTTTATTTTATAGAACAAACAAAATTCTTTTTATATATAAACGTAAATATTTATTTACGCTATTGACTATTGTCGGTAATAATTTTTTTTTCTGTTTAAGAGGTAAAAAAAAACAGGTGAAAATAAATAAATAAATTATAAAGAATTTTGAACCTTATAAATAGACAAAAGACAAGTTGATATATTTATGTTTCTGGGGATATTATTTATTTGTTTAAACAATTCGAATGAAATTTATGTTTTGAAAATATGTTTTTCTGAAATTATTTGTTAATAAAAGTTCAAAAAATATTTTTATTTTTCATAAAAAAAATTATTTTTTAAACATTTTAAAGGACTTAAATTTAAATTGATATACTCAAATAAGTTGATGATTAATTAGATTAATTCTTGTTTCTAATCAGATTAATTTTTTTTATTCATAATACCCAAAAATCTCTATAAAATTGATAACAATTTATTGAAAGTTATCAAAATTACCTAGCAATGAAAAGTTTTCAATATATATTTATGATTTAAAACTGACAAATCCAAAGAACCTATATATAGATTCCAACTAATCCATCTTTAATCAACAACTGATTAAATATTATCTTATGAAATTTAAATCAATTTATCATAAATGTTGATATAGTGAAAATTGATTAATTAATAAAAATCATAAAAGAAAACATAAAGAAATGGAAAAATATTATAATTAATTACAGAGTTTTTGAGAAAATACCATGCAATTTTTCCATACATAGAAATTATATTACTATTCGCAGAAGAGTTGAAAATCTAAATATTATTTTCAGTTTTAATAACTTTTCAAAATTTTGTACATATTTGTTTCATGGTTGTCTAAAATTTTGAAGATGAATTGGCATTTTCAATTAAATCACCAGTCATAATTTCAATATTAAAAAAGTTCACGTTTATATTTACTATAAAAAAATTTTAATTGCATAGATTTCAGAATGAAAAATCGATAACTATAAAGTCGATAGAAAATAAGAAATATTTTAAAAATTTAATAAGTTTATTTAAAAATTTCAGAAAAAAATATGTCTAGAAATAAAGTTCACATTATTAATTTTGTTAGCATCTTTTATATAATTTCTGAAATCTCGTAACAATGACATTAAGAAGCATGGAAGGATGCATGGCAGTATTTTTCTATTTCAAAGATGAAGTAGGTTTTTGTGAATTTTCGTAAAACTAAAAACTATCAAGTATATCTAAAAAATATAAATTAGATATAATATCGTCGAAATATTAGTTGCAAGATTTTGAATGAATTCAAAATTATGCCATTCAGTTATTTACTATAATTCAGTATTAAGATCACATTAGACATTATATAGTAGACAAAATATGTTTTGATAGTATGTGATGTATAGCATATAATTTTCAGTATTATTAATTCATATTAAATATAATGTACCATGAATATTAAATAGACAAGTTGAAAGTTTTCTATTTTGTATGATCACTTCCATATTTCATTTTTCATTTTTTAGCATATACATATATACATAAAGTATACTATTAAATAAATTAAAATTAATTTTATATTTTTTACTTAAAACCAATATAAAAAGAAAAATACGACACTATTCAAACTTTTATGAAGTTTTCAAAAGATTATTTCACCTTTAATCTTAACAATGAGTTAATATATAATCCAAAAAAAAAATCTATATACGCGACTATTATAAATTTATTAAATTTCATTTCACTTTATTATAATCTTCTTTTATGGAATTAAAACTATATATATAAAAAAAAAATATGTTTAAAAAATTTATCAATTACAAGTCACGTTTTAGATTATATATCTAATTTTGATGCTCTGATAAAAAAAAAAATATTAAATTTATTAAGAAATTTCATTAATTTTGAAGAAAAATACACACAATAAAATTCAAATCTATAAATAATCTAATTTTTATGATTTCTTTAGGGTTTTATTTTATTATATTTATTTAACTATTTTTTTTTTTCTATTTTTATTTATACTTGAACCAGATTCGGTTAATTTTTTTGATCCAAAAAGATGTGGTTCAAATTATCGAAAATTTATCTATGTATATAAATATCAAATTATAATTTATATATTTTTTATTTGTATATCAATTATTTAATAATATAGAACTTTAATTGGAATTATTTATATTGTAATATTAAATTATATTATTTATAATGATTTTGACGAGCTAAATATTATACAAACCTCTAGTTAACTATTAATAATAAAGCGTGAATGATTAATAAAAAAAACAAATTGGTTAAACTATTTTCAAGGCAATAAAATATAAATATTATTAGATTTGCAATTTTGTTATGAAATAAGACCTTTAATTTATAAATTGATCTTTCAAAACTATACTATAAATTTCAAAACTAATTAAAATATATTATTATATATATTTGAATCAGAATCATGTTAAGAAAAAAAAATTGTGGATCTTTATTTAATAATTTGATGGGAATTTTATTTAACCCGAAAAAAATGTTTGAAAATTGGTTAGTTTAATTATTATTAATTTTTCGGTTTTGATTTAAAATGAAAAGTAAAAAAGCTGCAGATTTGATTAAATTTTGATGACTAATTTAATTTAAATTTAAAATTATTAAAAAATTTTACTATATTATTGCAATTTTTTTTAATTAAATTTATTTACCTATACTGAAAATATTTAATCAAAAGATATGTGAAATAATTAAAGAAACTGCCATAGATTTTTTTCATAAAATTTTCGTTTTACATTTTATAGAAAAAAGGAATTTACTATAAATTTTTGAAGACAATCTTTATTATATATAAAATAAAGGATATATTCTAAAGAAATATTTAAAGCATATGAAAGAGAAATGTTTTACGCTTGTCCATTTTCTTTATATTCGTCTTTTTTTCTCAGCCCATCCTTATTCTTAAACAAAAATTAGGTCATAATGATGTAATTTCAAAGCACCCTTAAAATAACATCGATTTTATATAAAAATGAAACTCTAAAATTATTGAAAATATATTTTCAAAGATATAGTACAGAAAATTTAAATCACTATGCATAATTAAAATCGATATACTTTTAGTTACATGATACTTTTCTTTTTGTTACATATTACGACGACCATAATTTGAAAACAAAAAAAATATTCAATCTATATTTTTTTTTTAAGTATAATTTGACATTAAAAAAAATGCTCAAATTTTGTTTATCCGTGCAGAACAATTTTCGGTTTTTGCATTGAAAAACTTTCTCAAATTAAGTGTTTTTTTTTATATTTAAATTTGACTTTTAATCCATAAATCGAAATTTAAAAATAAATTAACAATTAAAGTTCAAATATCGTAATAAAACATAAAAATACGTGATTTAAATTTTAAAATAATATAAACTGAAAATAGACATTTCTATTTCTTTTTAATTTATATAATATTTAAAAAAAAAAATATATTTTCCCAAAAGGATTTTGTTTAATTTACGAATTTCTTGAATTATGTATAAATTTGATTTGCCAAAAAGTCGAATTTGCAGCTTCAACACAATAAAATTTTTTTTTACATTTTCTATGGGATATTTGAAAAATATTTAATTTAGTAACACGATAAATGGATGCATTTAAACATAATTTAAAAACAAAAATTATGATGGTACTATACCTACCATGACTAATTAGGTAATACAACATAATAATTATAGAATAATATAAATGAATTTCAAAAAATATAAATGAAATTACTATTACTAATTTATTAAAAGCTACAAATAAAATTGATGTAAAATATTTATCGATTTTCTGAATAATAAAGTTAAAAATAGGTTGAATTTTTGATATAATATCGTATAGTAAATGACCTCATAATTTAATTTGATTTATTATAAATTTGATTTTAATTTTTAAATATATCGATTTTGAGGTTTAGGAATGATTTATTTGGTTTGAAACCACTTTTTTCTAATATTAAAGCTTAAAATAATTAATCAATTTATATAATTAGGAAAAGAAACATCGAATTAATGTCTAATAATATTGTTATGTATCAACAAATATGATTTTTCAAATTTGGCTACAGTATATATCAATTAATCATCAAATAATGGTATATAATCGTACACCATCATTAAATGATTTTTATTGAAATGAACATAGGAAATTTGCTGAATTTTAAGATAAGCTTGAATGAAAATTTAATTTAATTATTTCTTCTAAGTTTTATAAAGCTTTGTCTAGTAAACTTATATAAATTATAAATAAGTAGTTTAATTTTAATTGCCTTTCGACCTTTCGTACTAATTTGCATTATTTTCTAAGGGTTGTCCTTATCAACTTTAAAACTTTATGAACATTTTAAACTATATGCGTATATAAAATTGATGCTACTAAAACTATAATGTATACATATTTTAGTATCTGATGTGATAAAATTGAAATTCACTAACTTATATTAATTTAATATTTTTTCCATGTCATTGATTTGTCGCAATTTCCATGTTGGAAGTTAATCAACAAATTATTTACTTTCTTTGTAACCCAAAATTAATTAATTTTTATTGAAAATCCGCCTGACAAAATAACAAATTTCATAATTTATCTTTGTTAAAGAATATCATTTCTTATGTGTGCTGATGCGCTGCGCTGATTCACAAACAATGAAAACAATAAAAATGGTGGTAAAATTAATTAAAAACCAATTTTGGACAGATTACAAAAATTTAAGCTAATAATAAATTGCCATAATTTCCATAATTATTTCAAATACAATTAAAACTAAAATTATAAATGTTCCTTTTAAAAATCGATATACGTATATTGATTACCCATGATGGAAAAAGGTACGTCTCCCCATACATAAAAAAAAATTCCTTTAATTGTGTAATAACAAAATTTAATATTTAAATAAAATAAAAGGTATTTTTATTTTATTTAATAAGTATTTTTAAAATAAAAAATAAGTTGAGGCGTAAAAATGGCGAGACATACATATATGTGTAAAATTCAATTTAATTTTTTTATTTTATTTTATTATTGCATAAAAATCCAAGGTCAAATAAAATTATTTAAATAAAATTATTTATTTTTAAAGGAAAAAATCAAATTACAAGAAAATTAAATTAAAATTTAATTTAAAAAACAAAAAAAAAACAACAATTTTATCTTTAATATATCTTGATTTATATTTATATAATTACAAATTAATTTTCAAATAAAAAGAATTGATAGTTTCGTTTTTGTTTAAATAATTAGAAATGAGATTTTTTCATCAAAAATGATATTACAAAATTGAGAAAAAAAGGAATTATTAATAATTTATTAATAAAATATATTTTGATTGTGAAATTTATATTTTTTTTTTTGTACTGGAAGATTAAAGCATAGTTTACACTATGGTTTATGATATGATGCATAATTGAACATAATTGAAAGAAAAAAAAATTTATCCATAAGTAATTAAATTTCCAAGTATCAATTACTAATTACAGAAAGATAGTTTCAGAAAAAAGGTAATTAAGACATAAGCCTAAATCGTGATATATACATAGAACTTAACAAACTGGAAATGTACAGCAAAGTCAGAATATATAATAGTATATTGTTAGTATGTACCTATATATCGTACTTCGTACCGTAAAAATGTTTTGATAGCTTTGTCCAATTAAATTGCTGGATATTCTTAATTTAAATAAACAATTTTGATTTAAACATTTAAGTATACATTAAAAATAATGGTCCTTGAATCCCCAATAATTGGGCATAACAGGATCTTCCCGGTCTATACGCAGGATCTTCATGGTCTGTAGTATATTAATTTTATAAACTATATACTTTTGACTACAACTTTTAAATGTTTCAAACTCAAATCGTGTAAAATCTATCTTAATATAATTATAATAATCTATTTATAGGATTTATTAAGCTTTATAAAAAAAAAACCTTTCACTCCATTCGATTTTTTTTTGTAGATTCATAATAAAACTTAAATCTGATATTTAAATGTATAGTTATTTACCTTAATTTTTTATATCTCACATATACAAGAAAATTCCGTTTTTGTATCTATGTATATCAAAAAATGTAAATTTTATTTTGCTTGTTGCAATCTTTGAAAGGTAACCAAAAAAAAAAATAACAGATATTTTTATTATAGTTGTAGGTATTACCAATTTCGGGGGTGTTCCCCACTCTTTTAAAATACTTTTTTCACTTCTACTATACTTATTGCTAAATATTTTTTTTTTATATATTTCAAACTCAGCTGTTTCGTTATTAATTTTTTTTTTACTAAAACTTTTTATAAATTAAAATTTTCTTTTATTTTAATCATAATTTTTTTAAAAAAAATATTTTTCACTTTTTGTAATTAAAATTTTTACTTTTTTGTTGCACTTGTGATTAAAAATTCTATTTAAAAAATATAAAAATATTTAAAAATTTAGAAGAAATAAAAAAAAATCACATTAATATTTTAGACACGTTCTATTAATTCTTCCTTCTTTGTGAATTAATGTTTCTTGTTTTTTAGGTTGATCTTTTTAGAAACCAGTTTCTGGTTTTAAATTATCATCTGTGAGACAAACAAACAAAAACTTAAATAAATTTTAATATAAAAATTTATTTTAATTTTTAAGAAATTCAAAACCGAAAAGACGAAAAAAGTTTGTTTTAAATTTAATTTTGGTATACAAATTTTATTTTTTTAATGCACACTAATAAATTTTTATATTTATTTAAATTTTTTTTTTATTTTTCAAATTTCGAAGAAGCTGAAGATTTTTTTTTTTAATCCGTTTATAGTTCAAACTAGTACGAAAGCTCAGTAACAATTGACGATTTGTAACAAATAATGTTAAAATAATTTTTGTTATAGTAAGGAAATTTTACCTTCTACCTTTTACCTGTTGGTTTGTGTATGCTTTAGCTTTTATGTATAGATAAAGAAATAATAATCAAAAGTTGTTTGGTAAGTTTTCTCGATTCTCTTTTTTTCTCATTGTTTTTTGTATAATGCTCTCTCGCGATTGTTGATGGATGTGAATGTGATGTGATGATTGAAAAGGTAAATTCTTATTGGTGAACAAAGCAAAGCTTTATTTAAAATTGGTGATTTTTTTTTAAGTAGAAGCTTTTTAATTAGAAAAAAATAGACATTTTTAAATATAGGAAATATCTACATCATGTAAAAATACGAGTATTAAAAAATTTCAATAATTTTTAAAAATATTAAATTTGATCAATTTTTCGAGTAAATAATAGGATTTTTTATATCTCAGCACGAATTTTGTAGAAAAAAAATGATATATAATATTCTTATATTCCACAATCTTATAGAAATTTACATTGTTTATAGATTTTGTACCTAGAATTTGCATTGTTTATCTTAAGCTATGAATAAATATGTATCACACCAAACATATTCAATTAATATTCAATATCCTAACTTGTCCACAAAATTATCAAAATTGGATTCCAATTGAAATGGTTTTCAATTTTAACCATAAAAGAAGCATTGCTGTTTAGAAGATCATGATTATTTTTCTTTATCTAGAAAGTGTTTTAATAATAGTAACAAATTTGTCTCCATAATAAAAATAATTTAAAATAAAACAAATTGAAAATTTTTATATTTTTTTTTTGGTATTTTATTTTTATTTATTTTTTTCATCAGTCATACAAAAATTCGTATTTTGTTTTAAAAACTATTGAGAAAACAAAAATTTAAATATTTTCGGTGAAATATTTTTAAAAAAAAAAATTCACACAAACGAAAAAAAAAACAACAACATTATTTTGGGAGAAATAATTATTTTTACAATATCTCACAAAAACGCGTGTCTTAAAAATTACAATTGAACCTTAAAAAAAAAAAAATGTTGGAAAGTTTTGCATTTTTGAACTAGCAAACTAGTCAAATATTTCTTTAATAAATTATAGAAAAAAAAATTAAAATTTTCGTTTAGAAGTATTTTTTTTTCTTTCTTTTAATATACAAAAATGTATACATAATAATTTTATTTAATTTATTAATTAAATTTTTAATATTAAGAATGCTTAAGAAGAATTTTTGCTTTAAGAAAATTGTAACAATATTTAATGAATTTCTAAAAATTAAGTAAAAAAAAATAAAAAGAGTTCACAAAGAAAAACCTAAAGAAACAAAAAAAATTATTGAAATTCTTCCTATTACCTACATTTTTTAAATATTGTTATTTTGTTTCCTTTTTTGTTTAAATATAAATATCAAATCTTTTTTTTTTTTCTTGTTTGTTTCGTTCTTTGTTCAATCAAAAGAATTTCTTAACTATACTTAATATATTTATAATTCATCATGTTCTTCTTCTACTTCTTCAACATCACCAGGAACTGTTTCTTTATCATCATCATCTTCATTATCATCATCATCTTCTTTAATTGGATTTTTCTTAGCTTCTTCTTCCATTTTTTTAGTTTCTTCAGCATCTTGTGCATCTTTCATTTTCTTTTCACCATCTTGTGTTTTTTTAACATCAGCTGATAATTTACTAGCATATTCTACATCATCAGTAATTAATACATTATCAAATATTGTACCAGATTTAACTTGCCATAAATCAAAACCAAGTGTACAAATTTCTTTACGTAAATATAATTTATCATCTGGACTATATTCTGGATTATCAATTTCTGGATGTTCCCATATACCTTTATAATTTGGATTATCAATTTGTTTTGGTGACCATTCACCTTTATATTCTGGATTATCAATCATTGGTGGTTCCCATTCACCATCCATTTCATCATCCCAATCTTCTGGTTTTGTTGCATCTGGATCTGGTATATGTTCTGGTTTTTCCCAATCTTCTGGTTTTGTATCTGTTGGATCTGGTATTGTTGAACGTTCATCCCAATCTTCTGGTTTTGATGCTTCTGGATCTTTAATTTTTTTTGGTGCTAAGAAATCCCAATCATCTTCTAAATTACCAGATTCAACTTTTTCATTATCAATTAATACTTGATATGTATTATCTGGTTTTACAATTAATGTATACATATGTGTATAAACATCATCTTTACAACGTATTTCTTTATTTATTAAATGATTTTTCCCTTTATAACTAAATATAACATGAACTTTTTTAGTACCTGGTCCACATATATCTGGACCAAACATAAGCTCATATGGTGATTCACCATGCATATCAGTTTGTTCTAATGAACAATCAAATACTTTAACATAACCACCACCACAATCAATATTTTGTTCATGTTTAACTGAAAATTGTATTACTAAATCTTTACCATCATTACTGAATGGTTTAAATTTATGTGAGAGAGCATAGAAACGTGCATCTTCCGATGTTTGTAGACCTAAAAAAACCATAAAAGATAAAAAAAAAAGTAAAATATTTATTAATTATTTATTTTATCAGTACAATTCTTTTTATATTTCAGTTGAATTTTTCTAATCTGTGTGTGAAAATATTAAACTTGCTTTTTAACTACAAAATTCAGTACAATATATGTATAAGAATCTTTTCTACATTTTCAATACATATAATTCGTAGAATCTTAAGATGTTAATTAATTATCATTTCTCTTTTTCCCAGTAATTTATTCAGGAACAAAACTAAATCATAGATTTAACTATTTATCACATATGTGTCAGTATATAAATATTTATATAACCAGTTAACAAGAAAAATATTAAATCTGTTCAATTTACAAGATAAATATTAAAAGTTCATTGAACTTAACGATTATTTTATTGATATTAGAAATGGTATAAATACGGTTTTCATTTCTATATATATACTAAAATATGAATGACACAACCACTAAACAAACATGACAGTGAAAAAAATTGAAATTAATAAAGAAGCTTTTATGTTTTCGTAACACGAAAGCTTTTAATGTTGAGTTCATTAGTCAGTCAGTAACAGATTCAATACAAATAAAAGCTATATAATTAAATAATATATAAAACACATATATAGGGATATAAAAATTGTATATATTAAAATAATGAATTAAATAGAATTTATTTATGTATATTTGAAACCGGCGAAGAAAAAAAAATTAATCGTTTATATTTCGAAATTTTTTATGAGTTTTTTTTTTAATAATAAATTATTTAAATTTATAATAAAAAAAAATTAACTGACGTGTTCATTTTTTTTTATTATTACATATGCAATTATTATAAAAAATTGATATGTTGGTCAAATATTGATAAGCATTTATTACCAATTGAAATTAGATATAAATGTGTATATGTAATTTAATGTTAACATTAAATAATACCTATACAAGAGTTATTTAATGAAGGTAGATAAGAATTTTTATTATCTACATTATTTGGATCATTAATGTTTTTTTTTTTTTTTTGGTAATTAGTAGGATTTTTTATATAAGGCAGGTAATGTGATTTCTCTTATTCGAAAGCTTGTCTGCGAACTAATTAATTATTAATGAATATTTAATTAATTTATAATAGAAGATTTATATACAATTTAAACGAATTGAAATTATATATACTAATAATGAACTGCCTAATTAATCATGGCTGGGTAATATAGAAATAATTTTAGAGCTGATTCTATATTATATAATGATTAATTATAATAAATTTATAATTTTAAGGATACTGGTTTTTAATTTTTTTTCCCTACAATCAATATTTAAAAATTAAAAATTTTCTAGTAGAAATTTTCCTACATGAAAATTATATAGATTAGATACACATAGGTACTTATTAATACATTTTTGTGGGAGAATATTTTTTTCTTTCAAATATTGTTTATATTTTTAAGTTATTTAAAAATATAGTATAATTTTTTATAAATAGATTTACCTTTGTCAGCATTATCATCATTATAGAACTTTCCAGCAGTTCTTACAAATTTACCAAATTCTTTTCCTGGATGTTTACTATAAATCCATGAATCTTTCCATGTGTCTGCAATTATATCATAATAAATAATTATTTTAAAAATATTGATTTAAGAAAGTAGAGAAAAAAAAAACGAAATTTACTTTTTAAAACTAAATATTTAAACATGTACACGTCACACCCACAAAAAAAAATATAGCTAGTATAGTAGCCGGCTACTTCAATATTTCATTAAAATTTTAACTTACCATCTTTGAAATTTTCTTCATAATAGACTTCACAATTTGTTGTATAGAAAAATGCAATAAATACAAATAATATTGTACTCGTTTGCATTTTGAATAATTTAATTAATTATTTAATTTTATGCAAAATGAAAATGAAAATGAAACTGTATTCAAAAAAAATTACTTAAAAATTAAATCCTCACAGCACAAACGATCAAATACGAATGAAATATTTTTGCGAAGAAAATCAACTTTTAAATTAAATGTCACTAAATTTTATTAATCGACAAACTAAAAATATATGAAATACAATTCACAAATGTTACTAAAAGAGATAGAATTATAAAAGTTTGTCGAATATTAAAAAATCATTGAAATTTTATGAATTAAGTAATGGCACTACGTTCCATTACAATTCTATGTAACCGAAAGAGATAGATATAGAAAAAGTTTGTCGGTTATTAATGAATTTAGCGAAAAGCCAGATGGAAATATTTGATTGGATGAAATATAACCAATCAACAAACAACAACACAAAATGTTATTTATAAATTTTAACACTATATAATTAAATGGCGCTGATTATCATATTAGCGTCATCTATATTTATAAAAATAATTTAATCGTGACATTTATCTAATGTGAAAACCGGATTTATTTAAATTAATTGGTTTAGTATTTTAACACATACATAGATGGCGTTGTGAGTGAAACGTCAAAATTTATCCAGTTGATTCCATCCATCCCATCTGCCATGATGGCAGTGCCATGGCCATCTCGATCGCATTCTCTTCTCAAAACAACAACAGGGGGGATACATGTCTATAGTACTATTGTACTAGATCTAGTACTATTGGGCTTATAAAAAATGATAATAGCTTAGTACTTTGGCTTTGGCAGAATTTTTTCTATACAAAATTTGATCAAAACAAGGTGCAGAATAGAAATAGATTGGATATAATTACTTGTGATTCTTCGATTCAAACCAGAGATTTACTCAAAGCCAATAATTCCGAATGTTTTAACTATAAAATGCCAAGTGAAATATTATCAAAGAAAATAATTATTAATTCCACAGTTGAAGAGTTAATGGAATAAAAGACTGATCGGAAAATGCTATTAAATATATTATGTTTTATTATGTTTTTTTTTTTTGCTTATTTTCGATACGAAGCTAAATTTAGTACTTTCAATTCATTTCTAGTACTATTTTTTTCGAAATCTAGTACTTTGGAAAATTCTCAAATGTCATCCATCACATCACAACAGAACAGCATTATTGGCTTGGGGCTTGGCTGCGGCACATCAATAGTTATGTATGGCTAGCTTCGTCTTGGTGTAATATTTATAAATACGTTTTATTTATTTATCCTATTGGAGATATTTATTTGGTTTTCATTTCATTAAAATTTTAAATTTTGTAAGTATAAATTTTAACTAATTTTTTATCACTAATTTTAATTTATCACTATTTTTTTCCTCCAAAAACATTATTGATTTTTTTTTTCTTTTTTTGTAGTAGTATAATGTTTGCACGAAATTTGTTAAAAACTATTTTCAGAAATAATATTACTTTGATGATTACTCGTTCGCAGTTTAAAAACCAAAATCTACCACCACCACCACCACCAAAAAATCCTGCACCAAGCACAAATCGAAATCTACCAAATACAAATCTATCACCAAATGAAAACCCTGCACTAAGACCAAATCAATGTCCTGCACCAAATCAAAATTATCCAGTTTTTGTATATAATAATAATGTTGACAAAATATTTTATCTTAAACTAAATGGTAAAAAAGCTTATATTAAATATCGAATACAAGGAAATAAAATTACATTATTTACAACACAAGTGCCAGAAGCACTGAAGGGACTAGGTCTTGGTAAAGCTTTGGCTCAAGTTAGTCTACTCTTTAACTATTGCAATATTTTTAATTTTAAATCATATTATTTTGTAGGGGGCATTTAAATATATTGCATGTCATAATCTGAAAATGGAAGTTAGATGTTCTTTTTTACATCATTATTTAAATAAATATGGTCCAGAATATAAAGATTTTCTTGTTAAGAGAAACAGAAAGAAGTAAAATTTTATTTACGGTATAACAAAATAACAAAAAATCAATAAGAAAAGAATAATTAATATACTCATAGAAATAAAAATGGATGAACAAGATTTTATAAGTTTAATACTTTATTATGGTCGGGCAAAATTTTATCATTCAATGCAAAAATCAGCATTAGATGGTTTGACGAAACATCCAAATTGTCAGGCATTTCGTTTATATAATGGCATTGCATTAGTTTTAGGTAATCGTATTCAAGAGGGAATACGTGAATTAAATCCAATTAAAAATGAACAAGATTTATCAATGGCAGCTATATTATGTTTAATGTATGCCCATAAACGTTGTAGTATTATTGATAAAGAAACGATTATGAATTTAGATAGTCGTCTTAAAGATGAACGTAAAAAATTAACATTTAATTCAGCATATTTTGCTGCAATATTTTTATTTTTAAGTGGTAAAATTGAAAAATCACGTGAATATACAGAAAAATCAATACGATTAAATACAGAATTTATAAATGCACATATACTTAAAGGTTGGTGTGAATTATATTTAAATCCACGAGCTAGTAAAACATTATTAAATATATTTGAAAATGCATTAATTAAAGGGAAAAATATTGATGCATCATTGGGACAAGTACGATATTATCAAATAAATAATGATTTTGAAAATGCTATTACAGTTTTAAATAAATTATCTGTACGTTATCCAGAATTAAATATACCATTAATTGAAAAAATGGAAACCCAATTAGCTAGTTGGAATTGGGATTATGCATTTGAAACATCATTACGTATTATTAATTTAGAACCAACAAATATATCTGGTTTACGTGTTAAAGCATTATTATTAATATGCCGTGAGGGTAATATAAAATCTGGTGTACAAATATTACGTGAATTATTTATGGCAATTGAACGTGTTGAAATAAATAATTTAAAATTATTATTACAAACAAGTCAATTATTTTCACGTATTTGTGGTAGAAATATAGATATTCTACAAGTTACATTAAAATATGTTGAGAAAATTTCTCATTTATCACCAGATAATGGTGATTTTATTACAGAATTAGGTTATCAAAATATATTAATTGGTAATTATAAAGAAGCTGGTAAATATTTTCGATCAGCAACTAAAGTTGATGATAGTTCAATTTATGCATTATGTGGATTAACATTATGTCAAATTGCTGAACATGGTAAAACTGAACAAGTTCGTCAACAAATTGAATTTTTAAATGAAATTCAAGGTATTAATAAAATATCATTATTAGTTTATATGACAGCTAAAATAGCTGATAATGGTGATAAAGCTATTACATATTTAATAGAAACATGTGAAATACATTTTAAAAATTTAAAAACATTATCATTTGGTATTGAATATTTATTAAATTTTGATCCAGATTTTTTATTACAAGTTGTTACAGAAATGTTACAACATTCACCAGTTCAACAACAAGTTAAAATTGATGGAAATGTAATATCTAAAGATACATTACATATATCATTAAAACATTGCTTAAATATATTAGAAACAATTGTTAAAGCATGTCCAGGTTTAGTAAAAGGTATATTTATGTTAGCTAAAGTTGAATTTTTATGTGGTGAAATAAATTTAGCTTCAACAACATTAAATCGTATATTAAATGAAATTGATCCAACATATACAGATGCACATTTATTAATTGCTCAAATACAAATACAGCAAAAACAATATCAAAAAGCATTACAAAGTTTAGAAATTTGTTTATCACATAATTTTACTGTACGTGATAATCCATATTATCATTTATTACATGGTATTGTACAAAAAAATCAACAACAATATGATGGAGCTCAGAAAAGTTTTAGTACAGCAATGAATTTAATTGGTATTAAACATTATGGAAAAAATATTGTATCACCAGCAAAAACAATTAATAAAAATATAAACAATAATGTTGAAAAACTATCTTTAACATTAGCCGATAAGGTTACCTTATTTTTGGAATTAATTGATACTTATGTTCAAATTGGACAAATTTTAGAAAGTGAAAAATTAATGCAATTGGCATTTGAAGAATTTGCAAATACACCGGAAGAAGGTAGATTAGCAATTGCAAATGCTGAATTGGTATTAAAAAATGGTAATTGTAATCGTGCCATTGATTTGTTAAAATTAATTCAGCCTGGACAAACGTATTATTTGCAGGTAAAATTAAATAATATAATGTGATAAATTGATTTAATTTAAAAATTGTTTTTATTTAGGCTAAAACTAGACTTGCTAATATTTATTTACATGAAAAAAAGGATCGTGTATTATTTGCACAATGCTTTAAGGAATTAGTTGAAAATTATCCTGAACCAGAAACTTATTTAATGTTAGGAGATGCTTATATGTCAATTTTAGGTAATCAAATTAAAATATATAAATTAATAAATTTGTACTATTATAAAAAAAATCCCTAGAACCTGATTTAGCCATCAATGCTTATAAACAGGCATTAAATAAAAATCCAAGTGATTCATTGTTGGCTAGTAAATTGGGACGAGCCTATGTGAAAACTCATCAATATGTTGAAGCAATAAATTATTATCGTGATGCGATTATGAATCCAGATCATAAAGGACTAAAATTAGATTTAGCTGAACTTTTTCTTAAATTAAAACAATTTTCAAATGCTGAAGAAACATTAGTTGAAGAATTGGATTTAAAGAATATGTACAAAATATATAATTAATATTTCATAATTTTATTTAATTGAATTTCTTTCTATTTTCAATAGAGATGATAGCGATATATCTGCTTTACAAATTCGTACAAAACAATTACTTTTGTTAGCACGTATTCGTGAAAAAGCTGGTAATTTAAATTCCTCTTTAGTGACATTAAAACAAGCCCGGGATAATCAATATCGTGTTCAGAAAAGAATTAGTATTGAACAATCTGGAAATTTAGCTGAACAACATAAAATTCTTTCTAAGTAAATATATTTATAGTAATTCCTTTTTAATTTCCAAAATTTAAATTCGTTTTTTTTGTAACATTTAAGAATTTGTATTTTAATGGCCGAACAATCGATGAGTTTACGTGATAATGAACAAGCTATTCAACATTTTATAGAAGCTTTAAAATATACACCAACTGATATATCAATTTTAGCTTCATTAGCCAGACTTTATATGCAAATAAATTTAATGGACAAATGTCGTGAGATTTGTTCACAAATTTTGCAAATTGATGCCAATAATGAGGCAGCATCAGTAATGATGGCAGATTTATCATTTAGGAAAGTAAGTAGAAAAATATAATGCATTAACTTTTCGAATTTTAATTATTTTTGTTTACAAAGATGGATTTTGAAAGTGCAGCATATCATTTTTCACAGTTATTAACAGCTCAGCCAACCTATTGGACAGCATTAGCACGTTTAATTGAAGTAATGCGACGTTCTGGTACATTAACAGATGCATCAGAATTTCTACATCGTGCTGAAGAATCACAACAATTAAATTCAAATGAAATATCAGCTGGTCTTAATTATTGTAAAGGTTTATATGAATGGTATAATGGTAATCCAAATAGTGCATTAAAATTTTTCAATAATTCTCGGCGAGATGCCGAATGGGGACCCCAAGCTATATTTAATATGATCGAAATTTGTTTAAATCCAGATAGTGATTTACCAAATGCTAATGATGATATAGATGATATTGAATTTAAGGATTCACGTGTAATGGCATTACGAACAGCTGAACGATTACTTAAAGAATTACGTCCCCGACCAGGTGGTATGGATAATGAAGCTGTTAATCATCGTTTATTAAAAAATTTCTTAACATTAGCTTCACGACAAAAAATTCAAATTGATATAGCATTAAGTGATTTTATTGAAATTGCATCACATGAACAGTATAAAGAATTAATTGGTCCTATTTATGGTATAGCATCAGCATCAATTATATTAAAACAAAATCAAAGAGCTAAAAATCAATTAAAACGTATTTCTAAAAATATATGGAATTTTGAAGAAGCTGAATATTTAGAAAGAAGTTGGTTATTATTATCTGATTTATATATACAAATGAGTAAATATGATATTGCACAAGAATTATTACATAGAGTATTAAAACATAATAAATCATCAGCTAAAGCACATGAATTTCTTGGTTATATTGCTGAAAAAGAACAACAATATCGAAATGCAGCATTAAATTATGATTTGGCATGGCGTTTTGGTGGTAAATCAAAACCACAAATTGGTTATAAATTAGCATATAATCATATGAAAACAAAACGTTATGCGGATGCAATTGATATTTGTCAACAAGTTTTAAAATCACATCCAGATTATCCAGCTATTAAAAAAGATATTTATGATAAATGCAAAAATAATTTAAGAAGTTAAATATATTAAATGTTGGTATCGGGGAAACTTTTCTATAAAACGGGGTATCTTAATAACAAATTTCATAATCTACAAATTTGCATATAATCCCGTTATATCAAAATTTATGACAAAAACACACAGTTGTTATAAAACGAGAATTCTCGTTTCTCGACGATGTTTTTTTTAAACGAGAATTCTCGTTTCCCGATGCCAATGTGTTAATATTTTTTATCCATATTTTGTGACACTGAAATGTAAGCATATCCGTCCACAAAAATAAATTATTTTACATTTAAATATGATTGGATTTTATTTATTTATTTAAATATAGACGTTATTTAATTTAATTTCTGAAATTTAACGAGTTTAATATTTTACTTGTATAATATACTTATTATTTTTTTTATAATTAATATAGATAGTCAGAATATTTATAATATTGTATAATTCTTTCGTATTAATTCAACTTTATATAACAATCATATAATAATTTACGATATAACTTAGTAAATTTACAAATCTAAATACATTATTTGTGTTGCTGATATTGCCCCACAAAAACTTAGAAAACTTGCAACACTAACAACAGCGGTTGTTGTACCAGACCATGTAACAATTGTACCCATACATATTGATAATATAAATTGTGCTAAAAATACCATTGATGATACAATAGCAACATCTGTACCTAAACCACGAACTTCTGTACCTAATTTTGCTTCACCAATTTCATTTAATTCAAACTGTAATAAAAATAAAATAATTATTTAGAAATATGTTTATAATAATAATTAATATATCCTTACAATCCCACTGGAATGATAATGTGCTACAAGTAAATATGGCATTGTAAATAATGTTGAATACATAACACCTGCTGCCCAACTAAATACAATAACACTAAATTTAGCTTTTGTTAATGCCATCAATGTCATACCACAACAATAAAATAATAAACCACCAATATAAACTGATTTAGCTCTGTCCCCGAAAGAAAAAAAAAATATTAGTTGTAATTTATTTTAACAATTTTGAAATAAATATTTTAAACAAAAAAACTTACCGAAATCTCGAAATTAATTTTTCTATAATTAATGAATAACAAGCACAAGATAACGAATACATAGCCATACCCCAACAACCAAATCGCACACCTTCTTCATATAATATTTGTGTTACAGAACCTTCTAATGCTTTTGGATCACCACCAAATACAGCTTCTCCAACAAAATCCGTAAAATATAATGAATAACAAACATGTGCCATCCAACAAAATAAATTTGTTAAACAAACCATTTTTAATGAATGTGGCATAAATATAATTGAAAGTAAATAGTGGGACAATGAAGCAACAGGTTTTTCTTCTGATGGTATAATACCATCACAACCACCTCCACCACCATCTCCAATGGGAATTGTACTGGCACTTCCACTTCCTTCCATAAATGATGTTTCATCAACAATAATATTTTCCCCAGGGACAGTTACATAATCCGGTTTTATTGGCAGTTTAAATCCCTGTTTTTTCTATTTTGTATATAAATAAGAAAATATTTTATTTTTTTTTATTTAAAAATTGAAGAGAAAAATAAATAGGAAAGAATTATATGTTTTTTATAATTAATAGATTTTTTTTTGTTATATATAAATTTTATAATAACAGACTGACATAAATCCTACTTTTTCAATATTATCATGTTCTGCATATCCGTCATCTTCAAGAGCACCATATGATACTGATGATGGTCCATCTTGATTTTCTAATTGATCGGATTCATCAGGATTATCATTATACTGTGTTCGTTTTTGTTTTGGACCAACTAGTATCCATAGTGGAATTTCTTTAAAACTAGTTATTGTTGCTGAAACACAACCAATAAATATAAATGTAATTAATGTGAATACAGCTTTAACATGACCACCAAGTCTACGTCCTATATACATTTAAATTATTACTATTATTATTATTAAATAATAGGAAATTAAAATTACCAATAGTTGTTTGATCCCAATTTATTCCACCTAAAGAATATCCCATAAATCCACCTAAACCAGCCATTATTGTAAATGTTGATAAACCTTTTGCATGATCATCAGGTACAGTTACATCTAATAAATATGCCCGTGATGGGCTTTGGCATGCATCAGCATCAAAATCTAATAAAACTGTACCAATTATTGTAAATAATATTCCCCAAGGATGTGATGTTTTTGGTATAACAGCAATTTCAGTTTCTGATGCTGATGATCGATGTGGTGATACATTAATATTATTTATAGTTTGATTAGTAGTTAAATTCATTGTTAATATTTGTAAATGTGGATCAATATCACCTAAAAGATAACCAATATGTTCGCCATTTGGTACAAGCAATAAACCTAAACCGAAACATAAATTTATTAGAAACCTTTCTGTTATTAAACTAAATAAATTAAATTTACCTAAAAATACACCAATTGATAGAAGAATTATAAATGGACGACGTCGACCTAAATTCAATTTACATCTATCACTCATTGAACCCAAAATTGGTGTTAAAAAGAAACCAACTAATGGTGATAGTGCCCAAACTAAAGTCATATGTTGATGTTCAACGCCAATTTTCAATAATGTTGGTGAAACAAATGCTGTTTCAGCAGCATACGAAAATTCAATACCCATTACAGCAGCTGATACTCTTATTAATTCAGATCGTGTTTTACGTCTACATAAAATGTAACAAATAAAAAAGTACATAATTGAAATTATATTATTGATATATAATTCTATTTCTTTATCCAATTTTTAAATGTTTTATGCTTGGGATTTTACTATATATTGACAATAAATTTGAAAGGCTCTGTAAAGGATTATGTTAATATTATTGTATGTTAGATTTAAATTGATGTTATAGATAGATATTGGATTTTTTTATAGTAAGTATCTTATGTATATATTTAAATTTTTATTAAATTGTAAAGGATTGATATTTTTACGAATCAAAAAGGCTAAATAAAAGATTTAATGATTTCTATTGGATTGCAAAAAATAACAAAACTCTCTTTTTTCATCAGAATAAAAATGTAATTTAAAAATATTGTATTTTCTTTATCAATTTGCAGTACATTCAACCAGAGATAACTAGAATTCTAGTATATGTGATTCAACAAAAAGAATTTATATATACATATACATATATAAAAATTATTTATCAAAGACATTAAACCGCCAATGTTGCTGCCTAAGAAAATTATATAAAAATAGCAAAGGGTTTGTTAATTTCATAAATTTAAGTATATAAAGGTCATGCATCAATAAAAAAAAACTTTGAAGAACTCTGATATTTACGATCAGAATTCCATAAACTTTCTTTTATTCCTTTTATTCGAAGTCTCGAATTTCAATAATTACCTTGACCTATGTTGGTTTATAATACTTTCTAAGTTTAAATTTTTTCTATCATTTCTCTTTTCGCTAATAATAATAATAATGAATAAAGTTATATGCATGTTTATAGACTTATTTTTTAATTATGGGACATTTAAATAAATCAATTTTTTTACATATAGAAACAATATTTTTTTTCTCTTCTTTTCATATTACAGTATTTAAATTAAGGGAAAATTTTCTTATCTTTTTAAGCCTATTGCATTTTATTTACTATTTCGCAACGAAAAAATCAAGAAAAAATCATAATCAATTTTTTAAATTTATTGTTAATTAATCGAAATTCTTAATTTATTTAAATAATTTAAATAAATCATACATTATTTGAAAATTTAAATGTATGCATAGTGTGCATATACTTGATTAACACAAATACCTGTAAATATGTGAATAATCTTCTTGATTAACACCAATATTTCCTTTCAATTGGGATAATGCTGCATTTTTAGCTGCCTCAGTTAAATTTTCTGGATGTTCTGAACGAAAATTTGTATATCTTTCTTTAATACTATCTCGCAATTCATGAAATCGACCACCCCAACCCTGATAGTCATGTAACTTTTCTTCCATAATTTTAAAAAATTTCACCCAACAAAACTAATTATACTTTCTAAATAATTTTTTTTTTTTTAATATAATTTTAGAACACTTTTAAATTTTGAAATATTTTATGGTTTTACTATCATTTTTCATATGCAATTAGAGAAAATTTCTAGACATATAGTATACATAATATCTTTTTTATATGGTCTTCAGTTAATCTAATTAGTTGAATTTAAAACTTTTCTTTTTTCACTATATTAAATAATACATTTTTAACTTATATATTTTTATTTTTATTAAATTCAAATTTAAATAATAAAATTTTTTTTGATAAATTTAAATAAAATAGAAAATTTCAAATCTTAATTTCGATTGTAATTTAGTTTAATAGTTAAAACAGATTTTATAATTTTTCAAACAATTTTTTCAGATACAAATTTGAATTGAGAAAAATTACCACAGATGCCGATGTACATTTAAAGGAATTTTAATTCAGACTGGAATCAAAAAGAATATTTAATTTAATTTTTACTGAACTTCAGAATAAAATATATTTATGTATAATTTTATTTGAATTCTTTTTTTTTTTTTTGCAAATTTTGTATATATTTAGGAGCATGCGTTACAGAAGTATTGTCTACTATTCCTTTATTTATGGGTTACAAAAATTAAGGGTTGGCAAAAAAAAATAAACGATAATGTAAACATCATAGAAAATTTCTTTTTATCAATGGATTGAATTGCATTGATTACCAGGGTCATGGTTTCTATACACATGAAGATTCAACAGGTGGTTTGAAATATACTCCTATATAATAAGGGTGGTAGATGGGTATAAATAATCTAATAATGTAAAGTAAACTAAACACTAAAATAAAAATAATTGATTATATAGTGGGAATTACTTAATTAATAACAATTAATTTAAGTTATAGATAAATTATGTGAGATTAGCATAAAATTCATGGTTATATATATATTAAATAATTTTCGCAGATATTTTCATTGATATAATAACTAAAAATATGACTTTAATATGTAATTTATATTTCTGTCGAAAATATTTAAATATATAATTAATATTATATTTAACGTTAAGAAACTATATACCTAACCGCCGAGTACCTAACCGAATTTTGATGATATTTAAAAGAATTTGTGGAAATATTATTAATTAAACTATGATTTTTACTATATCATTTTTAAATTAAATTTTAACAATTTTCAAACAAATTGTTTTTTTAAATTGTTTAATTAAATTTGGAAATGATATTAATAAATACTTACCCCTATAAAGAAATTTTAGTTGAAGAACTAAATATTTAGGACAACGATGAAAACAACGATAGATTTGTTTCAACAACAATTTAACATATATAATATCTTTGTATATCTTTCTAAATACAAATATGTAATACTCAAATAAAATATACATTTTAAAAGGAATAATTTTATTATCATAATTAAAATAATAAGTTATATTGTAGTCATTCTATTAAATTTTTTATTTTTTGGTTATCTGAACCAATAATTAATTGATCTATTTATTTATTTGTTTATTTTTTAAGCACACTTTTCACACAATATTTACATATAAATGTATATATATATACATAGAAAATTCCGACAAATATCAATCACGCGAAATATTATTGATTCGTATGTTGTACACGTATAGTTAATAATTTTCTTTTTATACAAACATAATATTTATTAAATGTAATTAAAATGTCCACGTTATTTTAACACTTAACAAGGAAAAGAAATATATAAAGTTTTTAAAAATAAACCATCAAACACTAATAAATATTTATAAGAATATATTTTAATTTTTGTTATATATTTACTACTTAATCAATAACTGAAAATGTATAATAAATAAATAATATGATTTTTAAAAATAAATAATTAATAATTATACCTAAATAAAGTAGTTTTATTTTGATCAAGGAAATTATATATTACAAACAAATTTTATATTTATAATTTATAGGAGTATTAATTTTTATTGACATACATAAAATATTAATTATAATATTATCTTGTGTTAAATAAATTAATGAATATGTGCGTGGTTTTCTTTCATCCCAGTCAGGAAGCAGAAAATAGATTTTCCAAAAAATTTAGTGATGAAAGAAACGGCAATGTTTAAATCTGAATTTCAAATACTAAAATCCTTGTTTTGTACATATATATACGGGATTAATTTTTAGTTAGTTGTATTATAATACGAAAACTATATTTGGAGGTTTACTTTCCTATGCCTAAACAAATTAAATCAAGTAAGTATAACAAAAGCATTTCTGCCATAAAAATACACATTTGATCTCAATTATGTCCTCGTCAAATACTATAAAAACATTATAACAACATGTATATCTAAAATTATATATTATAATACTATAATTTTTTTACCCAATTTACTATTTTTCTTGTTACAATAGAATAAGCTTTTTGTAAGCTATACAATTTTATGTGATCATAATTAGAGACAAACATATAAAAAAGATATGTCGAAAATTTAAATTATAAAATTTAATTTTGGTTTAATGCCAGATGAGCCAAACAGAAAAAACATTCAAATAACTTGATAAGTATTTTAACAAATATATTTTTTGGCATATAATTACATTATAATAATTTTTGATGATCAAGATCAAGTACACGTGTAAAACAAGTGTTTTATTAGTGTGCATTTTACATACTTAAATATAATGATGAAATTTTATGAAAACGAAATTTTGAATACGGTTTTAATTAAATTAATTGTTTAAAGGTCAATGAAATTATGAATTGTAGAAATCTGTAAAAAAAATATATTCTGAAAAATAATAAAAATATATAGTTAGTATCACTATGCTCGCACTTATTAAAAGGAATAATATAATTATTAATAGCTTAAGGATCTAAGCATATGTAAAAATTGTAACTATAAAACATATTTATAGCAAACCAAAGAGGATATTTGATTATGATTTTGTTTAATGCTAGATTATACAAGTATATAGTAAATCATATTAAATAGTTTATTAAATTCCATGCTTAAACTCTGAGCGTATAACAATAAGCATTTGATTCTGCGCTTTCCATAATCAACATATTCAGAAAAGATTACATTTTCTTTAAAAAAAACAATTATACCAATTACAATTACAATATACCTGATATTATACGTATACGATCATTGTGAAAATTCAATGTTAATTTAATAGAAAATAATAAGCTTTTTAAAGCTTTTATCTCTGTTAATTTTCTGTAAATAAATTTATATATTTTCGTAAACTATTATAATGCATTTTTAAAATTAGGAGAAATTTTCTTTTTCAATCATTATATATATAATTAATAAAACAATTTTCCTTCTCATTTAAGTTGATGCCAGTTTTAATTAAACCTTTGCAAAATTTAGACACATTTAAAATATCTTTAGCAATTGCAAATCTATAAATAATTATAATTGAAAATAGGAAGAAGATTTTTTATAAATAAAATATTAAAGGACATTCAATAAAATGATCTTATAATAATATCTGTGATAAAATTTTATGATTTTTAATAGTGAATTATCAAAATTAATAATAAAAGTAAAAAAAAATTTCAAAAAAGGATAATTATATAGAAAAAATATTATAAATAATATTGCGCAATCGCTACGGTTTTACCATTTTTTTTTTTGAGGATTAAGTGGATTTAATTGTGAAAATTTTGTAATTCTATATAATTTTCAGAAAATTTTCCGTTTTAAAAAATTTTCAGTTTTATTAATGTTTCGAAAAGAAAAAAAATCAATTCTAATTCATAAAAATTGCTGAATTAGTATTGAATGCCAAAAAGTTATATAATTTTTTTTTATCTTACAATAAATAATAAAGTGTTAGCTAAGACATGAAAATTTAAGTGACAGTTTTGAAAAAATAATAATAATTTAATTACCATTTTTAAAAAAAAACTGCAATAATTTATTAAATTTTAAATTTATTAATCACAACAAGGTGTGTAAATATTTATTTTTTAAAATTGTCAAACAATTTTTAAATTAATTATTTTTATTATGATGATATACATAATTATTTATTCTTTTAATCAGTGATCATTATTTAATGTAAGAATTTTATCGGCTAATATCAATTTGATATATGTGAAATTATTAAATAGTTTATCCCTGCATAATACTGTCCTTACACATCAATTTCAAATTAGCTTGGATTTGTTTGCTCTTTTACCCACAACACATTTCAAATTTATGTTCCATGCTAATACAAATCGGTAAATTGTTTTCTGCACTTCAGTGACAGCTTCTAATTTAGTATAGAATCGTAGAACATTTCTGTGTACACATTCATTCAAAATTAATTAATCTTAACAACTTTATTTCATCCAAATAAAAATCGAATAAACAATAATTTTATTTATACATAATATTAAAATTGTAAAACACTATATTTTACGCATTATAGTAATATATTTTAAGAAAATGTACAATTAATTATTCAAATTATGTAAATATAAAATTGTCTAAATTTATGTTTATTATTTATTCAAAAAATATTATTTTTGTTTAATAACATTTTCTTAAATTTTAATTTTAACGACTATAAAGCAACTTTTTAATATAATAATAATATACTACTTTGTTGATAGTACGTTATAATTTTTCGATTACCAATAATAAATAATCAACAACATAAAAAATTCAATTCACAATATATAACATCGTTTAGTATACAATATTGTTAAATATACTTATAGAGTAAATGTAGAGTAAAAGTTTTAATCAAATTTTATATCTAGAGAAATGTCCTTTATTTTTGTAATAACTTTTAGTTGAAAACATATTTTAATAGAGTTAAGTTGTATATTTGAAAATTATTGTCTTCATAAATTTTTATTATTTAATAATAAAAAAATGAGTTAAGTAAATTAATACGACACATTAACGTACACATTAATTAACGAAAATTATGAAGGTTAAGTTTTTTTAAAATATTTAATAATTATATTTGAATGAAAAATATTTTTAAATATTTTAATTAAAATATAAGTTTACCTATTATAAAGTAATCAGAAATATTTATTAATTATATTATGTTAATTTCAATTTCGATAAATAATTTTTATATACATACATATATTCTGATGAGATATTTGCTATATATTGATTATTTTATTTCTTGTATAATATATAATTTATATTATATTTGTTTTTATTAGAAACTATAAAAAATATTTTGTTTTTAAATATTTTTAATATTATTTTGTTTGATATTTTTAACAACATAAAATAAAAACATCAATAAAAACGAAATTATCATATATACATCAGAATTTAGAGTTTGATAAATTTCACATGTGGCAATATATAATTAAATTAAATTTTAATTATCTTTTTAAAATATATATAAGCATAAATTGCACAAAATCAAAACAATATAAATTTTATTTTATTTCATATATTAAATTGACGAAAGATTGCAAATATATATCTTAATTTAAAAAGAAATAAAAAGTTTCATTGAAAGATTGAAACAATTACAAATATAATTTAGATACAGAAATTTAAATTTATAATACTGTGATTTAATGACGAAATTTCAAGTTCATTTATATGCTTACATTTAAATGTTGACTTAATTTTCTATATAATTATAAATATTTTCCTTAAATAAAATATTTATAATATGTATATATGTATTTATATTTTCTAATTTAGCATAAATTTTTCTAAATTGATTTTTTGTTAATATAAAGTGTGCTATTAAAAATAAAAAAAAAAAAACATGATTATAAAAAATGCGATAAAAGTTAATATAGTATAATTTAGAATACATTATTAGATTAAAAGTGTAAATTTTGTCTTTAATGGCATATAAATTATGTTGCAGTTGCTATAATATATGATAAATGAAAGTGATGAGTTTATTTATTTAAAATATTTATATATTATGAAAATGATTAACAACATTATTGTAATCAATAAACATTTTTAATAATTAATAAACCAGAGTTAGGCAATGTACAATTTATGAGTGAAAATGTAAAAAGTCTCTTTAAATTCGAACTGTTAGGAAAATAAAGAATTGATATTGACACAATGAAAATATCATAATGAAAAGAATAATTCAAATTTGCAATTTGGTGAAAAATATTAAAGATCAAAGAAAATATTAAAGTTTAAAAAATTATTAATTTGGATCACTATAGATATTCGTTTAAATTGAAAAGGGTAACAGACTATTGAAACTATTCTGAAAATTCTTAACCTCATAGATTCCATCTCACTTATATATTATTACGAAGCTCAATCACATAGCTTTAGAAGTTCTTATCCAATATATTATATACTAAAGCACTTCCAAATAATCAATAAGTGATTTATATAATATAAAATAATATAATAACTTACACTATACATAAAATTAAAACCACCTGATAAAATGATTTTCATTCAATATTAATTAATATATATATATCTATAAGAATTTAATAAATCTATTTATAGGTTTTCATGTTTGGAAAGAAAAATACTCGTTTTCATTACTTAATAACAAAAATTATATTATATTGGTTTTTGTCCTCTAACACATAAAACTAATAACATTAATGAACTTGAACTATATTACATTTTTTTATTTCAGGATTAATTATTTAAAAAGAAAAATATAAATATTAAATTAACCACCAACCATCATAACTAAAAAAAAATACAACTATCTACTCGTATAGTAATATAACCTACCCCTACATCATAGTATAAATAAAAAAAGCGATGATAACGACTATTTCACAGTTTAGTATTTATTTTTATATTAGAAATTGTACCGTGAGTCAATTATAATTATATTTTATTTAATATTTACTTTACAACGAATAATTAATAAAATAACAATATTTCCAAATTAAATTTATTTATTTTTTATACATAATAAAATTTCCAAAAAAAAATTGATTTCTTAAATAATTTCAATTTTTCTTTATTCCCAAATTGGAATTTGTACTATAAATAAAATATATCATTTTTAATATGGTCACTTTAATTTGGAAATATATATTTTGGTTGGTAAACCAACGTACTTAATGTTTAGTTTTTTTCCTTTTATAATTAACAATATTTTTGGTTTTTTTTTTTTTGAAATTTTCATTGTAGATCAACAGTCGTTTTTAGTTAATTGAAGTGAAAATACACTTTATGTATATTTTATACTTATAAAAAAAAAACGTGTCCTTAAATGGATTTTTTTTTCTTCATATTGTTAATTTGAAAGTAGATTAATTAAAATTTATTTATAAAAATTATAGTCCTTAGAGAATAATCTATTTATCTTTTTAGTTTTTGAAACTTGTAATTAGTTTTATAATAGTAATTGATAGTAAAATTTCAATAATATTATATGTATATATTTTTAAAGTGCATTTACCATTTACAAGTATTTTACAATTAGTTATATACACAGAGAAATTTATCAAACTTATAAGTCCTTATTCAAATAAAAATACAATATTTGAAATAAAGTTTACTAATAAATATTTGTATAATGAAAATATAATTATTATACATGTTACCTATATCTACTACTACATAATCATCATATCATTATATTATAATTATTTGAAAACTTAATTAACTAAAATTCTGTGAACGATTCATTTTATATTTGAAAAGTTTTCGTTTAAGAAATATAATAATGGAATAAAAATTTCATTATAGTATTAATTTTTAATAATTCTTTAAATTTTTAATAATTCAACTGAAACCGAATAAATTTCCTTTAACAAATCAATATTTCGGTTTTGAATTTATATTTTTCTTATATTTTCTTTAATATAAGAAAAATATAAATATTTTTCTTATATTTTCTTTTAGAAATCAATAATTGGAAACTTGAAATATTCAAGGATATATTGTAATAATTTGTGGTTTATGAAGAATTTTGTTTAAAAAATTTAATTAATTTTGTTATGTTTATGAAATTTTAATAGTGTTATTTTATAGTTAATAGTATTTGACATTGAATGAGAATAAACTATGTGCATAAATAAAATTTGTGTTAGAAGGTAAACAAAAACTAATATCAATTTTTATAAATTATGAATCCTTAATAAAAAAAATCCATTAAAAATATAATTTTAAGAATTTTATCTTATTAAAAAATCATTCTAATTATTATTATTAATTATTTTCATTTAAATATAATTTTACCTAATTCAAATTTTTTAGAATTTGAAGAAATTATTAAATAATTTTTATATTTTTCGTTACAGATAATGGCGAAATAATGTCATATCTAAAATATTTAAGATAACTGAAAATAAAAGTTAAATTTGAAATTAATTTAAAACAAAAGTTAAATATTTATACATAAATTGTCTATACAAGCTAAGCTCTCTCTACATTTTGATAATTTATTTAACTTTTATGTTCATCAGTTCCAAACATTTTACTAAAGCAGCAAATTTTCATAAACTCCACAAATTCAAACTCACCGATACAGGATGGGTAAAATATTATTATTACAGCCTTAAAATATATATTCGAAATAATAATATTATAATATTATTTTAGGACTTGATTTTATGGATGACACTGTTAGTGATTATGAGAATGCTTTAATTCAAGCTGGTTATGGAAAATTTCATTATAAATTATTAGCTGTTTGTGGTTTAATATATTTAAATACAGCTATTGGTGTTACAATTTTATCATTTGTATTACCATCCGCTACATGTGATTTTCAAATGACATCTCAGGATAAAGGTTGGCTGTCAGCATCACCAATGTTAGGCATGTTAATTGGTTCATATTTTTGGGGTTGTTTAGCTGATACAAAAGGACGAAAAATTGTATTAATAGCAACATTATTATTAGATGGAATATGTGGTTTAATTTCATCAATAGCACCAGTATATATAATATTTTTAATATTAAGATTTTTTAATGGTTTTGGGTAAGTTTATTATTAAATATTTGTCAATATTATATGATCATAATGATAAAAAATATTGCTTCGAAAATCGATATTTGCAATAAGTAAAGCTAAATTAATATGTTTTTAGATTTTTCTCAATATTATTTCAATTTTCCGTATCAAGTTATAATAATTTAATGAGTTTAATTATAACAACTTCAGTTGAAAATTCGTAATGAAATAATACTTATATCGAAACCTTATGCAATTAAAATATAGTGAAATAATATATAGAAATGCATCTTACATCCCAATTTTACTCCATAAAAATTCAATACTATTTACTATAATAAATATATTTCCTTCTAAAACCAATCAAACATCCCCAATTATCATTATGGTTGCACTTAAATAACATGCTGCTATCAAACTTATAAAATTTAAATAGTATATTAAATTTTCAATTAACACAATTTAAACTAAACGAAATACTAATTTTGTACATATTATCTAATATATTTCTATTTTTCTAGTGTTGCTGGTGCTATGGGTATCTGTTTTCCATATTTAGGTGAATTTCAACCAACAAAATATCGAGAAAAAATACTTTGTTGGATGGAGTTATTTTGGACATTTGGTATTATTGCATTACCAGGTACTTTAAAAAAAGAATTAAGAAAATATATAAAAAAAAATTCTAAAATTGAGTATCTCAAATATAAATACAATAAAATAATTTTAAATAAGAAAAACATATAATACGTATACAAAATTTAAAAAATAAATATAAAATTAATATTATATTTATTTATCTCGTGATAGCTCAATCATTTTTAGCTAAATAATATTTTCGTAGAAATATATAATGCCCTTAAAAAAATAATATAATGTGTAAATTGGTAGTTAACAACAATTGGACCAAAATTTTAGATGATTTTTGATCATATATATTTTATTTACCATTAAAGTGCTAATAGATATTTATTTATTTGTTGTTCTTTTTGGAATCATTTTTGGAAAAATAATATTTAAATATTTTATTAGGCTAAACGTCAGAATAATTTGAATTTTTTTAGAGATATCTTAATACATATATAAAATATTTGAAATTTATGATTTTTTTTTTCATTTAGAATGATTGTTAAATATGTGTTTATTAAGAAGTCATTTGACTTTTAGTATATAATTGGAAAGAAAGAAAAAAATCATAAACATCTTAATTTTGTAATGAAGTATATAAATATTTAAATAAAATTGATTATTAAATAATATATAATATTTTCTTGATTGGCTCGTGATTTTTTTTTCTTCTTACTTCTCCCAAAAAATAAGAATTTATAATAAGGTGTTAATTTTGTAAAAGACAAATTTTTCATATAATATGTTAACATTGAAAAATATGATTATATAGAGTTTAAAATCATTTTAAAATAATATTAATAATAGTACCAATGATATGATATTTATTTAATTATTAATTTTTCAGGAATATTGCAATTATTTCAATTAAAAATTCTATAAATCTTTTATCATTAATTCTAAATTAATAAATGAATTTTTAATTTACTAAATTTTAATTAAATATTTTTTAATATAATCTAACAGGAATAGCATGGATAATTATACCCAGAAATATTGATTTTAATTCGGGTAATTATTTCTTTCATAGTTGGAATTTATTTGTAGCAATATGTGCCATTCCAAGGTAAACTAAATATTTGATTTTTTTGTAATTTATAAAAAAAAATTAATTTCTAATATTTTCTATATATATATATATAGTATATTTCTTGGTATATGGCTTATAGCATTTCCAGAAAGTCCAAAATTTCTATTAGAACAAGGTGAACCAGATAAAGCATTGGAAATTTTAGTACATATATTTGAAAAAAATACAGGAAGACGTAAAGATGAATATCCAGTATGAAAATTTATTTATAATTTATAATAAAATTATAAATAATGAAAATTTATTTGTATAAATTATATATAGGTTAGAACATTAGAAGCTAGCAATTCAAGTAGTATTGAAACTATTACAAAAATGAATAAAAATATACGTAAATTAAGTATTCGACGACCGAAAGAATTAAAAATGTTAATGAATGAAATATGGCAACAAACTAAAACACTTTGTAAACCACCACATTTAAAAAATACTGTTTTAACATGTGCTATCCAATTTGGTTTAACATCAAGGTTAATTAAAATTCATTCATATTTTTTATCAATTCTTGTAACAAATAATTATTATATTAATTTTATTTTTTTATATAGTTATTATACATTAATGGTTTGGTTTCCAGAATTATTTACACGTTTTGAAGATTATGAAACAGCAAATCCAACAAAATCAGCATCAGTTTGTGAAGTTTCTAATGTTGTTGTGAACTCGTAAGATTTTAATTTTAAAAATATTTTTGTTTCTTAATTTTGTCGATTGTGAATTAAATTTTTTTAGAACATTTTCTTTTGATATGGATATTGAAACATGTGAAGCTGAAATACAAAGTAATGTATTCTTTCATACAATTATTATTGGTTTAGCTTGTATACCAACAAGTTTTTGGCTTCCACTTTGTGTCCATCGACTAGGAACGAAATTTTTCTTGGGTAAAAATATGAAATTATGAATTATATTTAAATTTATAATTTGAAATATTTTTAGTATTTGGACTTTTAGCAGCTGGAACAGTCACAATTGGATTATATTTTGTTCATAATTCATTACAAAATTTAGTTCTATCATGTATATTTGAAGCGTTAACATCATTAAGCATTAGTACTGTTTACTGTGTAATGGTTGATTTATTTCCAACAAATTTAAGGTAAATTTTAATTTACAAATATATAATAAAATTAATTTATTTGTTATTGTAATTCTTTGAAAATCGTAATATTTTTTAGGGTAATGGCCGCAGCATTATCATTAACATTTGGACGTGGTGGTGCACTACTTGGAAATTTATTATTTGGATTTTTAATTGATCTAAATTGTGTTGTACCAATTTTATTATTTGCAGCTATGCTATTCAGTAAATATCTGAAATTTTTAATTATAAAATTTATAATTTTAAATTAATTAAAATTGAAATTTTCTTTTTATATATATAGTTAGTGGTTTTCTATGTTTACTATTACCAAATACTACAGGTCAAGTATTGGCATAAAATTTATGGACTCTTGAAATTAAAAATTAATTTAATATGTAATTCAAAATATTCAAAATATTAGAGTGTATATGAACTGGTGTTAAAAGAATATATATATAAACATATTTATTTATATTATTTTTCGATTAATTACATATTGTTTTTAGAGTACACTATTTATACAACTTAGATGTTAGAATCTAAAAATTAAAAAGTAAATATTATAATTTTTATAGAAAATGTATGTAAAATTGTTATTTATTCACAAATATTTTATTTAGAAAATTTAATTAGATTAAAAAAAATAAATTAAATTTAATAAAATATAATAATTGAAATTTATCTAAGGTAATACAAAAGGCTTTACATAAATAAAAATTAGACTTACGTATTTGAAAAAAATAAAATAAATTAATTTAAAAACAAATATATATAATATTAAAAAAAATAAAATAAAGAAATGTGTTATTAGTATATTTTTATTAGTACTGAAAATTATTTAATAAATTTTAAATTAAATATTTCATATAAATATCAATTAATTTTTATATTAATTATTTTATTTAATAATTTTATTAAGATATTTATTTACATAATATATTTAAATTATTTATGTAATGTACATATATATATTAAAAAAAATTGAAAAATTTATAATTTATTTATGATTTATTTATAATAATTAAGAATACTTATGTAATATATGGTTATAATATTATAATAACGAAAGGAAATTAAAAATTACTCGATACTTTAAGTATAAAATAATTTAATTTATTTGCGTAAAGTTTTCTTCCCAGATTTTTTGATACCGTAAAAGCCAATAGTTTTTGTGTGAATACAAAATTTTAAGATCACTTATAAACCTTTTCTGAATTCCTTCCTATAAAATATAAATTATTATATAAATGATTAAAATTAATTATTAGTTTAATTCGAAGTCTCAATTTATCCATCCTTTTACTAGATTTTGCCCTCACTATATTGATTCCTTCTGCAACCTTTTTAAGAATCCTAGTGAAGCTTTCTTCACTTGCTTATTAAACATGCTCCAAATTGTTGCTAATCTTTAAAAAAAATATTTCAAATGTTCAATCATTTAAAATTTAATTTGGATTTTTCACGCTCGTTTGTTTAAAAAAATCAAACATAATTTTTTTTGTCATCACAACGCAAACACACCAAGCAAACAGAAAAAAATTGACTCTACACTAACTTCGAACAAGAAGGCCAACTAGTTTTTTTTGTTCTTTAAAAAAAATACATTTCATTCAATCATTCAAAAGACTGGGATTCGATAATTTAAAAGAACAAAAAATCTTGGAAAAAAATATTTCAACTATTTCAAACAAAAAATGGAGAAAACAAACAAATATACTATAAAAGATTAACTCAAAAAAAGTTACTCACCTTCCTTCCCACAAAAATATTATATTATGTGTTTGTATGTAAATGAGGTTTAATTAATTTTTTGTTGCACTGAATTTGATCACAAACAGTGTAGCAGATATGTTTTTTACACATAAAGCTCATCAAGTAGAGCAAAAAGTTTTGAAATGAATGGGAGCTCATAAATTTCATACCATAAAATTATACTAAATTTTCTATAAAATTGAATTTCATGATTTTGTATATTTGTTGTTATTTTACTGAATTTTTTTTTATTAGCAAATTATATTAAGCACAATCTGAGAAAAAAAACCTTTCTATTAATTTAATACAAGTCTAAACAAGCTTAATATATTATAAATCAATTTGATGAAATTTTTAAGCTTTTTGACATTGTTTAAATAAGTAAATAAGAAAATTGTCGACGTTTGTAAATAGTTTACGAGAATAAAAATGTAAAATACTTTCATGACTACTATAATTGATTTAACTGATAAATTTTCATAACAGAATGTTGGGTTCATTACTATTTTTGTGAATTCCGTCAAATTTATATCAAATTTAAAAAAATATTTTAAGTAACTATTTTTTTGGAATACTTTTATAAAGTTTTCTTATATAAAAACTCAATTTATCATCATCATTCATTACACATAATAAATACTAAAATGGGAAAGCTTTGTATCATATACATATTGTTGGCACACGTCTGCTTTTATAATATCGACCTGGTTTTTTCTTATAATAATTTTTTTTTGTTGTGGAAGTGGAATGCTTTTATTTTAAATTTATTTTATATTTTTTTCTTGCCTAAATATAATAAAAGCTTTCTGAAACTTCTGATAACTTGGTAATATTTCCACATGTTCAGGTTGTGAAATTTGTATGTTTAAAAGTCAGCTGTCGTTTTTAGTCAGTTGTCATACATGTTGATAACAATTATTTTAGCTGAGCAAATTTTTTTTACTTAAAATATTGTGGCTGAGTTAGTTTTCTGAGTTAGAAAATTAGTTTTCTTAAATATTAATTTTGTTTGAGAACATTTATTATTTCAAAATAAAATTATTTATATAATTAAAATATCAATAATTCGTTTTAACTACAAAAAAAGACAAGATAAGATTACTCACATATTTGTGATGATTAACAACTACTGGACATTGAGAAATTATATAAAAAAATATTATAAATGTGATCTAAGAAATTCTTTAAGTAAAATAAAAATTATTTTTTTTATAAATTTATTTTCATAATTTTCTTTTTATATAAATAATCTAAATTATTGTACAACAATAATTAATTATTAATAAGTTATTGCACATTATTTACTTTTAAATATTTACAATTACATATTCAACATAAATAAAATTTATTAAATCAATTTATGATTTATTATAAGTTGTTTTATCCATTTGAAATACTTGAAGGTGACGATGGTGATGTTGTCTTATTTTCCAAATTATTTAAACTATTATGACCAGCACCAGTAGTAGTACCACTAGCACCACCACCACCACCACCAACAAAACATAATGGTGCTGAATAATAAGGACTAAATAATGAATATGGATTTAAGCCAGTTGCTGCTGTTAAATAATGATTACCATAAAGACCTTGTCTTTGGGCAATTTTTAATCTTGATGTTAATTGTTTTT
This sequence comes from Empis stercorea, assembly GCA_949752835.1. Lineage (NCBI taxonomy): Eukaryota > Metazoa > Arthropoda > Insecta > Diptera > Empididae > Empis > Empis stercorea. Next base: position 60,237,451 of record OX457086.1, on the reverse strand, counting down.
TCCATTTTGTACGACGATTTTGAAACCATGTTTTTATTTGAACTTCAGTTAAATTTAAATTTTTTGATAATTCCATTCGTTTACTAACACTTAAATATTTATCTTGTTTAAATTCATTTTCAAGGCGTTCTAATTGTTTGGCACTATAAGCTTGACGTGGTTTTCTATCAACTCCCGGTTTTCGAAATCGTTTTCCAGCTGGTTTTGGTACTATATAAAATAAGGAATTCATAATTTTATTACATTTATATTATTATTGCGTGTTTAGATATGGATTTTGGTTATTCTAATTTATTGAGACCATGACGTAAAAAATTACTCCTGAAAACGATTCTGTTAACTTTATAAATTTAAATTTCAATTAACACTTTCTACATTTGAGTTTGTGTGAACATATTAAGATAAATTTTAATATTTCATTGACAAAATAAATAAATAATTTAAATAAGTTGTATGTGAAATTAATCACGAATTATTGTTTGATTTCTTTCATGTTGCATATAGTAAAAAGATGCGACAATTTTTATGGTTTATTTGTTAAAAATAATGTAAAAAGATCCAAACTTTAGAGATTTTCAATGTTTTACTACAAAATGATTTCTTTTGCACGTTAGTGAAAAGAATTGCTTGTTTGGAATTTTTTTTTAATATAATCTTTTCAATTAAATGCTAAAATTACAAATCAATAAATAAATTATAGTGCCTTAATGTTATCATTTTTGTATTAATATGTGAATTTTTACCTTGTAAACCAAGAACATAATTTGAAGGTTTTGAATGTATTCCAATCCAATTAGCATAAATAAGGCCACCAGGATGATGTGATCCAGGAAATTGTAAACCATTTAAAGGATATTGATGATGATGATTATGATGATGTAGATTATTTTGCAAAAATTTATTTTGCATATTTTCGGAAGATGTTGGTGAAAGTTCTTCTATTAAATGAGCAGCTTTTGTACTAAGAAGTTCTAATACATTTGGGGCAGTTGCTGATGATGGTAATAAAAAATTAATTAATATTTTTAAAAAATTTATATATAGATGTCATTTCAGAAGTTTTAAAATTATACTACTTGTGGATTGTAAAGATAGATTCATAGATTGTAAATGTGTGCTCTTATATACAAATGTGTATATCTTATATATGTGTGCTCTAAATGTGTGCTCTTATAATTTTAAGATATTATGAAAATGGAGAATTTATTTAGTTTTTTAGCACAAATTAATTATTCAATTTTAATAAATTTATCCTTATAGTATACTTTAAAATCACTATAGAAATTCCTATATTCATATATGAATTATATTTATGTATAGAAATACATAACTCTATACTATATAAAAGCAACATACACAGAAAACACTTCTATTCTAAAGCAACATGCCGTCGTATATAAATGTTGCACATTTTGAAATGTTAAATACATATATGGTTTCGGTCATTTTATTAATTTGAAACTACTTATCCTTAGCACTGGAATGAAAAAGGACATTCACATCACACACTGCATTTTATACAAATTCACAATTATATATATACTTATCAATGTTAAATATACAAATTATATCATAATTAAATAATAAATATACAATTTATTTATAAAATTAAATAATTTATCAATTTTTTTTTGGAAATATTTTAATTAATTTAAACGCTGCCGTATAATATAGATAGTATAATTTGATCTTATTTTATTACTATGATTAATCAGACTATTATAAATTTGATAAGATGTTGGAAACTGTGAAATTTCTACAGCCAAAAGAAAGTTTAGATATTTGCTTTGCAATAATTTATTTATAGTAATTAGATTTTAGATATACAAAAATAGATTAATACTCATATTATTTTCTGTGTGAAAAAAAATCATACTTCATCAGTGATGATATTAATTATATCAATAATTCTATGATACTAATAACAAAATTTAAATATATTTCTATTAAATCCTTATATTGAAATTAAAATCAATTCTCATTTTCAGATTTTATATAAATGAAAATTATTGCAACAAAAATATTTAATTTATTTTATAAATTAAATGTGTTAAATACCAATTTAAAAATCATTTTAAATACAAATGATAATTTCATATTTTAATATTAAATCAAATTTTACTTGCATAAATATTTACACCTTTTTTTAAAAAAAATTGCAACTCTGATGCATTTTCAATTAGCATTTTTACGCTAATCATAATAAATTAATTTTACAATTCAACCATTTAATTATCTAACAGCAAAAGCAAAATTACATATACATATTTATATTTATACCATAAATATTATTTTCATTTTTAAATGACAATTAAAGTTTAAAATATAAACTTACAAGTTCCACATATTGAAGCTGGAGAAATTGCAACTGGTTTAAATGGATAATAATTATTAGTAATATTTCCATTTGGATTATTATTATTATTTATTTTTGAAATTCTATCATTTTCATTAAATTTTTTATTTAAACCCAAAATATTATCAATTGTAAATTTATCATTTTTATCACTATTTTTTGATAGCACATTATTTGTTAATTCACTTTGATTATTATTATTATTAATTTTATCAGGAATTTTAATTGATATTGAATAATTATTATTATCACAATAATTATCATCATCATCACAAATAATTTCTGATATATCACTTGAATTATTCGAATTATCATCATCTTCATAACAACGACTAGAAAAACTTTTATTTGAATGATAATCTTCATTTGTTTTATCCATATTATTATTATTATTATTATTTTATACTCAATATATTTAGTAAACCGCTAAACTTGATAGTTTCTTATTAAATGATTTACATATTGAAAATATATCTCTGATAAGATACTGATTTATCTTATAGATACATTATTATTATATTTTTCTTGAATTATATCTCCGCCCATTTTTAACACCTTTTAACTTAGAGATTTTTTTATATATAAATATATACATACTTACATATACACTAAAAATATATCATTAGTTCCTTTTCGGTTTATAACAAATTCTAATATAAGATAGACAGAAAAGGATATATGAAATGAGAAAAGATAAAAAAATGGCTGAAATATATTTTAAGATTATCTGGGATTGGTTCAAATATTTGTTAGATGATTTTATACTTTTACTTATGGATAATATTTACAATTTGATATACTATACATATATATTACATAGATTAATGATGCACAATAGAGATTAAAGGAAAAAAAAATATGTTTAAAATATATATTAATAGCGGGAAGTTGATGATTTTATTTACAGAGATATTAAAATATATTTATATATATAAAAAAAAATAAATGAAATAATTTTTTTTTTATGTAATAAGAACTGTGATAATTGTTATGTAAACAGGAGAATTATAAGATAAATTGTTCCGGTTTAGAAAAATTAATATTAAGTATTATGATTTATATTTAATATTTTAATGCTACTGATTTATGATGATATTATTATTATTGTAGGATTTTTTCTGTGTTGTTGTTTGTTATAAGACGTATTGAGAAATTATGAAATTCAGGGTGTTGTTAATTTAGTTAACACTTGACACTATAATATATTTTATGTATAAGTTCATATTCATTAGATTTGGAAAATTAGTAATTTATATTTCGATCTGTAGGATACTCTTTATCTGATACATTAAAATTTTACATTCTGTGAAGCTGAGTAAGTCTTGAAAAACAAGTCCTGAAAATCTGCTATGACATTTTCGACATTTTCAATGAATACTATTGTGAACCTTTATGATGATGTAGTTGTAGACTCTTCCTTTTAGAACAAGTTTATCTTCTTTGGTAAAGAAGAATAGTCCTTAAGAGCTTCAAAATATAATCTATTTGATAAAATATATATATGATTCTAATATTATAAACAACATTCAACAAAGATCACTGAATAATTTCTAGCAATTGTTTCATAGTAATAATCTTTACCCCTCCGAAAAGTATGAGGAGTGTATCACCTTATATTAATTGTACATAAACAATTTTCTTAAAAACGTTTTAAATCCAACAACTATTTTCGTCCATAAAACAACTCTATTTACTCAATTAATTAGAACGTTTTAAAACATTTAAATCAAATGTAAAAATACAATAATAAAAACCTTATTAAAACAGGTGTGATATTTGAAGTAATATTTTAAATATAATCTTTTTACACTTATATAAAATATTTATTTATTTACATTTTTTGTACATATATGATTTGTTTTAACATTAATATTTTTTTTCTGTTCAAATTTTTAATATTTCTTGTAAAATACTCCTTGTGTGGCAATGGCAATTATGTATATTAAATATTGTTGTTTTTTTAAATATATATCTTTAAATTTAAACAAATCATTTTTGTCATTTAACAAGTGAATGTCAAATCAAAAATTATCATAAATAAATTATGTGATAATATTATGTCATTTATTTTTGTTAAAATGTTTCTTATAAATTAATCTACTGAAGATACAAAAAACGGAATCATATTTAAAATATTAAATGTAAAATTTATATTATTATACATTTTTGTATAACTCTACTAAATTGATTACCAATTTGATAAATGGTTTTTAGATAGAAATTTGATTTTAGACTTCCCCCCAAAAAAAAAATATATAATTTTAAGGATTTGTAATAGGGATCTATACTTAATAACATTATATATATACACAAGCATTATCCGTGTATAGAAGCAATTAATTATATAATGAGAAAGAATTATTCGATTAAAAGGATATCCGTATTTGAGTATATTTTTCTGAGTCAGCAATGTTGAACTGATTTTTTTCTCGATTAATTAGATTTTTTTCTGGAATATGAATACTGTATGGAATAATGAAAGAAGCTGTTAAAAATGTCAAACTATATTTTTGAATAAAATCTTTCGTTCTACGCATACAATCACAATTTTATCTTAATAAATTATAAGCATGGTAATCTAAATACCAAAGTAACAAATTATATTCTCATAAAAATCTTAAAAATCATTGTGAAATATCTTTTTGCCACCATCAAAAAAAGATTTTTTTTTTTTGTGTAACATTTTATCTAAACATATTAATAATTTATCCTTCAAATATATACACCAAAAGCTATCAATCTCACAAAAGAAAAAGGATAAATTACTTATCTTTATAATATGGTTTTTACCTTTTATAGGTATAGGTACTATATATATGTACCTTTTGGAAATCGTGTTTTACAACACAAATAATAATAATAACAATAATAATAATAGCCCATCATCGTTTTTAGTATCTTTGAAAATATTATATCGTGTTACCGCACATTAGAGAAATTTGACACGGACTTTTAATCGAGATAAAATAAAAATCCATCAAGTCTTAAAAAGTATTTTATCATTTAAGGTTGTTTTTTTTTCTGGTAAATATAAACGATGAGGTGGGAGGATGATATTTTTAGTGGTGTTTATAAAAAAAAATGTAATAAAATCTTATAATACCAGCATATATACCATTCCAGCCAACCAGATGTTTCAATTCTCATCATATAATTATATGTTAGACTACATTGAATTTTATGATGTTTTCTAAACTGGGTAGAAGAAGTAATACAGGAAATAATTTTACAATTTTTTTTTAATATATATAATAAATTATAATATTAAAGTATTAATATTTCTTTTAGTGTATATAGAGTGTTGAAGGACGAAAGGGATGGAGTCAATTTTGTGTTAGTCACAGATTTATGATATATTAAGAGGTCTTATGGGATTTTAACACTTGGTTTAAGGTTCGTCATTAGTTTAGTTGGATATATACATATATGGTTTATTAATTTCGATTATATAGGGTAAAATTGATTTGCGTGAGATGATGAACAATAATCTTTGTTTTAAGCAAATAAAAGTTTATAATATAGATTATGTAATGGATAACAAATATAGTAATAAATTTTAATTTGATTTTATTTGTAGCGTTGTTATATTATTTCTCACATATTTTATTATAAAGAAATTATAATTTAGTCAATTTTCATTAATAGAAAAATACTATATGTGGTGGCTAAAAGCCACTGGGTATGGACTATGAGTGTCGTAAAGAGACGCATACTGTCTTGAATTAAAGGTAATTAAAATACCTACATTTTGATGTCATATACGTATATATGGTACCGTATTGCCATACTCATCTCATACTTACTTTTATCATTAATATAACTATATAAAAATATGATAAAAAAAAACCTTGAATATTTATTATATAACTTGACATAATGAATGTCACTGAACTTTAAACTAAGTAACGCTTATTAAACATCAATTTTATTCAATTATAATTTCATAATTTTAATAACCTAATAATATATTTACCTTTATTAAATAAATGAGATATAAAAGTGACCCATGATCTTATCCTTCATCATATATGACAATTTGTATGTTAATTGTAACCCATATATACATGTTATGAAAATGAAAATCTAATTTAACTGGAGCATAAATGAAAATACTTTACTTATTCATTTTTCTCTCACCTAAATTTATATATCAAATTAAAAAATTACTGTTTACATTATATAATGTTAAGATATGAATTTTCCTCTAGAGTAATTGTCAGCTTTTTTTCTTGTGACTATATACATAGTAGAAGGAAATCAGTCTTTTGGAACTATGCTAATATTTAATATTTTTCGTTAATAAGAAAGTTTATATTTCCAGTGTTGTACAATTCGTTATTCTGTGCAGGTTGTTTTAAAAATATATATTTTAATAAAATATATAATGTTACAAATAAAAAAATATTTAATTTATTTAATAATTATTATAAATTTTTTTATAATAAAATCAATTTGTAAAATGGAAGATTCATTTGAATTAGATTTAAATGATATTTTAAATGAAAAAGTTATGCCAGCTTCATTATTTTTTCAAGATGATGATGATAATGATAATAATGATTTTATAAAAGGTACAAATATTTCAAGAAAATATTTTTATCAAAATTTATCACATAAAAAACATAATATTAATGATGCTATTAATACAATGGGATATCATAGGTAAATATATGGTAAATTAAGGATTTTCTAAAGGAAGTGTTTAATTATTATTATTTCTATTTTATAATATAAAATACAGAGAAAAAATGAATGAGTATTTAGTTAGTAATTTTATGGCTAAAAAAATTGTTAATGACTTTGCTTGGAATCCAACAAAAATACAACGTCGTTTAGGTACTGTTGATGATATGATTGAGGATGGTAATATTTCTTTATATAGTTTTTCAAAAATACCAAAACAACATTATAAAAATGTTTAAATATTTTTTTTTTGCTAGTAATTGCCTTTGAAACGTTAAATTTATTCACAGACAATAGTAATGAAAGTAGGGAACCAAAAAATAAAATAATTGCTCCAAAATGGAATTCTAATGATGAATTATTATATGATCAAGGTTCAATTGGATATAAACAGTGGTTGGAAAAGTAAGTTGTAATATATCTTTAAGGAAATGATTGTATTTATAATATTTTCTTTTCATACTTTATATACTTTTCTTACAATTAATTTTAAAGAACTACCACATTAGAAGATATTCACCGACAATTTGGCCAAAATAAATTAAATCCATTATCCACTATTACAGTAAATGCAACAATTAGTAATATGAAAATGAAAAAAAATAGTAAATTTAATAATGTTCATAGAAGTGAAGAAATTGAATATGCTGATAATGAAAATAATGATGATGACTATGAAGAAGGTGAAATTACAGGATATGCATATCAAAAACCTACTTTTAATAATGTATATATATAATTATAAATATTTTCTGCAATTCTGCAATTCTGAAGTATCAATATTTTTTCTATATAGAATCAACAACCAACACAATATCAAACTTTATCTGATAATATTGTACCATCAGTAACTCAATATGATACTGATTTAAGAAATTTTTCTCCATATCCAATACCAACAGCTGTTAGTAAAAATGGTAAGTTATAGTTAAATTAATAATCATTTTTATAATATTTTTTATATTCATTTTTCTATGAACTTAATCTTTTTTTTAAACTCAAATATGAATGTAATATACTAAAAATTTCTTACTCTTATTCAGTAAAATTTCATACTTATGGGACAGATGGATCTACAGATCCAAATTATGTATCACTTATTCCAAACTATCATATTCAACCTAATAAAATAGAATATATAGCTGATACTTCAAAAACATTAAATCAAGGTTAAACACAAATCTCTCAAAATTATTATTTTAATTTATAAGCTTTAATAAATTATCGTAATTTAATTATTATACCGTAATATTAATTTTAAATTTTTTGAATAATTTATATTTATTATATAAATGAAAGGATATTTTCATCCAACTGCACAAGAAACATATGAACATCATGAAGAATATGGTTCACATTATCCTGTTCAGCCTAGTCCAATATCAGCGTTAAAAGAAATTGGATTAAAGGATATTATGGATATAGCTTTAACAACTTTAGCATTTTTATCATTTGGAATGTTTATATTGCAAGTACTTATGTGTATAACTATGGTAAATATTATTATATCATTTTTTTATATATACATATGTATATATTTAAAACATTCATTTAATTTAGACTAATAATGCTGATGATAATAATATGATGATGATGCCAATGGAAACTAATCCTGATACAGAAACAGAACCTATAGATGAAATACGAAGAAAACGTCGTTCTATTGAAAATGATAGAATTATAAAAGTATATATAAATTTTAAATGATATATGGATAATAAATTTTATTAAAGTCCTTATTATTGTATAATATTAGGTCAATGAATTATCAAGAAGAGTTTTACTATCAATTGAGACTGTAATTCATTCATCTAAAGATGATGGTAAATGTTTGCAAAAAGTACTTTGTGAAAACAATCATTTTGCTAGACAACAAAAAGATGGTCAAAAAATATGGATTCCAGTTTGGAGGTAAAAAATTTTTTTTTTATATAATTATTAGAATAGTTCAAATAATATTTATAATAATTTTGATTACAGTTTAGGAATATCTTGGCTTTCATCGCGTTTTTCAACATTTTATTCATCTGCATTGAATGGTCTGAAAGCAACTGCAATTGGTTTAGGTGGTGGAAATTGTACAAAAACATTTCCAATTTGTGAACTATATTAATTTATTTTTTTAAATTTAAGAGAGAAATAGATTTTTAAATTTATTTATTAATTTAATACAAATTTATGGTATTAAACAATAGCTAAATATACATAGTTCTGACAGTTTACTTCTAGTTCTGACAGAGTAGTACCTTAGTACCATTGTTTTTGTAACGTTATTTTCATATATACTCGTTTTGTAAAATAGGCGATAGTGGTTAAATATCGTTATATAATAATACTACGTAAAGGTAGCGGCGTTACTAACTGTGGCTCAAATACAAATTTCACCATCCCAAACAACTTACACATATGTTTTTGTATGGGAATAATATAATATGTATATTAATAAAACATTGGAACCACAATCGAGACCATAATAGTTTTTTATAACCAATAACATTATCTAAATTCTAAATTGATACTTACTTACGGATTCATAATTCTTTAAATATTACATCGACAAAATACAAAGTTCTTTTATTCAACCCTACATAAAACATTTATCTAACCGTCTTATACGCCATCTACACCTAACCATTAAAAACTATAATAATATGAACAATATTAATGACACATCACCTAATAATGCTTTCCATATTTACAATTTTCGGCAAAAATGACAGCTTTCTTTCACATTTGAATTTAGCCCTAAAATGAGGTAAGATTTTTTTAGCATCGGCATTACAAAAAAAATATAGTTTGGTGATTGGTGTCCATCTTTCTTTTTGTTAAAAATACATTTCCGTAGATTATTAAAAAAAAAATCATTAAACGGGCACGAGGAAAACTAAAAAAATACCAAAATAATTTTCATCTTCATTCAATTTTCAAATCAATTCAGTTCATAAAATTTTATTTAACTTAGTTTATGGTGTATTTTTTAATAAAGGATAGTAGAAAAAAACTCGCCTCTTTAATCATAGTTTTTTCCGACAAATTTGAAACGTGAAGAAAAAAAAAGAAATTTTTTTTTTCGCAAGAGCGAGAGAAAAAATTTACAAAACTACAAAAAAAAAAATTAAAAAAAAAAAATCTTTTTTTTTTTTTTGAAGTGTGGCCGACAAATTGTCTGAGGTTTTTGGCTAGGCGGGCGCAGCAGCAGCTATATTATTTTTCTTATGATAATTATTACAAAAATAATAATAATAAAATTATTATTATTAATCAACAATCAATAACAACAATAATAAATTTTTATAGTTTTCATAATTTGAAATTAATTAATTTTTTACGGACATATGTTTTCTTTGGTTACAACAACGCCAATAACAGCAATTACTACTACACTCTTCATTATTTCATCTGCAACTCCAACTATAATAAAAACAATATCCGCCGACAAAGCCAAAATAATCTTAAAGAAATTAACAACAAAACAAATTATTATAATTATTGTCACCAATATAATTATTATAAATATAATAATAATCAAAAATATTGTCAAGAATATTTTGGAAAAATCATTAGAAATTTATATCAATTACAACAAATAAGGTGTAAATCAAGTAAGTATGATTTTTAATTTCTAAATTACATATATTAATTATTAATTTATATTTTCTTTCATTATTTATAATTTTAATATATTTGATAATTTAATTTTACTTTTATTTTTGTAGATAATTCAAAAAAAATATAATTAAATCAAAAAAATATTAAAAAAGATTTGGATTTATCTATACATAAATTTCTGAATGTAAATTGTCATATTTTTTTCTATATATACATATATATATATTTATAAAAAAAATCAATTTTCTTACTTTGTAATTTGACATTTTCCTTTATATTCTTCATATATATATATATAATTTTTATTTTTTTATTTTTGCATATATTTAAAATAAGCAGCTAGTACAACCGATAATTGTGGTGACAAATTCATTATAAATTTAAAAAAAGATAAAGAAGAAGAAATATATAATATAATAAAAAATTACAATTGTAATAATTTAATCAGTAACACCAAGAAGAATATCATCAGCAGTAACAGCAATAGTTATAATAATAACAACTATAATAATATTAATAACAGCATTAATATGACATTACCAAGTGCTGCTAGAGTTTATACGGATGTAAATGCCCATAAACCAGATGAATATTGGGATTATGAAAATTATGTTGTTGATTGGGCTAATCAAGATGATTATCAATTGGTTAGAAAATTAGGACGTGGAAAATATAGTGAAGTATTTGAGGCAATTAATATTACAAATAATGAAAAATGTGTTGTTAAAATATTAAAACCAGTTAAAAAGAAGAAAATTAAACGTGAAATAAAAATATTGGAAAATTTACGTGGTGGTACTAATATAATAACATTATCAGCTGTTGTTAAAGATCCAGTATCACGTACACCAGCATTAATATTTGAACATGTTAATAATACAGATTTTAAACAATTATATCAAACATTATCTGATTTTGAGATACGTTATTATTTGTTTGAATTATTAAAAGCATTGGATTATTGTCATAGTATGGGTATAATGCATCGTGATGTTAAACCACATAATGTTATGATTGATCATGAAAATCGTAAATTACGTTTAATTGATTGGGGTTTAGCTGAATTTTATCATCCTGGTCAAGAATATAATGTACGTGTTGCATCAAGATATTTTAAAGGACCAGAATTATTGGTTGATTATCAAATGTATGATTATTCATTGGATATGTGGTCATTAGGATGTATGTTGGCATCAATGATATTTCGTAAAGAACCATTTTTTCATGGTCATGATAATTATGATCAATTGGTACGAATTGCTAAAGTGCTGGGCACTGAAGAATTATATGCATATTTAGATAAATATAATATTGAACTTGATCCAAGATTTCATGATATATTACAACGGCATTCACGTAAAAGATGGGAACGTTTTGTACATTCAGATAATCAACATTTAGTATCACCAGAAGCATTGGATTTTTTGGATAAATTATTACGTTATGATCATGTTGAAAGATTAACAGCTAGAGAAGCAATGGCACATCCATATTTTTCACCAATTGTTAATGGACAAATGAATATGATTAATTCAACAGGAAAATCAGAAAAGTATATTTAAATATTATTATATTATTATTTTTTTATATCATATTATTTTCTTTAAAAAAAAAATATAATTATTTATGTATAATAGAAAATATTTTATTTGAGGAAAATTTGTTTACAAATCTTTATTTTTATTTTCTTCTAAATTTAAATTTTACATAAATATATAATAATAATTTTATTTTTCGTTAACTTTAATATTGACTATTAATTTATGTATAATTTTTATCTGAGTAAAAACTATTTTTTATCTGTTAAAATATAATTTGAATTACGTTCTTTTTTTAACATAAATTCATCTAAAAAAAAAAATTTAACTATACATATTTCCATATAAATTTTTATACTAAGTAATTTTCCTAAAATAAAATATTGTCACAACACAATTTAAAAAAGAAATCATATTATAATTAATTTTTACTACCATTTCATTTTTAATTCAATCAAACTCTTCTTATTTCTTTCTTTTTTTTTATAATTAAAATTATATAAAAATAATTAAATTAAAAAAAAACAAAATCATTTATTTTTTATAATCTTTTTTAATATTTATATTTTATTCTTTAATAATTAAAAAAATTAAATTTAATTAAAAAAATATATTTTTTTTTTTTATTTATTTTCATATTTCTTTCTACAAAAACATAAAACAAAAAATAGAAAAAGAGAAGAAAATTAAAAAGTAATAATAATATACCTATAATATATATATATAAAAAAAAACACGATAAGAGAAGGGGAGAAACTCCAGAGATAAACTTTCAAAATTTGTGTGCAGCAAATCAACAAAATATAAAAATTTCATATATACATACATAATATATATATATTTATATATATTAAAAATAAAATATAATTAAAAAATAAAAAAAATAAAAAATTCAAGCTAAATAAAAACAAAATTTGAAGCATTCATTAAAACATGAAAAAAAGATTATGTACTTTTTTTTTTAAAACAAAAAAAAAAAAACTAAAACAAAAAGGGAAAATATGGAAAATTTAATAGCAAAACCAACAAAATAAATAATTAAAATTTACATTATAATTAAATAGGATAATAATAAATATATATATATATATATATATATATAATATATATTAAAAAATGCTAGAACTTTTTCAAGAAAGAAATAAAATTAATAAAAAAAAAAAATCTTTACAAAAAAAAAAATTCAGTAGTAATGATAAAAAATTTATATAATTAGATTTTTTTCATCTCTCAATTCAAATATAAAAATTTTTTAATTATTTTTTATTATTTTTTTTTTAACATAAAAATATTTTTAATATACAAAATAAATCATAATACATAAAAAATATTAAATCAGGCGACTTTGTAAAAAAAAAAATTTAAAATAAACAAAATTAAAAATATTCTTCAAGTTAAAAAAAAAAACGTTTCTGGTGATATCGAAAAATTCATATCAGAATTATTAAATATATAATAGGGGATAAATCAGTAATATAAGCTGAAGAGTTATAGGAAAAATATTAACATGAGTTTAATTTTTTTTTTTATTTTTACATTAATATCTCAAAAAAAAAAAAGAATTATGTTTTTTATGTATTTGTGTACCACCAGGAATGAAAATTATATTATTTCCTTATATAGTTTAAAACAAAAAACGAATATAAATTAAATTAGTCAATGTGTTCCCACAATTATAAAATCGCCTGAATAAATTGGAAAATACGAATATCTTTCTTTTCCTTTTTTTTTTGTCATATTAAAATTATAATTTTATTTAATTGTAGTTATAAAAAATTGTTTTCGTTTTTCTTTTAAAATAGTCTGAAAAATTAAAAGTCCCATTTTTAATTAACCAACCAATAAATAAATAATAAAAAAGAAAAACCTAGTATCCAAACGAATATAAAGTATATATATATAAATATTTGTAACAAATATTTACAAAAAATTTCGATTGAAAATATTTTTTAATTATCACTAAAAAAATAAATAAATTAAGAATAATTTCCTGTCGGGAATTTATAAATGAAAAATTGGATTGATAAACGAAAAACCAGACCAATAAACTTATATTATTAATTTAACAAAAAAAAGAAAAAGAAAATTAAATAAGAAAAATATGAAAAGTTTAATTTCAGATGAAAATAACAATAAAAGTTTATAAAATATATATTTTTTTTTAATTTTTCTCTTTTTAACGATTTTTTCTTTTTAAATTATAATTTTCCATTTATTCCTCTTTTTTTTTTTTAATAAAATTGCAAAAATAATATTGTAAATTTAACGAATATAGAATATTCAATTTAGCAAAAACAAATTATATTTTTTTTTAAATTGTAATAACGAACTATTAGCAATCCTCTTCTCAAAATTATAGGATTAAAAAATTTATTTGTTTTTTTTTAAATTTCATTACGTAATAATAATAATTAAAAAATGGAAACGAAACAAAAAAATGTATACAAAATATAAAATAATTCTCTTTTTTTTTCAATAACGTAAAAAAAAATATTTAATTAGTTTTACTATCCAAGAAAAAAAAGCTACAAATAGATTTTTTTTTTTAATTTTCTGTGTAAAATTAAAGTTTTTGTTTTGCAATTTTTTTTTTTTATATTTTTCTGTAAACTAAGAGAAATTCTGAGACATTTATTAAAAGAAAATTTTAATTAAAATATATACAAATATAAGTTAGAGAAAATGGAACAATAAATTATTCAAATAATTATTGTTAAAATAATTAATAATAAAAATAATAATTTAAAAAAAGAAAGAAAAAAAAACGAATAAAAAAAAATATAGAAATTATTATTTAGTTTAATATTAAAAAATTTAATAAAAATAAAAACCCAATAAAAAAAATAAATTTATTTTTATTATTTTCTTTTAAAAGTTTTTTTCTTAATTTTTTGGGTTTTTTTTCTCTTATTATATAAATTATCATTAATTTAAAATATATTGTCATATTAATTTAAAAAAAATTTAGTTCTTTTATAAAAAAATAAATAAATGGAATTTCGAAAAAATTTTTTAAATTTAATAATTTATAAAAAATACAAAAAAGAAAGAAATTAATTTAGAGACGGAACGTTTTTTTTTTGTTAAATTGCCCAAATTCAAATTTTGATTCAGTGGGGCACGTATAAAAAAAAAATTATATTTAATGTACATTCTGGGTGCATAAAACATTTAATTATTAATTATAAAATTTATATAAGCAAAGGAATATAATAAATATTATATATACAAAAATTCTTCAATATAAAATTTATGATAAGAATTAATAAGAAAAACTATAAAAAAACTGAACGTTATTAAAAAAAAAAATCAGATAGTACTAAAAATAATTAAAATAAACAAAAGAAACATTATTAAAAAAAAAAACATAATATTAAACAATAAAGAAACAAAAAAACTATAAATTAATTTAAAAAAAAAATGAAACTGATAAAAAAAAAATAGTAATAAAAAAGAAAAAACCATTTATAATATTCTTAATAATTTTCTTTTTATTTTAAATTTTTAATTACAAAAAAAAATTTCATTTTATTTTTCTTATATTAATTAATATTGTTAATTATTTTAAATATAATTATTATAAAAAGAAATACAAAAAAAAAAAAACAACAAAAAAATAAAAAATAAAAAACGGATGATGAAAAATATACATTTAAAAAAAAAATTATATATTACTAAAATTATTTTGGTTCATTTATATACATATATTCTTCTAAGTTAATTATAAAGTTAGTTAGGTAGTTTACAAAAAGAAAGAAAGATATAATTGATTAGTAATTTAGTATAAAATTTAAATTGGCGGATGTTATTTAAATAAAATTAATATCATTAGAAAAATTTAAAAAAAATTTTACTTGATAAATGCTTTTGGATATCGCTAGAACAAATTTATTAATTAAAATTTATTTGATTTTATTTATTTGATATTTTATAGTTTTCTTATTATTTTTGTTGCGAGGAGTGTGAAATTTATATTTGAAAAAATTCAAAATATTTCTCAAGATGAACAAGATTATATACAAAAAAATTTATGTAATCATATGACTAATTAAATTTGTCACTATTTTTTAAACAAATTATTTTTGTTGACGAAATCAAAATTTTATTGGTTATTTTTGATATATATATATAATTTCTATTATTAAATTATTTATTTATATTACCAATGTATATACAAAATCTATTTTAATACCAAAGCATAAATTCGTAATGAAATGAAATACACTTAGCGGAAAATTTCATCAGAATTTCTTACATATATTTATTTTGGCACAAAAATATAATATTTATGTATACATATATACAATGGATATGTATATGAAATATAAATATTCATTATGTTATTTCTTTGATAAATATTATTAGCATAATAACAACAAAAAAATGTGTTTTTTTTTGTTGTAATTCGAATGCAATCATGTAATTCTATCAGCTTTATTATTATCTTAAATATCGTCACAGTCGTCTACTTTTTTTCTGAAATTATAACAAAAATCGATTATTATTTATTTATTATAATTTTTTTTTTGCTTTACTTATATCAACATTTTATGTTGCTATGAAATATAATTTAAAAAAAAAATAACAAGAATAAAATTTCTTATAAACAAATAATATAAGTTACCTATATTATTATTTATGTAAAACTTAACGGAATAATAAAAGGTAAAAGATATATATAAATATGTATAAATAAATAAAATAGTATGAAAAATTGAAAAAAATCAACGACTGTATGTAGGTTTATGCATTGACTAATAATAATTATTAGTCAATGGTTTATGTTATGTAGGTGATAAAATTTTTATATTTTTTTTTCAATTATAAATTATAATGACTAAAGAAAATTAGAAATTTCGTTGTTGTCATAAATAATAACGTAGTATATTAGTCATTATTTGAGAAAAAAAATATTTCTATTGATTTATTTCGAATTACTCATTCAAATTTACATGACCTAATATCATAAATTATTATTTAATATAATTTTGTTCACTTAAATATCGAAATAAATTATAAAATTTTGAACTCAAAACGTCACATCCGGGAAAGATTAATAGAAATACTAAAAGATGGCGCCAAAAACTGCACCAAACTACTAAAATTTAAATTTTTTCTTAAATCTGACTGACATCTGACAACCACAAAATAAAACAAGCGCCAAATTGATGATGCTTTCCAAAATTCACTATAATTAGAGTGCGTTCAGATCATTTCAATTGTCATGTCATAATGGAAATTTAAAAAAAATGAATTAAATTGACAGTCACAGTCGTAGCCAAATGCTATAATTTTTTTAAATATTTTTAATAAAGTGAATTAATCCATTCAAGTTTTTTTTTTATAAAAAAAAAATAATGTAAATCAGTAATATAAAATTGTGAAATTTATATAAAATATTTAATAAAGTTGATAAAATTTTTTTACAAAATAAAATTCAATTAAAAATCGTGTCTGATTGGAAACGAAGTTCCTCCCTTTTTTCCGACTAAAAACCAGAAAAAAAAGAATATGTTTCGCGAACATATCAAACATATTTCATAATAAAAGAAAATATGAAAATTTAAATTGAATAAAAAATAGTGTATATAAATATTTAACATTAAATATAATAAATTATAAATTTTTTTTCTAAAATTGAAAATTTAATTTCACTATTTATAATACAATTAAAAGCAAAAAAAATATGAATATATAATAAATCTCCGTCATTTTGTATTGTTTATATGTATGTGCAAAAAAAAAAAAAAGTAATTTCTCCAAAAAAAAATTGAAAATTATTTTATATTATCTTAAATGTATTTAAATTATTATTATGAAAAATATTAGTGATTTATTTATAATATTTTTATATAATTTAAATAATACAATAAATAATTATTATGAAAATGGCGAGCAGCCAAGAAGACGATAATTTATCTGCTCCTGATGCTTCTAATATTGTTGTTGGCGGTACTGTTATTAATGATGATGAACTATCATCATCAAAAACAAAATTAGTTAGAACTGATTTCGTTGACACAACAACAATAAAACCAATTAAAACAACTGTAATAAAAAAGCCGCAGTCAAATGATTTATTTGTTAATGTTAATAATAATAATAGTAGTTACGTTGATAATGACAACGATGATAATGATGATATTATAAATATTAGAAAAACATTTTTACCAAATAAATTATTACAGGATATTCGTAATAATTCACCATCAAGGAATTTTAATTCGTTACCGCTTTTTCAATATGTGGTAAGTCCTAATTTCAATTATTAAAACTTACCTATGATTATTTTATATTTCTTATAAGTATACATATATAAATTATTGATTTTATAATATTTGACGCGTGTTTTAAATAATTGTCTCGCCATCTCTTCATTGTTACCCCTTCATCTTTGTCTGATCGTATAGGAGTTGTATTCATTGTTTAATATTTATGTAATTGATTGGGATGAGGGCATGCTACAATTTTGTCTAGAATTTTGTTTCTTCCTTAATCTATTGAAATTTTTTTCAAATATTTTAATATAATAAATTATGGTAAGTATAGTTTAATTAAATTATTGTTTTAACTACAATAATTCGTTAAGTTTAATTTATAGTTTTTTAAACTCATTCAAATTTTGACTAATATTATAGATTAAATTTTTATTAAATATTTATAAATACCTAAGTTTATAAATAATAAAATTATGGAAAATTTGAAGACGATGAAGACATTAACTCATTTAATAGATATTGTTCTCAATTATTTTGTAAACATATTTACTCTATTTTAATTACACTTATTGTTTTAAAATGTGTTATAAGAAGGAATATTAAGTATAATTTACCTACTTGGAAATATATATAATTTTCATATAGAATTAGTTCTTCAATTGCCTTACATTTTGTTGTACAACCTGAAATATATTTGAAATAATTTTATAAATTTCTAATATTCAGTGTTCATGCATATACTTACTTACTTAGTTGAAAGTTAAATATACTTAATTTTCATAAATTAAAAAAGAATTGATAATTAATTATATATTTAACAACTAAATTTGGCTAAAAAAAATTATAAGTAGATAATTTTTTATAAATTATGCAACAATACTATATATTTAAGTTAGATTATTATTTTTGCTATTATTATTTGTATTTTGATATACAATATACGTATATATGCATATAAAAAATAATAATATATAAAAACAGAAACCGAACAATGATTTTAAACTGATTTAACCCTGATGTCCCATTCTATATAAACCAGCATAATTTTAATTTTGTTGTTTATTTATTAAATATTAAAATTGTAAGGCTCAATTTTATTCATTTCTCCATACAAAAATCACTAAAATTTATATCAATGATTCTTTATACAGTAATCTCAATTTAAATGTAGGTATACTTATACATACATTATTTTATATAGAAAAGTTCGTTAACCGTAATAAAAAAAAAATATTTTATTCCATAGAATATCATCGCTTTGAAAAAGTTTATGTTTGTCAATCCTAATTTTATGACATACAAAATTTTTTTTTATTCTATTAAAAATATTCGCAATCATACATAAATCGCATTTAAGGAGGACGAAAATCTATTAAATATTTTATTAAGTTGATTTTTATATGAGATTTTTAATGAGAAATTTTTCTTTATATACTTTTTGTATTAAGTATATACTTAGTTTGTATTTGTTATTTATACTGAAATTATAATACTTATATTTGCTAAATAAGTATGTTTTAAATTATTTAGGTATATACTTTTCGTTTCTTTAAAAAATAATAATTTAAAAATGTAATACGCAAAGGAAATCAATTTAATATTAGATTTTGATATTAATCAAAAATGCTAGTTTGAATATCATCTGAAACAGAAATTATACTTTGGTACTATAAGTAAACTAGACATTAAATTTAGTAAAACACTCAATAATTTAATTTGACTATTTCGTAAAAAGATTGAAATTATACATATATAATTTATGAATCAAACTAAATTTTCGTGTGATTAATTTATAATTTCCATAAATAAATTTTGAATACTTAAGTATATTTACAATAAAGTAAAATAAATTTTCAAAATATTTTCTTTAGACAAATTTAAATTACTTAAATCTTTAATATAATTATCATTTTCATGTATATCTGTGGTTTCATTATAAAATTTAAATATATAAGTATTTAAGTAAAATATCAAACCGTATTGGGTTAAAATTAGTTATTGCATAAGGTTAATAAAATAATACTAAAAAATTGTTTTTTTTTTTAGGAAATTATCAAAATAATTGATTTAAATTAAAAAAAAAAATTATAATTTTTTTAAAAAATATATATTTTTAGTTATATACCTAAATGTACTTTAGGTACCAATCTGAAAAAATATTTTGGCACGTTTACTTAATATAAGTATATAGTATTATACTTAGATATACTAAAATATAAATTTAATTTGGTTAAGTATGTTGAAAAATATTAAAATCGATTAAACATTAATAATAATATGTGTATAACCTTGAACATTAAACTGAATTTTTACATATATAAGTATATAAATGAAACAAAATTTATTATATATTTCATATACTTTTTATTTAGTTAAATATAGTAATTAAGTGTGATTGTAATTAAGTATATATATAAAATTGTTTAATTTCAAATTATATAATGACAAATATAATTTAAGTTGAAAGAATTATATATATTGTAATTAAATACAAAAAATGAATTGTATGAATGTGGTTAACAAATATTTACTTCCTTGCCTTTTAGAATGAGGTTATTTTACTTTATGTATTATATATACTGGTTTACCAATGTTAGACTATAAATTTCTTATTTGTAATAAAAAAGAATGTTAAAAATAGAAATAGAAAAGAAAATCTAAAAAAAAAAATTATAGAAAAAAAAGATTTCTGGTTTTATATAGTTAATGCTCATAATTTATTTTCTATGGCCAAAAAAAATTATGTAAAAAACAGTAAGTTTAGATTTTCAATATGATGGTAAAATAGCAACTATAAACATGGAAATTATGTATAGTACCTACTTCCTTAAAAAACATTTTATAATATTAATTTTTTTATATATTTATCTTATAATAATTTTAAAATCAATTTTACTTACACCTACTTTTTGCAATTCATTTTTTTTTATATAAAATTATGAAATATACTTCACTTATTTAGTTATATTTTTTAGTTTAAAAATTATAAGAATTTTTAATGCCACACCAAATATAATTTTTATATTTTATTTATATTTTGACTATTGAACAAAAAAATCATAGTTCAATGCTACAGAAATAATATTAAATTGTATAAGTATTAATAATAGAATAAAAAAAAATGTTTGCTGTAGGCAGTAAATATTGCAATTTTTCAAACACCTTTTCAATAAAAATTGAGAAAAATCTTTAAAAAAAAAAACAAATTTATTCATAAATTAACAAATAAGATAAGTAAGAAAAAATTTAAGATCAGAAGATGTCTTGTTTATATATTTATGTAGGTATATTTTTAAGGATGAACACGTTATGATTTTCATACAATTTTTTATATTATTACACTTAATACTTATAATTAACTTTAGTTGTGGCGCAACATTTTCTAATCTAATGATAGATGATTTTGAAATATATTGCAATTTAAATTTAACTATATATATACATAATTATCAATTAGAGAATATTAGATGTTAATTTCAAATCATTTTATGTAAAATTATGGTTTTTTAAAAATAATTTTATGAGTTTTGTAAATATAGCTCATAATGTAACTAAGTATATTAATAAATTGATTCAATAAAATAATTTTACCATAAATTCTATAACATTTTATGTAACTAAAGTTCTATACTTAAATAGTGCGTAATAAAATCATGTTTGCATCTTCTTAGAAATCAAGAAGATTGTCTAAAAGTTTAATAGATTTAATTTTACATTTTTTAACACCTGTAAATCTTAATCAAATTTAAATAACCCAAAACACCCCTACACTAATAATTTTATACCAAATATTTCGCCTCAGGACAATATGAAACAAAACAAAAAATGTAGGACTTATTGGGTGCACAAATATCAATATTTCTTCAATAATTGTTTCTAACATATACCTATCCTATACATATATTTCTTTTACATATTCTTATGATGAAACCATGAACATAAAAGAGGTAATAATGAGCACATTAACTTATGCATTTATACTTATAGGCATATAATAAATGTACAGTAGAATAAAGTGAAAATATTATGACGCGAGCGAGTTAAAATTAAGTAGGTTTTTACATCTTAGACTTGAAATTTTGATGCGCCTATAAAAACAAATTTATACTTATATACTTACTTAGGTGTATACCTATGCTTATGTAAAGAAAATGATTTTGCAGAAATTTCATCATAAAATGAGTTTAAAAAAAAACAAAATACTTACTTATTAGAGAACAATTTTATGTTTATTTATAGAACTGGTAAAAGAGGCGGACAAGGACGATATAATTTCAAATATTTTATTAATTAAATATTAAAATTGATGAAGATATTACTAAATTACATTAAAAATCATTAATTTTAGTTTGTAAAATTTATAATTTTGTAATTTTTAGTTATAAAATTTTAGTGTAAATTTATACTATGTATTATATTTTAATTCAGGAGTAAAATTTGATTTACTTTTTCCATTTTATATACTTATACTTATATGTTAATTAAAAATGAAACGACATTTTTGTAACAGTAAAATTTTATATGTATTACTTATAAAAATAATATTTTTTTGAGTATATAATTTAAAAATATAATAATAAATATATATATGCACATTAATATTTAAAAAATAACGGACGAAAATCATAAATTCATGCTCTTATAGTCATGCACATGATTTTTATTTTAATCTTTTCTGTATATATTTAGGTAGTATAAGTATATTTATTTGTTTTATATATGCTTAAAAATAATTGATGCATACAAAAAACAAGTTAAATTATAAAATTTTCCTTCTGCATTTTTTTGATATTATAAATTTTTCTTTTTTTTTTAAACATAAATTATTTTTAAAATTTTTAATTCTATATTTTCATGAGATTCGAAAATTTATGTTTCAAATCAAAATTATATTTTATATTTTCTAGAAAACAAAAAAATTAATAATTCTGATCTTACTAGTTAATTCTTTTTTAATATTTCATAGGAGTATTTATTTCCCTCAATTTGAATTATTAAGTATATAGTAAGTATATATTTTAAGTAATTATTATACCATAAGACTTATAATTACTTGCACTATATTTTTTATTAATAAGAATATAAGTATATACTTACTTAAGTTTTATATTTTATCGGTCTAATACATTAGAAGGATTTTAGTCTTTTTCGAAATAATATTTTATATTTCCTCTTATTATAAAATTCTTTGTTTTTTTTTTAATGTAAGACAACTTATAGTGATTACCCTTGAAGTTTGGGTCTAATTAACACTATAGATTGACCTTGGTTAGATAAAAAAAAAAATTTGTATTTTAACATGTTAATCGAAAGTTTGTCGTTACTGAGGTTTATTCTAAATTTTAAGAAATATATCTTACATTATCTAATTTACCAATTGTCTTATTTCGAACAAATATTGTTAGTTTTTGTTTTCTGATAAGAGTATGGTCAAAACTGAAGCATTTAGTTTTAAAAAGTAACATATCCGATAGAATGAGTCTGTTGTCAATATTAAAGGAATTCTAATTTCTCAATATAATTATTACACTATATTTACATACTGAATTAAATCAAATTGCATTTAAATTAAGTACTTATAAAGTGTGTATATTATTGTGATTCAGATATTCTTCTGAAATGGATATTTAAGTATTAATATGTAGTTTTGTACTTTGCTTTATATAAAAGGATATTATACTTAGTTTGTTTCAAAATTAACCATCAGCAAATAGTCGTTCTATGTCTAAGTGCTCCGTCTAACTTTCATTAAATTATTTCTTAGTTTGACTGAAATGTAAATTAATTTTCTCATTTATAGAGGACACACATTATTTAATTTCATATTAATGTTTCATTAATTTCTAATCAATTTTGTAACATTGATTTAAGAAAAAAAATATTAGATCTTAATAATAATTATATGTATAATTAGTATTTATTATGTTCTAGATCTAGAAATTCATTAGTGCATATAAGTATTAGAATTAAATACTTACTATATATTTATTTCTTTATATTTACATTGTCAGTTACTTGGAAAATTATTATGCTTTCATATTTAAATTCCATTTGCTTATGATCAACAATATTTTTCTTTTTTAATTCTGTGATTCTCTTTAATTTAAAAAAAAAACAGCCGTGATATGTTTGTGGTGTGTTACTTGTTACAGTGTTTTTTTTTTGTAGATATACAAGTGCAACGATCTTGAGAAATTATTGAATTTTATTTTTATAAGTAATTAAAAATTGCACATAATTTTTTTTGTGAAATATAACTGTTTATTTAGCAAAAAAAAAAAAAAAAATCTTACTTATTTTCTGTGTTTTAGTTTTGCTTTTATATAAAATAAAGAAGAAAATTTCATGTTAACAGGTAGTTTTACTAATTAATACATAAGTATTATATTTTGTATAATTTTAACATAAACAAACAAAAATTTAACAGAAATTAAATATAAGTATAATAAATATAATTTTCCTTTTTTTAGTAGGACTTTTTTTTTACGAAAAACATCAGTTTTTTATGTTAATATTTTATCCGTTTGTTTATTATGAGAATTATCCACAAAATAATTATATACAATTAAACATTCGGTAGAGATATGAATTCAACTCGATTACTTACTTACTTCTAAGGCTCTACAGACCATGTAAGTCCTTGGCCTAACGCAGGATCGGCTATTCTCTCCGACACGCAGAGACGCAGTTTCCTCGAGCTCGAGTTCACTTCGCAGCTTCCTCAAGCTCGAGTGCACTTCGTCCCTCTAACGAAGAGGTGTGGTCGTCCACTGTGACAAGGATTTTCGACATGTTCGAGCCATCCTTGCGACATGTTCGATCCATTGCAGGTGCCTGATATTGATTTTTTTTTACTACGTTCCTGTCTCCAAGTAGCTCCACAGAGCTCAGAATTATATCTTATCCTCTAATTCCCCTCGTCATACACAGGACCATAGATTCAACTCGATTAGTAGTATTTAAACGCCTAATTTTTGGTTAATTCTGCTAACTTAAAAATATATTAGAAATTTTGAAGCTAAACTTTCAAATAAAATAATATTGTTAACAATATCTAAATAGAAATTTTCTATTTTTTTTTTTGTAGTTTTGTAAAATTAAATTTAGCGAATAAATGTGCATATTAATAATTTCACATTTTTGTTTCGTGCCAGAGTTTGTTGTTAGACATTATATTTGAATCGGTCTTTTGGGAAAATATTGAATTTATAATAATTATTCATTAACTCATTTCATTTTTATAAAATCCTAGAGACTTTTAATATTTTAAATAAATATTTTTATCAAATAAGTTATTCATTGTTGCTAACAAAAATACTTTTAGATAATTTGATATAATCTTATCTTATTAATAGTCCGTTTATTCAGCATACTCAATAGCTTCATAAAATGTTCTCTATTATTATTTTATACATATATACCTACAAAAGTATAATCGTCTCGTCGTTCTACTTCGTTCCAAATGACTGATAATTGATTCAAATATCGTCATGGGTCTTATCACAAAATGAATTTTTATGATTGTTGATTTAAATTTATAACAGAAATTGAAATATATATTAAAAAATTTCAAAACTTTTCTGTTTTTTATACATACTGAATTATGTGGAGAAGCGTTTAAAGGCTACAAAAAGCTATATTTTAAAATATCTTATGCTTAACTTTTCATTCCTACAATATGACATTTATAATTTTACTAGGTAAATATATAATTTACGTGTAAATATAAACATGTTAAATATCAGTTTTATAAGCTCTTCATAGCCAAGAACACTTCTTAACCTTATATTCAGGTAATCAATCAACTAAGGCAAAAGTTAAGGCAATGGTGTTTTCATATATTCTTCTAAAAGCTACATATGAATATAATTGTCATATATACTAGTGTAAATTTGTTTTTAACTTACATAAATTCAAACATATTTTTAATATGATTAATATTGTTTTTCCTATTCTTTTAAATACACATGGGAAATTAAATTTATTATTTATAAGTAATTGTATAAAAAAACAAGGGTTGATTTTCCATTTTCATTCTTTTTTTTCTCATTAAAATGAAAAATGAAATCATTTTTTTTATTTAAAAACATAAAGAATTTAAGGGTTAAATATTGTTAAATACGGAAATTTACATTTTTAAACGAAAAATGTCTATCAAGAATGTTTTTTTTTTGTTACAATTTCAAATATTCCTTTGATCCCGATATATATTTGCTAAAAACTAAACTTACAAAAAAATAGCTAAGTTTATAGATGATAATCTTTCGCAAGATAAAATTTTGTTGTATATATTTTATTCGACCACATGACATGATGATTTTTATAATATACCAGACACCACTTGTCAGTTTTAATAAATTATAAAACATTTTTGTTTTGTTTATTCATTTTCCATATCATTTCAGAAATAAAATATGTACATTAAATTACTTATGTAAATAAAACGCTTCTACACAGCTTTGAAAATTTTGCCTCTTGCTGCGTTTATGTACAATATTGGTTTGATAAACTGTGTATATTTTTTTTTTTTAATTTGTAATTGTAGACTTTCGACTTTATATAAATATACAAAATATTTTATAGGGGTTATGCTCTAATGAATGCTGTTCAATATAGTAAAAAGTTGAGTACGTTTAGAATTGTTTGGTCAATATAATAATAATTTGTATTCTACTTTAGTTAATTTTTAATCATTTATTTTCATTTATAAAATTCTTATAGACAATTTTATTTAAATTTTTATTCTATTGTTTGCAATTTAATTTAGAAACAAAACAAAAAATGTTGTAAAAAAGGGTGAAATTATTTATTATACATAAATGTAAAATTATTATACAATTTAGTAATGAAAACTTATCACCCCTTTTATATACTTTATTGACCGTTTTTAAATATATATAACGTATATGTAACGTCATTTTACGTACAGGTAAACTGAATATTGTTGCGTAGGGGGAATAAATAATATTTTGTAAATTAAGTTTTTAAAGGACTGTTATATATTTCTAGGGAATATAAAAGTTGGGAAAATATATTTGTTAGCAAATTATTTATATACCACATTTTCAAAAGCAAATCAGTATTATTTTGTTCATTCTAAGTGTATCTAGCTACTTATAATATAAAATTGTATTGAAGTTGGTAATGGTCAGAATGACCATACTCAAACTGGAATAGTTTAGCAGAGTATATAGTAGGTATGTCCTATGGACAAGTATACTTAATATATAATCATTTTTATATTAAGTATTTAGTATTTATCTACTTCAAATTCGTAATTTTTAAATTCAAATTCGTAATTTTGCAATTCAAATTCGATATTTTTATAATTTTAATTTTAATTAGAAAATTTACGAATATGAATTAGAAAAATACTAAATTGAATTTGAAAAAAACTAATTTGGCCGAAAATGATATATAGGTAAATAGGAACGTAATAATTTTTATAAGACACATTCGGTAGGATTTTGCTTTTGACAGTTCGATGAATTCAATAAATTAAGTTGCCTTATAAGATGGTTCTGATGTTAAGTCACCATTTCAACGATTTATATAAGTCAGTTAATTTTACTAACTTATAACGAAAATACATCTTGTAAATGTTGTACAATATTTAATTATTTTACCATCATAAATTTCATTGTGACGGAACACATTACAAGTCAATTTTGAGGTATAATATATATAGTAGTATGAAGAAATGACAAATAAAAAGCTTCAAACGTTACTATAGCCTCATAATATTTTCTTTATTAAAATTTGTTTTCTACATATATTTATTAATATACAAAAAATTAACAATTTAATTACCACTAAATTATTAATTTTAATTTTTTTGTGGATTTGAAAAAAAAAAAAAAATTTATTTTGACCTATAATAAAAATTTAATTATAAAGTACTTAAATATATAATATAACAAAGTGGTTTTTGAATATATTACGTATACATATGGATAAGAGTTACATAAAACCAGTTGAAAATAATGTGCAAAATTAACTAATAATTATATATTATTGGGGCTTCATATATATACTTATAGAAAATTTAATGTTGTATATATAGGATTTTTTATATTCCATTATATAGATTAAATTAGATCACAAGCACATAAATTCCCAACCTAAAATATTGAATTTCTATATGTAAGTATACGAACATTAATTTATTAAATGTCATAATGCAAAATATATAAAATATCGTTCTTATCAGAGAATCTCAAGAATTTTGTATTAAAAATTTACTAAAATTTCGATATTTCAGAAATAATTTCCTAACATCCTCATAGTTGTTATATATAAATGAGAATTTGTAGTTTTCAGTTTAAGGCTTTAAGGTGAAAATTATTTCGTTTTTTTTCAAAGCAAATCAATTTACAAAATATTATTTATTCCCCCCTACCCAGTACAAAGTTACTACTAAAAATTTCTTACTTGTCTAAATAAAATTCATATTTAAATATTTATTTAAAAATTTTATCGATTATTTTTTTTTCCAGCAGCATATTTAGAATTTACTTTTTATCTGTATTTTTAAACACAAAATTTAACTGAATCATCAAAAAAAATATTTATTTTTTTGAAAATCTCAACAAAAAATCTTATCTAATTTGATGTTTTGACAGGAAATATACAAAAAAAAAAATGTTTTGTAAATAATAATAATAATACTAAACCCCTTAAAACTATTTTTGATCATTTTTATATTATATTGTAGAAAATATGGTAATAATATACCTTATATATTTATTATTTTTACCTTATCAGTCAGGAATTTTATATTATTTTCCAGTCGTTATCTTTTAATACGTAAATAAATAAAATTTAATTTTTTATTTTATGCTTAGTAAAAAAAATATGAATTTTTAAGTTTGTGTTTTAGAAATTATGGTAAACCAAGTTTTGTAGAAAGTTTATTAATCATTATTTCCGTAAAATTTTAGGTGTAATATTACTTCATAAAAATGAAATGATAGTGTGGTTTATCATGTTTTTTTAATTATATTTAAAGATATTCTCTAGTGATAATATTTTTGAACTAGAAAAAAAATGTTCACAACGTTTGATATTGTAAAACAAAATTTAAGGTAAAGAAATGTTTATTAAACATTATTTTTCCTTATTAAATATAATATGAAAAATTTTATTCAAAATTTTATAAAAAAATATAAAGTATAATTTTTGTATTATTTTTATTCCCTTCATGTAAGGTGAGATTTAGTTTCCATTGAAAATGACAATATCGTCAAAAGGACAAATGCAGTCGGAAGGTTATCGAAAGGGTATTAGCAATACAATTAGGTAATGAAGAGAACTGGCATCATTATTAGCCTTACTCTATGATATGACGGTACTTATAATATTTATAGTTTATTTATGCAAGACAAGCTAGTGGACGTATCATACGCTTGAATTTCTGAATGCTGATTAAGTAAATCTTTATATCTAATTTTACGTCGCATCGTAAATATTAATTGTCGTCTTCTATACGATAACGATCGGTATTTTTATGTGTTTGGACAGAAATTCTGATATGATGTAATTTGATGGAAGCCACTAGGATTTAAGAAAACTAAATTAGAAAAAATATTAGAACTAGTAACAACACAGATTTAACTATGATTCCATTTGGCGAAAGTCGTTAATGGAAATTATTCTTATTATGGACTTATATTTTGAATCATAATTAAAATGAAATTAATTTACAAATAAATTTTTTTCAGTGTACACTACAATACATACATAATTTTACTCATTTCATACAAAATAAAAATTATATATATTATATATTATATATATAAAAATTTTCTCGCGAGAGAATTTTCTACTACTACTCTACCTCCAATACCAAAACTAACCATATCCATATCAGTATTTATAGTGTGGAAATTTTCAGTTTTCTTCTATAATAAAAACAGAAAACTAACAAAACAAAAACACTAATAAAAATTCCAATACAAAAAAACTCACACAAGCCAAACAAAAATATTGTTAATGTATTTTATTTGACGTACGATCGCATGTACTACTTTTTGGGGGTATTTTTATATTAGATTTTTTAGATTATATTTTTTTTAGTGAAATGCCCCAGTGAGTCACACGTTGATTGCCAAGCAGGCAACATGCGTTCTTTTTTATTTTCCGTGCCACGGTCGCAACACCAAATTTTTTACTTACCGGATTTATTTAAAAAAAAAACAAAATAAAAATTGTGTTGAAGCTACATTAAAAAATAAAATATTTAAATAATAAAATTAAAATATTTAATTGTTTTTTTTTATTGTTTTAAGTTAATTTATAATTATTTATATATTTAAAAAAAAAGAAAAAGAAAAACATTTTATTTTCGTTCGTTTCGGTGGGGTAAGATAATTTTATTGGAATTTTCAAATTTTCGTTGTTAGAAAGTCGCGGTGTATTTTCGGTTTATATTTTTTAAATTATTATTTTCGTGGTTTTTTAATTAAAAATTTGATAATATTAAAAATTAATATTTATAAATATTAAAATTATAAAATATATTTTTTATATAATTTAATATTAATAATAAATTTTGTTGTGCTTCCTGTTGTTTGTTATTAAATAATATATTTATGCTTCCAAAAATTTCTCTTTGTTTTAATTTTTTAATTTAAATTTGAAAATAATTTTTTAATGTGATTTTTTTTTTTTTAAATAAAAAAGAAAGAAAGAAAACTTTTTTTTAAAAAAAAAAAGCAATTGGTGAAAATTTTGAAAATTATATAGAAAATTAAAAAAAAATCATAAAGAAATTTTTGTATACTTATAACAAAAAAAGTGTGAAATAAAAATATTAAGTGCCTTTATTTTTAGTATGTGACTCATAAATTGAGATAACAAAACAAAGAATTGTTGTTAAAAATTAAAAAAATTAACTTTAATCATTAAAATTATAAATTTAATATTAAATTATAATTAAATATATTTGAAGATTTATTAAATATATAATATTTTAAATGATTTACGACAATAATTTAATTATTTTTGGATATTTTTATTTTGGATTATTATTTTTATTTAGATGTTATGAAAATATATTTCAATCATCTTTATTAACTGGATGGTATGTAAAAGATTGATTTTTTATAGTTTTTATTTTCTTGCTAAATGAAATCATTTTAAAAATTATGACTATTTAACCCCCCTAATTAACAAAAACAATTCAATATCAAAAATTACACATCAATTTTTCAAATTAATTTTTTTCTTCAAAAATTCAATATATATATTTGAGTTTTTGTTATGGAAAAATTTTAATTGAAAATTGATATTTTTTGCATTTTTTAAATTTTTGTTATCTTATCGTGTTGCCGACCTTGTTTTAATTGCCACAATCAGTTTATTCGTATATGTTGTTGACTTAGAAAATGCATATAAACGTCAAAACAGAATAATTTTTTTTAATATATTTTTAACAAAAAATAAATAAATATTTATAATAACTTTTCAAACATTTAAATATATAATTTAATTGCAATCATTTTTATATTTTTTGAATACATAAGTAATTGAAATAATCCTATTTCTATGTCCTGTTTATGTTTCCTTTAGCATAAGAATTTTCAAAATTGTAATTTTTTATGAATATAAAACTTATCCTTCCATCTTCCATCAAAAATTATGATATTTTTCCATATCCTTTTCAAGATAGTTGAATTTCTTGTTAACAGAAAAATTAACAGACCTGTAAAATAATATGCAAAATGTGAGGTAGAAATATATACTTAAATTTGTATTTCTACTTATAAGGATTATAAATTGATTTTAAATAATTATTTCTGATCGAATTTTAGTATAACGACAATAACAGAATTTTTGATTAAATTTATTTTACATCAAGCAGAAACAGATGCAAAAGATTAGAGTGAGCCAAACAGAATTTACGTAATGAAAACAAAAATAAAGAACTAGCTAAATGCAGGTCAAATATAATTGAAGATTGATATGACAACACATTTAAAATGGAATATAAAATTTTGAAATTAAATCACACTAATAAGAAAAAAAATTATTATAAATTTGATTAAAAAATCAAACCAAGAAAATTTTGAATGAGGACTGTAATTTTTTATATATGTACGTATAATTATGATTTATCCTGTTATATTATATGTTGAAAGAACTAGAAATGTAGAACAGTAATTTTATTATCTCCATCACTAAAATTCGCATTTTTATTCTAAAGAAAATATTTTCGTTTTGCCATTCATAAAATTTTCAATTATATTAATCAGAATTTTTTTTTATAAGAATTCAAAATTATAATTAAATTGTCATTGACGGATTAATTTTATTCGTCGTCGTATTATATATTTGTTTACTTTAATAATATCAATTCATTGTTACGTAAGGGTTTGTTGGAAACATTGAAATTCTAATTGAAATTTCAATGTCACTTCTGGTCCTGTCATATAAAATTATTGAAAAACTGATCGTTTATATGGCTTAAATAAAAATTGTGTTACAAAATAATTAATAATTATTGATAAGGGAAAGAGTAGATTTTATAATTGAGTTTTTATAATTAAACTCCTGATAAAATATACTCCTAGTTCCCTTTTTTTCACGAACATTTTTGACAACTCGACACTAAAAATCTTGAAAATTTGTAATTTTCCAAATTTTCAGTACAGTAGTGTAAATTTCAGTACTTTTAATATCAAAAAGATGTCAAAATCAAGAAAAAGGCTTGAAAACAAGTCTGCAAAAGGCTCGTGAGGAGCTAGAAAAATTAATTAAAAAAGTTCTTACAATTTCTCATGATTTAGTCATGAAACTAAGAAAAATTGCATTCACAATTACAATAAACTATAAAAAATGTTGACTGTTTTTAATTAAATATATAAAAATAATTCAATCATCTAAATTTCTCTAAGATAAGTCAAATATATCAAAAAATAATATATTTATTAAAAAATCTATCTTACAATAAAATAATAACTAAACTTATGGTATATAAACTTATAAAGATCTGTACAATAAATTTAAATTATTTATCTTAATAAAATTCTATTTAAACTTTATTAAGGTGGTTTTGTTGATATTCTCACATAATAATCATAATACATATTATTTATATATGTACAGTGAAAATCAATTTAAATATTGTATAAAAAACAAAAAGACGAAGTGTGAATGTGAAAAATTAATTATTTACAACATAAAACATATAATTTTTTCTTCACACATTTTCATTTTGCTGGGAAAACATCAAGCAAAATAATTTTTTTTTCAAAAAAAAATTTTCCGATTTATATTTCTTTCTTTCTATTTAATTAAAAATTCTTTAAAATTTAGATTTTTAGTTTTTTTTTATTATTGCATTTTCAAGTATCGTTATTTCTTCAAACGCGAAAATGTCATGTTTTTATTTCAATTTTTTTTGGCATTAAAATTTTTGCAGAAAATTTATCGCCTCTTTTTTTTTACTTGCATTATTAATTTATCTTCTTTGTCACTAAATTTATCCAACCACAAGTAATTCAAAAAAAAAAAAAAAAATGATTACCAACATAGAAAACATGAACATATATCTTCATTTTTATATACGAGTATACAATAAATATATCCCAGAAGTATGTCAAATTAACTAAAGCATGAGTTGAATTTTTTTCTTATAAAATATTCTTGTTTTTTTTTATCTCAGGTCTGAAAAAAAGATCCAATGTTTACATGTACAAAAAAATCGACATTAGAGTGTGGTTAAAGAGTGAAATACGCGAGCATAGTACCAGATTTTTTTTTATTTTCAGATTATTTGACTTTTATTGTGTGTAAGATCAACGCTTTTACGTATTTTTATAAAAAAAAAAAAACCAACATATAATTTTTTTTTTGTTTATATGAAAGATCGCGTTTATTTTTTGATGTATTTTATATTCCAGCAATTTTCATTTTTCCTGTATATACTTACTTGATGGAGTAGATGGAGCGACAGAGAGATATGAAGATTTGAATGATTTATTTATTTGACCTTTTGTAATGCTTCTGAATTAAATATTTTACACAGAATGTTATGAATTAATCCTTGTTAAAGTAAAAAAAATTTAAAAAATCGGAAAAGTTTTTGTTGTTGTTTATGTTATCTGTTTCTTTTTTATATTGTACATATAAATTTGTTTGATCATTATCCATGTTGTCATCATGTGTAAGATAAATTCAGAAGATTCTGGTGTACCACACATGAAGAGTTTACTATTATATCAGACAATTATTATGAATTTAATTTTACTCTGTAAACAATATATTAGACTATGATATGGAATAGAGGGTAAAAATTATTGGTTTAGCACACATAGTTTAATTTTAATATAATTTTATCATTTTATAATAGTAAAAATTAAAATAGTGCATAATAAAAATGATTAATTGATATTAAATTGATTCAAAGACAAAATTTAAAATTAAGGAATTCTATTTTAATTTTGGTCATAAAAAAAATTTGTCATATTTTAGATATTTTACTTGTTTCTACACTGTAAATTGTGATAGATAATATTTTAGATTGTGTTTAAATCATTTAACACTGCATCAGGCACACCATTGTCAATGTATTAACATTTAAAAACTAATGCTATAATAATTTTGTAATATACAATTTTTTTATTGTAACAAATTTCTTCAAATTTTGAATTATCATTTTTTCAAAATCGATTTGATTTTTTTTATTTATGAAATTACCCAATTCCACTTAACTTGTCTGTAACACATGGAAACATGATCGTCATAACAATAACATAAAAAAAAATCTATATACTTGTTTGTTTAATAAAGTTATCTCTTAGTTTTTGGTTACAATACAAATTTTCTTATTTTATCTGAAGTTGTAATCGATTTTTTTTTTGTACATATACAAATCATTAAGAAATTGTCAGAAATGGCAGGTGTTTTTTTTTTTTGTTTAAATTTTCGTGTCTTCGATGTCAACCATAAAAGGTTTCCTTACCCCGTCGTATATTTATATACACAAGAAAATAATTATATATATTTTATAATCCATTCACTTTTTATCAGGTCAAAAATGTTGAGATTTCAGCAAAAAAAAAAAAAATTATATTAAAATCACATAATTTGTTTTTAATGTTGTTGTTCATTCGGAAAGGTAGACTCAAAAGTTACGAAAACAAAAAAAACACAAAAAGCCAACAACGACATGTGCTGCTGCTGCTGATTTTTGATTAAAAACAGGTGGTTTTTTTTTCTTGAGGTTTCATATGTGTGTACGTAAACTTGGTTAATTTTGTTGTCATATTAATTGCAATATTGTTTTTTTTTGGTCATGAAGTATTAAGTCACAACAAATTTTGGTTTCAATAAAAACACAAAAAAAAAATTATGTTGGGCTTGTTAATCAATAACTCATTTATTATCTATATGTAAATGTTATGAATTATTATTATATGATAGGTTATCCATAAATTTTGTTCAATTTTTTCATTGAAAATTATAAATTATTTTTTTTAAAGAAATTTCATGGCCAAAATTTAAAGGTACATAAATTTTTCAACATGATGAAATTAAATTTTCTTGAAATTTTTTGCTTCTGTTTTTAAGATAAATTTTGTTTTAAGAAAAAATCACGCGATTTTTCATAAAGACAGAATTTTAAATTTGTAAAAAAAAAATTATTGTGTACCTGTTTTTCATTACTGATTTTTTTTTTTTTTGCAATTAAGCACATAAAATCACCTTTAAAATATCAAATATCTTTTGCTAAGTGTATGTCGTCGTCGTCGTCATCAGATTTGCGTATTTTTTTTTAAAAACAAAATTATACTAAGCCCGATTTTAACTTGTTCACTTTAATATTTGTAATATAATCTCAATTGGTCTGATGACAGCTGCGGTTTATTTATTTATTTCATTATTATAAAATTTTTATATATTTTTATGTAAGTACAGATTGCATTTTTGGTTTTATTTCTTTTTGTAATTTTTGGGCTGAATTACAGTAATATGATTTGAAATTTATATAATTTTATCTGAAAGTTTCGAGAATTATAATTCTTAAAGATTTTGGCTTATCTTAATAAAAACCAATAAATTTTATTTATTTAATTAGCCTGAATTGAAAAAAAAAAACAAACTGTTGATATATTTTCATTTTTAACGAACCATTTGACTTTATGAAATTGGAAACTAATTTGTCAGCCACTAGTCAAGTTTTGAACCACTTAAAAATAATCTTATTCAATAATCTTATTTTTCTTATCGTTTCTTATCTTTTGAATTCATTTATTCCAAAATATCCATTTTCGAAAATTAACTCGTCAAATTATTTCTATACACGTATTATTGACTGGTTTCAACTTCCTCACGGGACATTGCCATCTGAACTATCGCCTCAGTAAATTTGACAGGTCTCGATCACCCAAATGATGAGGAAGAGATAGTACTACACATTCTTTGCAAATATGATGGTCTGTCTACAAAGAGATTCAATGTTCTAAGATCACTGATTCTCCACACCTTCGGATAATACATCCAGCCCACTTAAAAGAATACTCAAACTTGCTTTGCTAATGAGCTTTAAGAACACAAGGGCACTACCATAGGTCTATCTCAGTCCACAGTGGTATGTGGGTCATTTGCCCAGCCTTTATATGCTTCTAATTCTAATTATATTGCCTGGTTTATTCGGTACCTTGTATTCCCTCTTCTACTAACAAACTATCAACTTTTCATTTAAATATTTCTATCCAGAGCAATGATGAACGAACTTGTGATTTAACTTTGGATAGAAATATTTAAAGTATAATTAATTTAGAATGTACAATAATTTTTGTCTTTTAATTAATTTAATAACATTCATATTTCTTCTTTCTTGCTAGTAATTTATATTACCTATTTTTGAAGTTCTCCATTTGATTGCTGATTCATTCTGATTTATTACATCATTTTTTTTTGCAAATCATAAATAATACATTAATATGTAATTTTTCAACAGTCATAAAATAAATGATAACTTCTATAAATTTTAATAATTAAAAAATTGAGTTTTTTTTTTATTTAAAATTAATTTACTTTTATCAAATGTAAAATTCTCTTCTTTACAATTTTTATGACCGCAATATTTTTGAGGTGTGTAAACTGAAAAGCATATTATATTTCAATATATCTTATATAGTTAAGTATCTTTTACCTAAAATGCACTTTATACAAAAAAAAAAATATGCAAGAAAATATTTAATCAATAATTACAAGGTTTTTTATTTTCGAAATAATAAAATCATAAAAAGGTCAAAATTTAAAGGAGAAAAATTTAAATTATATTAAAAAAAATTTCAATTTGTAGAGAAAATGCAAATAATAAAATCGATAAAAAAATACTTAATAAAATTTAAAGAATGTTTTTTTTTTCATGTACATTAGTACATAAAGATTGATAAAAGAAAAAATTCCATAGAAATGTTGATTTTATTTGGATTTGATTGCTAGAAATGAAAAAAAAAAAAATTCATAAAAATCAATTTTGTTGGAAAG
Organism: Empis stercorea; assembly: GCA_949752835.1. Classification (NCBI taxonomy): domain Eukaryota; kingdom Metazoa; phylum Arthropoda; class Insecta; order Diptera; family Empididae; genus Empis; species Empis stercorea. Next base: position 60,199,547 of record OX457086.1, on the reverse strand, counting down.
AATTTTTTTCCATTTAAACTTGACATACAAATTTTAAATTTGTTTTTATATTTTTCATATGTGCTAAATTTATAAAATATGATCGAAGTTCATAACATTTTGAAAGGTTTATTGAAAGCGTTAATTAGTGAAAACTGAAGAATTATTGAATTTTTAATTGCTTTTACATATTATAATTAATTTTGCACGTTTAACAGTTTAAATTTTGTTCTATATTTTTGGATTTCCGACCATTAAGCGTTGATACTATTAAATTTTCTTGTATATTTGCATCATTAATTACAAGTTAATAGAAAATTTACTGGCTAAAAATGATTGGATCGAAATTAATTCGGTTTGAGAAATAACAATTATCTGGATTAATTCTTCGTTTTTAGATATGTAAATCGTCTTCGAAAAGATATGAGAAATATCTTAATATTCTCCATAGGATCTAATGTGGGGGAGGCTCGGCCTTAAACAATTTGAGGACACATTATATTTATAATGTAATTGTCATTTTTATCTATAACTATAAGATCAATTATCTATACTCCTTTCTTTAGTAAATCCCTTGAGAAACATATTGGACAATCAAAACATTTACTGAAGTTAAGATATTTCCACTTACGTCATTAGATAATGATAAATACACTATATAGTATAGTAATGTATATAGTAAATACATTAATATCTAAAATTACAAATCATTATATGAAATGACGTATACCTTTAATGAGAAATCCCTACAATAAAGGTACATTAAAAACCCTAAAGATAATTGTTAAATTTTTTATTTTGACTATTACGCGGCAAGTGGCACTTAATAATAATTTATTTTTTTTTATTTTTTATGTTGTCAGAGTGAAAGAGTTTAAAGTGGTTATTAGATTTTCTTTTGTTGCTCAATATTTTTGTAACAACATAAAAACAAAATTATGGTTTTTGTTGTTTAGCTAATTTTTACGTTGTTAATTTTCAAGTGAAAGTTTCCAAAATACAAAAAAAAAAAAACTATTTTTTTTATTATTATTATTAGTTTTGCTTTTTTTTTTTGTAATTTTAGAATTCAAATTTCCAAACGTAATTTTTGACTATGTTTTATTTTTATTTTCTTTAAATAGTCTTTTTCATGATTTATGGCAATGAAAAATAAAACAAATTGAAATTAAAATAGTAAAAAAAAAATTATAAATGTAGGTACCTACTTTTTTTTTTATGTTTGAAATGTTTTCCTAATTAACTTTATATTTTCACTAAAAAAAATTAAATTAATTAATTGCCATTTAATTATTAAATTTAATGATAATTGCCGAGCCCAGACAATCAGTTAAAAAATATCATAAAAAGGGTTTCTAAATTTAAAATAATCTCTTTATTGATGTAATTTTTTTAGTAATTATACGAACACTTAAAATTATTTTTGTGTAATTTTGAAGAAAATATTACGGAATAAAATTAAATAGATATTTCAATCAATGTGTAACTCTTTCACAATATACATATGTAAGATTGTAAAGGGTAGAGTTGCAATGAATTTTAAAATTGATGCGATTATATAAATTTTTAAAACTTTCTTAGTACAGGGATAATAAAATATTTATTATAGGATCACAGACCACTACAACGAAACGCTCCGAAATTATTGTAAAATCTATTTTCCAGAGTAACTAATTACATTTAAATTTGTCAAAAATCTTATTTTGTTGCGAATATTTTGACACGCTTTATTCTTCAACTATGTAATTCAATGATGAGCCAACTTGCCCAACATTAAAATTTGTATATTATTGTAATGCCTTCTAATACTTAATAAATTATTTTCAATCCTTTGAACTCAGCCCACTTATATTATACATTTTATTATATATACTTGACAAAATACATTAACCAGTATACTTACTGAAAGAATTTCACTTATAAAATTAAAACCATTTTTAAGAATTATAACATATAAAATATTTTGTATTGCGTCATTCCGTTTGTAAATATTTTAAGATTTGCACTTGAATTTTATTGAATTAAAACAGACTTTTTTGTTTTTTATTGTGCTGATTGTTTATTACTCTGACGGTTATAAAGGAATTGTTAATAAATTTGGTAATTTAATATATTTTTTTTACTTAAAACTTAAAACCAAATTTGGTGATAAAGAAGCGGAAAATTAAACAAAAATAAAACACAATAATTTTAACAAATTTTTACAATACATTATAAAAATAAAAATAAAAATAAAAACTATTATTATTATTTTTGTGGTGCCTTTCCGTAAATATATAAAAATAAGGAAACTCCTACGATTTTGTTTATTTATAAAATTCACGATTTTTCACCATGCACAAACCAAAAGAATCAGCAGACAAAAATCTGTAAAAAAAATGTATACCTAAAAATAAATTTTATGTGCGAAAATAAAATCTTATTGTTTAAATTTTATTTTTATGTTTTATTGGTAACTTAACCTAAAATTTATTTAATTATTAAAAAAATATAAAAATATATTTTTTTCAGGTTATTATTTAGTGTGTAAATTATACTAACAGAAAAAAAAAATGAACAAAGTCATGACACATCAATGTTATATTTTAAGTAAATCAAAGAAAATAGTTTCTATATAGAAGTGGTATGGAAATCCCGCATTTAACATGATTAACATTTTTTTTGAACCTATTCACACTATACACGAGTAAATGCAGATATTATTTAAAATAGTAATAGATCCAAAAATGCTTAGATGACGTCATAGTTTGGCATTTTATTAGCATCTAAGCTCACAGATTCTGAATTTTGTCTAAATTTAAACTTTTGACTTTAAAAATAACTTTACTTAATCAGCTAGTAATATTTTGGGTTAGGGCTCCAATTTTACCTGATTTTGGTTCTAGTAAACTATGCTACTATTTAAGTAGTATAATTTAATTCTATAAATTTGTAACACTGAAAAAAAACGACTTAGTGTGAATACCACATAGCGTTCAAAAAAGCTATATATTTAAATTTTAGGTTGAAAATTTAATTTTAGTTAATGTTCTAATTATAGATAAATTTATAATTTAATAGATCAGCATTTCAGTAATTAATAGAACAAATAATAATACTTATTCTCGTCTTTGTTTTAAGTAGAATTTTACGTTTTTACTTTAGTATTTTTTAATCTTATTTAAAAGAGATTATCTAAAAATTACGTAGTTTTAATAAAATTGTATGTGGAAATAAATTGCTCCCAATTACTAAAAAAAATAAAAATATTGACGTAACATTCAGAATAAATGAAACGTGAAAGACAAATCGTTTAAATTTTTACTGTGACTGATGCAATTTTCATTTTCTTTTAAACGCTCTCAAGGTTCTATAAAATTTTCCATAAAAAATAATTACATTTAGCTTAAGGGGGTTAAACATGATTTTCCCTCCCCCTTATTTAAAAATTTATAAAATCTAATAAAAATAAATTCTTACACTGAGAGAAAAAAAATATCCTGATAAAAGTTTTCTTATATAAAATCCTTTTTTTTTATTATATAAATTTATATAAAAATAGAAATTTATGATTAAACATTTATATTTATTTATTTATTTATTAATTTAAATTTAAATGTTACCAAACAAAAATCAAATTTAATAAAACTAAAATTAAATTTGTTCAAATTAAAAAATTTCCTCTTTTAAGATTTATAAACTGTGTGATTAAGCTTCTTCAAAGAGGAAGTAAATTCATCTCAAATATTTTTTTTTTGTTTTAATAATTTTTTTTTTAATCATCATAAAAATGAAAGTGAAATAAAAATTTTGTATGAAAATTATATTAACTAATAAATTATTTAAAAAAATTATTATTGATTGAATTTTTTTTTTTTTGTAATTAAATTTCATCATTTTTAAGTTTTTTTTTAATATTCAGGAGAAAAAAAAATTATTAATTAGAAAACATCATAACTAATTGTGGTTATGCCATAAAACTGTTAAATAATCAATCTATAAAATTTACTACTCGACTTCATCAAAAAAAAGAAAAATCTCAATTTTATAATTGATTATATTCATAATTGCAAATAATGTTACAAGAAAAAATATTACAACATAAAATTATTTTAATAAGTTGTATACCACCTGACAAGTTACTAATTTTAATATATATATATATGTACATAGGTACTTATATTTTTTTTTTTAATTTAAAATTTTATGTATATGTACTTTCACAGTTCATAATTTTTAGTTTTCGTAACTAATAAAAATTACAATGAAATTTTGTGACATAAAATTATGTGTTTTTATAGTAAATATATCAACTGTAAATATTCATTCATCGAAAAATTTCAATTTCCTTCCTGTTTGAGGTCAAAATTGTAATAAAAAAAAAAGTATAAATAATAATAATTACACTATGGTTGATACTTTTTTTTTTGGTTTGGTTTTTGTTTAAATAAATGTCATTCTGTCTGTCCGCATTTGTTGACAACTTTTTCAAATTAATATTTAATTATATATATAGATAGTAACATGGTCAGTTGAATGTTTTTGGTAAAGTCAACCACCATGTACTTGGTTGAGAGCCAAAACGATATTATTTTTAATATAAAATTACAATTTAAAAGTAGTTAAATATAATCCAACAATTCTTCATCATTATTTACAATTATGGGTACTAAAAAAAGCTCGAAATACGAAACTATTTGTCAATTATTTTTCTAAGCAATTTGGTGTTTTTGGTATTTACTATATATTCCTATGTACTTGTGGTACTTAAAGTTTTTGTAATTTTTAATAACTGAGAATTAAAAATAAAAAAAAATTTATCTTTCAATTTTTTTTATTAAATAAATTATTAATTTTTGGAAAAGGAAATTTACAAAAAAAAAAATGTTATAAAAAGAAGGTCAGAAAAATACTAAAAAAAAAGTAACAAACAAAAAATGTGAAAAACAAAACGATATTCAATGAATTGGAAAATAATTTTTCGATGTTGTCATACACTTCTGTTTTTTTTTTTGTATTTTTCCCATAGTTTGAGAAAATATTTAGTAAAGTAAAAATTTAATGCTTCAGACTTTCATTTAATCGATGACAGATCTTTTTTTTTTTCTATATATTCATGATCAATAAATTTTCGTTTGAACATGTGACAAGAAACACAAAATTGAAGGAAAATTAATTATTTACCAGTGTAATTTTCATGTATTTTTAAGGAAAAGGTCAATTGTAATAAATTATTATAAACAAATAAGAAAATTGTTGACAAAAATATTACTTTAAAAAAAATTAAGTAATTAAGATAAATTCAATGGATAATTACTTATCATATTTTTTATGATTGTTAATTAATGATTGAAGTTAAGGGGAATTTCATTTTGTGAGTACTATTTTTTTCTGATCTTTCTGATCTGTGCGTAAATTTGTATACTTAAAATTACTAGTAGGAAAACGAAGATGTCATTATGTATTTAATTATATGAGAAAGTATTATATTCTGTTACCAACTGATGTTAAACCGACCAGTGGATAAATCAATTCGATGAATTATCAAAAATTGTACAATTACCAAAAACTAATATCCGCTATCTTAATATTTTAATTACAATCACATTGATCACATCAGTGAAAGTTTACTAAATTTTATAAATGTAATTAACCCTAAATCAAAATCAAGTGATGCACCCCTTAATTGTTGCAAAAAAAAAATCTTATTTGTAAAAAACTTTACTTTTATTATATAAAATAAATTACAATCAAAATGCATCCATGCTGAACCATTTTTATAATTTCCTGTTTTGACAATCTGCTATATAGTCACACAGTAACTTTTAGAATGTCATTTAATAAGCAAGAAATAAAGCGAATTTCCCTTCCCTATTGACACTATTAGTAAATCACAATTATTTTCATTGATTATTTCATGTAATTTCGTTATTTTTTTATTTATAAATCAGAAATTATGTAAATTAAATGTTTTTTTACATTTTTATAATTTAATTTTAGTAAAATGACTAAGAACGAAGCACAACATTAAATTTATCTTTGAATGAAATTATTACAAGGAGTGTTTTTTTTTTTATGAAAAAAATTTTTAGTTGAAGTTTTTGATTCGGAAAATCATATCATTTTATTTGTACAGGTGAATGCATCAGTTCATTTATAATTTAGATATATAATAGTTTTTTGTTATTGGTAGAATTGCATTAACTCTAGAGGTAAATTATTTAATAACAGACTTTGAAAAATTACAAAATTTTAGCGGAAATAATTTCAATTTTTGGACAATTTTGAAAAATGTAAATAAAAAGCTTAGATATTTTGTGGGTTAATTGGGCGGACCAATGTTTCATAGTGAAATGATTTCACAATCCATAATAATTGTAATCTTTGATGTAAAATTTTGTTAAAATACGAATTTTACGGATAATGTTATATAATTTCGAATTTGAGTCTTAATTTGAATGATAAGAGTTAAAAAATATTCCTGTCGCCGAATGCTAGAAATGTAAAGAATTAAATGCTCCCATTCATCCACCCTCCATGAGATTATATCAATTTGACGAGCCTTACTTTGACTATACTTGATTAAAGTTGGTCGTAAACTGGTAGTAATTTTTATCAATTTTCTATAGAATTTTCCCCTTCAATGTTTTTTTATTATCGTCTGTAAAAATTTTCTTATGATTATATAAAATTTACAGAAGTTTCGATCTAAACTAAATTATTCCAGTTAACACTTAACAATTTGTAAAAAATTATATTGAATTTTGGTCTGAATTTAATCATAAAACATTCATTAATTATTTATGTAAATATTTCGCGTTAATATAATATTTATTTTATTGTTTATTAAAATATTTTCACGTAATTTTTTATATAGAATTTTTAATTTCAAGTCGTCTGTCAATAAATTTTTCATTATTAAACTAAATTAATTTGAAATTTAACTGAAAAAATTAATTTTTTTGTTATTGATTTTTGTAACTTCAAAAATAAGTAATTATTTAATTATAATTTTTTTGGACACCGAAAATCAGAATTTTACGTGTACAGAATTTTGTGTGTTTATATGCTTTTTTCTTACAATAAAATTAATTACATTAATAAAAATTTATGAATAATTTAAAAAAAAATTTGGTTATTGTTGGAATTTAATTAAAAATGTGTACAGTAAAATTAAAAACCGTCAACAGAAATATAATTAACAATAATCAAGCAAGCAAAAATTTATGATTCATTTGAATAATTATCATACAAAATAAAAATATGTGTTAATTAACACAAATAAGAAAAAAAAAACAACACGGAAAATATTGTGTTGTTGGGTGAGGAAAATTATTTGTAAAAATGATTGTAAAAATTATATAAATAAATAAATAATAAAAAATTCAATGGAAAACAAACAATTTCGATTGAAAAATTTTTTATTTAATCATTGAATTCTTGAAATAAAATCATAAAATTTTTAAATGTTCTGACATAAAAAAAATATAATATGCTTAATTCTTGTGTAGGAAGCATAATTTTTTTTTTTTACATACAATTTAAGAGAAACCTGTTTTTATTTATAGCATTGTAGATATTTTGTAATTAATCTTGTTGTTAATTCATCGTAATATATTTTTGCAATATATTTATGTAATAATTTGGATTTATCCATAAAATTAAACCAGAATTTTTTGAATTGAATGGCAACAAAGTATATATAAAATTTATCCATTTTTAGACAAAATCTTTGATAAATTTTTTTTCTATCAAATTGTTTATCTTTTGTTTATGACATAAATAAAGTTTTTTGACTTGTAGAAATTTGTATTAGTCATATATTATAATTTTTAGATGAAAAATCTGGTAGGAAATGTTTCTATCAGATTTTTAACAGGTTCTCAAAAAATTACATGTTACATATTTAGTTTTTCTGTAAAAATAATTTAATTTTTTTGATAATTATTTTCAGTATTTGTATTCTCTTTTTACAATCTATTTGAAATTGCAAAAGAAATTGTCGAATCTTTTAATGTCTACTCGTAATTACATACCTCTTATTATATGTAGATTTTTGGTCTATATCTATCTAAATGAATTGTAGTAATTCTAGATATAGAGTTAGAATTATTATATTAAATAGCATCAAATATAAAAATAGTTCAATTATCTATTGGATAATATTAATATTCATAGTAATTTTCCATTTATTAATTTCATAAAATTCAACTTTAAATTTTTTTAAATATGTATATTTTAATTAAGTTACTATATAACATAATTAACAATAAAAACCACACAAAAAACAATATAAATTATATTTACTTCCAGCTAAATTAAAAAACAACATCAAATATAATTTATAATTTGATTAAAATAAACTGAAATTTTACTATACCACCTACATGAAAGGATTATTAAATATCAACATAATCAAAAATAATGAAATATAAAATTCTATTGTACATCGTAATTATATTCAAATATATAAATTACAATAAATATGAAAATGAATTTTGTATTAAAAATTTCACCAAAAAATCATTAATTTGTCAACAATTTGAAGAGAATATCGAATTCACAACAAATTTACCAAATATAATTAATAAAATATTTGGTATTAAACAAATAATTTTTGGTAAATATAAAAATTTAAATAAAGAAATAATTGAAATTGTTGTAAAAAATTTGGGTAATAAGATACCAAACCAAATTTGTGAATTAATTAAAAAAAATGATAATAAGAAAATTTCAGAACTAAAAGAAATTTACCAGAATAAATCTAATCACCGAAATGGATTTCAAATATGTCCAGATCCAGATGAAAGTGTTGAAGATTTTCTGAAATTAACAAAAAACTATATTGATGATGATATTTCTGATATTTTACAATGGTTTTATTTAATAACTAATATTCAACCATTATTATTGCCAATTTTAAACGCTAATAATTTTCCAGTACCAAAATTATTAGCAAATTGTGGTTTAATTATATATCAATCAAATGATGGTCAAACATTAAATAATTTTCAATATAAAAATTTTAAATTTAAATTAAAAATTGCCAAAGAATTATTTATAGCTAGTTTAAAATTTACAAATGGCATTAATGGTTTTCGTTTTTATTTAACCGATTTAACGGCTGACAATATCGTTTTTAATATACAAACCGAAAAAATTTCATTTATTGATTTAGATAATTTAATAATTGTAAATTCAGTTAAAAATTTCAAAAATAATATTAATCATAAACATGAAATGATTGAATGTAATGGATGTTTTGCATTTGTACCAAATGAAATATGTTCAAGTTATCAAAGTGATTTAAATTTATTTTCTATTTGTCAATTTTTATATGAAGATTTATATAAAAATAAATTAAATGGATTTTTACAACCGATTCCAATTCGATATCAAGTGTTAAGTGATCTATTAAATGATTGTGTATATTGTCCAACAAAAAATTGTGTAAATCGTTTCGAAATTGTTGAAAATTTATTAAATGAAATTAATAAAATATTAATGGAAATATGAAAATTTAATTAAAAAAAAGGACATTAATTACAATTTTTGAAAACTGTGTGGTTAAATTTGAAGAAATATAAATAGACTAAAATCTGAACAGAAAAGAAATTTGGGATTTCATATAATTTATGGTAATTGAATTAACTTTAACTAATTTTTAAAACTATTTTACTAATTTTACTTTAATATATAAGTACCAAAAATTAATGTAATTTAATTCCTCTTTTTACTACTACTTACTGGCTAAGCCTTTTTTGTACTAAGCAAAGCAAAGCAGAATATTTTTTCAAAAGTATACATATTCTCTCTCTCTAAATCATAAAAATATTTGTTAAATTTTATAGATTTGTTTACTTTTTAAATATTAGCAACAATTTCTTTTACAATAATTGGAAATATGCAGGGACGAATTTTAGACCTGTTTTTCCTGCTGTCTCTCTTAACTAATTTTTTTAATGGTCTCATTTTAATATTCCAGATTTATAAAAAATATGAATAAAATTGAAATAACTTAAATTTGCTAACCAATTAATAAATAACTTGTTTTTGAAAATATTTAATTGACTAAAATTATGTCTTAATTTTGAAAATAATTTTTTATTGGTTTTAAAACTGAGATGAGAAGAGTTGATAAATTAAAAGTAGGTAAAGAATGTATATTTTTCTTCTGAAATCAGTTTTTTTTAGAAAATTCACCATTACTGGAAAAGTAAATAGTGGAAATACCGTAGAACTTAAGAGTTTTTTCATACAAAGTGGTTTAATCGTTAAATAGTTTTTCAAATATTAGCAAGAGCAACCTACATACTTGGGAGCAGAAGAATATTTAGAGTTACAAATGATCTCCTTATTTTTCGAAAAAAAATAAAATATGTATAGTTTGGTTTCTATTTTAATTTAATCTATAACTATGATTGGAAGTTGACATTTTCCCAATTTTAAATTAATTTTTTTATGCATATCAATAAAAGTTATTTTTATGCTGATTATTTTTTATAATTGATTGATTTCAAACAACAAAAAACTGACTGATTTTTTTATGTACCCACATTAACCAAAAAAAACAAAATAAATTATTATAGTACAAAATATTCTTAAGGTCATTTAAAATTAAATATCATTTTCCTGCCATTTTTTTTTTTAGGTTCTCTAAAAATTTATATTTATTTTTTCGTATTCCATTTTGTGATAAATTTTTTTCAATTAAATAAAAATTTAAAATTCAACCTTTAGACAAATTAGCGTACTTTTTTTTCGAATAAGTAAATTTATCAAAATTAAATTTAGTTTTATAATTTGTTTATTTGGCTTCCCTTGTAAATAACAAAAAAAAAGGAGATCATCAAAATAAACATTGAAAACAAGTTTTTATGACTAATAATAAAAAAAAAAAATCAATAAAAAATTAAGAGAAAAAAGTTAATCAATGATTAGCATTAGTAAAGTTTTTATATACCTTAACGTTTTTTTTTTTTTTTTGTAAAAATATTTTGAATGATTTTTATAATCATATCCGCATTTAATTAAATTTTTTTGTTGGTTTCGAATATTTTCAATTATTTCAGACAAGTAAAATCATTTAATTGCTCATAAATCAGAAGGAGTTATGTCAAGGAAACTAATACCTAAAATTTTACAAAATTAATAAAAAAAACATTTTTATTTTTTTAAAGTTTATAAATATTATTTTATATCAGGGATATAATAACTCAAATTTCATTTTGTGCAGATAAATTCTGTGCAAAAATTCCATATTCAAAGTTCAAGGATACTCTATGGTCTATGCTTTTGCATAAATTTATTATCTATTATTGATAAAAATTATATAGTGATTAATTAAAATTAATTGACATACTTAAAGCTTAAAGATATATAATAAAGTGAAACATCAATTTGATTCAATTAGTAAATAATCAAAATGAAAATAAAAATATAATTAATAATATTTTTAGTTTGTTGATTAAGATATATACAAGTTAGTTAAGTAATTCTGTTCCATCAAGATGACTTTACTATGACCTAATTTTTTTTTTTCAGTAATTGTTTTTAAATGTCCGCTAGTTATTATTTTTCTGTTTGTTCATTAAATATTATAGCAAAAATATTATTATATCATCAAAATTTATCGTATTTGAAATAACCTTGTGGAATTTATTATAATTATTTAATTAAAATCTCATGTTGTTTTTTTCGGGTAATTTACTCTGCCACATTAATCGATGTCATAAATGGAGTTATATACTCTCTAGACTAGAGCCAAATCACTCATATATTTTTAAACTATATTCAAAAATTTTAGACACCTGTCTTAGTGAATTTTAAATCTAATTTTGATATTTCACAATATTGATAAATTATGGTCTCTGTAAACAATTGCAAATAGAGGGGAAATTCATCATTTATGAACCACTGTGAATTCTTATTAATTTAAATTTACTTTTTATTTAAAATAATAAGTATGTATGTATACATATTGTAATATTTTTACATAAAAATTAAATTTACATATTTTTTTCTATAATTTACTTTTGTAAATAAATTTTTCTACAAATTGTAAAATAAATATAAACCAAAAAAAAAAAATTTATGAAAATTTTTATAAAAAGTGAAATTTTATTTTTTTCTAGTTATATTTAAATGACTAAAAATATAAAAGAGTTAATTAAAATGTAAATTAAATTATAATATATATATATTTTTGACAGTTCATAAAGTCAACTTAATAATTTTAAATATTTAAAAATATAAACTTTTTTTTTGTTTTCAAAAATATTAAACTATAAAAACATAAAAATGTCAAATTAAAAATATCTTTTTAGTGTTTCTTTGTCATATTTAAACTTTCTTTTTCATTTTTGTAAACATTTTATTTTTTGACATTTTTATAACATAAATTTTTTTAACACTACATTATAAAACTATTTAGAAATAAAAGATCAAAGTTTTTGCGCGGAAATTGTGATGTGCATATTAAAATATATTTTATTACAAAAACTAGTCTAAAAAAAAAACCTGCTGCCAAAATAAAATCATAAATTTTTTCACTTTTTTACTGTTTAAATAAAAGTGAACTCTAGAAAAACTCCAAAAAGAAGTTAACTTAGAAATTTATATTAGGTATTATTTATATTAACCCTTCATTTCATATTGTAGCAAATTTGCTACATACCATTTTCATACTGTTGAAATTTTTTACATACTTTATGTAACTATTAATATTTGAAAATACTGCTATTAATAGTTAGATAAAGTATGTAAAAAATTTCAGCAGTATGAAAATGAAAAATCTCAAATATTTAATGGAAGTTTTAATTAATTATTTGGTTTGGAGCAAATTTGCTACAATATGAAATGAAGGGTTAAAGAAATTTGCTCTAATTTCATATATGCTAATTAATCTTTAAAAATTTATATGTCAAAAAGATTTGGATAAAAGAATCATTTTTAAATTCGGTGTTAAAAGTTTTTATTATTTTTTTTTTTAAAGTCATAATTTTTATATTTAAACTTTTTGTATAATAATACAATCAAAAATTTAAATTTATGAAATTTGTTCTTGGTTCAATTGTAAATTTTATTTTACAATTTTTGTTGGTGAGATTTTTTTTTTCCAAATTTTGTAATAATAATAATAATAATTTTTTTCTATTTGATCATTTTAAATTATTCTTATGTCGTTTTTTTTCATATCAAAATTTGTATATATTTGAATTTTTGTGTGTACCACCAACCAATCAAATCATATCTTTACTTTTATAGAAGTCTCTGAATAAAATTTAAAATTTGAACATGTGAAATTTGTAATGAATAAATTTTTCCATTTATTTTAGTGCTTTTAATATAATAGAGAGGAAAAGAAGTAGTTTAAATATGAGCTGTGAAAAATTTAATTTAACCTCATTGTACAATACAAAAAAAAAAGATTCATAATCATTAAAAAAGATAAACAAATTCATAGAGTTTTAATTTTTTCGGATTTCATGATAAAAAAAAATTTGAACTGGTAACTTTTATTATTTTTTTTTTTGCCGCAAATTTTATGGGATCCAAATTAAAGATTTGTTTTTGTGTTTTGCAGTCAAATTATCCTTTTAAAATTGTAGAATTTTAAGTAATAAATAAATAATTTAATTCTATATAAATGAAATTTTAGAATTACATGTTTCCGGATAACTTTTTCAGTAAACATATACGTCATAAAATACTTCATAACCTCAAAACCTAAAAATAATTAAAATTTATTTGATCAACAAAAATTGTGTTTGTTTCACAAATTCGCCAAATCTTGAAATATAATTCAAACATAGGATTTCCAAATAGTTTTTCAAAAAACCAAATTGTGGTATACATATCCAAAATAAATCTAACAGCCAAGACGATCTAATAATTAAGTATCTAAATTTTATATTGCTTGTAAAATCGTTAACAAATTAAATTTAAATTATATCTAAAAAAAAAAAATTAAATTGTCTATTTAAGATTTTTATCCCTCAAGGCAAAGGCAAACTAAAATATTATACCGATTTAAAAGAAATATAAATTTGAAATTAATTTTATTTTTATCAGCTACTGTTTCGGTTCTCAACTAATAAAATCCAAGCATGACACTTATAAAGATCTGAATTTTTGTATATAATACAAAATATTTTTATATTGTGTTCAGTTACAAGATAAAAAATTGGATTTTGTCTTATAAATTTTATTTGAATAATTCACAATTTTTAATTCAGTACAAAAAATAGTGTCTTTTTTTTTGTGATTCATACTAAATTAAAATTAGATTTACAATTCAAACTAATCACAAAAAAAAAATTATGAAAAATTATGAGAAATAACATAAAAATCAGGTTATTTAAAAAAAAAATGATTGTTGGATTAAGTAAATATTTATAGTTTTTTATATTTATAATTGTCAAGGTCAAATTAGAAACAATTTTTTTTAAAAAGTTATTTTAACCTAAAAATTAAATACTGTTAATGAAACATATTTTTTTTGATAGTGACCCATTCACCATTAATCAAAAATAAATAAAACATTTAATTATACCTACATTATTTTTTTGTCTTAAAACATTGAATGGAAACATAAATTACGAAGAGATTTATTATTTATATAAGATTGTAATTTATAAAAAATTATGTTTATATAATCTTCCAAATTTCAATATAAGTAGTTAGTTTATTTAATGTAATTTGTTGGGTAAACTTTATAAATAAATATGAATATTTCTATAAAATTTCATTTTCTTTTTTATTTCTAATCTATACAAATGTTTTAATGTGACCTTTAAATCATAATTTGTCCCATTTAAGAAAATTATATTATATTTTTCACAATTAAATATGAAAATTACTTTGTTATATGTATCTAATTGACAAATTTAGGTTAATCGAGAAATACAACCAGAGCATCACTGTCAATTTCCCTTTGAGACACTAAATTAGACACAATGTCGTCGACTGAGATATTTCAAATTAAATTACTTAAATTTGAAATTATGAAATTAAATTAGAATTGAAATTTTGGTATATTTATTTTTTACTACATTGGTAAACATGCTAAAGAAATTAAAGCAATATTTATTCGCTAATATAATTAAAGTTTCCAAGGTCAGAAGGAAATATTTAGTAGGTGGAAAATAATATTAAAAGACAAATTTGCAATTTTAACCTAAATAATATTAAAAACAAAATTACAAATTATATACTAAGCTTCTGAGTTAAATCTTATGATCCTCGTTTAACCTCACAAATAAACACGAACTTTTCTATGTGGTTCTATGATTATGTTTATTTGCAAAAAAGAAATATTATTAAACTATCGAAAACTCATTAATTTTCCAATGTTATAATAATAATAAAAATCTTCAATAAATTATAATTAATTATGATTAAACTTTTACTTAAACTTTCGAGGACTTACTATAATATTTAATTAATTATTTTTATACCTAAACTTGCCTTATAATAATCTGGGAAATTATTCATTAATATCATAAATAGTATAAAATCATCATCTTTCTATATTTTTTTAATCTCATTAAATCTAATTGTAATCCGGACTTAATGATTTCTTAATATAAAACTTACATAAATTTACATTTAAAAAAAATATTAAATAATGTTTATTACTTAGTTTACCAATTTTTCAACAAAATAAAATAATATATAATTTTGACGTCCATATTAAATTTTAATCTTAATAATGTGTGTAATAATAATAAGATTACTAATAATTTGATTTATTTAGTTATTTATTTTTTTTATAAAAAATTTAATTTCACTTTTTAAATATATAAATCTTTATGCTCACGTCGTCGTTATATTTAAAATCTGATATTTTTTTTTTTTTTTTTTTGATGATGAAAGTGTCAAAAATTGATTTGAAAAAGTTTAACAATCTGAAAAATGATTTGAACAAAAAATTTTTTTGTTTCTAATGAAATTTACGCTTAAATTGATAAAATTACAAATGAAATAAATAATATAATAATGAAAAAAAAATATATTTGATTGAAATTAATCTACTGATGCTGAACGAATTTTGTGTCCAAATTGTCAAAAGATAACAAAATTTTCTACTATACAAAAATGTATACAATTTTTTAGTTTACTGATGTAATAAAAATATTTTGAATTTTTGATAAAACTGTAATTTTTGTATTGAAGAAAAAAATATTTATAATTAATCAACCACAAGAAAGAAAGAAATAAAGAAAGCATAAAAATTGTAAATCACTAAACAAAAATAGGATACTATACCAATGAGTAACAAAATATAATTCAAATCTACAAGATAATATTTCACCATGTCATTAAAAATTTCCATTTTTTTTTAGTCTAATATTATTTGAAATTGTAAAACTGTTTGATCGAAATTTTTATAATTTATTATTAGAAAGAAAATTACAAATTACAAGCATATTTTTCAAATTTTATGATTTTATTTAGATGGTGTTTTAATGTGTGATGCAATGATAATAATATAATTTAATTAGATGGTAAATTTTGATAAAAAAAAAATCAATATGAACTGCGAGCTGTAATTCGATATTCTGATGTAAGAGTAAATTTAAAATAATGACTTGATTAATTTTTTTTGATTTATATATACAGGGTGGTGTCAAAGTTTGCCGTTTACATTTTTATTGCTAATATGCCAGAAAGAAGATTAATTGGTAGATTATAGTTAAATTTTAAGTCATTAAAATACTTACGCAACTGTAGAGACCTATAATTATTTCATAGATACAATCATTTCCAAAGTTTTAGTTGGTTTCGATTATAGTGTGGAAGCTTTAAGTCTGCAGGAATTCCAAAATGACAAGGTTTTCATGAATAGTTATAGTTATACCAATATTTTGCAAATAGTTTAAAGTACGAAATATACGACTATTTGGAAATTCCAATTACTGAAAGAAGTAATTATAATTCTGCAGATAAAAGTCATGAATTATCAGTAATCAGTAAAATTTTCTGGAACACAGTTGTATTACATAAAATTTTATTTTACAATACGAATAGCTTTAAATATATATTACTTTCTAACTAAATGATAGAGAGCAGAAGCAAGAAAAATTTATTAAAACTATTTAAATTATTATATCTACCACAAATGATAGTAATTTAAAGTAATCAAAATATTATATTAGAAATAATATATATATAAAAAATGAAATAAAAATTAGTGTCAATTTTAACAGTCAATTAAATTAATTTCCTGCTGAGTAAAAAATTATGAATTTTTTATGATTATTATTATTATTTGAAATGATGTAAAACTGAAATATATCTGATTATGTAAAAATTCATAATATTTCAATTTTTATTATTTAAATTTTATTTTCAATAGAAAAAAAAAATTAATTTTTTGATTGATTCAAAAAAAATCACTTATGGATAATTAATCAGCAGGTCACTCCACTATTATCAAAATTTTGAGTTTTTTTAATTTTGAAATTTTACCATCATTTCTGACAAGTTTTTTATTTTGAATTAATGGAGAAAATTATTGATTTAAAAAGATTTTTTTTGTTGTATTATATGTTGTGAAAGTGTTAAATTATGTTGAAAATCTTTTTGATTTTATTTCAATTAGTAATTATTAAAACCCTCAAGGATATCAATTATACGTCAACATTAAATTAACAATTTGTAATTTTGTGATTGTACAAAAAAAAATTAATAACATTTTCAAATATAAAATTTTATGTAATTATTATATTATAATTAATTCGATTTGTTACATACTTTCATGTTTTTTTCGAAAAGTGTTTCAGAGATATAAACGCATCAAAATTTTTGCTTAACTGATAAATGATTGGAAAGAATGATTGATTGTAGATTTTAAATTTGATTTATAAGTTAATTTAACTCAGTGTATGATTTCTGTAGCCTTTAGTCAACTTATTGTCGATGAAAAGGAATTGTCGCTGAAAATTGTATAGCTATAAACTACGACTAAAGTATTTAAGAAGGCAATTTTATACTCCCCATTCTACTATATTTTTAATAGTACAATTCTACTCCATTAGAAATATACATGACAATTTGAATTGGGTTTACCTTAAAAACTCTTTGAATTTTATTTATGAATTTAAATGATTTTCTAAAATAAAAAAAAATTCCTTATTTGACTAAAAGATAAAGTTAAAAAATCGTTAGAACAGGAAAACATCTTAACAACAAAAATTTATTTTGTTTCGAGCTATTAACTATAAAAACTACAAGGTTGAAACTTTAAAATTCCTCAAATGAGTATAATTAAAAATGAAATAAACTCTCAAACAATACAAATTAATTCTAGAATTTAATGGATTTTAAATTTTTCATGTTTCTAGTATTTTCATATTTAATGCGATTAAAAACAAATTTTTAAATATTTTTTTATTGTATCGTAGAATAAAAAGACCAAAACGAATTTTATTTTCCTGGATAAAAATGATTTCATCTTTGTCGTATATTTGAATTTTTAATGACAATTTAATATTTTTTTATAAGCTAATTTTATGTTTACTAATAAAAAAAACATATATTGTTATTATCAGCGGTCATGTGTAGTAGCATTTGGTTATGTGTATAGTAGCAGTGCTTCTTTTTTGGATGAACAATTTCTGGAATTTGAATAAAATTATTAAGAAAATTTATTATTAGAAAATTTAAAATTATTAGTAAATTCATATTTTTAAAAATGATGTCAAAGTAAAATGATTCTTGTCTTGTCCTCATCACAATCATGTTTGCCTGTATACGCAGGGTTGCGTCATGAAGGATTTTTCTATTTGTATAAAAAATTAAGAAAATTCCTAGTAACATACAGAAAAAATTATCGTTTGGGAAATTTTGAAATGAACTTTGTAGTACCTACTCTAAAAAAATGCTTTCTTTTCTATCAATTTCGTAAATTTTAGATAGAAGAAATTTGATCGAATTACCGAGAATTTAGTAATTAGGTGAAAACCTTATTCACTAAAATTGGTTTTGAAAACATTCTTTAACTAGAAAGAAATAAAATCTGTTTTCCAATTAACAAACATTTTTTAATTAATTTAAAAATGTCTTAATTTAATTATAAATTGACATTTAAGTTATAATTTTCTAATTTATTAAATTTAGAATTGTATCCCCCACTGTAATTTTTCTTGGAATTTCTGACACAAATAAAGTAAATCCTAGTGAATAACTAAAATATTATTTTTTTTTACAAAAAGTTATTGAACTCTAGAAATACAATAATTCTAAATAAATAAAAAATATCATTAGGAATTAGGAGTCAATAATATGTGTCACTTTATTTCAAAACCCACTTGTCAAATTAAATGTTCAATTAACTTTTGCACTTTTCAAAAAGTGTTCATCAAAATTGACTTTCATTATAAAAATACAATTTACTTATTTTTTTTTTAAAGAGATTAAAAAGATTAAAAATTCTTTTGTTAAATTATTTATTTTTCTATTTAATAAACTGAGAGAGAGGTGGGTAACATTGTTTATACATAATAAATTTATTAGTAAAGTTTAATGATCTTTTTGGGTAGCCATGTCGTACTTCTGTATGTAAAATATACATAAAGGAAAATCTTTAAAGTTTTATTTAGACACGCAATAACCAATTTACTAAGTAATCGAACAAATCCGCAATTAAAAAAAAAACAAATATTTATTTTTATATAGAAAGGTAAAGGTAAAAATTTTCTTATTAAAAAAACTTAATTAAAAATAAATTTATTATAGGTTTTTATATTTGACATGGTTGCATAGTGGCTTTTTGCTAAATACAATTTTATCTAATCGGTTAAATTTTACCACATCTATAATAATAATTTTGTATGCTAATAAAAAATGGAAATTATTTGCAATCAGAGTTAAATGGGGCTTGTTTGTGGGACTATTGATTTTATCAATTCAATATATTGTAAAGTTATGGAATAATCCGAAAGAGATAATTAAGTAATTTGATAGTTTTAATAAATTTTTAAGGAATTAAGATTTTTGTTTCTGAGCTAAAGATAGACTTATACGCTTTTTACACTTTGAAATAAATCATTTTGTAAATTGTAATTTATTTAATTATAAAACTGAATTATTTGACCTTAAAACACTACAAAAATTAACATCTATTATACAATTATTGACAAATATATATTGAGTTGATTTGCCACTCAAGTTTTCCTCATTCTACTGTGTATACTATTTTTTGTTAACCATTTTATAACAGAAATTTAATATTTTCAAAACGTTAGTACACGTTAGTAGTACAAAGTATTTTTCAAAATAAATTATTTAAAATATAAATTGAATACCAAATATCAAAAGATTAATTTCCACTTAATTATATATAAAAACCTCATATAATGGTTTGATCATATCAATTTTCTATTGATAAAATATTGATATTATTATAATTAAACTAAAAAAAAAAAAAAAAGAGAAATTTTCCGTCAATAATTCAAAGAAAAAAAATCAATTTAAATGCTATATGAAAATTATGATAAAAAATTTTCCATCTCATATTAATTTTATTTTAACACTAAATTTTTTTTTTTCTATTCTAAAAAAAATTCAATTTAAAAAAAATGTAAATTAATGTAATTAAAAGTGAAAATTATGTTAAAAAAAAAAGAAAATTAAAAATTATGTAAATGAAAAATTAATTTTCTTTTCAAATTTTTTTTTAATGAAAATGATTATACAATAAAAGGTTAAAAAAAATTATAATTAATTGAGTATTTATATTCTTCTCAGATTGAGCTACAAAAAGGTTTTTGTCAGTTGATGGACTGGGAATATAATTTTTAATATATTTAATAATAAAATTTTGAATTGAAAATTTAAGAAATATATTTAAAAATAATTTGAATATGCTTTTAAATAAAAAAAAATTAGTGGTAAAATATTTTATAGAAAAACTAATCTTATGCGGTTCATAAATTTTGTAAATAGAAAATTATAGTTTAAATACAAATGAAAGTACAAAATTTATGGACCATAGTTAATTTTTTTTTTGTCATCTCTGGAGATCATTGATTTGTTAATTATAGTAATTGAAATAAAGAAGTAAAATCTGATTTTGTATTAATAATTTAATGCAATTCCGTCATTTGTAATAAAAGAAATCCATAGTATCGCTTAGTACAAATTTTAGGCTAACAAACCAATAATTATTAATGATACTATGTTGTATCTTAATCATGAAAATCTGTGGAAAATAGAAATTAATTGATCTTCCATTATAAATTTGATATTCAAGCTCTCGGTACTCGTTGGAAAAAGAGCTGCTATTCGTTTTGGTTTTGTTTGAAGCTAACGATCTTATATAATTGACCTAATCAGAACAAGCTAACTCAAAATAATAGTTTCTGCATAGTCACTGCATATATAGCGTATCTCATTTTGGTTACAGTTTTTCTGATTAATTAAGCTACATTTTCTCGAGTTCAAGATTATTGAAATAAATCTGATAAGTAATTTTTCTATAAATAAATTTAAACTACCATTTTTTTTGTTAACTCTAACTGAAAGACAATATAAAAACATAAATTTTATGAAAAATATCAAAGAAATAAATAGCAATCACATATATAAATATTTTAATTACTCAACATCATCATTTACTTTAGTTACTGAATTAATTTCCTATTAAAATTGATTGATTTTATTTATATATAAAATAAAATTTTATCTAAAATTAATTCTAAAATAAAATAGTAAAATGTTTGTTATTGAACGAGTTTGGTTTATGTATATGCAAAAATGTTCAATATTATAAAATGTTAATTATATGTTCAATTAAACTCTATATAGATTAGATATCTTAAAGTCTAATTGAAATAAAAATAAATTTTCAAATTAACTTGTTTTTATTTTCGTATATAAATATTTTCGACTTGATTATTTATTTAGAGGAGATGAAAATTATTAGCCAATAACTCGATTTTTTAATTGATTCACCTACTTTGGAAATATTTAATCAAATATACGACTAGTATGTCAATTTATGGTTTCAATGGGGCCATTTTTTTTTAAATAGCTTTAATTACCTTAAAAAGATATAAAGATTTATATAATTTGTGAGGGGAGAGATTAAAATTTATTTAAAATATTTAAAAAAAATTCGTTAAAGAGTTTTCTTTGCAGTTTTTAATTATAATAACACAGAAAAAGGCTATATAATTATTTTCCATTCCACTTTAAATTGGGGGACCATAAATAATGATCAGTTTGTATTACTTCCTTTCTACCTTGGAACTTAGATAATATAATTACGCCTTCACTTTTACAATTTGAGAACAACATAATTTAATTTAATTTATACATTTTAAATACAATTTAATTTTTTTTATATATATAATATACTTAAAAATTATTAATTAATTATATTGTTTTTTTTTTGTTCAAAGATTAATTTTAATAATTTAAATTTTTTTATATTTTTTTCAGGTAAGTCTTTTTTTGGATACAATTTGTCGGATTTTTTGTTCATAAATTTATGGATTTATTCTATTGAGTAGGTATACCATTAATTTGTATAGTTTTAGTAAAAAATTTGTTTTATGATTTCCTTTTTGATAAAAAAAAAAAGATAAAAAATGCATTTTATTGGGGGATTTATGAATTTTGGAATATATACTAAAAATGTGGGTAAATTGATTAGATGCATTTTAATGTAGGACACAAGTTAATGATATTTTTTTTTAATTAATGATAAATTAGTTATTCATTAGACATTATTATAATAACTTAAATGATAGCAAAATACATACATTTATATTTTATTTTACTACCACAGCCAAAAATTGAATCATTTTTACATAATTTGAAATAATTCACAATGTAAAAAATGAAACAAATTGTTTAGCATAGAAGATTTATTTATTCTTAGTTAGCTTAAAAGTATCACAATTATTCCACTATCAATTTGAAGCGTACCCATAAAAGTTTTACCTAATTGGCACTTATTGCTAATTAATTTTAAAAATTTAATATCTAATTAATAATTTCTTTCTTTACATTTTGAATTTTTTAAAAAATTCAACTTTTTATACCCGTTCTTATCTGAACTAAAAAAAAATTTATAATTCTTGATACAAATTGTGTGTTCCTTTTCACTTATATAAGTACTAAATGACAAGCCATCAATTTAAATTTTAATCCCTTTTTAAAAGCATATTCTACATATATATAATATTTCTCATTTAATTTTGGTTTTTTGTCTTAAATAAATTTTCCTTAATACTTTTTCAACATTTTAATCACTTCCATTTGAAATTATATTTTTTTTCTGTCTGTTTTTAAATTACTATATGTATAAAATTTAATCTTATAAAATATGATATATATATACATTATTCTGAGTGCAACATCATCGCTTAAATATTATAATCATTAAAAATGACATATGGGATCAAGAAAGTCACAGTTAAAATAAATATTGTATGTTGCTTCTCAATGTATCACGACATTTTCAAAAATGTTTTGCAGATGATCGTATAAATACATAAATTTTATTTCCCATGTTTAGTTTTGTTGATTGTTATTATTATTAGTTTAAAGTCAATTTTTCTTTTTAATATTTCCTTTCAATTTAAAATTTATTTTTGTTTTTCGAAAAAATGTTACAAAATGGTTTTTTAAAAGTATGGGGAATTTAATAGAACTCTAGTCTCATTAATTTGGATTATTACTAAAAGGAAATTTTTTAATATTTTTTTATTGTTGGAAAAATTTCAATTAATCGAAAATATTTTCAAAATTATTCTCAAATTTAAGTTGCGTAAATAAATTTGAAATATTTAATGCATTTATTTATACATTTTTTTATTTACAATCTGCGTAAAAGTTTACGTTTTCGTGCGTAATATAATTTGGGTTTGTAATTTACGGAAATGTTATAATTTTTTTATAATTACAACCAAAAATTACTAAACCATTACAATTTTCATAAAATATGAAACAGAATAAAAAAAACCATTTTTATGCATGTACATATACTTTCCAATTTTTTTTATGTTGTAAGAGAAATATTTAATTTAATTTAATTTAGTCTGTCGTGGAAAAAAAAGATTTATTTAAAATTTTAATTTAATTGTATAATCATAATGCGCGGAATTATGGTGCAGAAATTAAATAATTGTTTACTTACTGACAGACATGTTATAGTGTTGTCGGAAATTTCTTATAAAATGTCAAAATTATTCAATGGATTTTATAATAGGATTTTGCTGGATAAATCAAGATCTGGAAAAATCAAAAATGTTCAGATTGAAATAGTAATAAATTGAGTTTCATTTTCTTTAGGGAACCATGACTAGGCACGACTTATGTACTTTGGTCATATCCCTATTTTAAGTAGTGCGAGTAATTAGGCCCCCAAAAAGCGTGTAGGAAATTTTTAGTCAAAACGATTTTGCTGTAAATTTCTTATACTTATACATACACAGATAGATCAACAAAAATTTCACATTAAAAATATTACGTAAAATTAACAGTCATCATTTGAATCATCATTAAACAGTCATACACATTTCCATCAAAATATTTTGTCAGTTCATTTGAAATTATTATTGTTTATAATTTGATGATTTTCGTGTATCGTATTTTCAGAATGCTGTCAAACATTAATTTTAATTACACTATGAAATCGCACTTTGTGTGTCGATTGGATAGTTCGTACATAGTATACTTTAGACTTCATACAAACATTGCAATTTCTCAAATACAAGACACAATTAAAATTAATATGCGTAGGGATATATGTATTGAAATTGTACTCTTAAAATAAATTAAAGGACGGACATCTATAAAAAAAATTACAATGAATAACATTAAATAATATTTTTTATAGTTCATTCTACGTAATAATTTTCCAATAAAATCTAAAACTCATATTTAAATTTCCAATAATTTAGAAGAAAAAAAAACATGACTCAATCAGTGACATAAATAAATTATTATTACAATATAATTTTATTGTTTAAATTTAATCAGGAAATATTATTTTTTAATAAAACAATCATGTCACACTTAAAATGCACTTTTAATGACTAAGAAAAACACAATTTTCATTATACATCGCGAGAAAAATTTCATTCACGATTGTGAATAAAAGACCAGGAAAATTTGTTCAACTTTTTTTTTGTTATGATCGTTAAAAAAATATAATAATTTATTTTAGTTCATCATTAAAGAAACCACAAATTCAAAATAGAAACAAAGAAAAAAATTATTTATATATTTTTTTAAAGATGAAAAATACGGAAAAGAAAAATCCCATTAAATTAACACTAAAAAATCATACCATATTTTTTTATTCTCCTTCTATTTAATAATTGTTATTTAGGTGATGAAGAGTTAATCTTAAATTATCGAAAACATATTTATTTTTTTTCCATTTTAATAAAATAGAAATTTTGATTTCCGTTTCAAATATTAAAATTTTTATATATAGGCGCGAAAAGAAGAATTAAAGATTTTCTATTTAGTAATTTGACCGGAAAATTGAATATTTTTTTTGTTCGTAAACACAGGGGCAAAATAATTTAAAATTTGATATTTTTTGATATCCGGTAAAGTAGAGATTTTCAATTTTTGTTCAAATTTTTGGATATTTTGAAAATAAGTTTTAAGATTTTAATAAGAGATTGAATGCACATTTTCCAAATTGTTAAAGGAAAATTATAAGAAACATTCTTTTAAATATTTTAGTATATAAAATTTTTAATTTATATATATATAAAACTCTACAATTAAACGCAATATCTTTAAAATTACCTTTCTTTTGCATAAAATAAGTGTTCATTTCTATTTGCGTTATAGAATGTGTCGTATTCAATATTCTTTTAATTATATACATTAAATTGGTCCAAGTCCAAGTTATCGATACGGGAAAAAAATATAATGCAATATTTTGTAATTTAATGGACATATTACAAATTTTAACATAAGATCAATATTTTTTTATATTTAAAGTTTACTCTACAACATATATTCGATTGAAAAAGCAATGTAGAGTTGTAAGATTCCTTTTAATATGTTCCAATATATTTTTACATAAAGTATAAAGGGGTTAATACGGAAAAGATAAATTCAAATATTTTATATAGGAGTGTATGTTTTAATTTCACTAGCAGTAAAACTATAAACTCTATCAAGCTTATGATCATATCATTGAAAAATTTTATCAACAATTTAGTTAGTAAACAAAATTAACAAAAAATTTTAGTGTACATATATTTTTCCAATTTCTTATTTTTTTTTAGATAAAATCTGTCGCCATTTTTCTTATCTATATTAAATTTCTTCTATAATATTTTTCTTCTATATAATGTAACGAAATTAATTTATAAATTTATCTTAATCAAAAATAATTTCTTTAGTGCTAGTATATTAAAACTATTGAATAAGATTTGAATATAATAATTTTTTTTTTGGTATATAAATTAAATGTTAATTACATAGAAAAAATTGTTTGACAATTTCATTTAATTAATAAATAATTAAAAATACAAGAAAGAAAAATAAAAAACTATTTATATTCATTATTTGTCAAAAAAGACCATAAACATAAATTAACAGAGAGAAAAAATTGACATGATTTCGTAACACAAAAATGAAAAATTAAAATAATAATAAAAACAAAGACGAAAAGCACTAAAGATGGAAATTGATGTTTTTTTTTTGTTAATTAAAAAGTTCATAAAAAATATTTAAGAGATGATGACTTAATAAATTTTTGACCTAATTTTTTTTTAAAAACTATTTTCAAAAATTTTATTCAAAAATATCATAAAACATAATTTTTTTTTGTTAGTAGAAATATATTGTCAATTTTTTTTAAAATAATAATATGACATTTCAATTGAATGAATTATTTGATTATATTATTGGATTGTTGAAAATGACTTAATGATGATGGTAAATACGATATAGTACATATAATTTTTAAACGAAAATATTTTGTATAAAAAACGGTCACTGATGAATTTATGGTTCAATGTGGTGCTTAAAGCTTAACACAAGAAAAAAGATAATAACGATTTCTATAGTAATAATATGATAAATTTAGTTTAAATGCAAAATAATGTCATATAGACCATAACATTATTACAAATTTTTGTTCGGATTACATTATAGAATATTATTACATCATTTTGAATAATATTTCATAAATTTTAATATACTATAGCATAGCAAAATGATATATTATTGCAGAATTTACGTCATCAACTTACAAAAACCATAAATACGACAGAAAAATATTATATAATATATATGTAAAAAAGTTTTTCATATTTTTTGCTATTATCGAATATTACATATTGTAATTACATAGATTGTCGCACAATCTTCACATCATTATAAAATTGATATAAATATGCTTTTTATTTAATTGTTAAACAATAAATCTAATAAATTATGAAGACATTAACAGCACAAAAGAAAATAATATGTAAATTTTGTGGTGGCTTGAAAGTTTCTTGACTTCCCAAAATCATTGTTACCTGGGTTAGAAATCTTTACCAAAAAAAAATTTGCATAAAAATTAAAATTTTAATTTATTGTCCAAATTCAGAAATTTTTTTACCAAATAAAACTGTCAAAACAATTTAAAACTAATTTATGTATTATAAAAATGTCTTTCAAATGATTTTTAAATTGAATTAATTATTAAAATAAGGAATTGAAAATAAAATTGACTATAAATTTAAAAATGTTTAATTTGAATAGTTTTAAATTTGGATAGAATATGTGTCAGATTTTTCAGATATAGTGAAATTAGGTATACATTTTTGGCAAAAAACCAAATTTTGATAAAATTTCAACTTTTAATAGTGTTGTTGATTAACTTGGGTTTCTATTGAATTATATATATTATAGTTATTCAATATGCTAAATTTGTGTTCTTTTATTGAATACATTTTTCCCTTAGTTTGAACGCTTTTATTCGTATTTGATAGTAATTTTTCAAACATTAATCAATACAAATTGCAACATTAATTTTTATATAAATATTTTTATAAATGTAAAACCTCATATCCGGATGTTTATAACAACAACATTAAATATGTAAACATATGTATACATAAAAAGATCTTTTAAGTAAATACTATTCGGAATAAAGAAGAATATTGAAGCAATCTTTTTGAATATATCTTATAATTTGTGGAATATTGAATTTTTCCCTCTATTGCACAATTTTCAATCATTAAATGCATCCAGACGAAAAAGTAAAGAACATATTGAAGACACCACAAAATTTCTAAGAATCTATCGATTAATTTTATAATTTCATTTTAATTTTATATACAATTTATATAGTGTTTACTTTACATGGTGCCCTAAATAGATTACGCAGAATTTTCATTAGTTTGTAGAGAAATCATCTTGTGCGATATTTTATAATGAAATATATTTGAAAAATTGACAAGAAGAAGTTGGGAAAAAAAAATGACACACAAATTAATTTTAGAAAGTAGTTCATTTTTTAGGTGAGTTTACAACGTGTAATTATCCCTTTTATTTTTAATTACGCACATTTCTACAAATCAAATAATTAAAATATCAAAATAGTTCTAAATAATTCGAATAGCATTTATAACAGAGATGTAAACCTTTAAGGAAAATGCCAAAAATTTCATCTAATGTTAATAAAATTGATTAATACTAGAATTTAAAACTAGATAATTAAAAATTTTAGACTGCTTCTTGCATGATTGGTTTATTAAGGGGAAGAGTACACGTTGAAAGTCTAAAAATGTATCATTAAATTCTTCAATTGACTACGAATATATTATTTTCAGACATCTACATATATGTAAGTATTCAATTAATTAATTATCACAAATCTCTCTAAAATTTCAATTAATTAATTATCACAAATCTCTCTAAAATTCAATTAAATGATTCACTATAATTTAATGAAAAAGCTTCTATACTTTTAAATCTAATTTACCAAATTTTCCTTTATTACATTTTGCCATAAGTATTCTAAAAATTAGCTTTCCATCTCTGATTCACCAATTAACTTTATTGCATGACATTTTAATAATATTTTAACCTTGTTTTTAACGTATAATACACTTTTTTTTTATTAAGTTTATTAAAAATAATAATTTTTCACTAGAGAAAACCGACATTTTTATTAGGTCCAAGCCGGATTCTGTGCGATATATACGAGTATACATAATATGAAAAGTTCTTATTACCACTACAAAATATAAACCAACATTACCCACTTAAAGGTCAATTAAAATTTATTTTGTTTCCTATCTCGTACTCGTATACATAATAGTATGTAATTTTTTTTCTATTATTTTTTTTTTATCGTAACTGTATAAAACCTCATTAAAGTTAATTTTCACACATGATTACATAATTACCAAAAGGTGTGTGTGCAGTAAACATATAATAATTGTTAACCCAAATATTATAAGAAACACCATTAAAGTTATATTATTATTATTAGGCATTTGGAGGTTCTACAGGAATTTTTTTTTTGTTTTTGGATAAAGTGCTAAATAATAAGTACTTAATCGTTAGAAAGTCTGGATAGGAAAAAATCTTTGTTGTCATTTTGTGGTGTTGTCTTGTTTTTATTGAACATTATTAGCGACTACATATACTTATAAATATTTTTTTTTGTCATTATTATTATTGTGACTAATGACGTCAGGCATATACTAAAAGCATCAGAATAAAAAGTTGAATGGCCTTCCCAATTGGTGGCCAATCAACTTATAAATATTACTAAAAGATTTTTTTTATATATATGTTAAAAGATACTTCTATTATTGTTTAAGAAAAATTGATTTATGATGTAATTAAAAATTTGTTTAATATAATTATTGCTTAATCATTTTGAATTGTTCTTCTTGTTTGGGGGGGGGGGGGGGAATCTTATTTAAAGATGACAATAAATGTATTATTTATTTAAATGATTATATAGAAGAAACTTATATAGACACATTTTAAATTGTTTGAATAAATATAATTGAGATATTCTTCTTTTTATGTTGACATTAAACATTAAAGTTTTTTTATGTGAGTGAAGATGTTACGAAAGATTTTAATTCATTAAAAAATTAACAGATTTCAAAGAGAGATTATATATACATACGATATTATTATAAAATTAAAATATTTCGTAATTTTAATTGTTACTATACTATGGTGGTATATTGAATCTCATTATGTACATACTATCAAAAGTTGTAGTCTTACAATAATCATTTCATTGTATACAAGTAATTTAAGAATTTTATGCTATTAATAAAAAAATAAAATTGACTTTTAATTTTAATAGCAACTTAATTTATTATTAGAAATAAGCTTATAAACTTTAGTATTAATAATATTGTTTTAAATATGTATAACATTAAATATTCTATTTTTTTTTTTATGGGTAGTTGACTATTATGTCGGTTTTCAAACTTCTCGTAATTTTTATATACTTGCAAACACCTGCAGGAGATGAAAATAAAACAAACGAATGGTACTTATGTATGTAAATAGCAAAGAGAAATTAATGTGTTTTTATAACCTCAACAAAGAGCAGCATTTAATCTATGATTTGGGTATCCTCTATATCTAATTTGCCTCGGTTAATGTTCTTGTATCAGTAAGATTAGGAATTACGTCACAAATTTAGTTTAATATTTAAGTTTGGCATTTTTTTAAAGTGAATATTTTTAAGTTTAATTAAATATTTTCCACATCCTCCACTTTGGAATACATTGCACAGATTAAAATTGAATTATTTCAGTAAATTATTTATAAATACAACATAAATTCTACTGTAAACAGTTTTACTACTCAGTTCAAAGCATGACTTCATTCTTACCCTTGAAATAAATAAGCCTATAGTCTAATTTCTAATTTTAGCATTTAATATTCATAAATTTAATGTTTTTAATATTTAAAAAAAAAAATCTAATTTCTAAAATCTTTAATTTTAACAATCATAAAATCTGTAAGATGCCAAAATCTTTACTGAAGGTTATAAAGAAATTAACTTTTCATGGGCACAAAATATTTAATGGTAAAATCTAAAATATTAAATCTTAAATTAATTTGAAAAAAACATTTATAATAATTTTTGGTTCCTTAAATGAAACATTTAATCTATCAAAATTTTAGGAAGCTTTTTTTCGCTATGATTTGCTTAATCATATACATATATTTTTTTTATGAAACATTCACACAACAAGTTTTTGTTTTAAAAAAAAAAAACATTAATAAGTTAAAACCATCACTGAAGGTTTACTATTGCTTTAAATTACTACTGGTTTTTTTTATGCTATTTGATATTAAAACTGAAGGTGATTCAACAAATTTTTTTCTCAATATAAACAACATCAATTTTTTGTTTTAAACAGATTTTTTTTAATAGCTCCAAACAGAAAAGCGAAATATAAACAATTTTAATATAAGAACACAGACAAAATTTTCACATATTTTTCTGATGATAATGCAAAATTTATTCATCATTTTTATATATAATTTTAAATGGTTTTTCTTTTAACTAATAATTTGATACTTTGACGTCAAAAATTTGTAAATTTATAAGATTGTTTTTTTCCCTTAATGTTTTTTACAGATAAATAATTAAAGGTTTCTTTAAAAGCTTTTAAAATTTTCTAATAAAATATTATATTGTAAAGTACTTTAATTTAATACAATTATATATATTGTTCAAGTGCATTTGCTATTAAATATCTTTGTTGTAACCAAAAATTAATAGAGATAATGGAATATTAAAATACATAATGATTTATCAAATATTTTAGTTAACAGTTTCACAATTTTTAAGGTAATTTTTGTTTAGGTTTTTTTTTTAAGTGGATCAACTTTTGAGGTGAAATAGTATTGGTCTAATTTAGTTCGAAATTTGAGCGCAATTATTAATGGAAATTAGGTATAACTGTTGTGTGTAATATCATTTTGAAACAAGAGCTTTTAGCTCTACAGTCTACATAATTTTGCATAAATAACAACAGTGATAGTCAGTCGCAATCGTTTTCATATCAAATCTGATAATTTTTACTTCACTTTAATATTACTTTTTGGCTATACTTCAACATATTTCGTAACCAATGTACAAGGGATGAGCTGCTTTCTTGGGTAACTTGAAATTTTCATGATCTAAATTTATTAGTCAATAAAAATTATGTTCTCGTACTTCAGTAAACCGTCGTAAATTTGAATTTTTCATAATCATATAAAATACTAAAAATCATTAATAAAAGTTTAAATATATTAACATAATTACAAATTAGTAACAATTTTTGCAGATATGAAACTTACATAAAACAATTAATAATTGAAATTTTGAATTATTATATAGTAGAAAGTTTTTCTTTTTTTTAATTAACATTTTTTTCTTCTCATTTTATTAATAAGGTAATAAGGTTAACCATGGAAGGTTATGGGTTTTTAATAATTTGTAATGAAGAATAATTTCTTTTTTTTTTTTTCTTCTTCTGTACATTAAAAACCCACATAAAATTAAAATTATTACTCGTATATTAATTTTCCCATAAGACTAAAAAAAAAAGAGAGTAAAAAATAAATATAAAAAAAAAAACAGTCATGAAAATATCGTTAGTATTAAGTATAAAAAGTAATAATAGTAAAAAAGTTTTAGTTTACTTAATTGAAAGTGAAATTTATACCGAAGTAAAATATAAACTAAAAAAAAATGGTGAGAAAATTTATCAATTTTCTTTTTCTATGAATAAATTTGTGTATAATTTTTTTTTTTGAAAATTCAGTAGTTACGAGTAATTAATGATTTTTCATTATTGTTTTCATATTTTTCTTTAAGAAAATCTATTTTTATATATAAATACACGGAAAATGTGTGACAATATATTTTTGATACATTTTCTTTATAGCATACCAAAAATTTATATATAATTAAAAAATTTTATTGTGTAAAAAGATTTTCATTTTTGGCAAAAAGCCAAAAAGAACTTTTTTTGTAAAATTTTATTATTTTTTTGAAAAAAAAAAATTAGTTTTTCGTAACGTTTTTAATTTTATGTTGACTGTGGACACAGCGTTGAAGGAAATCTATTCCGAAATTTCATATAAGAGAATTTCATTATATATCTTGCAATAAAAATACATAGTGTTGTCGTGATAGGATAAAATTTTGATTTATTTTTCTACAGCCTTGAAAATCTTATTTTAGAATTATTGAAAATATGTTTTTTTTTATATGGAAAATTCCGATGTTATTAAATTATTTTAATTAAAATTAGAATAATCTATGTAGGTCATTATAGAATTAAGACATCGCATTAAACATTTTTTTTACATTTATTTGAAAAAAACTTATTGAAGTTATAAATTAAAATCTTATTAATCATAATTTTATTGGCTTCAAAATTATTGCATTAAACATTAAAAATGATTAATTTCACTTACTATACAGTGTGTAGACAGTTTTCAAGTAAATGTTGTGATAATGTAAATTAAAAATATTTTGATATCTACTCTATTTTAAATTATGTTTATGCCTGGTTCAAAATTGAGAAATTATGATTTATGATTTATTTATTTTTTCCATGATTTAACATTTTTTTATGTATAAAGTATGAAACTAATGGAATTTAGATTGAGATTTATTAAGCATCATAACGAAATCTAATTTAATATTTTTATCAATTATCGAAAACCTTGAACTCTTAAGCTTGAAAAATGTAGATCATCCATTATAGTTATAAAAAAATCGTTGTAATTAATTTGATTTTACTTAATTTAGTCAGCAGAAATTTGATAATTATTTTTAAGATTTATCGTATTACATTAATTACACGGTGTACTCCTCGAATTAAGTTAATTTTCACTCTTTTTTTTATGAAATCAATTAATAGAAAATATTATCAATATATCAGCATAATATTTTAAGATTCTAAATAAGTTGTAATTGAATAACTTTGCAAAAAATGTTCTCAAATTATAATTAATAGCTTCCTTGTCTTTAAAAGCCTTGAAGTTTTGTTGACTACACAAACCAGAAAGTTCTCTTCTATTTTGTAATAGTTCGAAGGCAAATTGAGGTTTGTTCTATTTGCAAAAAATAAATAGATCTACAAAAATTAAAAAAATATATTAAATTATGTTTTTATTATAGTTTTAGTGGTCAAAGATCTTTTGACAATGAATTTTTATTGTGGGTAGGCGAAATTACATATAATTTTATTTTAACAAAAAAATAACAATATTTTTAAATAATTAATTTAAATGTTTTCTGAATTGTCACTTTTTTGTTGGTGTCCTGATAATTAATTGTCTGGTGGCGTCTACAGAAATTTAACACATTTATTTTTAATAGTATTTCATCGAAGATCAAGGATTTGCTTTTATTTATGATTTGCCAAAAAATTATATTTCTCATCCGAGAATAAAGGGAAAACTATGAAATTCTACAACCTGCTTTAATTACACCTCAGTAGAAATCCCCCAGGCAGTTTCATTCCTCAATTGTTATTGATAATAATATACATAGTTGTGGGCAATGCCAGGGGGGGCGGTCATTTGGATCTTTACTCACATAAAATTTGATTTGATTTCCGGTTGTGTTTTCTTCACATTAAAGATGTTTATTATACTTTGCCTAGAATATTTTAGTCATTTAAAATAATTTTCCTCAGATATTTTAATTATAGATTTCTAAAATAAATAATTCATAAAGAAAAATTTAAGTTTCCTTAATAAATAAATAAATAAATATGACGACGAATGAAACCGAAACGTGATTTCCGGTGTTAAATTGAAATTATTTGGTTACATATACATATAAATTTTATTTATTTCTGTTTATTATTGAATTTCATTTCGTGCCACTTTTGGGGTTAATTGCATTATCACAAAAGAAAATTTCAAAAAAAAAAAACAAAAATTAATTTTTATGATTTTTTGTTTTTTTTTGTAAAAAAAAATCAACCATTTGACATAAATTTCGTTGATGAAAAATTGATTTAGAATTAATTATCATAGTTTTTCTAATTTAATTTTTCAATTTTCTTTAAGATAGAAACCGCAAAACGCAATTGTTTTTTATTTTTATTTTACTTTTTGCTCCAAATTTGAGATCAAAACAAGGTTAACACAAAACTTATAAACAAATCTAGATTTATAGATTAATCTAAATTGTTTTTTTTTTAAGAACAATTTCTCTTTAATTATTCAGGTGTGAATTATATGTTTGGATTGTCGTTTTTAAAAAAAATGAAATTTAGGTTTTGATATAAAATGGTTGGGTGATTTTTTTTCGTGTTTAATCGAAATTTGGTTAAAAGCTGGAAAATGTATCAGAAAAAATGTAAATAAACTTTCAATTAGTGTCTTTGATTTTTTACCATTTGAATTCAATTTAATTAATAAATTTGTGTTCATCGCATTCAATTAGTGAAAATAAATAAAATAAACATAATATGTAAATTTTTAAATTTTAATGTAAATTACAAAAATTTAAATATTTATGGTATAATTTGTTTATAATTACATATAAATTTCAAAAGAATTTCATGTTTACATTTATAGTTTTTCTACTATAAACAAAGTAAAAAATAAAAATTATGATCATCAAAACTTGCGTCTCTATATTTAACCAAATGAACTTAACCAAATATGGTTAAAAAGTGTGTTTTATTTATCGGTTGACCTGTATAACCAAATATAGTCATCCTCCTCAACACTGTAATATTAAATATCAACAATATTTTTGTATATTATTTTTAATCTAACCACTTCAAAAGCAGTAATTGAACTTTTACTTAAGATTATTTTCCTATGCGAATTTATAGAAACAACATTCGTTAATTTTGTCTAGAAAAGGAAGCGCTTATAAATAAAGAAAATTTTTGATTGATTGATATAGAAAAAAATTCAATTTCTTCGTTAGACTTTGATTAAATTATTTGTGCAATTAAAGTTTCGTATTTTATGGTTATGAAATTACTATACCAGAAATTTAAATTATTATTTTATATTTTTATAAAATATTATTGTGTAATTGGAGATAATTTGATGGGGACAACAATTTTGTGGCGGCATTTTAAAATATGGTTTTATTTTTATAAACCATTCATTAGCTCAGTAATTCTGTATGTTTTAATAAAATATGTAATTTAGATTGAGGTGTGACAAATTTTTAATATAATTTAAAAACTGAAATATAATATTTTTAAATCAGAAAAAAAAATGTGGTTGATATTCATATTTATATAGTTTGTAATTGTAAAATGATATTTTTGTTGGTTAATCAGTACGCTTAAAGTTATTGAATTTTTAAAGTTATTGAACATAATAAATGTTCTATACTCTCTCTATCTATAATATAGGACTTCTCAAGATTGATTTGTATAAAGTTTTTTTAGTTTATCATTTACGAAATATTTGAAATTGCAGAATTGGTGGCATATACTCGTATTTGTCTTAAATGTTTCAAAATACAAATAAGCATATTTATTAAAATGTAAAGAATAGTGTCAAATTTCGAAATTTACAAAAATTGTTCAAAATTATCACTTCAACTCTACATATCTGTGAACATGAAAATATAATTTTCACTATATATAAGATTTTCTTTACTGTGGAGTAAACTATTGTAAATTTAACGTGAATCATCTAATTATCTTTTTAATAAATTTCAGTTACCAAAAGGATCTTATTATTGCTACTAAATTTTTCTGCTTACGATTTTAATTTTCTTCTAATAAGTAAGTAGTTAGAGTTTTTTGCATGTGCACAGAAATTTTCTTGTTATCTAATTGAATATTTAATATAGTCCACGTAATTACTACAATTTGTGAGACCTTTTTTTACTATATAAATAATTTAAAGACCCAATAAATTTATCTTACCGAAACAATCAAATACATCAGCTTGTTGTAAATTTAATTTTATATTGACGATATAAAAGCTTATATTTTGTTTATATACATCAAATTATAAAAAATTCTGAACAATCATAACAAATAATATAGCTAATACCACCTACAACCCTTCGTCAAACTTTTTAATTTGCTACGATTAAAATGTGTCATATTTTTAAAATTACAAAGCGCATAATAATATATGTTAACAAAAATTTTTGTGATATAGCTAATGCTATTACAAAAATCTTGTTTACTACTTGTCTACCTGTCAATTTTTGTTATTATTTTATTTGCACTCTAATTTATATTTGATTTATACCACAAATCTCTACTCTATTATAATGTATAATATATACCAGACGATAATTTATTGGACGTTCAAAAATAATGATGTTTTTTTTTTTGGTGCCTCTCTTATTAACCATTTACGGTTAAAACTACTGGTACAATTTTTACATATCTACTTTTTTTTTTTAAAAAAATGTAAACCTAGCCATAGGCTACAAGCTACATAAAATAAAAATTATCATTACGTGGGCGATGATTTTATTAAAAATCATGTTTTATATAATAAGAAGTTGTAGAGAGTTGAAACTAGTCTACACGGTTAGAAATTTATGTTAATTTTCAAGTTGTCCAATATTTGTTTTTAAAGGAACGAACTACTGAACTTTAAATTTCGTCATTACTTTGAAGGGAAGGAAAATAGAGAATTTATTTTTTAAACTGTGCATTGTTACCATTAAGCATATAACACGAGCACGGGAATAGTATGTTTTTTTTCGGTTGGTTTGGTATATTTTTGAGTAATCTAGGCGCACGGTTTTAAACGACTTTCTTTTTATACCAAATATGGAGGTGTTAAGCGGCTAAAAAAAAAGCCGGTAATTTTTTTATTTTCATAAATTTTTCTTTTTGATTGATAAAATGAGGTTTTCAATTACAAATTAGTAACAAACAAAAAAAAAGCAGCATTGTTGTGGAAGCATTTTATACATTTTTTTGTATTACGTTTAAGAAATTTTTTTTTTATTGACGGGCGTGATTTTAGAATTAGGTGATTGTTAACGCTGCAAGAGATTTTTGGAAATACTTTTATATAATTTGTTTTTTTTTTTAGATAAATAAATTATTGGCTATCATATTTTCAGGAAAGAGTCTTTATAACTTTGGGGGATTATTATTATTATTGAAGTTTTTTTTCGAAATTAATTTTTTTATTTATAACAAAAATATTTTTTGGGGGAACATAAAAATGAATGATTTTTTTTTATTTGGTGTGGCAAAGAAATATTTCGGACAATAAATTTTAGATAATTTTTATTTTTATTTTTTTTTGGTTAATTAATTTGGCATTTTTTGAAGTCTATAGAAATTTTTTTTCATAAAAAAAATATATTTGTTAATCGAAATGAGAAATTGATTTATTTCTTAATTTCTAAGATTTCACTTTTAAGTTTTTTTTTTTAAATTAATTTGTTTTGGGTACAATTGAACTTGAAATTATGATTTGTGTTTTTTAAGTATTATCAATTCTAAATTGATTATATTCAAATATCCTCGACAAAGACTTTTAATATCCAAAAAAATAAGATAAAATTAGAATCGAGAAAACATTGTATACTATTAAAATACATATACCATTTTTTATAATCATTGAATTTATTGGTTTTAAAAAAATATTTGGTCATATTGTGCTTGATACTACAGGGGAAACGGATGTGACCATTATACTCTATATTAGGAAAATGAGCTTCAAAATTTTTAAATGATTTAAATTCAATTAAGTTTGTTCATAATTGTCTAGTTGGTAATGAACTATATGAAACTATATGATCCCATTGTAGTTTAACCTCAAGTTTGAGCTTTCGAAAATGCATATTTCTTTTGTAATTTTATATTCAAAGGAATAAAATTTATTTGATTATTGTTTATAACACCGGAAATTATCAATTACTTACTCAAATTTTGTACATATAGTTTAATGTACTTTATTTTCATGTCTAATAACATAATTATTATTTTTAATCAATTATTTTACTTTATAAATTATTAATAAATATATTTTTTTTATCTTTTCAGGAAAACGTAAGTGCTACTATTACACACAAACTTCTTATATATAAATTTATAAAATTTTAATCAAAAAAAAAAAATCTATTAAAATTTTGTATTCAAATTTTTTAACAAACCAAAAAAAAAACCAAGGTAAATTTTGTTTTTTTTCTTATATACTTAAATGTTAGAATTAAAGTATTAGTCAATTTTAATTAAAAAAAAAATATTTTTTATTTGTATATATTACAAGAAAAAATTACACTTTGTCGTTAGTTTTCTATAAATAAATTTGCAATATTTTAAATTCAGTGCCCACTTTAAACTTTTGTGTGTATACTATAAGATTTATTTCCCTATTAAAAATTTCTTTTATCTTACATTTTTTAAATACATTTCATAATTTTAATGTTTAATGTTTTTCGTTTTACTGCAATTTGTTAACCAATTAAGTGTATAGTTAGGATAGTGTAGATTTAGATTGTAGAACAAAAATAATAATAATTCAATTTTCTACATTTTATTATTTTTAATTTTAGTCATGTTTGAGATTTTTAAAACGAATTTAACTTTTAACACCATTTCAACTTGAATATAAAATATTTTAATTAAAGTTTTTCCTTTAAATAAGAAAAAAATTGTGTACAGTTCATGTTATATTGAGTAATTCTATAAATCATGAGCTCTTTCTTGGGTGCTGACCGCTGACATATTTAATTTTATATATAAGAGAAGTGTTAACTTATAGTAACACTTGTTATTTTAATTTCCTGTAAATTTTTTACTGACTATAAAATAATAATGAAATTAAATGTCAATTTCTGTTTACTCATATAGTCTAAATTCTAAATCATTTGCATTTGAACAGTCAGACAAACCGACAATAAATTCATTGATTTTCAAAAATTTTAGAATAGGAATTAATTAAAATATTTGAATTCTTACACAAGCTTACTTTATGGTGATAAATGTAAATTTTCTATGGTTTATAAATATAATATATATTTTGTAATTTCTCTCATGCATTCTAATTAGCCTATAAAAACCAGCTAAAAGAATTTTTAACTAATATATGAAACTATAAGAAGAATTTTAAAATGTAAATTTTATGGGAAATTGAATATTATTTTTATATCTTTTATTCATTTGAATTTTAATTATTTATGTGAAAATAATATAATATGAACTTTTATGTGAAATTCTTGAGTAGGTCAGAATTAAGAAATTGAAACGGAATTAGAATTTTTTATTAGTCCATAATGAAGGAAATTGAACTCGTATCAGAATTACAAGTAAAATTAATTAAAATTTAATAAAATATTTTAATTTATAAATTTTTTTTTTGTCAAAAATTTGTATAGGTCTAAAATTTACGTCTAAATACGTCTAAAATTTACGCAATTGTTTTGCGTGTTCTGTTTGCGCTGGCTGGCAAAAAAACTTGATTCAATTCTGAGAAAAATCGTGCCAATCTAATTAGATAAATATTATTTATACGTATTTTTTTTTTTTGTTAAATTGGTTGCCAATTATACATTTTGGAATAAATAAAATTATTATTAGACTTGTCCTAGTTTATTTAATAGTTTATAATTAGCTAATAACGATTATATTTCAAATTATAATGTAAATTGCAATTAAAATATACTTTAACCTCCCCTTTTACTTAAATAAACTTCAATTAACACTCTTTTTATTATTATTATTTTTTTTAGATTGTTTCACAAACAATCTGAATATTAAAATATTAAAATTACGATCAAATTTTCAATGCCATTTTTCAAACAATTATTTTTTTTTCATAGTTTTAATTTCAAATTAATTTTAATGTAAAATTTACAAAATATTTTTTTGAACTAAATTTAAAACTCAAATTCAAATTGTGAAATACCAAAATAAAATTAAATCGTCCATAATAAAATTTATTTCACTCTGTAATTCGGAATGTTTAATTTTTCAGTGCATCGTATAACATTTAATTACATAATTAAATGAAATTTTAGTGTGAGGCTGAAGTAATTCTCTTTGAAATGAATATAATATTTATTTGCCCCCCTAAGAGAATAATTAAAGTTAAGAATAAATATTTCTTCGTATACAAATATACATGATTAAATTACTTAATTTTTTTTGTTACTATACAAGATATTAAATTCTGACACATTAATGTTAGGCACGGTTTTTTTTTTTGAATTCTTTGTAAAATAATTTTAGGTAATATATCTTTTTTTTCAACATAAATCGCGTGCTCTGAGACTTCAGTGTGAGATAATTTTAAATAAAATATTTGAAATGTTCTTTTTGTAAGAAATAATCAAAATCGTCTTTTGTTCTGTATCATTTTTTTTTTATAAATATTACAGAACGTTGACCGATTGCGAGTTTTAACATAAATAAAAAAGCAACCGAAAAAGATATTTTCAAGACAAAAATTTTCAAATTAAAAAGAAGGCATACAAGAAAACAAAAAATGATAGAAAAGAAATAGAAAATTTTTTTATTAGACATAAAAAAGTTTATTTTTATTAATAATTATATTTTTATTCTCTTGTATTAATTCTAAAATTTATTATTAATGATTTTTTCTTTTCGTTTCTTTTTGAATTTTATATGAAATTAATGTCAATGATCTTTCTCTACTAACCTACCTAAAAAAACAAAATTATTATGTTTAGTATTATTAGTTTTTGACGAGGAGAAATTTAAAGATTCCTGATTATTTGTATTTTTTTTTTCATATAATGATATTTACTTGTCCTTAAATTTTATTTGCAATGAAAACTTCAATATTGGCTACAAATTTGTTTAGTAGTAATTGGGGAACTGCTGTATTAACTAATTTTGGACCAATGAATCCAAATAAAACTCAATTTTTCTAAATTTATGACAATTATTAGAGCATGCCTCTATTATTAATAGAAGACCTACCATTTTTCAATTATTTATCCATTCATTTTATTTTTTTCTAATTCTAATCTAATTCGCATAAATTGGTCCTATTACAGAAATAGAACATGGCTTAGCAAAAATGATTAAGTATAAATGACTATAAATGCATTGTAAATTTTTGTCAATAATTTAAATTTGGAAGAAAATAATTAGTTAACAAACCACGGAAAAAATTTACACCTAAACACGTTTTTTTTAAAGGCTACTGAGCTTAAATGTCATAATTATTATCAATTTAATTTTATAATCTCCAAAGCTACATATATAAAATTTATACCAAAAAAAAATGATGATTCTAAAAAAGCAAATTTTGTGTATAATATTTTTCTAGTTAAATGATTAATTTCATTTCTATATCCATTACAGATTAATTAGATATATATATTTTTTTAGTATAGCAAAATTTTATTATGGGTAACTATAATTTTTTAATATCTTAAATAAATACATTTTTGTATATGTACATATAAAAATTCGTACAAAAAAGGTAAACCATTAATTTTGCAAAAAAAAAAAAACAGTATTCTTTTCTTGTTGCAACATCCCACAGAGGATGATATTTTTTGGGGGCTTGGAGAGATAAACATATATTTAATTTTTTTTTATTCAACTTTTATTATTTACCAGTTTTTTGTTGTTTTCATTTTATTCTTTTGGGATTTGTAAAATTATGGTAATAAAGAAAAACTTAAGAAAATAAAATATTAAAAAATAAAAAAATGTTTTAACGAAATATAAAAGAAAGGCACCAGAGAGCAGCATCTATTACTTTACTATACCCATCCCAGTTTATAATTCATGTTTTAACTTATTCTAAATAAAATTTTGTTTCTTATTTTATCAAGTATATAAATAATAGTGAGTAGGATGAGTTTTGTATTCGGAGTGGGGGCATATATGATGGGGTATGTGCGAAAATGACTATTCAAGTAAGTCGCAGAGAAATTATTATAAATTATTTATATAAATCATCTGGAATTAAATAAATTATCATTGCTCAATTTTTTAGATTAATTTATAGCAAAATTAAACTATATATTCCTAAGAATTAATTTAATGTTTTTGATTTTTCGAATGAATTTCTGTTGAATTTAAATTTTTGTAGTTGATTCTCGACATTATAAACATAATTTTTTATTAAAGAAGACACCTGTTTTTTACTCCTATAAATTGACTTTTCGGCCTCCGGGGGCAAATGTTTGGTTAGAATACAAAATTAAGACCATCTGCTTACAATATAAGTTTAATGTTTTTTACTTATTCAAAAGTATTTTATATACTTTCTTTAGACATAATATGATTTATATGTATACATTCGGCAATGTGTTCGTTTAATAATTATCAAAGCTCACTCATTTTCAGACAGTCGAAAATTCTTATTTTCATCAGCAGGCTCTAATTTTTATGCTATTGATTACGTATTAGCAAATGATTCATATTATATTTCTGGTAAATGGGAAATCTTATTATGTACCTGTACTATTAAAAATACAATATTTCGTCATTAGAGAGTTGTGTTTTCGATAATCAGTATTTTTTAGCAATATTTGATTCACAGTTTGAAGTACCAAAAGAAAGCCTTTCTGAATTCGGTATTTTTAATAAATATAATTATTCTTCATTAACAAATTAACAATTTTAACCGCATTTTAATTTCTGACCCACAAGCAATATTACAGAATTTTCCCATCATTTTAAAATGAACAGAGAAAAAAATGCCCCCATTTTTTGTACTGATAATTTTCATCTAAAAATCGAAATAATCTAAAAAAACCAACATAACAAAACTATTTTTTTTTTGTCAAAATAATAAATAAATAATTAATGATTCTGTTGAATATGCCACTAATCATATACTATTAATGTGGAAATGAATAATAGTTTCTGAACCACCCAAAAATAGAAGTTTTTAACGGTTTTGTACGTATAGATATTTCCATTTATTTTTTGTTTACCTATAATTGAAGTTTACCTTGCGTGTATAAGAATTTATCTACATATACAAACACAATAGGCCAAGGAAAGAAATTTAGTTTTGTAAACATTTAATAGACACCATAAAGTAACAGAGATCATAATTTTTAAGAAGTTTTTCATCATTTTTTTTTCTGTTGTTGTATTTAATAATGATAAACCACCCACTGATTAATATGACATAAATAATGGGAAATTCCTTATTA
The DNA here is from genome assembly GCA_949752835.1 of Empis stercorea. Lineage (NCBI taxonomy): Eukaryota > Metazoa > Arthropoda > Insecta > Diptera > Empididae > Empis > Empis stercorea. The sequence continues at coordinate 60,155,515 of OX457086.1, read as the reverse complement.
TATTTTATTGTTAAACATGGTGGTATATATGTACGTTGTTAATGCGTGTGCGGATGCTCTTTTCTGCCTCTTAATTTTTTTTCTTAATCAAACCACAAAATTTTTTTAATTGGCATTTTCAATTTTTTTTTGTTTATAATATCTTTTTAGATTTATAATTAGAAGTTAATTGAACTTCCATTATTAAATTTAAGGGAAATCATTTTTTTTTCTATATCAAATGATTCACAGTGTGTGCAAGTATTGTTCGGGGCGACATACCACGTTCCACCCGAAGGAATTAAATAATTTTTGGTTTAATTTAGTATATATAAAAAAAAAGTTTGTTATGTTTCTGTTATTGTTAGAAAATTTAATAAAGACTATTTATTTCAAAAAAAATTAATTTGCTTTCTTAGAAGAGAAAGCGTTTAAAATCATATTTATACCTTTTATGTTTCAGTTGGTAAATTGCTATTTAAAAAAAAATGATATACCTATGACACGAGGTGGCAATTATTTAATAATTTTAAATTATAGTTCTGTTGATTATTTGCTTTAATTATTAGATTTTATTAAAACTGATGAAGGTGTAGTAAATTTTATTTGGCACTAGAAATTCAAAATTCAAATTTTGGTACAATTTCATATATTTTATTCCCCCACTTTGTCAGTTGGGTTAAACTTATTACTAATTTATAAAAAATTTACCAAATTAACAACATTCCAAACATTTTTATCAATTTGACAAATTTTGGACATAATTTTAATTTGTCCTTTAACAAGATTTTTAAATTAGATTTGCAAATATTTATCGCAAATAAGTATTTCTAATAATTACACATTTTAGTTTTATATCTTAATTTGCCCTTTCACTTATTTAATTTGTTTATAATAAATCATTTAAATTTATTACATAATTTTCATATTTCTATTACATCATAAATAAAAATCCTTAATTAATAATTATGAAAAAAAAGTGAAAGTTTACAAAAAATTAAAATTTACAATAATTTTTTTTTGTATATTTAAAAAATTAAATCTAATAAAAATAATATTTTTATTTATTCATCGTGTATACGTATGTAAATCCTTCAACAAAATCTTTTCATCATGAATCATAATAATTTCTTTTTAACATTTTAAACATTTATAATATTTGTTTATTTTAAATAAAACTTTTTCGCTTCAAGGAAAATGTTTCATTGTTTTTTTTTTTTTTTTGTTTAAAATAAATAAAAGTTGGTAGTTTTCTAGCCAATCATTTAATCAACAGCAAAAATAAAAATTAAGTACTGTAAGAAGATAATAAAATTTTATGTTCCTTCCTGGTGTATACAATAAAAGATTTCTTAAATTAGATTAGCTTTTATGTTGTGTTCCTCTTTTTGTTTTTACATTAAAAATTATTATTACATTTTTTTAATGTTTATCATAATTTTTATTTAAACATAGAAAAATTTAAATTACAATAATAATTTTTATAAAATATATTTCATATAGTATAAACAATATAATAATTTTCACTTTTGCGTGTAAATTTTATAATTGGTACCAGCAAATATTTTAAGATCTATATATATTTGAGAAAAATTAGGGGTTTGCAAAATGAGATTTGTATATTTAAATTTTGTATGTTGAAATATAGAAGATTATTGATTAAAATTTCTAAAATTTGCACTAAATCACCAAGCATAAATTTAAAATCTTTGATCTCTTAATTAATACGCAGTTGCGATGAAATAGTTAAATTGAAATTTATTAAACCACTAGATTTACACCTGGCTTAGTCTTGTAGTTGAAATTTTAAAATAGGACAGTTAACCTAGAAAAGGTAGCAAGAATTACATGTGCAAATGTCACACTCGCTACTGTTTCGGAGGAGTTCTTATGATTATGACAGACAGACAGACACATGTATTTTCTTTTTTTATGGTATATACAATTTATATTTTCATTATTACTATAAATTTTAATTAATTATAAAAACAAATAAAAAATTATGCTCATTTAGATATTTAGATGTTACGAGTTCATTCGCATAATTTGTGTTTCTGTAGGATTTTGTTTATGATGCGTTACTGTCGTTTTTGATAACATATTGCATGCAATGTATTTAAATTATAAAATATAATACATAATGTAGTTAAAATTATCTTTATAATAAACAGAAAAAATCTAAATTGAAAAATGATGGAAATTATAGAAAGGACAATAACCTGTGCTGCCTTGTTTGTTTTTAAATAATTTGAAATTGCAAGATTTTTTTATAATCAGGCTCGTAATAGTTTAATGAAAAGATCAAAATATTTAAACCCAATTAAATATTTTCTTCGAATGCACTAGCAAATGAAACATAATGTATTTCTACAACATTCTTCACTGTATCTCAATTAAGATATGAAATTTGTGAATTAAATGGCATGTTAATTAAACAATATTAAATTTACTTTTACTTTTTAAATTTTTCGAACAGTTGAAATCCCTTAAAATGTCAAAAAATTAGATTGATACTTTATATATTGTACATTAAAATGTCCAATTGTCAAATAAGATCATTCAAAAATGCCAATATTTAAATTTTGCTGACAACAAGTATCTATTTTTTGATTAAATCTAGTAAAATATGATTGTGCTATTTTGGCATTATATTCAAAAAACTTACATTAAATTTAAATTTAATTTTATTCCAAAATTTCAAAACCATGAATGTTATATTTAATAAAAAAACTTTCAATGAAAAAAATTAATTTCACCTTCGACATTTTCTACCTTATCGATGTCAAATGTCATTGCATTCAATTATAAAATTATATGTACATATATATAGTTAAAAGCTTTTGTGTAAATATTTATGTCAAACATAACAAAAGAGTAAATTTTCAATTATATATTTATGTTTATGTAGTTCTTTTCATTACGAAGCACTTTTTTTTTATATGAACATATAAAAGAAATATCAATTTATTACTTCACACTTTAATTTTACTACTTATAAGAGAAATTTTTTTTTTTTTTACTATTTAGGTGAAACAATCATTCAAAACCTTGACATTGGTGTATTATGTAGAAACCAATAAGGTCAATTATTTCAGTATAAATAATCAATATTTATTAATTGATAGTTTTGGTTTGAAATTATTTCCTTATTTTTTAAATTGGTTTTTATTTAGGGTAAAATTATTTCTATAGTTTCATAAATTTATTTTATTTGTACAATTGAAAAATTTATATAAACATAAATAGTAAATAAGTTTGTTATCATTAAAATATAATAAATATATTTTTCTAATTATTAAAAGTTTGATGAATTAATGCTATAAGATCTACAAATTACTTTCTATTATTTTGATAATAGAAAGAAATTACTGATAAATCAAGTATTAAATGTAAAGTAGAAAATTGTACGTGAAGAAACTTTTTCGTTTTTTTTTTTTAAATTGTGACAATTAGAAGCGATATTCTATCGTTACCGACTTATGAAATATAGTTGGAATAACTTAGTAATAAATCAAATTAAATCGAACATTCTGATATAGTCTTTTCTTTCCTAGTATATAAAAACGTAAGAGTTCTATCGTTTAATTTTTCAAAAATCATTTAAAAGAATGTCTGTCTCACTCATATCCAATTTTGGAGAATAAACAGATTCTCTGAAGGCAATTTAACTTATTTCTTCTAATACCTACTATAATTATATACTACAATATTGCAATAAAAGCTATTTAAATTTTCACATTTTCAAGGTAAATTTTTATTTTCTTTTTTTTCTATTCACAGCTTTTAGTCAGTAAAATATCAAAAATCATTTAATTAGCAAAAATACATAAATTTAAAATTTTCAAGTTCTGGCTTGCATTAGAAAAGTAAAGAAAAATAATCAAATTATATGCAAAATAAAATGATTTTTTATGTATATATATAAGTATTTGAGGTCTCTTTAAAAGCATGCACATAAAAAACATAATTGTGGGTTGGTTATTGTAAATATCTCTTCTAATAATAATTTTCTAGGTTTGTTGATTTTCCAGTCATTACTTTGTATATTGTACGATTACTACGATGTGCCTATAATTATAGGTTAGTTTATTTTAGATTTTCTATGTTTTTTGATTATATTTTTTTTTAGTATTGCAAATTTCACTTTACAGACAAATGGACGAGGACAAGGTTGCATATAATTATGTTTTAGTAACTTTGAATTCGTGTGCAATAGCTTATAATTAACTTTAATTCTATTGAATAAGCTATTAATTCTTCATTTATATTTCAATTAACAGAAATCATAAATTAATTATTGTTAGAATTTTGTAATTTTTATTTTTGGAAATGAGAAAAAAAGACCTTCAAAAAATATTAACAGGAAAGAATTAATAGCTTTCTATTGGTACACTTACAAAGTGGAACGGTGCAAATATTTTTGTCTTTTTTTGAAAAAAAAAAAAAATATTTTCTTTTCTGAAACAAATAAAGTTTATTTCCATAAAACTTTTCGTACAACTTTGTTACAATCTCAGAATTTATTACTAATAATAATAATAAAAAACCCCAAAAAAATTATGTAATTTGCAAATTCAATAAAAGTTGACATTGCCAAGTAAAAATTGGTCGTGTATCCACCATCAACCCATTAACCGTATATTATATTTGCTATCTTGACATGATATAGTTTTTTTACCAAAAATAAATCAATTTTTCGTACCATTTACGAACATTTACCACCTTTATAGATGGATGGAAACATTTTCTTACATGTTTTAAAGTTCGTTTTACGTAAACATTATTTCATAAATTTTTATTAATTAATTAGAATTTTTCCAGTAAAGAAAATCATCTATACTTGGGAAAAACTTTTGAGTTGTTCTTTGCTTTGACATAAATTAGGTGGCATGATTAAGTTTTTCAAATAATTTCCGAAAAATTACCAATTAAAATATTCTTTCAATCTTCATTCTTCATAAACCCCTAAAACTACTTGTAACTCGAAATTAGATATACAATAATCAGTTTAAGGTATGTAAATTATGACTAGACAATTACAGATCCATTTATTAGACTATCTACTTACTAGTAAATATTTGCCTTCCCCCAAAATATATTTTTTCCTATTAAAACTTTATAATTAAAATATTTTCATGATTATAAAAATGTATAAAATTTCTTTCATATGAAAATTGTTGCCCTCCATTTCAAGTCTTCCAAAGTTCGAAAATAATTTTTTTCGTCTACTCAATTCACAGAAAAAAAAATGGATTTTCTCTTCCTTCCTTTGCCAATACTTTTCCAATTTTCATTTTATTATCCTTTTCAAAAACAAAAACTATTATTTTTTGCTGTAAAAATGAAAAAAAAAAAATCCTTTTATTATTATTTTGTTTGATCAATAAATATTTATAATCATAATAAAAAAAAATTGCATGTAATTTTTTTTTTTTGGTTTACTTATATAAAAGTGAAAATCCAATAAAAATTATAAAGGAATTTTCTTATTGGTAAATTATTAAATTTATAATAACAAAATGAAATATTTAGGAATTTTATGAATGCGCGTATACGTCAGAATATTTAATATTCCTTTGGTTATATAAATAAATTTCCAAATTCGTTTTTTTTTTGTAAATTGTTGAATGATGTTTGATTTCTTTCGGTATACATATAAATATATATTTAATATTATTGTTAAATCAATCAATAATCACATAAGTGAGTGTAACTTTTGTTATATTTTTTAGGACTATTTTTTTGGGTGACTTCTTGTATTATTTTAGTTCTTAATGACGCATACAATTTATTTATATGACGTTGTAGTGTAGGTGTCAATTAGAATATAACTAAATTTAGTAAAGCTTCTATTTTATGTGTTTTGGTCTTATAAATTTGAGTTATTATTTTTAGAAGTACTAAAACAACTAATGTCAAACAAATAGAATTCTGTAAAATGTAGTTTATTTTGGTTTGCTATTATTAGAGTGACCTTTGAGTCATATCCTACAATATAATTCACGATAACTGCTTGTGCTGTTACTTAAAATTCTTATGGATCAAAATTTAAATATAAGTACATACTATAACAAATCGTAAACAGATAAATTATATTTAAATAGCAAAAATCATTATATTTCCACATAATCAATAATTTTTCGAAAATTCAACATTTCTTATATAGCTTGCCCTCTGTCTGTGAATGACTTACTACATTGCGATAAGACTAACTTGGGTTTACAAAAGAGATAAAAAGCATTTATCAAAATATAAGTCAAATATGAGGTTTACTACATATTTAATAATTTTTTTCTTAAAATTAATTGGTTACTCAAAAAATATTGGATTAAGTTAAGTCAAATTTTTTTTTTTTTGAGAAAGGTCAAATTGACTTTATCTATTACACTGCGAAAAAAATGTTTATGTCAAATACAAAAATTTCTATTAATTCGAGGTTATCACTTAACATTTTTTGATTTATGGGTTTATTAAAGTAAAACATAATTTTTATTATCTTAAAAAAATTACATACAAATTTTCGGTATCAATCTAATAATAATTACGAGTAGTTGAAAATTTAATTAATTAATATTTCTTTAAATTTTTAATTAAACATTTTATATTTTTTGACTTCATATACATTAAATTTTATTTTTAAATTATAAAAAATGTCATAAGGCCAATTTTTATCCAATTAATTTATATTTTGTACAAAATTAAAAATTACTTTCACCATTCTCCAAAATTTTAATTAATCAATTTTATACGATAAGAACATAAATCGTTATTAAACTTAATTAATAAAACAAAAATGATTACAGTAGCTAATTTTTAATATCGTGAGCTTGTCGTTTTATTAAAACATAAAATTGTTTAAAATAATAAATTATGATTTTTTGTAATGATTAAATTTAAAATTAATTGTCAAAAAAAAAAAAAATCGTTATTAAAATCAAATAACTTGGTCCATATAAACAAGCTAAGCAAAAATATAGGGAGTGGTATTTTCTAATTAAAATATTTACTTTATTTTACTATAAATTTTAAATATATTTTTATGAATTTCAGTTTTTTAATAAAGTTAAACAAACATATTTTTTACAATTTTTATTAGTCAATAACGACTATAATTTTTTATTAGTTAGTTAATTTAACATTAAAATTACTTTAATATCGTAATAATATAATGTGTTGTTTTATATTAGTTCCTTTCGAAATAGCTTTATAATTTATTAAGATATAAAATTTCACAATTTTATGATTTTTATGATTTCATGTATGTAAATATGTGTATAATTTTGTGTATAAAGTTAAATTCGTCCGATATGGGAATGATATTAGATTATAGATTAGTCATTAATAAATTTAACTATATGTCGGAAAAAATATTGAAATTAAGGCTAAAGAGGAAATGCAATAAATGAGTTTTATACGAAAATATTGAAATCCGTGAAATTTGACCAAAAATTGATCCGTGAAATTTGACCAACAAAATTTACTTTTAAAATAAAGACATTTTATTTATTTCATGGAAAATCTAGATTTTTTTTAGGTTCATAAAATACCATTAAATATTAAAATGGAAACTATTTTGAATTCACAAAAGTTTTAAACCTTACAATTGACAACAAAAACCAACCAAAAACTGAAATTTCAATCAATTTTGAAGTTATTTTTTTTTAAAGAAAAAAAACCTTTTTCTGTCATTATAAATTAATTTCAAAGAAACCTAAATCCAATGATGCGGATAAATTTCATATTAAAGTTAAATAAACAAATCCTAAAAAACACTTGTTCTCAATTTGATATTTTATATTGACATTATTTTTGCCCAAAGTATAAATTGTATACAATTATTTAAATATCTCTAAACTCTTCTAGTCAATTTATTGTGCCAGAAACTTCAATCAATTATTTTGTATTTTGGTTAAACATTTTTATTAAAGTGTTAAAAAAATTTTTTCACGTAACGTTTTAAAAAAACATTTAAATTCTTCAATATAAAAAAAGTGTTATTTTTTTTTTCTTGCCATTTTTAATTAACTTTAATCACAATTGACATATTAAATTGTTTCTCGTTTCTTTTTCTGTTTTTTTGTTTTGTTTTGTCATTCAATTTTAATTTTTTTTTAATATAATTAAATTTGACATATTTTTTTATGTTTTAACACTCTGTTGTTTGCTTTTTCAATGTAACAAAATTGTGTCATATTAAAATTACATTGTTATTAAAAACCATAAAAATTAAAATGAAGAGAAAAACTTATTGTGTAATTCTTATTTATTTATTATTATTATTATTTATAATTTTTTGAAAAAAAAAAAAAAAATATTAATTAATTGTCAAATAATTAATTATAATTTCCTTTTACTATACAGCAGAAATGATTAATATATATAAGAGTATATGGTTTATAATTTTTAGGTGCGAGCATGAATTTTCATTTATGTAATTTGTCATATTTTCTATTTAGGGTGAAAAATATATGTAATAAAGATTGTGTAAACATGTGAAAAATTGATAAAAAATATTATTTGTTGATTTTTATGATAAATTAAAGTAAGAAAAAATATATGATTCTTAATGTAAATATATTAAATTTTAATTTGTCATGAGTGAATAATGATAATTTTTGATAATAATAATTGTGGATGAATGTGTGTGTTTTATTTTAACAAAAATTGTCAATTTGTCAATCCAAACTATAAGGAAATTAACAAATAATTTTAATTCATATTATAAAATTTGTAACATTAACTTATGTAAGCAGAAAGATTCAAATATAATATTCTATTTAACCAAAAAATAACATTTCTACAAAAAATACAGTCGTTAATTGTTGACTTAACTTTTTCCAAAATTTCCAGTCCTTGCTTTCTATAGTACTTATTTTCTAGTTAGAATATTTATTTAAATTAGAAAAAATGTAGTTATTAAACTCTTGAAATATATATTAGAAATAAATTTAAAATTTTGTTTTTTAAGTTAAATAATAGTTTATAAAACGTTAAACGATAGCTTTTAGCTACATATAAGCTGTGAAAGTTTTTTTCACCATCAAATTTCACCAACATAATAATTAATAAATAATTCCTTTTTTTTTCCAATTTTAATTATCAGAAACCTCTTAAAAGATGTAATTAAAAGATTATAAATTGAAAATGAAATTTCAATACATTACAATAGAAATTAAATCTCCATGGAGCATAATATATTATTCCCCTTAAGATTAACTCATTTTGAATTAGATACCAAAAAAAAATTATATATGGGTGAATATTTCAAAAGGCCGATATTTTATATATCAAAATGGCAAGTCGCTAAATTGTTTAAATTATTTATTTTTTCTGTTCATTTGGGTTAATAACTATTAAATTAACAAGTTACTACAAACGTCCAATTAATTTTATCATTTTTAAGGATTTTTTTTATTCACGGGAATGACAGGTAGCCACGGAAATGACAACTATACCTACTTTTTTACATTTTTTAAGGGAATTATATTTTTTTCCTTGTTTGTCACACAAAAGATTATAAAACTTTATAGAAAAATAATTTTATTTAAAAAAATAACAAAAAATAAATTCATTTCTTATAAGAAAAGTAAACAATTCAATATACCTATTGCATTTTCGGGTCAAATTAGGCTTTTTACACGTAAAGCTAGTCTTTTAAAAAGTCAAAATAGTCTTTTTACATTTTAAGGTAGTCGTTATATTTCAAATTAGTCTTTATACACATAAATATATAGTGTATTAACTTCAAAATAGTCTTTTTATATTCGAAATTAGCCCTTCACAAAAGAAATTCCTCTAAGTATTTTAAATCTTTTAACTATGTAAGTAGAAACAAATAATATTTCTTTCTACTTATATCTTTATGTGTAAAAAGCCTAATTTGACCCGAAAATGCAACATTATACAATAATACTTATACAATAATTATCAAATATAAAATATAATTTATGACACGAAAGAATCTTTGGGAATTTATAAAAGACACGATGTTCATGCTGTTCAATATTTGAAGATGTAATATTCCTTCAATTTGGTTAAAATTGACATAAGAGGCGTCTTCTTGATTCGAACTAAAAAGCTGGTTCTCCTTTTCTTTATTACATTTTTTAAAATCCTTTTTTAATTCTTGAAGGCGCCGCCATGAAAGTACATATACGCAAACCTACAAAATACATTAAAAATAGTTTACAAGTGAAAACTTATATGAGAAAGTAATTTCCGTGGTCTTGTGTAATTACCGTGTAAGCACGGGAAAACATGGAAATTACAACACGGAAATTACAAATAAAGCAGTATTTTTGGCATAAAATGTTAATAAAATATTAGAATAATCTAAAATTGGTTTTACATATACTACACCACATAATATTCTTAGAATTGATATTTAATTTAATGTTATTATAAATAAATAAATAAATAATACTCACCATGGTAATTACAAATTCACTGAACGAAATCTTTAAACAACTATTCACTTGGAAATATTTCGCAAACCTAACTGTTTTTACTTTTTAGAACAAATTGTCATGGAAAATTTTTAAAATCCCATTACAACTGTAAACAAGATTGACCATGTTTCGATTCCCAAATTATTATTTTTTACTTTTTCATTTTGGTCACGGAAATGACAAAAAATGATGGGACACTCAAAATTTGACATAAAATATGCAATATTTATTTATTTTTTTTAAATTTAATATGTGCAAAATAATGGAACAACCTTCCTTTACAGTGCTGTATCCTTAGATTTATGGAATTTTTTATCTATTTTTGAAATAATCGTAATTATGTATAGGTAAGTACGCATGGAGACACGACATGGTAATGACATTTTCGTATTTAAGAAATTTTTTCTCTTTAAATTTGCGAAATTTTTTTAATATTCTACTTGGTGGTTATTAAAACACATATTTAACTAACAATTTCAATAGGAAAATTAAATTTTTTTTTATTCTGTATATGTTAAAATTGCATGAATTCAGAATATCGGCCTTTTCAAATATTCACCCATATACTTCCTTGTATCATCTCATATTAAACTCGATTAAAAAAAAACTTTAACGTAGGCGCAGTTAAAATTGATTTATTCACCATTTAAATTTCTTCGAAAAATTGATTTTGTAAAATTATTAAATTTAAATTAAATAGAAAAAAAAAATTAATGTAAAATGTCGGAAAAGTCAAAAAATAAAAATATCGATAAATTTTAATAACAAAACTCTCAACCCGATTAACAAAAATGATCAATTGAATCATAGAAATAATGTATGGTTCAAGCTTATTGTATAATTTAATTTAATTTGATGGAGTTACTTACCAAAAAGCAAAACACTTTAGTATACTTATAAGACTTATACGAGGGAAATCTATAATAGAAAAAAGCTTATTTACACATAGCATAAAAGATTAGCATATAAAATATAAAGGTGGGCATTGATAAAATAATATTATATACTCAACTCAGTAATGCCTTCAATAATCAAATTATGTATTGCATAAAAAAAAATGTAAAACTCTTTTTGCATATTTTTTAATTGTAATTGGCAGTTTTTTTTTCACAATTATTTATTCAACTAATAACGAAACGTTCACTTTAAGAAATCCTTAATTACACTTTACATTGTTATGAGTAATACACCCAATATTAAATAAATGCATTTTTATTATGCCCGGATGCAATGTTTAGTAATTGAAAATTACAGATTTTATAATTTAAAACAAAAAAATTATATGCTTATTAAATTTATTATTTAAATTTTGATAAAATATACTTAAATATTTATAAATATTGCTGCAGTTTTAGTATATTATTCAATACTGTGGAACACGTAGTCCTTTTGCATACATTTTATATTATATTTCTATGCGGAATGGTTGACTTATATAACTTTAAAGATGGATTGAAACTATTTTCCTATCTTGACTTCAAATTATATCATAATAATCTATTTTTTCTTTATGTTTCGTTTCCCAACATACTCTCAACAACAATTTTTGAAATTTTTCTCTACGATTTTCAATGATCATTTATATAAAATTTACAATTACTGCACATGAAGTGAACATAATATTATAAACTATTCAACATTTCTTGTATTTCGTTCGCCAATTATTATATTTAGGCGTTAATTCAACACTTTCTATATATATATATATATATATAGATTATATATTACAAAAGATAAAAATGTATTTAAAAATTATTCATGTAACCATAAAACTTATGTACAATTATTTATTTATCTACTCTACTATACAATAAGAAAATTATTTGAAAGAAATAATAGATTTTAGTTTTTAGAGGGTGGGCTTTTCACGCTTTTTTTTTTTAATAGGATTCCACCAGAAGCATCGATATGAATTTTTAATTAAATTGTAATTATAACAATTGAACACAAAAACACAAAACATAAAATTGAAGTTTGATGATGAAAAATTATAAATATATAAAAGAAATGTAACTAATTTTTAAGGCTGACAACGCTACAAAGAAAAAACAGTTTAAAGACCTTATTCTAGATTTAACTGATATGTTGAAAAATTTAATTGAATTATTTTTGCATAGAAAATATAGATAGTAAACTGACCAGATTATAGAAGTAGACTAGATGAATTTCCAGGTGGTGACTATATATTTCAATTAATTATATATACTTACATAAAAAAAAAATTATCAATTTTTTCGATCAAAAAATATTTTTATGATGTTAATTTTTACATTATTTGCATATTTTGTCCTCATGTCCTACTTTCTTTACCGGTTACGCAAAATATTTTAAAGAAAAATTAAAGTTTTTAAAAATCAATTTTATATTTTTTTCTCACTAAAACAGGATTTTATTGAATAGACAAAATTTAAATAGAGTTATTAATGATATTTTAAAATACATTATATATAGATAGAAATAATTTACATATCAATTTATGTTTCTCTATAAATTTTATTACATTTTAAAGAGTAGTGAAGATATAAAAAAAACAGGAAAAATTAAGTGATAATTTTAGGAGATAATAAAAAAGATAATCTATATAAATTAATTAATTGAAAATCCATAAATAAAAAACAGGAACGAACTAGTTTTTATTGTAGTATAAATAGCTGTGGCTATATAAAGTCATTATCATTCCAAGGATGCGTCGGTCGAATTGAAAATTATATAATTAGAAACATTAATGATGATTTTTCCCCCAATTTTTTTTTTTGGAAATTAGGAAAACTTGTAATTATACTAACTAACTAACTATACAGCCTATTTATGAGTTGGATTGTTGTGACTGTTAAAATTTTGAATAGAAATTAAATAACTTCAATATAATATTTATAAGATATCCTTTAGCATTTACTGCTTATTAATGTATCAAAAATATCCCAAAATTTTATATCCCAAAATACTGAATGATTATGATTAATTATGAATTTACCATAAATTAGAAAACTTTTCTAACTTCCATTTCAACCCAAAAAAAAAATAATTCACCTATTTGCCAATTAAGTATTTGTACATAAAGTAAAAGTAAAAACTATGAATTACAAAAAAAAAAGCAATTTATCTAAAAAAAAATATTGTAAAAACCTGCAATTCAAATTTATGTGAAAATGAAAATTTATAGCCCAACTGTGTAGCAGCAGCGACTACCTTGACCTTCGCGAAACCTTTTGTAAAAATAAATTATCTATAGTTAAGATGTTTAACGATTGGTAATTTTTGCATCAATATAAAAAAATTCTCTTGTGTGTGGAAAGAAAGCTATATAATATTTTTTTTTATATGTAAACCTGAAATTGTTTGTTCACGTCTATCTTTTACAAAAGTTATATTTACTAAACTGTTCGGCGTTTAAAAAAATAATTTCTTCCTGGTCTTTTTCTTATTTGCGGTTGAATAGTTCAAAAATTAAATCAATAAATTATTATATATTTTTTTTAAACTCTGTTAAATTTTAAATTGAGTTCAAGTCTAGAAAGGTTTTGGTTTGTTGCTGGTTTATGTTCAACAAGTTTATTACATTTTTTTTTAGTATATAGAAGTAATATAATAAATTTGTGAATATGATTTTATTAATTGTAAACTTACTTGATTGAAAAATAAAATACTATAAGGAAAAGTTAAATATGAAAGTTAAATGTTTGAATAATTGATTATTTTATTATAAATTTGATTAAGTTGTTAAAATGCTGGTATAAATATGGTAACCTTGGGGTTGAAATTACAATATCTACTTACTGTATTATTATTTTGTACTTATAGCAATGTTAGTTGATGGATAATATTTGTATATTGAAAAGAATTCATTTATATTCATTTATATTTAATTTATTAAATATACATACTTAAATATTGCTTTTCAAATTGTTAATAATTTTACAACAGTTTTGCTATAATTATATATTTAAGTATATTCTTTACTTCAATCACTTTTCGTAACAAATAAATTTCCAAAGATTTCTCAAATATAAATATTTTCTAAATTAAAGTATTGAAATTATTATACTCAAATAAATTTCAAATTTATGTAATATATAAATGTCAAATTAATCTAATTAATGTCAAAATTATCAAATTAATGTCATAATTGTTAAATAAATGTCAACGCAATCATATAACATGTCAAAATTATGATAAATATTTAGATATAAAAATCTTGTATAAAAACAAATATTAGTTTTTTTTGTATAAAAGTAAAATTGAAATGAAACTTTGAATATACGAGTTTCTCGTTAACATTTAAAAAGGGAAAAGAAGGATATAACATATTTTCCGGAAAACATATTAAAATCATTATATCAATTTTATTTATCATAATATAATTTTGATATGTAAACAATAATCACATTTAAATTGTACACTTTCTTTATTTATTTTAACTATGTAAATTTTTATAAAAATTTATTTCACATTTTCTCATTACATATATGACAGCAAAAAAAAATCATTGTAAAAAAAAATTATGAATATAATTTTGATTATAAATAATTTTCACAAAAAATAACAAATAAAAAATTATTTAAATTTATTTTATTTTATTTATATAAAAGAAATTTTCACATTTTCTTTAATCATATTACAAAAATTGATCATGAAAAATATATAAAAACAAATTCATTTCACTCTGAAAAGGTCACGATGCCAAGAGATTGAGAGATGATGATGATGATGATTTTCAAGCACAAAGAAATTTTTTTATTTTATAATGTACTAAACTAATTTTTTTATGCAATTAACTAATTTTCTATGCTACACAATAAAAATTATGTTTTATTATTTAAATTTAAAAAAAATATAATAATTTTTTTTTATTTTTAATCAATTTTTTTTTTTAACATAAAAAATGAAACACGTTTTAAAATGATTTTTCCATTTGATTGAATTTTCTAAATTAAAAAAAAAAAAGTGAAAAATTTAGTTCAAAAAAATTTAATTTTTTCTGCCATATGTTTTTGTTACTATGAATTTTTTATGCAAATTTAAATATATTTCATTATTTTATTTATTTATTATTATTGTTATACTAAAGAATTTTTTTTTTTATAAATTATAATAAAAACAGAACAAAAAATGGAGGATAAAATTTTTTTTATCTTGTTTATTTTATTTAATATTTTCTTATGGAATTTTCTCTTGAATTTTGTTTGTTTATTATTTTTTTTATGTTAATTCCACGTGTCAATAGAAATGACAACAAACAAACCACAAAAAAAAAAAACAGAATTTGTGTTAAAAATCTGACACACCTTTGACCATTGATTCTACATTTTAGGCGCGTATGTCAAAAATTCAGGATGTTTCTTTTTCATTTGCTAGAATTTTAAATATAATATATTCATTTTAATTAAAATACCAATGAATATTTTATTTTATAGATCCTCGAGAATAACATTTATTTTAATGTTTTTGGTAATTAACACGCAAAATACAAAAAAAAAAAGAAATTGTTTAATTTGGAAATGGATTTATAAAAGTTGCCATTTTTTTTTGTATATTTTGATTTTGAAGAAGTTTAGCCAGCATTGTTCCATTTAGCACAAAAATTAAATTTAGAAGTAGTTCTATCTACAAGGATTTTCGACTGAATAAAGATATTGTGATTAGTATTGTAAAAAATTTCCCACATATATGATGGCTAGATTGGTTAAATATATAAATGGAATGCTTCAATCACCATAAATGTCAAAAATATTCACTTGTTGTTGTTTCGCCTCAATGGAATTCAACAATTAATTAAAAAATATATATACTATGATTCACATAAAATGGGGTCAAGGTACGATCCACCATATTCAGTCATTCGTAGAGTATAATTTCGATTATCATCATATCGTAAACTTAATTTTGATAAATTTACATTGTATCATTGCATGTCATACGACACTAATGCACAAATATAATCTTTTCTAAATTATCTTTATCAAAAAAGTTTTGCTCATCAAACGTAGCTCATCATCTTCTTAAACCATGACACATCAAAAAAAAAATCAATTGACTAAATTTTCTCAAAATAATAAATTTTAACCTAATTTCGGTTATCGCAACAACAAATAATTTTTTTAAGGTCAAGTTGATTTTTTTATTTATTTAGCTTAATTTTCAATATAAATTTATCGCCAAAAAATTATTACTAAACTATGTAATACTCATCAACTTTAATTAACTTTTGGATTGATAAATCTAAACACTCACAATATAAAAATTGTAAAAATTCATATTGTCTATGATATGAAGGCTTTTTTCCCCCAAAAATTTAATGAATCTTTAAAAATTACAAAGCTCACAAAATTTAAAATCGTGATCAAATAATAAAAAAAAAAAATGAAATGAAATAACACTTTCCAACCAAAAATAGCTTGAGCATAAAAAACTGTTATAGACTGTAATTTTTTCGTAGATTATGTAAGAAAAATGTTACAAAGATTTTATTGAAAATCTAATTATATTATTGATGTGTGTGCAAAGAAAAAAAAGGTGAATCTGAATCTTGGAAAAAAAAATGTAAAGAAAAAAAAAGTTTTCTTCTTTTTTTTGTTTTTTAGGTCAATTTATATGTTTTATATTTATGTTTCGAGAGAATATCGCATACTGTTGGTTGGTACTAGTTTGCCCTGAAAAAGTATATAAGTAATTTGAATTTTTAAACTCGTTTTCTTTTGCCCCAAAGTATAATATGAATTTCCATAAAAATAGGTCAAATGAAATTATTTATGTAGTTACATAAAAAAAAAATATGTTTATTTTTTCTTCTTTTATGGATGTCTCGTTGTTTAAGTGTAAATATTCAATCCCAGACATAGGGCACAAACAAGACAGTTAACACAATAATCTATAAAATATAAATTATATTTCTCATATTTCACTTTTAATTTTTAATTTTTTATTCTTTATTTTGTTATTATTTTTTGTTGATTAGAATAATTTTTTTTTTTCAATTCTTATAAAAGCTTAGAAAAAGCATAACAAACATAAGGAAAATAACAATAAACAATAAGCTATGAATTTATTGATTTGTTATTGAAAAAAAATAAGAAGGAAAATTGTGAACATTATATTTTTTTTTGGGTTAAGACTGTTTTTGTTTCTTGACTTTCTTAACCCCTCAGAAAAAATTTTATGTTATTAACATGTTTTCTTAACACAAATTTATGATAAATGTATATATAAATTTATTAATTTTATTTCTAAGCAATTCTTTTTTTTTTAGATACAAGAGAAGAAAAAGTTTTTGTAATTAGGTTAATCAATAATTGGAAAAAAGAAAACGAAGTAGTTTTTAAACAAAGAATTAGAATCATGGATGTGATTTGAAAATTCGGGTAAAATTAGGTTCAGATAATAATTTGATAACATTTTCAGGGTGGGTTTTTCGTTTTTGTATCTGACAATAAGGTTTTTTCTTTATAAATATTTTGCTATTTACAAATTAATGAAGTAAAGTTCAGTTACAATTTAGTTTCTTGGTGATAGTATACCCAAATTAATGATGCCTTACAATATAAATTACTTTCGGGAATGAAATATAATTCGTATATAATTTAGAAATTACGAAACTGGCAGGTTAATCTGTTGCTAATATTAATTTCGTACTATGCATTTAAACTAGTTCAATAGGCAAAACTAGATTCGTTCGATTCATATAAAAAATGTGTCAAAATTATAGTATACTATAGTTTAAAAAAAAAGCTTAATTTTTAAATTATTTCAGACTCTTTAATACTCTTTTTTTTAAATAATTTATATTAACAAATTTTCCATTTATAGAAAAGTTAATTATATACTTAATAAATGATTTTCTTGTGATTATACCAATTCTTTTAATTTCTATAATATAAAATATATTTAAAAAATTTGTTTTTGGTCACAGACCTTTCACAATTTTTGCAATCAAAATGCAATCATGAATATTAAAATTTTTGTTTTTTTTTTTGGAAAATTATTTTGAAAGCACATATCAATAAAAAATCAATCAGCAAAACAAAAAAATTTAAAATTTTTGTACAAGCTTCTTTTTATGGATATGCAAAAACGAAGAGTATTTATTTTCATTCATTATATAAAAAAAAAACCAAATTATAAAATTGCATGTTTTATAAAATTCAATTATGTTCATGAAAATATCTCCCGGCTGGATTATTGTATTATGCTATTTGGTAAAGACCACAAAAAAAAAAAAATTCAATGTTTTCCCAAAAATTAAAATTCATTTAAATTTTTCTAATTACATTAATTTCTGATATGCATTTCTTTAAGCTATTAAATACTCAATTTTATGGACATTTTATATTGTTTAACATATTTTTATAGTTCCATCAAACTTTATATATATATTTATTTAAATTTTTAATTATAAATATTTAACCTTAAAGGGTACATAAATATAAATGAAAAACAATATTTTTTTTTTTAAATAATTCTTTTTTTTAATGAGCATATTTTCATGCTTTCTACACAAAATTTATTATTGAAAGTTATAGTAATTTTTTTTTATAAATATTATCAGATGTTTTTATTAAAGGTTGATATAAAAATATAATTAAATTTTTTTAATTAAATTAATATTAAAATTAAATTCACTGAATTTTTTTTTTAAATTTTCGAATTAAAATTTAACGATAATTTTTTTAAACTATCATATTTTAAATGCAGTTTGATAATTAATATATAAATTAAATTTCTATAAAGATAAGATTAAATTTAGATAAAACATTCTCTGAGACCCACTTTTAATCTATGTTTAATTTTTTACATTTCAATATTTTTAATTTTAAAATTTTCTGCAAAAATATAGAGAATTTGACAAATTAAATAATTCCACCATTTGATTAATCAGAATTAAACAAACTAAAATTACAAAATCAACTAAATATCATTTTGTATACTCTCCATAATTAGAAAAACATTAAAAAAAAAAATCAATAAAATTTTATAGTTTTATAAATTTCAATTTCAATTTATATTTACAAATTCCTCTAAAAATCTTAAGTTGGTTGAATTATTTTTTTTAAGACATTCATTTTGAATAAAATTTGCGGAAATTACCAATAAAAATCTAATACTAGATTTAAAATAGAAGGCAGTTCATAAATAATTCAATTGCCTGCCATTTTATCATTTATTATTTTTCTGTCGATCGTATAAAATGAAAATTCTACATAAATTCTAAATTTTTTTTTGTATATTTATTTAGTTTTTTTTTTTTACTCGATAAAAAATTTCCTTAAAACTAGTTCCTTATTTTTGATCAATTTTCCCATTTTCTTTTACTTTGCCCCACACACACATTATCTTTAAATGCATATTAAAAGATTTGAAATATTTACAATTAATATTGCATTGCAATTTATAAAGTAAAAATATTTGAAATTATTATTTTTTTTTTTTGGTTTTTATTATGGATAAGGAAAAATCAAACGTATTTGTTTTTTGCGGTAATATTATAATTAATGGGAAGGAAAAAATTTCTTTGGAATTTTACTTTTGTTAATGGAAAATTGGAATTTATATTTGTACATATTGAACGCACATCATCATTAAATTTTTTTTTAAATTTGTGTTTTATGATTTTACAAAAAAAGAAGGAAAATAAATATTTGCAATTTTTTAAAAATAGTTTTTTTTATTTATTAAATTTTATAATTGTGCAGATTGTTTTAGTTTTTTAATAAAAGTAAATTGTTGATGCGTTGAAAGCTTTTAAAAATTAGTAACGAACGTACAAAAATTTATTACATAATTTCTGTTTCCTGTTGAATTTGATATATGCGTACGTCATAGTATTTTCATGCTGCATATTTCAGTTATTTTTAGAAAAATTATGTTTAAAAATGAGGTTGGTTTTATATACTTAATTGGAGTTATAATTAATTTCAAAGAACTTATTTCATAAAAATTGAATTACTGAATATTACATTATTTTTTTTAACAGTTCGCAAAATATACGCATTAGTTTTAATTCTTTTGGGCTCATCACAGTTTGCCATAATCCTAGATCTGCCTCATATAGGTTTTCCCGATAAAATAACCCAGAATAATTTTAAGTAATAACATAGGAAATTAATTTAGCCAGAAAATTAATTTAAACTTAAATTTTTTAAAGAAAATCTCCCGGTAGTATTTCCTTTAATTTTCAAATGTGTAATTCGTAGAAACTTTTCACTTTTTGGTTCATTCATTATTCTTCAATTCTTTTTCATGGTTAAATTTAAATTTATAATTTTAAGTATGTACTTATATACATACTTATTGATGATTCATAAAATAAATAATAAATCATATTAATTCATTCAATAATGTTCATCTTAAAATATGCAATATTTTCATAATGAATATTCATTAAAATTTATTTAACTATAAAATACCAAAAACAAAAAACATCTTGTTGTATTCAAATATTTAGGTCAATTGAATTTATATTTGGGTTTTTATTGTAGGTACAATCAACCCGAACATCATGATTAAATGTGTCACAATTCACAATGTATATTATTATAAATTCTTAATTCAATTACAAAAAAAAATAAAAATCATTTATGAAATTTCATAAAACAAAAACAAACTTAAAGATAAAATTTATTGATTTTCTTTTTCTATGTACAATACATATTAATTTCATATATCAATAAATTTTTGATGAAAAATGTAGGAAGGAAGGTAAATCAAAATATATATCCAAAGTAAACTCTAAAATTCATTAATCAAAATGATTTATTTTTAAGTTGAAATTTTGATTTCAATGTTCTTTGTTTTTTGTTTTTTTTTTGGTTGATGTTTTAATATTTATTTGAAAAATTAATTATGATTTTTTTGATTTCTCAAAAAAAAAAAAAATGAGTGTTAATCATCAATAAAATTTATCTATATACATTTATGCTCATATATATCAAATTTCTCTAATATTTCAAAGAAATAATGTGAACAAAACATACACGCTCTATAAAGTTTTATGTTTTTACTTATGTATATACAATCTTTTATTACAAATTGAAATCTAATTTGTTATTTGCTTTGTAAAATCTAGAACATTATAATTTCTGGTTTTATAATGTAGCTTATACGTTCTTTTGGTATTGCGCAATCAGGTTACCTTAACTCAATGCCACTTAACCACTTACTATTTATTTATAATTTAAAAAAAAATATCAGTGTAAAAAAATCCAAGCAAACGAACCCAACCAAGAAGGTTAATTTGGCAAAAAAAAAATTATTAAAATCATTTATATAAATATACATAATTGTTTTCTTTTTTATTGGTTAACATTAACTAATTATGTACTAAGATTGTAATTATTGTAATGTGAAAGATATATTTAATAATTTAAAGTTATGGGGTTAATAAAACAGTTTTATTCAAACAATGAACAGTCTACTAAGAGTTTAGTTGATGATTTTACAGACAATTTGACAGTCGGTAAATAATTTAACAATTTATTAATTATTTGATTGTTTATATCTATATAGTAATTGATAATAAACTTTGTCAGTTTTTTAATAGCTAATCACAGTTTAAAAGATCATAAACTTTAGATTTTATGACAGTTTTAACATAATTGTTCTATCGATGTCTCGAAATCCATAAATAAATTAACTTAATTTTTTCAATTTTAACAGACCATATACAAATAGTTACCAAACTAAATTACCCACAAATTGGAAACTAATAAAACTATATATATAATATACGAACATTAACAAATATATAATAATATTAATTAGCCAATAAGAATCATTGAAACACAACCAATTCAATTAAACCTCAAATATTAACCATGTATAAATAAAGAGAATTACATGCTGTTAAAGTAAATAATCGCATATATGTACATTTTTATTAACTTCCAACTTTTTGTATATTAACAGAATGCCAATATAATTTTAAAACGAACTTGCACAAAAAAAAAACACTATAAATTTACTAGACAACATAAAAAAACTACATTGTAAAACAAAAATTAATTTAATAACTCATTTTTGGTATTAATTGAAACTATATATAATAAGAATCAGGTGTGCTTGAACTTACCACAAAAGCTTAAAAGTTCTCAAGGTTATAAATAGCAGGAAGGTTATTAAATTCTACTAAATAATAATCATGTTGCCGGTGTGGCATACTCACATTTTTAATGAAAATTTAAAAAAATGATACAAAAAAAAAATTGAAAATGAAATAAAAATAAGGATTGGTGTTTTAAAAAGTAACAAGAAATATTTTAGATATATTCTTCTTACCTACACTTTTGAATGGAGAACATTAGTTGAAATAATTAAATATCAAATTACATTTTAATGAGATTTCGTTTTTTTTTAATGTGTTTTTGTCAATTTTGTAATTAGATGTTTGGTCGCTTTGGACGTTTGACTAGGATTTTTTCAAAATAAACATTAAAAAATATTGTTTAAAAATTCTTAGAAACATAAAGATACAATGATACAATTTCTGGGTTGATCTCAAGTACATAGTTCATTGCATGAATGAATTAATAGATATTTTATATTAACATTTAATTTATCAAATTTTTTTTTTTTGACTTATTCTATTAATTCTGGTCAGCTTACTGGATCTAATTGCCCTGAACACACTCCTGACTGTTGATAATTTTTATATATTTACCTGTTCATCGTAACATTTTTATATTTTTGATTTCACAAAAATTAATTAAATAATTTAATTGTCCATAAAAATTTTTTTAAGACTATTTAGATTATTTTTGGTATATAGTTTTCTATCGCATAGTTCTACATGACAAACACTATTTAAATGTATAATTATAATTATTTGTTAGTGGTTAAATTATCTTAAAACTTAAGTAATTGACCAAAATTGGTTTAATGGTAGTCTGATAGTTCATTTTGAAGGTCATAAAATATAAAAAAATCATATTAACAAGTAAAAAATTTGATTTGGAAATTCCGTGATTATAAATATAAGTTTCTATAATGTAATAAATGTTTAAAATTCACTTTAATTTATATTACATAATTTCAATTTTAATATTCATTATAAATGAATTAACGCACTCGCTTTATCTATCTTTCATTTATCATATTGAAATTTCACCTTTTTCTGAAGAAAATATTTTATTTAATATATATGACTAAAAAAAAAAGCTTGGTGTAAATATTTTTTTAATAATAGTATAAACTTTATAATTAAATTTTCAATAAAGTGTTAATTGATTAACTTTTATTTTTAATTATATATATATAAAATACTAAAATTTTAATTATCTCGAAAAGCTTTTTTATTATTATTATTATTAATTATTAATGGTGGTGATAATGAAAACCGAAATCATATTAATTAAATTTTATTTATACTATACTATTTTATTGAATTATATATGTATATATAATTTATGATGCAAATAATATAGAAAATTTTGAATAAAAAAAAGTGGTAATATAATCAGTGTTTTTTTCATTCATTTTTGAACAGTTTTATTTTATGCAAGTTATTTCAAGTACTTGTATATAAATAGAAAGAAGGAAAAACTTAATTTAACAAAATTAAACCATAAAATAGACGATTCAAGTATTACTTCCGAATATACAATTCCATATTCCATCTAACTTTAAATTTGACACCATATACTTTTAAAACTACATATATTGTCTCTGTTCAGACTTTGTTATATTTTCTGTGACCATTTTAAAAAAAATAAAATTAACCTTTTAATTATAATATTGTAATAATTTTTTAATTATTATTTTAATTGTAATTTTTTTTTGTTTAAATCCTTTATAAAAATTAAATTGGAGAGAAATATAAAAAATTGTTATTTAAAATAATTTTATTTCGGAAAAATATGTTTTTTTTTTTGTTAATTGTTTTGCACACTTTCTACTTTTTCGGTTTTGTTATAAATATTACATATTAAATTTTCTTTATTATTTTTTTTTTTTGCTTTATTATGATTATAGTTAGAGTCGTTATGCATGTCAAAAGCGGAAAATGATATTTTTAATCTATGAAAATGTTCAAAAAATAATGAAAATGTATATATATGTATATATATGTATATGAAAAAGGAAAAACAAAACAAAATTCAAAAAAAAAAATTAACAATCTAAAAGAAAAAAAAATTTCTAAAGTTACGTGAACTTTATTTCCTCTCTCTCTGATACTACACTATATTATATTAAATTGAAATAGTTAATATATAAATATTGCTAATATACCAGAGGGTAACATATGTTTTAAAAAAAATATATTTCATACCTAAAACCTAACCTCTATTGTTAAACATAAAGTACTCGATGTTTGGTTTTAAACGCAATCATTGGACTTTAATAAAAATATATATAAAAATAGTAAAAAGAGTATTAATAGAACATTCATTTCTATGTAGGATTTTAAACATAATAAAAAAAAACTAAGTATATATTGCAAAAAGATATTTTTTTTGTTTGGTATCTAATCAGAAACCTATCAGCATTGTAAATAAAATAGACATTGGCGGGGAATCGATGAACCCAACCCAAATGTGTAAAAGTTACAAAAAAAAAATCGTAATTTTTCCTTATATATATTTATTATTTTTATTTTCGTAAAAAAAAAATTTAATATAGAAAAAGATTTACATAAAAAACTAATCCGACATGACACAAAATAACTACATATATATAAGATATTAAATGGCTAGTTAAATATGTAGTATACTTACTCTTCTAGTATGCTGAGATTTAATAAAATTGATTAGAAATTAAATATTTGTTATGTTATGGGATTTTTAAAATATTACCAAGAAGAAAAATTGAAAGTTACAATAATATATTTTTTTTATATAATCAATTATTTATGAAAATTTCAATTTCTATGATTTTTTTTTTATATGTAGAAAGATTATTTGTTTATTTTTTGGAAAATTATTTATGTATATATAAAAAAATTATGCAATTATTATTATTTTTTTCAGGATTGTTAAACAAAAAAAAAATTTGTATATTGTGTATAAGTAGTATATAAATATTTATGTTTGATTAATTATTTTTCAATTATAAATATTGTGAAAGAATTTTTTTAACATTTGGTATTATAAAAGACAAAATGTATAAGAGAGATTGTTGTGTATAGATATTGTGACATAATAAATATTTTTGTCGTTGGTGTAAATTGGCAAATATTTATTTTGTATAAGTAATATTGGAAATTAATTTTAACAATTTATTTTATTATTAATTATATATACTTATCTAAATAATTACAATTATGATATATAATTTTTGGTATATATTGTGACATATATAGTTTATTTGTAATGATTGATTATTATTGATTATTGAATTTGAAATTGAGATTAATTCTATCTTAAAATCTTTTAAATAAAATAATGGAATTTAATTGGAGGAAGTTGATTTTAGTAATATGTAGAAGAAAATATGTTTCATTTTTCTGAGAGATTTTGTAATTCTTCTTTATAGAATTTTCAGGAAAAATTGGTCTTCTAATAATTTCAAAACGATCAAATTTAATTTGGGAAAGGACATTGTTTATTGAAAATACAGAAATATCAATGAAAAATTGACTGTTCTTGCACAATTAGAGTTTCATTTAGATTGTGTGAAATTTGTAGAGTGCAAAATATATCATATATACATAATTCAAATTTACATAAAAAAAATTATTCACACACAATAATAACAATTTTGTAAAATTACATTGAAATAATAAAAAAAAAATTATAATACATAATAAATAATAAATAATATGCAAGAAAAATTGAGAAATTCATGAACTAAAATATTTCTAACAAAATATTTTCCATCCAAACTGTAGACAAAGGTCATTCAGGGCCGAAATTCCAAACGAAGATTTAGTAATAAACTATTAAGTATACCAGACTTTTACTTTCTAAATTGTTTTTCATCTTATTTGAAATGTAAATTGTTTTATTATTTTTTTATAACATCATACAAAATTTTAATAGATTTAAAAAAAATGCAAAATTACATAATTTTTCGATATGCAATTTTTAATAAAAAAAATAAAAATAATATTTTATTAAATATTTTGTTTTTTTTTTTAGACCGAACTTAGTGAAATTGGGTCCGGTCAACCCGTTATGGAGTGTATGCCATTAAGACAACAAACTGGTGGATCTTATCATCATCATCATTATCATCAGCACGTTACAGATCAAACAAAATCATTACAGGAATTACAGAATGAGGTCGGTGCTTTACTGGAATTTCGTGATTTGGTTATTGAAACATTCCCAGATCTTAAACATAAAATGGCATCAATATCAGCAACAAATACCCTTACCGGTATGATATCAAATTCATCATTGGCTTCCAGGTGAGTTTTTAGTAATACACAAATGATTTATGTAAAATTAATAATAAAAAAAAAAAAGAAACCATTAATCAAGATGAAAAATTCGGTTATACTTTCAATGACAAATTTGGTTTTGGAATATATAATAAGAAAAAAAAAGGTAGTTAATAATTTTTCAGATCAGTATAAAAAGTATTAAATTTCCGGACATTATAAAGTTGACAATTTTGTATTATAATATTTTTATAAATACAAGAAAAATAAAAATAAATAAATTATTTTCACTTTTGAAAAGTGTGGGTGAAATTTAACGCTTTCATTTTTCAAATTTTTTTTTTTTTTGGTTGATCATAAATAATTTTTAAAGTTATAACAAAATAAAAATATGTTTTTGGAATTGTAATAGATTGTAACTTTTGACATGTTATTAAACATTAATGAAGATAAACAGTCTAAAATTAAACAATTTTCTGGTTTTCTTTTTTCTTTTCAATGTCCAAAATTCCAGAAGTTTTTTTTTTTTTTGAATTTTTTCATTTTTATAATGTTTCTTTTACGTGTTTTTTGGATCATTTTTAATGTATATATAACTTTCTAAAAACAAAAATTACCAAAAAAAAAATCAACAGACCAATTATTAGAATTTCACGCTTCTTATTTTGATTTTTTTTTTAATCAATATCATTAAAAAATCAACAATGATTCATTAAATTAAAGTTGAAAAATCAAGCTTGTTTTTTTTATATGTTGTTTATTGTCAGCGTTAGAATGTCTATCCGGGATTAAAATTATTATATATTTAATTTAATTTTTCGTTAATTAATTTTAACCTTTTTAAATGACTTTTGTTTAATATACAAAAAATTTTTTTGAATGAATATAATTTTGTTGTTGTTTTGTTTTGGGTTAGACGTGAATGGGAACCAGGAATACGTGTAAAAAGGAAATTAATTCAACAAAAAGATATACCCGCATCATCATCACCATCAACAACTATAACAAATACTATTGTTAATAATAGTAATAGTAATAATGGTGGAACAAATGGTTCAGGATCAACAAATTCAAATACAAATAATAATATTGAGATGTCATCATCCTCATCGTTAATACGTAGTCGAAGTAATTCGCATAGTGGTAAAAAAGAACCAAAGAGTGGTGAAGGTAATGGTAGTGTTATACAGGATTCTGGTTTTTCAACAGAAACAAGTTCATCGAAAGAAGCTCATAGTGCTTCATCGACAACTGGTGCTATGCAGGTAAAACTTTATTATTTAACTTTAATATATACTTAATTAAATTGTTCTTATATATAAAATTAATTTTAATTTTTTGTAGGGAGCTGTAGCTACAAATCGTCTCCTTCCAAATAATGATTCTGATGATGAACTATTAAATTTATTAGATGTGATTCATAGAAAAAGTAATCGACTTCGTGAAGAAGTTGAACATTTACAAAGTCTCGAAAGAGATAATAAAATTATAAGAGGTAATAGCAGTAGTCATATACATAATAATAATCATAATTCTGCAACAGCAGCTACAACAACATCATCAAATACTAATACTACTACTATTGTTGATACCTCACAAATTGGCTGTATAAATCATAAACAATTTCAAGAACATATTGATAGATTAAATAAAGAGGATATACAATTATTAAGAAGAGAACGTGATCGTTTATTAGATAAATTAGCTGAAATGGAAGCTGAAACATTAACTGGTCGTATTAAAGCAACTAAAATACAAGATCAATTTGAAGAATTAATAACAGTTAAAAAAGAATTAGAAGAACAATTAAAATTAGCACTAAGTCAAAAATTAGAATTAAATTCTAGACTGAATGATCTAAATAAACAGTACAGTAGTAGTAAAAGTTCATCAAGGTAAATTATATTATTAATTTTATTTTTACTTTTAATTTTTTTTTTTAAATACTTATGACTTTAATTTTTTTTTATTAGTCAATCAGATTCATCAAGTCATCGGCATTCAGCAACAACGGTTCTAGCAGCACCAACTACTATAGGTGCATCAAATTTAATAGGTACTGATAGACAACATGGTTTATTACCAACAACATTTTCACCAGTCATTCTTGATAATAATGATTATGATGATAATAATATTGTTGATGGTATTTCAGTAATAACATCATCAAGTAATAATAAACAATTACAACATAAATCAACACTTTATCCATTCCATAGTGATATAAAGCAATATAAATTTGAATTAAAAAATTTAGGACGTCTAGACGGTATTATAAGTGTACCAAATCGTTTGGGTAAAGTTCATGTTACAGATTCAAAAAAAATTGCAGCCATATTACTAGAAACAAATGTTATAGAATTACAGAGGCATCTGTTAACATTAACAGTACAAAATCAGGTAAATTATTATTTATTATTTAAGTATAAGATTACATAAAAAAATAAATAAAAATTATGTGTTAATTTTCTATATTAGTCATGTGAAAAGCTTCAATCATCTTTAATCTTTTTTTCTTTTTTTTACTACTTATGTATATTGAAAGTTTTATCTTTATCTTCCATTTACTTTACGAATGCCATTAACTTTCAAAGTAACATTACTTAATTACTTATAAATTAACATTGTCAAAATGTTATCCAAAAGAAATGCAAAAGAAAAAAAAACATAGCCGAAACAATGATTATTTTCACAAACGAATTAAAAAAAAAAATTAACATAAAAAATTTATATAAAGATAAAAATAAAGAACCAAATTAAACGCTTTCACATTAAAATAATTATTATCATTTTATTTTTACAAAAAAAAAAAATGAAAACCGAATCAATTAGAAATTAGTTTCTCATATAAATTTTAAATTGTAATTTTAAATATATAAAATATCGTTTACACTATAAAAACTTGCAAAAATTATATCAAATGAAATGAAAAAGGAAAGTGAATCTTTTGTAAAAAAAAACACGATGAATAAGATTTAAATCTGATGAGTGGATTAGATCGGAAAT
Source organism: Empis stercorea (assembly GCA_949752835.1). Classification (NCBI taxonomy): domain Eukaryota; kingdom Metazoa; phylum Arthropoda; class Insecta; order Diptera; family Empididae; genus Empis; species Empis stercorea. Next base: position 60,125,773 of record OX457086.1, on the reverse strand, counting down.
TATTAGATCTTCATAGTCCTATATAGAGATCAGTAGATAAATTTATATGTTAAGTTGCTTCTGACACAAGTGCGAGTAAGAAATAATTATGCTATTGAAATAAAAAGGAAAATGTAAAAAATTACAAGAAAATACAAATATCAAAATGATATTAATTATTTGTTTTATTCAAGATCGGTTTTTTACTCGAAAAATTCATATAAATTTTAGTGAAAAATAGTAAATTAGCTAAAAAAAATTACAATTTTCTATTTATATTTCTTTTACTAAATTAAATATACATTAATTTAGTCAGAATAATTTAAAATATTACCAAAAAAAATTCTTTCTCTCTGCTTTCCCGACTAATTTTAGAAAATTAAATTTTTACTGAAGAAAAAAGCTAACCACATTTCCATTCATTTAATATAATGAGATCTTCCCATTATTTAATCCATTCAAATTTATTTTGATTGCAAAATTTAATAATAATAATGTGTAATGAATGAATTAATCATTAAGTAATGTAATCATAGTCAAGTCACCATTCATTCAACTCAAAACAGATTCAAATCAATTCACTTTATATACGAATATTCCCTTCTGTTTTTTATTGAAATTTCAATTGTAAATAAAAAACTATTTATTTTCTTTCAATCACAAAAAATATTAGCAAAGTTTTACACGCAATAACAGTACAATAAAATAAAATTTATATACTTATGTATATAAATATTTTGATTTCTGTTTTGCAAATTTTTAACTACTTCTGTTTTTATTGTCACGTAGTATATTTATTAGCGTCTGAATGAACTCTTGAATGCAATGATAATGTAAATGTGGTAATATTATGAAATGTATTTACTATAAAATTCAATTGATTCAAATTGATTTTGCTCCGATTATTGATTTTGATTGTAACCAATTCAAAATTTCCAATACAGTAGGTGATTATTTGGAATTAATGCAATTGAAAAATAAAAATATTAAATATAATTTTTTTTTTTATTATTTATTTCAATTATTATTACATATTTTAATACCGTAAAAAATTTAGCATAATAAAGTAGTAGTTTTTTTTGCCATTTAAATTATTGATGGGATTTTTTCTTATTGTGATAATTCAGAGTTGTCGTCTTAGGTTCATTTGAAAAAAATAAAAAATATTAAAAAAAAAATTGTTTTGCATTTTCCTTCGTACAAAATGTAAACATTAAAAAAAAAAATTTAAAGTTAAATTTTATCGCGATCGTTGTTTGTTTGATATTATTATTTAGATTTACTATCGTGTAATGGTTGACAATAATTGTTTGGTTACACCTAACTGCGTTGCGTTTACGTGTTTTGCTTTTATGTTCATTCAATGTGACATTAAGTTTTTCACATTTTCTTTCTATTATAATGTTTTTTTTTTTCATTTTTATAGAATGGACAAAAAAAGTAGGAATATTTAAATTATATTTTTTTTTTTTGGTATTGTAGTGAATAATTGTCATTGAGCTGAATTATGATATTAATTATTGTTTTATACATAATAAACATAAACATATAATTCTAATCAGATGAATGATTTCTTTTAGATATTTATTTGTGTTAATGTCAATAAAAATATAATTTTTGTTCTCTATAAAATTTGGTTTAATTAAAATATTATTTAAAATTACAAATTTAATTCTAATTGTTCGAACAACAAATCGTTGTATAAAATACTTCATCTTTTGTTGTTCGTGCTTTCGAAATATATTATCAATTGTCAGTTTCGACCTTGTGGAACTTAGTACAAATACTATTCATACTCAAAGAAGCAATGATCTGTAGAGTTTTTACTTTCTTTAATATATTTTTTGATGGCATCTTACGAAAAACTAAATAGTTAAACATCAATTCTTCTTTTAGTCAAGTCGTTGATTGAATTTTTCATAATTTGTCTTCATTCATTCGAGGTCAGACTATTCGATTGTAGTTCGAATTTTACAACCAGCGCTAAAAAACCAGCGATTATTATGTACTCTTGAAAAACTTACAATTTCCTAATATATTACTTAAATGACATGACAACCATATCTTTAAAATCTAAAGCCATATTATTATTAATTATTATAACACATTTTTCTTTTATTCAATATTATTTCGTAAATACAAAATCTATAATTAATATTCTTTGATTTCAGTTTGTTGAACCAATAAATTTCATAAAAAAAAACCTTTAAACATATTTCATATTTTTATATACTTATGTTTATGTATATATACATACTCGAAAGATCTCAAATATAATTACTATTTTATTGATTTTTGATATATGTATTATTTTACAAATTATATTACAAAATTAAATTCTGTTGAAAAAAATGTAATAATAAAAAAATTATTATACAATAATATAAATTTATTAATCCTACATAAAAATAATACTTAAAAAAAAATATTGACTTGCTCAAGATTTTTATTAATTTTTATATCAAATATTTTTTTTTTTATATATTTTTCCAACATTCGAAATAAAAGTGAAACTTTTTCTGTAAAATAAATCAAAAAAAAAATTCCAACAATTGAGATTCAGTGAAGCAAATTAAATAACAATTCTTTTTCTTTTTTTTTAGTCTACACTCTACAAACACTCTACACACACATACTATTTATATATTATTATTGCAATTTAACAATTGCAAAGCTGAATCATGAATTTTAATGGCCATTAACATAAAATTTATTTATTTTTATATGTAGTTCAATAGGAAATTATTATGTTATTTTTAGAAGAAGAAGAAAAACCATATAAAAGATTTTAATTTAATTTAATTTTTCAGGTTTTGACACAGAGACTGGAACAAGCATCAAAATCAAAATTGTTTTTAAATAAAAGACTAGAAAAATCAAAAGAAGATTTAGATGATTTGCGGTTTCAGGTAATAGAAAATATAACAAAACACAAAATAAAAAATACGATAAACAAACCCCGGGTTTGTCAAAAGCACATTTCCTCAAAATCGCCACATGTAGAACTATGAGCTATTGTAAAACAATGAGAATTCCTATATGTGCATATTGTGCAGTTTTAGTAGTATTTTCAATGTACTATACATAGGAAAGATAAAAAATGATATGGTAAATATAGGTAAAAAATGTGTCCCTGTTCGATTTTATTAATTTTTTTCCCTTCCAAGTTTATTATTCCAACAAAATACATATATATAAAATTATCATTTAAGTTTTCCCTAATTTTGCTTTTAATTGAACATATAATGTGATATGAAATAATATCCAATATTCCCTTTATAAAGCTCCTAAAAATATGCAAAATGTTCGTTTTTTGCAAAATTTTACATGATTAAGAATTTTGATTAATTATAAGTGTGAGGCAAATGACTATAATTTATTAATTAATGCACTTTAAAGAAATATGAATTTCGAAACTTTTCCCAATATTTGTTTTTAAAAATATTGTGCAGTTATAATTTTACAAGTAAATTAAAAATGTAATTTTTTGATTTTCGAAGGGCCACAACGGAAAGGGGAGAAGAGATACGGATACAATTTCTTCAGAGACTCTAGTTATTTTTTAGATATCTCTTTGGTGCATAAATTTCAGCCTTCTATAATAAGCAGTTTGGGAAATACAGGGTGTTAAAAAAACTAAAAAAAGTTGTATGAAGATAACGGTATTTTTATACATCAAAGAATTAAATTTTAAAAAATTTGTTTATTTCACAAAAAAGATAAAAGATTTTCCTATCTTATGGCTTTTACAGACCTCAAAAATTTTTATTGGTTTAAAAGTTATTAGATGTTCAATATGGGTAATTTTCGAACTTGGAGGGGGAATAACTCAGAGGGGAAAAGAGATAGAAGAAAATTTTGTTCTACTGGACCTATTATTTTATTACTATCTATCTATGATCAAAATTTTAATACTCTATCTTAATAGATGTAGAAGTTTGTGTAAACGGACGGACGGACAGACGGACAGACAGAGTGAAACTAATATACACATTTCTTCCAATTTGGTTGGAAATGTGCTAAAAATGAAATTTTGTATTAAGTTGTTAATGGAGACTAATAAAGCAATGATAAATAATAATTTTTTTAAAAGAATTTTGATATTTACTTAAAACGTTGTTAGTTAATTGATATTCAAAAAAAAAAAGTAAAAGTTGTTAGTAATAAATAAATAGTCAAATTTTCATAATTTAATACAATTCAATAATTTTTTTTATCTTAATGATGAATTAAGTTAATTATCAAAAATAAATTTCTAATTATTATTTATATTTTGTAGCTCGAAGAAAAAGATATTGAATTAGAAGGTACTAAAGCACAATTACGTGTTCTTGAATCTCGTACACCATCAAAAATAGATTTTAATATGACACAAGAGACAAATCGATCAACATCGACACTAATTATTAATCGTGATTCAACAACATCAACACAATTATTATCATCAACAACATCATCATCAATATTATTAAATTCACCAGTTGTTATTACACAAATATCAACACCAAGCATGAAAGCAATGATACCATTACAAATGGATGAAATAAATCAACAGCATAATAGCAGTAGTACTGAATCAGCACAAGATCAAACTGAACGTAGTGGTATTAATAATAGTACAATAAATGATAATAGTTATAATAATCAACAAACACCAAAACGTCGTCCACCTAGTAAAATTCCATTACCTGGTAGTAAAGGTTATTTAGCACCAAAACCACCAACTGGTCGTCAATCAAATAATATAATGATACGAAGTAGTATTAGTGGTGGTAGTACATCATCTGGTCCAGTATCAAATAAATCATTAAGTCGTAGTACTGGTAATTTATATGGTAAATCACCAAATAGTTTAAGTCAATCATCAAATCACAATATACAATTAAATAATCGACCAGATTCAGCACAAAGTTATCGTAAAGATAATTCATTAAATGGTGGTAGTGGTAATGGAACATTAAGCCGTTCATCAACATCTTCAATACCGATCTCATCTACATCACCAGTTGGAACATTAAATACAAATAATAAATTAAATCCGTCCCCACAAAAATTTCATTTAAATAATAATAATACATCATCACCTGTTCCAATTAAACCAAAACGTGATATATATAATAATATGTCGTCGCGTGCACGTCATTTAGATTCGTTAACTAGATTACATACAGTATCATCAACAACAAATAATACACAATCATCAACACCAATATCGGGATTCGGAAATAATAGTAATAATAGTGGTGGTAATATAAGTGGCAGCAGTTTTACATTAAATAATAGTAATAATAATAGTAATAATAATAACAATAGTAATAGTAGCTCAACAATAACAACAACAAATCATAGAATAAATAATTCTAAAAAAGACTTAAGTTCGAATAATAGTTTTACACAACACGGACATTTACGTAAAAATTCATCAACATCTTCTACAAATAATATTGCTGTTAATTCAACAACAACAACAACAACAACAACAAATAATCAACGACGTGTTAGTAGTTCATCAACTGGACGTAATACAATTGGTGATTTACAACAACAACAACAACAACAGCAACAACAACAAAATGATACAGATAGTGGCAAGGTACGAAATTTACGATCAACACTTTTGGGTTGGCTTAAAATTTAACAATAATCATAATTAATAAAATAATTTAATTTTAAACCAACAAACAGAAAAAAAAATACACACGATACATTTTATTACTTAAAAATAAATATATTTAAATAATATGAAAAAAATATTAATTATTTTGAGAAATTAAAAAAAAAAATATATATATACGTAAAAAATATAATTAAAATATATTTTTATTATATTTTTTCGCGCAATTTTTATTTTAATAATTTATAGTTAATTAAAATAAAATTTAATATTTAAATATTGCCTCAACATAATTATATATATTTAATAATAATATAACAAAATTTTGTTTATTCTTTACGCAGTTTGAAAATAGATTTTTTTTTTATTTCTAGAAAAACCTAATTAAAAATTAAAATTAAAGTTTTTTAATTAAATAAATAAAAAGTAAACATTTAAAATTTCGTAATTTTTTTTTTCTTTTAAATAACAAAATAAACAAAAAACATTTAATCTAATTAAACAAATAAAATATTTATATATAAAAATACAAGAAAGAAAAATTATAATAAAATATTTTGAATATAATAAATATATAATTCTATATATATATATATACAAGAAAAATCATTTCAAATTTATACAAAATCTTAAATGGCTCAACTTAAACCAAAAGCGTTGTACGTCTTTTAAAAATCGTATGGTACACGTACACATCGTTATTAAAAGTTAATTTTTCTGTCCAATTCATTTTATATCTTTACAAAGAACTGAAAAGTTAACTTTATATTCGAAATTGAAAACAAGCTTTGACACGAAGTAAATTATAAAAAGTCAACGGTTTTGATTTAGATTGAGTAGAAAATTAAAAAAAATTAAATATATTTCATTTTTTTCGCACGTACAAAAATAACACAACCAACACGAACACTCTAATCAATACCATAAAATTGTCTAAATCTAGCAAGGAAATTAATTGTTTTTTTCTTTATACGATATTATTATATTTTTTTTTTTTTAAGTTTTGAATTTTTTTATTAATATCGCAAGCATTTACATATTCAACTAATTATTTTCAATTGTAGTTTTGTTTTTCAACAATAAGAAAACATACACAGAACAAATTATATTATTTCTATTCCAAAAGCCAGACCGAGAATTGTATAATATTTTTCATTTTATTAGTTTAAATTTAAATTTTGAATTTTTGAAAATGTATTTTGTTTTTTTTTTATCACATTTTTAATTTTATGGCTAAAAAATAGTAAAATTTATTTAAAAAAAAAAAAAATTCTTTTGATTAGAATTAGAATTGAATTATTTTTGTGTTGCATATCATAAATCGCACACACCTCAGTTAAAAGGCATAAAAATTTTATTTTATAAAAAAAAAAAACTGTGGTATATTAAGTAAAAATATTGAAATACGATATTTTTCCATAAAAAATTGGATATAAAAGAAAAGTAATCGACAAAATACAATTCTTGATAATTAAATTTAAATTATGTAATATAAAATATTTTAATCGTAACTAGTAACTATATAAAATGATTCTATATTAAATTTCAAATTTTATCGTGCTTACTTATTTTAAATAAATCTATTTTTAAATTCATTTTAACCTAAAAACAAATTTAATTTAATGATTTTGAATATTATATAAATTTTATTTTTATATAAAAATCAAATCAAACTTCAAGCTATATGAAACTGCCGCATCAGATTTTCATAATATAAATATATAAACAAATTTTTGGTAATAAATGAAAGTTAGGAAAACTACAAATAAAAAAACACACACACAGACAATTATTTTTTTTATCAATATAGAAATTAATGTGAAAAGAACCAAATCAAAATTAATAATAATAACCATTGACTGCTAAATGTGACTAGAGATCATCTCTCTATTAAAGTTTGTAATATAACTATAATAATTATTTTTTATTATATATTGTGTTTTCGTTAAAATATTAATTAAAAAGGATTAAAAAATATATATATATATATTAAAAATATTTACAAAATTCACTCTTTTTTTTACCACTAATTAAATAATTTTTTTTTGTTTATTAAACTACACCAAATATTTCAGTTATTTTACTTTTTTAAAACAAAAAAAATGCATGTTTTAACTAACACAAAAATTAATTTTTTTTTTCATTAAAAAGAAGAATAAACTAGATCGAAATTGTAGCACTAAATATCGAATTATAAGTTATCGAAATAATAGTCGGGAAACTTTATAGTTTTATGAAATTGAATAATTTTATTAAATTACAATTCCATAAGATTAATAATCGCTTTAGGGCAATTTTATTTTTATTATCTCTCTGTTTTATAGCAATTTTTGTATTATTAAAAAGATTTCATAAAAATTAGTTTTTTCATGTCAGTGGAATTCCGGAAAAGTTTTTAATATTTAAAAAACAATTGATTTTCGAAAAAGAGAAAAATTATATTTTCGATAATAACTTTTACTCGATATCGTTTGCTACAATTTTCACACTTCGGTTTTTATCATTTTAATTAAAATATTATTCAAAATTTTTTTGTATTAATCTAAATTAATTTTTGGTTTTTTTTTCTTTTTTTTTATATTTTTTTCTTCTTTCTAAAAAAAAAACAAATATTTTTTATAAAAAAATAAATCGTTTTCTTCAAAAAATCAATCAAAATTTAAAATATACAAATTTCGAATATAATAAAATAAATAAAAAAAAACATAGACTAGGACGATTCATAGATTTTATGGTCTAGAAAAATTAGGATCAAATATAACAAAATATTTTGGTGACACAACAAAATCGAAAACAACAACAAAAACTACATAAAAATTCAAAAACAAAAAAATTTGTCGAAAACATATTTTCTTTATTTCTTTTTTTTATGTAAAAGATAAAAATCATATACAAAATATTTTATTGAAAATAAAAAACAATATGGAAATTAATTTTCTTATATTTTCGATATATATTTTTTTTACTTTATTTATAAAAAAAAAAATGCTTAAAAATTAAAAACGAAAAAAAAAAATAAATACAAATAAAGAAAAATATGAAAAATGATACGCAAAAACAGAGAAAAAATTTAAGGATTGCGAAAATTTTAAAGAACTTCAACAGCATTAAAAAAATCAGAGAATGAAAATTATAATGGATATATAAAAAGGATAATAATAAATTCACCAATGAAACGAACAATAAAAAAAAATACTTATCTTGACCATAGCAACAAAAATTGTTTTAATCAAAATATTCCACTTTCAAATCAGAAAAATTAAAAACAAAAAAAAGTTATTCTACTACAACTACTACACTGCTATGAAAAACTTTGCTCCCATTTCTCGTAAGTCCTAAAATCCCTTAATAATTTTGTTTTTCAGTTGGTTTTTAATTTTAATTTTTTATATAGTTTTTATCATTTTTTAATTTGCTTTGTTTTTAAGTAGTTTTCATTTTTTTTTATATATAAATTTTAAGTAAATTTTTAATTTTTTTTTGATTTTTTAGTTTTAATTTTGGTTTGCTTAATTACTGCAGAATAAGTAGTATTTACAAAATTAATAGATTTTTAATTTAAGTGATTTTTAAATTAATTATAAAAATTAAAATCAGTAGTTCTTGTAATTAATTGAAATTAAGAGCTCAGAAATTGATACAAATAATTTTTTTTTATGCTTTTTTTTATAAAATTTTTAAGTATTTTTTTGTCGTAGTATAATTTTTAATTTTGTTTTTATTATTTTTTAATTCAGATCACTAGAAAGTAGTTCACTAAAAAAAAAGGATATAATACAAATTTAATTATATTTAAGGCTGGATCTATAGTCAAAACTTCTACATAGGCGATGCACGATATGAAAAATTACATATATATGTATAAGAATACATAATAATAAAGATTACGAAATTAGCTAATTTAGTTAGTATTCAACAATTGTTAAATTAAAGGACTATAGATTCAGCTAATTATTTAAATTTAAATGCAACCATAAATATTTTTGTTTAGAGTTTTTATGAATGCACATTTTTCCATTATTCATGAAATACAACAAATCAAAATTATCATTTTTATTTCTGTCGGTCTGTTAAATATTGAATTATGAATTCAAACAAATATTTATTCACAATTTTACATCAATCTTGAATATCAATGTTATTTTAAAAACATTATTAAATGGAATTAATTACTTATAATTTGGAATTTATTTTGATTTTTTACAATTAGAATTAGAAGGATATTTTCAAATTCGATATTATATAAACTGAAAATTAAATTATATTGAGTTTCATATTTTTTAAAAGAGCATATTTGAAGCATTGCGAAATAAAATTATCGTAAATTGATTTAAATATAATTTAAATTTTACTCAAAATTAATTGAAATTTTCTTTAAACATTTAACATTAATTATGAAATTTAATAATTAATACGATTGAAAATACTACAATTATACGATGGCTACATTTTTTTTATTTCTAAAAAAAACGTAATTCGCTTCAACGAATGAGTTTAATTAGAAACATCAACAAAATGTTCCAAATCATTTGGGAATCAAGATCAATTTTGAACTTTCCAATAAACTTTTTCTACAAGAAAGTGTAAAAAATATTTAAATAAATTTTATGTTATCTTTTCAGTTTCTAATAGCATGTTTTCTTTTTTTTTGGTTTAATTTCAATTTCATTATTAAATTATTGATGCTGTTAATTTCTCATTTCATTGTACATATAAAAAATTTCTCATTTTTTAAAGTCATTTTCATAATGTGCTTTAGTAGCTTTTTTTTATCTTTATAATTTTCAATAATTTTGCACGTTAAATGAAGACAGAATAAAAGTTAAATAAATAAATATTTAAAATAAAAAAAAAAAAAAATATTTTTTAAATAAATTCTAATTCTATTTTTTTTTTCTTTTTGCATATTTTTTTTTTGTATTCTTTCTTATCCAAAATATGATTACAGATTTCAAAAATACGAAAAATGTTGAGCATAGATTCATTAGATAATACAACAAATAAAATAATTCAAAGTAGTAAAAAATTTCCAGAAGATGAGCAACAAAAAAATTTCAACAATAAAGAAAATATCGAAAATACAATATTAGGAAAAAATTCACCAATTAATATTAAACGTGATTTAGTGCGTGAATTTATGTTAAGAAATTATCCACCACCAGCAATTTTACAACCAAATCATTTAACATATTTACAAAATTTACAAAATTCAAATGTGATGATGATGAATAATAATAGCAGTGAATTTTGTGATAATGAATTATTAAATTATCATAATGTAATTAATCCAAATTGTGAAAATAATATAAATGAAAATGATAATATAAAAGAACATCCACAATTATTATTTGAAATTGAAATGGAAGAACATGAAGATGATCATGAAAGTGATCAAGATAAAGATGATTTTGCTAAATTTTTACTTAATGAAAGCCTATTATCACAACGTAGTAAAGAAATTGAGAAATCATCTTTATTAAATTCACAATTATTACCACCATTAAATGGTGTTGTTCGGACAACAATAAATAATGATTCAGAATGTCGTTTAATTGGTAATGTTAATCCCAATATTGCTAAAACATGGCAACAATTAAATTCAAATACAAATAATTCATCATCATCGTCATCGTATACGAAAATTGGTAAAAATTTTAATGATAATTGTAAAAAAAAACAACTCACTCGTTCTATTTCAAATAATAGCGATCAAAGTGAGAAAATTTTATTTTATCAGCAAGTATATGAGAATAAAGATAATTTTCAAGTTAATAAAGTTAAATATTCTCGTGAAAATTTAAGTATTGAAGCAGAAGAATATGAGGAAGAAGAGGATGAAGAACATAATTCAATTGAATCATATTTTGATAGTATTGAAAATGATATTGCGATTAATGAAAATGTAAATGACAATGAAATTACAGATCGTCATGAACTACAATTTCATTATGACAATGATGATGAATTTATCGATGGTGAACAATTCAATCATGATCCTGTTTTAAATAAGGAAGAAGAAATTGATATTATTTCATATTCAAATCAGGAAGGTGGTGAACAAATGGCTGATATTAATTCATTTGAACGTAGAAAATATATTTTCACAAATTGGTCATTAGAAAATGATAGTTACGTTTAATTAAAAAAAAATATCTCATATATTTCATTTTTTGAATTCAAATTCATTTTTCTTTAAAAATTGTGTATCATTATTCATTTTTTTTTTTGATCACCATAAAAATTCATTCCATTTATTTTTTAAGCTTTTATAAAAATGTAATTGATTGATTTTTTTTTTATTATATAAATTCAAAGAATTATAAAATGGGATAAGTTTATTAAACGAAAATATTTAATTTAAATAGAAGCTAAACGTTAAATCTAAATATTGCCTTTTAAAAATTTTGAACAGAAAAAAAATTAATTCTATTAAAATTTATTAAAATAAAAATAGTAAAACTGAATTAAATAATATTCAAAATGATTTAAAATTCTTTAGTGCATTAAAAGTTCTTTTTTTTTTCATTTAAAAATTTAATATTTTTTTAATGCAAAATTCATTAAATTATCATGAAATTTTCTTTTATTATGACATTATTTTCTGAAAATTTCTATGTTAATTAATATCATAAACATTTAATTTTGAAAATATCTAGAGTTATTTGGTTATTGCCACAATTGTTAATTTTGCATGATGCACTTAGTGTTAATTTGGTTCAAAAGTAAAATGAAAAAAAAAAAACAAAATTAAATTATATAGAAAAAAAGGTTTCAATAAAAAAAATAATAATTTCCCAATGAATCACTTTCGAAAGTATTAAAAATATTATTTATATAAAAAATCATTTTCAAACTATTAAAAGTAATTGATAATTTATATATAATTATTATTCAACCACTGCAGTTTATTTAATATAAAAAACTTAAACATTTTTTAATTAATTTAAAAATAAAAAATAAAAATTATATTTATATAGTAACAATTTATGGCAAAATTTAATCACACGGACTAAGTAAATTCAAATATATAAAAAAATAATATATTAGAAATGCATTTTAGAAATTAAAATCATAACAATAATTTTTTTTCAAATTTTATCTTGCAATAATTACAAATATAAATATATATATATATTTTAAATTTTCACATTTCACAAGAAGAAAATATATAAAAAAATTATTTAAAAAAACTTATAATCATCTCAATTATATTGTATAAAAATAATAAATATTATATAATAAATTATAAAAAAATATGTTTTTATTAAAATAATTAATCATAAAAAAAGGAAAAAAAGCTATGTTTATAAATATAAAATTTTTCATTTTTCTTTTTCTTGTAATTTTTTATTTTTTTATGTAAAATGCTATCAAATAAAAAAGAAATATTCATAAAAATTATGTATTTTATTATTATAAATATTAAATAAATCAAAAAAAAAAAAAAACAAAAACTATTATTAATTAGTAAGTATTTTTATTCAATATTGCCTGTGTAAATATATAATTTAAAAACAAGAAAAAAATTATTATATATATATAAAAGAAAATTTTATATATCAAATAAAGAAATTAAATATATATATATATATATGAAAAATTCAATATATATTGAAATGAAATTTTGAACAAAAATTCAATCATAAAAATGTAAAATTATTTAAATAAAATACATAAATGAAAAAAAAAATAAATAAACTGAAACTACTAATAATGAGAAATAAAGCAAAATGTATAATTTAATTTATATTGGTGTTTTTTTTTATTTGTATAATTTTTGGAAAAATGATTTTATTTTATTTTTTACCAGGCCAACGAAAATACAAATTTAAACTGCAGCAAATTTAAAGTGAAAATATTTCAAAAACTACTGAAAATTTAGATAAGTATATTTAGATATATAAAAGAATCCTTTTGACAATTGGAACAACACTTCTTCATTACAATAAGAAATTGATATTTTAATAATTAAGTCGAATTGATTCTCTCTGCATCATATACAATTTGAGTATAATTTTTATATATATTTAATATTTTCTAATTAAGTAGTAGTTTTTTTTTAAATTATTTGTACATAAAAGTAATTATTAATGTCAATCAAAAAAATATATAAATCAATAATTTAAATTTCTTTAATTTCTTTATATATACAAAAAAAAATTCGGAAGTTATGTCTGCAGGCAATAACAATAGGAATGCAAATGATATACGAAATACTATTAAAGAATTATTTGTATATATAATATTTTTAATAATATCAACAATCGGTAAATTCATAATTTCAATTTACAAAAATTTCCATATGAACAAAAATTATAAATTTACAGTCTGTTTTACATTAAATAATCAATATATGTTCTATTTCAATGAGATGATTCAACGTTTATTTATAAGTAGATCATCGGCAACATCATATGGTTTAAAAATTAATTTTTATGATATTGTAACTACTGATGATTGGTGGCATTTTATGCAAAATACTTTTTTAGATGGTTTACATGGTATACAAAAAAATAGTGTTGATAATGTATCAAATATAGAAAATGATATTGATATATCGTTAGATACATCATCAATAATACACTCTAACAATAAATATATTGAGGATTGTATTTTGTTAGGCCAGACACGAATACGTCAATTACGTGTCCAAAGTGATACATGCGAATTACATAATATATTTAATCAATATTTTCATATATGTTTTCCAATATTTAATATGGTAAATCAAGAAACTGATAATACAATAATTCCAACAAAATATATTGAATCATCAGAATATGTTTGGACATGGGGTAAATTAACATATTATCCAGGTGGTGGATTTATTGAAACATTAAATGAAACTAGAGAGGATAATGAAAAAATAATACAAAATTTAATAGATATACAATGGTTTGATCGTGGTACAAGATTTTTAGCTGTTGAATTTACATTGTACAATGTTAATGTAAATTTATTTTGCATAGTCAAGTATGTTGTTTTGTATTTTTTTTTTAGGAAATATTCAAATAATATAAGATAATTTGTGTAATTTTATAGATTATTTACAGAAATAGCACCAACTGGTAGTCTAATAACATGGACTAGTGTTCAATCATTCAAATTTATAACACTTTGGACACCTTTTGATTATTTTTATATATGTTGTCTTGCTATTTTTTATTTAATGATAATTTACTATACAATTGAAGAAATATGCGATTTTTTCAATTATAAATCTAAATTATCAATATGGAATTGTTTAGATTTAATAGTTATAATTGTAAGTTAATGTTCATTCATTAATTAATTTTTCTTCTTAAGAAAAATCATATATATTTTATTACAGATTGGTTATATGTCATTAGCTTATATTATTATACGTAAATTATATTTAAAAAATTTATTTGAAAATTATAAAGAAAACTCAAATCAATATTTAAATTTAGATGAAATAGCATATTGGGAATTTTTATATAATAATATAATGGCAATATTATTATTTTTAGTATGGATTAAAATATTTAAATATATTGGTTTTAATAAAACTATGTTACAATTAAGTACAACTTTACATCGGGTAATTTTTTTTTTTATTAAAATATTATTTTATATTTAATTATTAATTGAAAAAAAAAAAATTATATTAATTTATTTAAAGTGTTCAAAAGATTTAATTTGTTTTGGTGTAATGTTTTTAATTGTATTTATTGCATTTGCTCAACTTGGTTATCTTTTATTTGGTAATGAAAATTCAAGTTTTCAAACATTTCCAATATCAATATTAACAATGTTAAGAATGATATTAGGTGATTTTGATTTTGCAGCAATTGAAAATGCTAATCGAATTATTGGTCCAATATATTTTTTAACTTATATATTTATCGTATTCTTTATATTATTGGTATATAATTTTTATTAAATTTTAAATAATTTTTGTTTTAATTTTTATTAAATTATTTTAGAATATGTTTATAGCTATTATTAATCATACATATTCAAATGTTAAAAATGAAAAAAATGATAATCAAATTTTATTAGGAGATTATTTAAGTAAAAAATTTAAAAATTGTTGTAGACGAAAAATTAAAGAATATGATGTTGAAGAAAATAATAAAATAGATAAAGTTATCGAAAATAATGAACATCTTGAGTCATCCTCAAAAGGACCAATATTTTTTAGAATAAGTCAAACATTACCAAAGTAAGAATTAATATATTTATATTTTTTGTTGAATATTAATTAATTTTTCAAAACAAAAATTTTTTTAAATTTGTATATCCAATAAAATTTCTGTACTTTTTCATATCAAATTACGACATTGGATTAAAATATTTAATATTCAAATATTATTAACTTTTATAACTCACTATTAATAGTGTTGTCGTGTTCAAATTTTATACATTCAGATACCACAGTTTTTTTCTGCAATGAGAATTACATTTTGAAGTAGTCTGTCTGTTTTGCTAATTAGTTCCACCCACAATGTCGTCATATTCATATAGGAACGTCACTTAACAGAAGCACTTACCTAATAAAATTTAATTTTGTTGCTCAATTTACCTAAAATTTTTGAAATTGAATTATTATTATTATTTTTTTACTTCATTTATATTAAATATTTTCTTAAAAGGATATTTCAAGGCGTTAATGATGATAAAGTGCAATCAAGTGAAATAAAAAAGTATATATATATATTAATCAGTTTAAACAATGTACTTAAAAATAATTATAATTACCGAACTTCCTATAAATAATATAGACTAAATGATAAAATGAATCACATTGAAACAACCTTGGATAGAGTGTTGCAAGGAATTACTGCTCTGGTCAATAAACTGGAATATGAAAGAATACAGAAAAAGAACCAATAATATAATTTCTATATACATACATATATATATACATTATGTTAATATTTATACTATTAATCTTAATATGATATTTAAGCTTTTGATATTTTGTTTGATTTTCGAAATAAACTATAGGAAATTTTATCAATAAAAAAAAAATCGGTTTTTTAATTCTGTCTGAAAGATATTATAAACTTAAAACTAGTTTTCCATGATTATGATAAAAAATTAATTACAAAATATTTAATAAATTTTACCGTTTTTTATGTAATATTATTTTAAACAATAAAGTACATAATCAATTTTAATATTTTTGTATGAAAAAAGTAATTTTTCATTATAAATATTAACACATAATAATTCAAAGTTATTTAACTGGTTTAAATGTGCCTAAAAAGAATAAAATATAATGTAAAGATAAAATAATATCAAATCAATGTTAAAATATTACATAAATTCTAATTAGATAAAAAAAAATTACATAATTATAATATTTTTAAAGGAAAGTTTTAAATAAAATGAATAAGAAATTACGTTTTAAAATTATTTATAATAAAAACATTTGAAATTTATCTACATACATATATATAAGAAGGCAGGTAGGTATACCTTAAATTAGATTCTGTGAAAATATAATTAGCACTTATTACATACACTGAAAATTTCATAGTTGACTCATATTATTAAATTTTTAGACTTTACTTTTAATTTATTTTGATCTTATAATTTTGAATACTATGACAACAAAAATATTACCAACAATCTTTCATTAAATTAAAACAAAACCATATAAAATTTAACATTTTTATAAATATATTAATCCATTTTTATATTTAAATTATTTCCTCAAAGTCAAGGTTAAATAAATTAATAATATTTTAATCTTAAATAAAAATTATGAATTGCAGCATCAAAAGGAAAACAACTATTTCCCTATTGTAGCTGGTATATAGTTGTTTCAACATTCTAAAATAATAAATGAATGTACATCTCATCTTAAAACTAGTTTTATTATTATAATATTGTAAAATTTTTAAATTTTACAAAATAAGTCGTTACTCTGGTAAGACCCATAAACAAAATTGATATATTTTGAATGAAAAGTGTAAATATTTTCATTTTACATAATTAAATCAGATTTTGTTGTGTTTAGTTTCAGAAGAATAATATGTTTAAATTTTCCAAATTATAATAATAAAGTTTGGAGTTAAATATTTACATACTAAATGTAATAACTAACTATTCAAAAAAAAATTATTATAATTTATTTTATATTAGATATATAATTTGTAAATTATGTTGTTTCTAAGATGTCATTAAAAATTTATGTATTTATTTTAATAATATTAAAAATTATATTTTTACTTCTCGTAATTTTAGCATTCATCATTACCTTTTCAACCAAAATTTAATTACATTTTAATTATTTATGTTGAATCTAAATTAACCACCCCGTTGAAACCAAAGTTCGCAAAAAGTTGATATTTTCATTATTTGTTATTAATACATAGCATTAATATGATGGTATGTAGCTATACCAAAAATCTATAAATTAAATTGAAATCTATGAAGAATAATTCAGTTGTATTTAATATTTTGAACACATTAGGTGAATTATTCTGAAAAAAAAAACTCAATTGATTCTTATTTTATTAATAATGACGGAAAAAATATTTTTATATTTGAGTTATTTAATTTTAACATTAAATTTTGTTTATTCAGCTGATTATCTTACAACTCAACGTAAGTTTTCATTTAGTTATACATATAGTATATTGTTTGTTTCAAATAAGAATAATTTAAATGTGATTTGATTATTAATTTAACTAATTAAAGTAGTAAATAAATAAGATTTAATCGCATGAATAATAAACATGACTGTGATGAGAAATAATTATTCTAGGATTTTTATCATTAAATTAATTTATTTTTTTAGTGGTTTAAATTACGATCTATCGTTTTTTTTTTTGTTAATATATTTTTAGCTAGCTACTTGCAGGCATGTCAAATAAATTCCCCTGAATTTGTTAAATGTTCTACAAATACTATTCAAAATTTATTTAAACAATTAAATAAAGGTAAATTTTTAAATAATTATTGACTGTTATTATAGTTTTTACATAAATTCATTAATATTTAGGAATTCCTGGATTAAAAACTTTGGATACAATTGATCCTTTTCATGTTACAAAAATTAGTTTTAATCAAAATAATAATAATGTTGTTAATTTAAATGCTAACGTAACTAAAGTAGTTGTGACCGGTTTTGCAAATACAATAGTTAAACAAAGCAAGTAAGTTATTTAGTTAAATACTAATAAAATAAAATTAGTTTTTAATTAAAATCACTAATAAAAAAATAAAAAAAAAAAGATTTCTAAATAATTATTCATAAATTTCTTTTTGAATTTTTATTAAAATCGGGTTTGTGCCTTAACATTTTTGTTTATTATTTCAATGTCAAGATCTTAATTTTTCTTTTAAATTAAATTTAGAAATATTAATAGTAAATTTATATTTAAATTTAATTTTTTATATTATATTTTAATGAATTTGTAAATTTTATAGAGTTAGTAAAAAGGATTATAGTTGGGAAACAAAATTTATTGTACCAGTAATAAAAATTCAGGGTAATTATATTATGGAAGGTCGTGTACTCCTCGTACCACTTCAAGGAAATGGAAAAATGTTTTTACAACCAGGTAAATAAATAAATAAATAAATATATCAAATATTAAAATTAAATTTGTTGTTTTTGTTTTAATTATAGAAAATGTTGATATTACAATGTATACAAAAACACGACTTTATGAAAAAGGCGGTTTTACATTTTACAATGTGACAAGTGTTAAAATTGATATGGAAATTAGCAATTTAAAATCAAATTTAGATAATTTATTTGATGGCAATCGTGAATTGGGTAATAGTATAAATGCATTATTTAATGAAAATTGGAGGGATTTTTTTGAAGCAATGCGACCACTTGTTTCTGATACAATTGAAGAAATTTTATTAAGTATATTACAAAGAGTTTTTAATTATATACCAGCTAATTTTCTTATTTCGGATATACCAACATCAAAACAACTTTATGGTTAGTTTCAATCTTAGCTAATAATATATAAATATTATAATTATAAATTTATGTTTTATTAAATTTTTGTGATTTTAATTTTAAAGTATAAAATTTAAGCTTCATAAAATTAAATAAAAAAAAAATAAACTATCAAGTAATCTAATAGAATTTAATCATAAATTATTAGTTTTTTTATATATAAATTTGATTACAAATGGGTTTGACATTTTCAAATTTTTTTACACGATTTTTTCAAACCAAACAAGTAAGAATTTTAATGGTTGGCTTAGATGCAGCTGGTAAAACAACAATATTATATAATTTAAAATTAGCACAAGTTGTTAATACAATACCAACAATTGGTTTTAATGTTGAAACATTAGAATATAAAAATATAACATTTACTGTATGGGATATTGGTGGTCAAGATAAAATTCGTCCATTATGGCGGCATTATTTTCAAAATACAGAAGCAATTATATTTGTTGTTGATGCTACAGATCGTACACGTATTACTGAAGCTAAATTAGAATTAAATTGTTTATTAAATGAATATGAATTAAAAGATGCTATATTATTGGTATTTTCTAATAAACAAGATTTACCGAATGCTATGAGAGCTGATGAAATAGTTAATAAATTAAATTTAACAGAAATAAGTAAAAGAAATTGGTTTGTACAAAATACATGTGCAATTCAAGGATATGGATTACATGAAGGCTTGGATTGGTTATCACGTGAAATACTTAAAAAATAAATTTATTTTCTTTTACAAATTATATTATTTAATTAATTTTTAATTATTATTTTGTAAATTTCATGTGTGTAATTGAATTGAATTATAAAAATAAAGTATAATGTAAAATATTGAAAAAAAAAATGTTAATATAATATCGATTATTATTTACAAAAAACAAGAAAGTTATAAAAAATAATTGATTATAGCATAGATAGACACAATTACTAGATGGGACATTTCATAATGATAAAAGTAAGTATGATTTGATTTGAGTATGGCAATGCTTTTTACAATCTATTCGTATACTATACCAAAATGTAGGTATTTTAATAACCTTTAATTCAAGCCAGTATAGTACACACCCAGTGGCTTCTAGCCACCACATCCTCTTTCATATATTAACATTTTAACTATTAATGATAAAAGTAAGTATTTTTCTATTAATGATAAAAGAAAAAATATATAGTTTGTGTTTCAAAATATATTATATATATTATTCTTTTCTTTGAAGGCGAAAAATAAATTTTGAAATATATTTTCAAAATATACGGCCATCTATTGGCATGCGCTCAAATTTGCTGTATCAAATGTTCCATCTAGTAATTGTGTCAATGATTATAGGAAGAATTTTGAATATATTTAAATTGTTGTAGAAAATATTTTTTTATTAAAGACACGTCAAATTCGAATTTAGTCGGTAGAAAAACCAGTAAAACAATTTTTTTAAAGATTTATTTGTAAAATTCTACACCACAGATGTCGCCCGACTTGTGTGTTGTCAAAATAACATCAAAATATATTTTATGACATTTCTACATTTGTCAAAATTTTCACAATATTTTTCTGTTCGTTCGTTCATTTACCTGTAAATTTTCGTTTATTAAAATATTTTGTTGTGTTCCTGCTTAATTTTGTGTAATTCATCATATTTCGTTTCAATATTTATAATTAATTGGATTAAAAATGTTGATTAAATAATAAAAAAATATATTAATGAAAAAAATAACGAAATCTGAAGAATAATAGAAAAATTAATTAAACAACAAAGAGGTCGACGACATGTGGAAATGTCATAAATGCGGAAAGCCAGTTTATTTTGGTTGGTAGAATTTTTAATAATTTTAATAATAAATATTTCGTGTCTAGAATATTTAATTAAATGATTGAAATATTGTACATTATAGCTGAAAGAAAACAATCGTTGGGTTATGATTGGCATCCAGAATGTTTACGTTGTGAAGAATGTGGAAAGCGTTTAAATCCAGGACAACATGCTGAGGTTTGTCTACAATAAACTATAAACATTCAAAAATATTTTCATAAATTCTATGGTTCGTTTTTAGCATAAAGGAGTTCCATATTGTCATGTACCATGTTATGGTGCACTTTTTGGACCACAATTATTTGGTCATGGTACACGAGTTGAATCTCATAAAAATTTTGGCCAAAAAGGAACACAAAGAACATCTAGTGGACCATGTTTACCCAGGGATCATATGGAATCTAAAGTTAAGGTATATAACAGTTTTTTTTATATATTTATTAGAATTTGTTTATAAAAATATTATGAAACTTTGTAGCTTTATAATGAATTTTTTGACAATAAAAGTATGGAAATACGTACACGCGAAGTAAACAATCGTTTAATATTAGAAGGTGCATTACGTGTTTATTGGGGTGTACAAGCTGTTATACATCTTAAAGAACATGTTGATCAAAGACCTGTGGTTATAGTTAGGAAGAGAAATTCATGTCGTTTAGGCAATGGTGCAGATGTAAGTAGAAAAATTTGTAATTAGAAAATATATACTGTAAATGTATTTGTTATCCTATAACAGGATGATGCTTCTGATAAAGAAATTGATGAAAGTGAATCTGGTATTGAAACAACAACTTCTAGTGCTATGGATGGTTATTCAACAGATATTTCATTATCAGAAAGTATGACTTTTGATTCATGTAGTTTATCAGAAGATACTGTAGCTGATATATCTAGTACTGAAGAAGATCATTCCCCGGTTGATAAAATTTCAGCTACACTACCAACAAAATTGGATATAAAAGATGTAGAATGGGATGAAATTGATGATTTATTACAAGTAAATATAAAATTTCTATATTATTAAATATGAATAAAATAAATGTTTCTTTTATATGTAGGTTGAACGTAAAATAGATACTGGTGATAAAATTTATAAAACAATGCCATCTCCACGACCATCACAATCATCCAGTGATAGTAGTAGTACACCAAAATTACTTTCAGCTCAGGATAGTATTGAAAGTAATAGTGATCCAAAATCAGATCAATTAGAACCAAATACATTTTCTGAGGGTACAGAGGAAGAAGACGCAACTCTAAAACCAATGGATTTTGAAGATTTTAAAAAAAGTGTTCATTTAGAATATGTTAATGGTGCAAATTCATTTCCCGAAATGAATGATGATACATTGAAAAGAAATCAACCAATTGATCCGTCACGTATAAATGATTCATTAAAATTGTACGGTAGTCAAGATGTAATGAGTAAAAGTTTTAATTGTGAAGCTGCTTTAAGAACAATTGATGCATCATTTATTAATGATACCTTAACATATAGAGATCCAAATAATCGTACATCATCACCATCAAAACAACGAATACCATTACAGAAAAGTGGTTCAGCATCAGTTAAAAATTCACCATTCCATGGACGTAATATATTTGAAAAAGGTATTAATCGTTCAAAATCTGGTCCAAATTGTTTCGGTTATACAGATAGTGACGAAGATGTTACACTTAAACCATCAACAATACGACGTAATGAAATTAAATATGTTAATTTACGACCAGATTATTATAATAATAACCAAAGTGATGCTGAAACAAGTTATGCTACTGAAACGAATAGTTTAAGTGCTGCTGGTGAATTAACTAGTGAAGCAACAAATACTGAACAACAATATGTTACAGAAGATGGTGTGGTACTGAGAAGACGTCCTAAAATGGGTTCAACAGCTATTAAAAGACGTTCAGGGAATAAAAGGTTAATAATTATAATAATTTTTTTTTTAAATTAATTTTAACATATAGAATCTATATAAAACTTTTACTTTCTGTTTTTATTTTAAAATTTTCCTTTTTATTTCTATAAATATTTAATTTATCTTTTATAAAAATACTATTTTAGGAATTATTTTGAAAATTTTCTCTATTTTGTAAATAATTTTTATCAAGAATTGAAATTTTCGAAATTCAGGTATTAATGTTTTATTTCTTCTATTATTTTTTAAACTTCAATATTAAGACATAGTTTAAATTAAAATAAATATAAAATTATTTTAATAAAAAAAAAACATATTTTTAGAACACGTACTAAATTAAAACGTCGTTGTTCAATTAATGGACATTTTTATAATCGTGAAACATCATTTTTTACACCACCATATGGTTCACAAATGAGTGTATGGTTAACATCATTGGTTAATACAACAGAAGTTATTAATTTAATATTAGAAAAGTATAAAGTTGATAGTAGGCCAGAGAATTTTGCTCTATTTGTAGTCAGAGATAATGGTGAACAAAGAAGATTAAAAGATGATGATTATCCTTTAGTTACCCAAGTGCTATTAGGACCACACGAAGATGTTTCTAGATTATTTTTAATGGATTCTCAAGCAACAATAGAAATAAGGTTAGTATAAATTATTAAATATTTAAATTAATAGAAATAATATTAACAATTTTCTATATAAAAAAAAATTATAGTAGCGAAGTTGCCCAATTTCTAAATCTATCAATACCAGAGTGCCGTGCAATTTTGGATCGATACAATGATGAATTGGAACGTGAAATTGCCAAAGTTAAAAATAAATATGAAGAAATTCGTAATAGAATTGTACAACGTATGGAATCTCTTAAAGTTAGACTTTGAAAAAAAAAAACAAGTACATAATATAAATTCTATTATTTTAAATTTGTTTTTAAAATTTCTACATAAAAGTATGTTTATCTATGTTGTTTCTTTCTCCTTTGTTTCATAAATATTATATAATTCTTTGTTCAATTATCATAATTTAAAAAATTTATATATTATATGAAAATATACATATAAATAATAATTCATTTAAATGTTTATGTACTTTAAATGTTTTACTAATCAAATTTCCAAAAACAAAAAAAAAAGAAATATTAAAACTAATATATTAAAAAAATTCGTTGTTACTCAAAAAATATATATAAATCATAATCAAGTTTACGTATCATTTTACGTATTAGTAAATGTGTTTAATGTAAAAAATTAAATTAATTTTCCTAAATACTAATCAATTATTTTTAAAAATCAAAATCGTTCTTGTCGGAAAAATGCCATTCTCATTCATTAGACTTAATTTTTTTTAATTAAATAATTTACAAAATTTATTTTACAAACAAATTTTAAACGATCAAAAACTTAAATTAATTTTCTGTATTTAGTTTTTCGGCTGCTAGTACAAACAAAATTTTTATTATAACAAATAGAAAATATTATAAACAAATATATAATTATTTTTTTATAATAAATAAAAATTTATGCCAAAATAAAAAAAGTATAAAAATCTAAAAACAAAATATCAATAATTGCATTTAAAAAATTTATATTTAAAATTAGGTGACAAAAAAAAATTAAAAAGCAATAAAATTTCATAATCTCAATTAAAATAAAATTTGATCCAAATTTTGTTTTTAAAATTAAATTAATAATTTTGCTCATTGATACAATGAAAATTAAATATTTTAAAATAAATAAAATTTGGCCTCAATTTTTGCTAAAATACTTTTATTTTTATTTATTTTTTTGGCTCGGTATTAATTTAGAAATTATAGACTGTTTAAAGGGTTTTTTAAAATTTATAAATATTATTGGAATAATTAATTAACATTTCGAACAAATAATAAAATTAAATTATTAGATTTAAAAGAAAAAAAATATTAAAAATAACTAATAATATATGATCTTATGCAATAATTTTTTTTTTTTGTAATTGTTGGAAATACGAAATCCCTAAAAAAATTTGTAAACCATTAAGACTTTGAAAAATTGTGAAATTATAAAACACAAAATTTATGTACATTTTGATTTGTACATTTATTTAGTATACTAAAACAAAATGAGTAAATAAAATTAACTGAAAAATGAATTTTTTTTCAGATGTTTAATTATTATAAAGAAATTTTTGTTACAGATTTTATAGAGACACTTTTATCCTTAAAAATGGGGTTGATTTAAGTACAATTTTATGTAATATTATTTGTACTGAAGTTTTGGTTCAAATGGTCTCAATCTCTTAATTGTACAAAAAAAAAATATTAAGGAAATATATTACAATTAAAAATGTTATCTATTCATAAAATAAATCCAAAAACATTTCTATTTGCCTTCGCTTAAACAAATTTCTATAATTCTGACATCAATGATAATGATAACTTTTATGTACATTATAAAACTACCAGACTTAATAATAATAATAATAATATTTTCACTTAGTCGCATTTAACCACCTTCAACTAAATATAACTAGACATTTTTTATTTGTCTTTTATGAATTGTGTTGAAAATTAAGTTACAAAAATAATTTGCAAAGAAAAAATAAATAACAAAAAATAAATCCACCTTATTTTATAATTTTGATGAATTTTCTACCTGACAATATTCTTGCATGACAAAGACACACCGGTTAAATTACAAATGAACAATATTATAACTTCAATAATATCTAAAAACAAACATTTTTAGTTGAAACTATCAACATTTTTTAGATTTAATAAAATGTAAATGTTTGAACAATTACTACTATCTATATGCCATATCGCCCCCTAAAAAAACACTTGCTGATGAGATTATATAAAGTAGTTGTCTCTATTTTTGCTTTTGTAACAAAAAATGAACTCATAAATTTTTCACATGTAACTTTTAGTATAATATAAATAAATTTTTGTATTATAAAGTTGATAATTTTTTTTCTTCTGTTCCACACGTAAAATTATAGTGATTATAAATGATTGACAGGGTGTAATTTAATTGAAATTATTTTTAGATAGACAAATATTTAATATATCCTTTAGTTCAAGGTCGGATGTCAATATTGTTTATAATATTATTAAAAATATAATATGTAGTCAATATTTTAATATATTAATTTAGAGATCAAAATTTATATTTGAGTAAATTTTTATTTACATAGATAATAAAATTATGCTATATTCATATTATATAAAATTATGGTAATCTCAAAATTTTGTATGGTATAAATTCAATTTTTGGCTTAAAATTTTATATTAAAATATATGGCTAGCAATTTTTATATTTAATTTTTACTTTTTACTAATTTAACAATCTGAATTTTTAGAAAAAAACTAATAGTCCAATTCATCAATTAAATAAGATACTATCCAAAATTATATACCATCAGATTTTTCTATTTATAATAATTAAAATCTAAAATTAATTTATATCATTAAAATAACCCTGTACTTGCTAGTTTAATTTTCTATCTATACATATAAAATTTTGATTTACTTTACCATTATAAAAAAAAATTTTCCGGGTTTAAAAGAAAACGTCTTTTAGCTTAATCGAATGTGAAATTTGCGTGCGTAGATATCCGTTTACAAACATTTTATCATAACAATAATAAAATGAACTATATAGATTGGAAATGCATTTTCTTATAAAATTTATAAACATGTAGAAATATTTATAACTAAAAATATTTCTTTTCCATACGACTATATAAACAATAAAAGGTGATTACCAAAATATTGAAAAATTTTTAATTGGAGTACATATCCTTAAATATCAAAACTTTTTTATGTCTATAATATATATATAAAAAAAAATGAAATTTAAAATATCTTTTAATAACTTTTTCTACTTTGTATTTCCAATATTATCGTCAATTATTTTTAAAGGTAAATCAAATTTTATTATCGATATGAATAAAAAAAAAAATGAAAAATCGAAATCTTTTCTAAATGAGGTTAAAGTTAAACCCTTTTTTAAAACACTTTTTTTTTTATTGTAATAATTATTGAGAAAATAAAGAAAAAATATTTTCGGATTATGTTACGTTTCAAAGAAAAATAAGTAAAACAAGAAAATTTTTACTAAATAAAACAAAATCACTTTGAAGTTGATTACAAAATTGAAGACTAAAAAAAAAGTTTTCTTTCTAAAGGAAAAAGAGAAAAATTTACATAAAAATTTCATATCGACGGGTATAAATAAATCGCTAACATTTTACCAGTATCCTGGTAACATGCGACAAAAGTTTGTTATTTTAGGAAATCCTTTTATTTTTTTTTTTTTTGTAAAAAAGAAATTTATAATTTAATCGAAATTCGAAGGGTTTGTATAAATATATGAATTTCGGATCGAATATGAGATTGATGTAAGAGAATTTTTGATTACTTTAATAATAATTTCGTTGTTATCCTTAAACGTGTAATTATATTTATCAGATTACGGTCATTCAAGTGTTTGGAAATGATTTTATTGAACAATTTTGTTAAAATTTTAGACCAATAGCAAAGCCGTATATAATATATACGGCTTTGCCAATAGCATAACAGAGAGTATACTGCATTGTCCTTCTTATAAACAACAACATAATTAGTGTATTATGATCAACAATCATTATGAAATTAATAATCACGTTTTCAGCAAACCAATTTTCCAAATATCATACAATAAAATAAAAAATAACAATAATAAAAAAACATAAAAATAGTCTGAAAAATTTCCAATTTAGTAGTTTACCGCGTGAATTGATTGTGTGATGGTTAATAAAATAATTTTTGTTACAAATATCCTTGCAAATTTATTTCGATAATTCGACAAAACACAACAAAAAAAAAAATTATGAATTGAAATATTATTGTAGTTATTGAATTAAATTTAAATTTTGTTTATAATATTTTAATTTTTAATATATTTAAATTGTGATTTAATGTCATATATAAATAAATGTGAATAAATAAAAAAATAAATTATAATTAAATGTTATGTTTATTGCAATGTCAATATTCAATTAACTACGTAACGTAATGAAGTGCTTCATTAAGTTTAATAATAATTTCTCACCAGGATAATTAATTAATTAGTTTTTATAAACATTTAACATTATAGAAGTTTTGTTTCATTATTTAATAAATTTAGGTAAGTGCAATAATATTAATGATTATTTTTGCTCTCTTAGCAACGTATTTGGTTTAATATGGTTTTTTGGATATAATTGAATAAAGTTTGTTTATTCAGACACGCTTTTTGAAATAAAATAAAAAATAAAAAACTACATTACATTACTTTATTTGTGTTTGTCACCTGACGACAATATTATGAAAATATTTAAACTTTTCTTAAATGGTATTTACACTTTGTCCTTAATGAATTTATTCAAATTAAGTTTTTCCAAACTAATATGATTAAATTTTGACATAATTGATAATTAATTTAAGTTTTTTTATTAATTGAAATTACTTAATATTATTTTAAGCCTGTAATAAATAAAAGTTAAATTCTAGTATAAATATTCAATTGATTGAATTTGAAAATTGTTTTATTTAGAATTAAAATGAAAACCTTCAAGTTTGTAATTTTTTTACATACTATTAAAAGTTGTATAGTGTGAATATAATAGTAGAAAATAAATTTATCTAAATTCTAAAATAATAATAGTAAAATGTGTTAAAAGGAAAATAAATAAAGGGCACCGACTTAGAAACGACCTAATTTTTCATTTTTGTATATTATAGAGATATAGCATAGAAATTCTATGCTATATTCTTATTTTATGTGTTAAATATAATACCATATTATAAATACATTTTTCTTATACTTTTAATATCATATAACAAAAATTTTATTACTATTTCATGTGTGGTTATATAAAAGAAAATATATGTGTAAAGATAATAAAAAAAAATTTAATACACGCACGTAATTATTACAAAACAAGGAATGTAATGTTTTGAATTTAGGATGAGATTTAAAGCGTGTTACAGATTTAATATAATATTTATAATAATTAACATAATGATATGACAGATTTGTTTACAATATAAATTGAAATCAGGTCATAATTAACATTTTGACAATTTTACTACAATAATAATATATGTTTGTTAATGAAATTTTTTTTAAATTATTGTTACGAGGAAAATATTTGAATTTTGTATAATTAACTTTTTATGAAAATTGAGATATTTTATATTTATGTCAAAAAGGTTATAAGTTCTTTTGACATATTTAAATATTTTAATTACTCGATCTTCATTAACATTTAATCTAGTTAATTAATATTTGTTAATTTCTATAGTTTTATCAAAAAGTAAACTTATTGCTGTAACATAATTAATTTTTTAATATTCTTCTCCATTAATTTGAATAATTTAAAATTTGACACCATATAGTAATTTTGTAAATAAATTATCTTTAATGTTTTAATCAAATAAATTAAATACTGCATTTCTAAAATGAAGAAAAAAATATATACCTTTTAACACCTCGTAAAATATATTTATATTATTTCAAATTTTCCCATAATAAAAATACTAAAGCTATCTTTATTTTATTTATTTTTATTATTCCACAATATAAAAACTGTTATGTTTATTTATATAACAATTAGATTTTATTTAAACAATAACCAAAATACAAACAATTGGCAGTTTAAAATCATGTTAAACACTTAATAGTTTCTCCTAAATAAGTAAATCGCACTTAAAAGAACTCTTGTTCTTGTATACCACCAAATAAACAAAAATTCAAATATATTCTATCTCCATACTCTTACAGAGAATAGCTTTCCAACATTTATTAGAACTTCTAATATTACAGTGCAAGTCTGATTAAATTGATGAGATAACCATTTTTAAATCCAATAAGGAGAAAAACAATTTTAATTACAATATAAACCAAGAGTTTATAAAAAAATTTAACTATAATAGTGTTTTAGAGTTGTTCGACACCGCAGCTGTTATTTTTGGTTACACTAAAATGAATTTATAACTTAAACAATTTCAATTTGAAAATTGACTTTACACGAAATGCTCATTCACCTACTATTAGGGTGGGATTGTAATAATAATAATATTCTTTTAAATTTATATAAAAAAAAATATTATAGTCTATAGAAAAAAACTTTGAACTTCTGGGCAAATTTAAGAGTTGCCACACTAATGTTTTATAGATAAATTGAATTAAGCCAAGTATATGGGATATGTGAAATTTAAATAAAATCAATATTTTACACTAATAATCAACCGGTGAATCAACAATTTAGCCAGCATTATTGAACTTTTTTCACTCAATAATTTTTACATTTTCATTTTTAAGAAAGATTTATTAGGTAGTTTTAACTACTTAATTAAATCTTACAGTTAATTGGTAACCCATATATAATTTTCTTTTTCAATTGTCCATTAAAAAATAATATAGTACGTCTACGTGTATAAGAACTATAATACCACTTTAATTGGAATTGAGAGGGCGGATTATGTACACTATTAGAGGATTAAAAAAAAAATTCTTCATTTCGAATAGATGTGTACAAGCGTATAACATAACAAGGCAAAAAAAAAAAAAAAGATCGAGATTTTAAAAGGAAAATTGTAAACAAATTACAATTAAGGTGCGTCGACACCAAAAAGTGGGTATCAATTTAAACTAAGATATAAAAAATATAAATATTTTAGTAAGAAGACTCTTCCATAATCATTAACAAAAATAAAAACTATATATACACAATTTAAATGACCTCTTTATAGGGCCACCTTTTATCTTAATGGGATGCTTTTTAACTTAATCTTTTCTTTAGCCATTTTAATAGCTTTAAGTAAAATATATATATATACAAAAAAAAATCTATGACCATATAGAATTTTTTTTTGTTGTTGTTTAAAGATATTCTTCTTCAGATCGAAGATAGAAAATATGTATAACTTTATATAAGTAATTTTTTTTCTATTTTTTGATTGTTCACAACCATTAAAGATGCTAATAAAAATCATCAGTTGAAATTGTTATTATGCATGTGTAGGATTTTAATCGGGAAGTGATAGTTTACAATGAGATTTTAATGTTTTTTACCTTCGGTTTTCCTTTTAAATTTTTTTTGTATATATATGTAGGTAACTGATATAAATAATATTTATGTTCTTAAAGATATTCTAAATGTGTGATTTTAACTATATGTAAGTATATATTTTTGTTCTTCTTATATTTTATTTTGTTGTTCTTTGTGTCATGAAAAAAAGGTTAATCAACAACAACCAGGAAGGTCAAATTTAGTGTATATTATTTTATACTTATATAAGTTTTTAATCTACATAAAAGTTAAATTAGAAATGCCACACATAATATATACTCTTTTTTTTTTTGTAATTGTATATTGAAATAATTATTTTTATACATTGAGTAAAATGATGTTGATGATTTTTTTGTTTAATAAGATATAAACATGAAGATTTTCGAATGAAACATATCTCACGTACTATTTATATGTATAAAGTATATGTTTTTAGTTCCGTTTTTAATTATCTAAAATTGTTTTATATATTTCAGGTTTTTTAATAGTCGAATTTTTACGAATTGTTCTTAAATTCAGGTATTTCAAGTATCACTCTTTATTACGCAATATTTTACGAATTGCATAAAGAATTTGCGGTCAAACATATAAAACAAAATTTCAATAAAAACTCTCATCTGTAATGATCTATCGTGCACTTAAAGAATAAATACAAATAAACTACAATGTTTCTTTTTTGTGCAATAATTTTTCATGTTGTAAAATAAGAACAAAAAAAAAAATAAAGAAATTGGCATTTCACGACCTTTAGAGATATATGGTTCTTTTAGTTTCGATATAGAATACAACAATGAGCCTCTTTTAGTTTTGCCAATAGATTTTTTCATATAAATGTACCACAATTGGTTTATGGTAAAATTATAAGAATAAAAATTTCTGTAAATGCTGTAAATGTGTTACAAAATGGAAGAAAAAATTGTAACAAATGTTTGATAAACAAATGTTATGGGGTCCTTAGAGTTCTTCAATATTATAATTTTTGATTATATTAGAAAATTGCTATATTATATAACTTCTGGGAAACATCAATCATCATAACAGAAATAGGAGGAAAAGAAAGAAACCAAAATGTATGTTAAAACAAAACTCTTCCAGCTGCCACAAGCACGATGCAACCTAAAATAATGAATAAATAATATTGTAAACATTAATGTTATACATAATTGCAGAATATCATATTTCAAGATAATATGTCACAAAGCTAGGAATTCATTGTTTTACCAATTTTAATATTCAAAGTTTAAATAAATAAAATATCTACTTTAGCAAATATTTAACTAATCTATCACACTACATTATTCATTTTCATCTAAAAGCTAAGGGAATCTAAATATTCTTAAAAATTCTTCCAAATTGTCGCATATTTTACATTTACTCTGCATATAAAAATATATATATATGTACATACAAAATTTATAATCCCATATAAAAAGTAATGTGATATAAATGAAAAATATAATTTGTGTAACCAATTTAATTTTCCATAAGTAGTTTTTGTATTATGCAAAATGTACTATATTATAAATTTGATTTGCATATCACGTTCAAGCACTTATATATAAGAAAATTATATACGATCTTCTAACAAAATCTGTTTTGGAAAGTAAATATTATTAGAATAAGAAATTTTTTTTATAAAGATTTTGATTGTTTGTAAATAAGGAAGAAATATGAAGGAAATTTTAATTCTTATTAGACGAGTAGATCAAAAAAATTATATTATTTTTTGAATTGGGAAATCTTTATGTCGATATATAAATCTAGATCTCAAAAAAGGTCGAAATAAAATTTTCATAATATATAATTGTGGTATGTATACAACGATTATATATCAAATCAATGTAAATAATGATTGGACGGTTTTAACGAAAGTTTCTCAATTATTTCTTTGTGCTTGAGGTCATGATATATTCATTTAAAGTATTTTTCACGAAATGATTCTGCTCTAATATATAAATAGTATATATGTATATATATAAATATGGGATTGGAAAATAATGACAGACCATCAAAACGCATATATGCCTTAACATGTTTTAGTTAAATTTTATGCAAGAATTTAGCATATTATTTTGATTTTATTAAACAGTATAACAGTTGGAGAATTTTTGATTAGATTTTATTCTGGAATAAAGGGATAATTTCGTCTTAGTTTCAGAAAACGTAAAGATAATTGTTTAAAACTTTAGTATAGATTGAAAATTTACATGCCAAAAGATAGCTTTGCAAAATTTATTGTCCATAAATTATTTCCAATAATTATTATTAATTTAAATAAATAAAAATGATTTTTACAATTAATTGTCTTTAAACAAACTCCTACTTTGTTTATGATTTTGAATTTCATACTTCGTGCAATTAGGAAAAGAACATATATAGACTGGAAAATATAAAAAAACCGTAATTTTTTAATTTTCATTCTTCTAGAATTGATTAAGCACGATAATGGTCATCTTATATAAAAAAATATTTCTTATCTCAAGGGAATTTTGTTCCTAGAGTTGTGGAATTTGTATATTTTCTTTTAAATAAATTTATAACACAATAAAATTAATTTTTTATTTATAACATTTTCTTAAGTACAAAATGGAAATAACAAGAAAATTTCTTTAAATAAAAAAAAATGGTGTGAGAAAGAAATATTTAGATTTGAAAATTATTATTTATATTTTTTTTATAAGACTTGGAATTTTTTGTGTGGTGTAAGAAAATAATTGGAATATTAAATATTTTTTAAGGAAATTTAAGAAAAAAGTAATATATAAAACATTTTAAATTTTTTCTTCAGTTTTTTAAATTTTCAAGAACATGGGAAAATTTAAATTTTTGAACATTAGTAGGTACGTATAATATGGTACATTTTTTTATTAGTAATTTTAAATTAGTATCAATAAATACTTAGATTGAAAAAAAAATCGTTTTAATATGTTTTAAATTAATAATTAAAAATAAGTCATATATTATACATTAAATTTATTTGATTTATTTGAATAATAAATTTTGTATATTTAAAAAAGTTAAATTTTTATTCTAGTTGAAAATAGAATCAATATTTTCCCATGTAAATCAACTTTTTCCCATGTTTATTAAGCTTTTAAACCTGAATGTATGCAATATATTAAAAGTCTACTTTTTATTTATATATAATCCTAATATTTTTTATTATTATTTTTTTCACTCGAATCAATATTCGAAAAAATCATTGTTGAAAAATAATAAATTATTGATCATAATCATTTAATGAGCTTTTACCATTTATGTAATTATTAAAAATTGATTTATTTTCCTTCGTTCTACATAAAAAAAATATATAATTGAAAATTAATAATAGATTATTTCGCAAAGGTGGTAAATTCAAATTATTTAAAATTAACTATTCCACAAAAATAATTATATTTTTCTCTTATATATAATTTTGTATTATGTTTATGTATGTTCTAGCTAGACTATAGGTAAATGTTCTTTATGATAAATTTTTTCATTATTTATCTATCTTTGAACAGTATTTTTTTAAAGCTTTCGCTGCCCATTCATAATTCAAATTTTAATAATTTTTTTTCTTTAAAAAAAAAATGAATAATTTCAATCTATCTGATGATCAATGATTTTTCAATTTGAATTTATGCTTTACATAAAAGTGAAAAAAAAGTTAGATTGAAAATCATAAACAAAAAGTAACGTCCAAAAAAAAATTATTATAAATTTGTTAAGGGCGATTGTACTGTGTGGGTGTGTTCTTATATAACGAAGATAAATAAATCTTTTGATCCATGGATCAAAAATAACATAAAATTCCTTATACATATTCCAATATGTAAAAAAAAAATCTAATATAACATTAAGAGAATAAACAAAGAACTTGAAAAATAAATTCTATATTCTATGATGGGTCTTCGATCAGCATAAAAGCATAAATATATGTATATGAATATGTATTTATTATAATTCCAAGAAGAGAAATAAATGATTGAATATCAAGTATTGATATTCTAATAAACCATTGTATTGGATGGATGGCTCAGAGCTGGACCGAACCAAGTCTGAAAAACTTAATTCTGTAATATTAAGGGGTTAAGTATATCAATTCTAATTAATGCAATTATTGTAGAAATATTAATTAATTCAATTATTGTAGAAATAAAAGCAACAAAAACATTCGAGGAATTAATTAAAGTTGATATACTTAACCCCTTAATATTTTTCGGACTTGGATCGGTTTAGTTCTGAGCCATCTATATATATATATGTATGTTTCGGAAATAATATCTATTGATATGAAATCAAATCAAAAAATAAGTAACAAGATAAAAAAGATAAATAATATTTTTTTTAGTAGCAAAAATTTATTTGCTATTTTTTCTCATTCTTTTGAATATTAACTATGATCGATTAAGTTTTGTTTTTTGCTTTTGCTTATGAAGTTATAAAAATTGATTTATTGTAATATTTTTTGTTTTGCTTAAATTTTAAGACATCTGAATTGAAAAATTATGTAGATATAAAAAAATCGACATAATAGTTGAAAAAAATCGAATTTTAAATGTTGGGAGAAATTTAAATTTAAATTAATTCGAGATTTATTTCAATTTTATTTTAAATTATATGTAGATTATTTAGCAAATTTTTTAATATGTTATGTTTTTTTAAGAATGATTTTATAAAATATTAGAGGTATATTTCGTATATTTCAAAAATTTTATAAGAGCAACTCAGAAGTCAGTAAGATCATCTAAAACTAAATTAAATCTAAGAAACTATACAATATTGAATTAATTGCTTTTAATGATTACGAAAATGTATAATTTATTTTGATCTTAGATGAATTATTTATCTAAAAAGGTGAAAATTTCAAATATTCAGTCTATTAAAAATGCGAATTTATTTAATTACAAAATAGGATTTTTTTCAATGAATTTTTTTTTGCAGTAATACTTGTATCTTATAAAAATTGACTAATCATTAAATTTAACCAGCATCAAATTATATATATTTCCGTAATTAATTTAATATAATATTTTATAATTATGTATATATAATCAACCAAACTATACATTAAAATTACTCTATTATGCTATAAAAATCACAATTTTCAAGAATTTTGAAAAGATTATGTCCAAAAATATTTTCTTATTCATTTTAAATATTAAATTTTCGACAAATTTTTTTTTTTAAAATTTTTCCTAACTATATAAATTTAAGATGAACATACAAGAAAATTCTAAAAAGAAATAACAGAAATAAATTAATGAAGTTTACTATTAATAAATGCTTCAGTACCAATTATCACTTCTATTGAATATTTACGATTTTTTAAAGAATTATACATAATATATAAACATATATAAATGATAAAATATATCCATAAATTAATTTTATGCATTTTAAAATATCATAATTTATAAAATAAATTAAAAATATTTGAATTTTTCTTACATTTTACAAATGATTAATGTTATGCATAAAAATTGGATTTTAAAAATTCCATTGATAATTGATTATCAAAGAAAAATATCTTTCTTTACTATATTATATATTTTTGTTCGTTATCCTTTTGAGTCTCACTATAAATCTACAAATAAATATTTTGTTTTGTGTAGTTTTGACGGTGTAGTGAGGCAATAATTCGAAGTACATAATTTAGAAAATAATTTTCTATACATAAAAATTATCTCCAACTCCAAGTAATAATATTGGAAATAAGAGATCCTGATCTACATTTTTGTCAACACATAGCAAAGTAATATTCCAACATATTTAATTATTTTTCGATAATTTTATTTTTGACCAAATAACTCGAATTTTTTTTGTTATTATACCATTTCAAAAATCAACTAGGAATACTACAAATGTGGAAACGTCTATAATAAATAGATTTGATAATTTCCGAACATAAATTAGCTACAATTTTATATATTATAAGTACAATATTTTATTGTATAATTTTTATTTATGTACATTTTATGGTATTGAGAAAATAGTAGGTGCAAATTGGTATCAACAAGTAAGTAATATTATTTCCAAAGTAAGTTTTTTATCATATTTTGAAAGTTTTCCAATAAACGATGTTAATAAATAATAATTTATAAAAGTTAAGAACTTTTTTTGTTGTTTTTTAAAAGCGCAATATCATCCACTATTGTTGTTATACAAACAAAATAAATGTATAAATGTTTTATCTTTCAATATTTTTTTAAGCTACAAATAAAATTCGATGGTTTTTGTTGTTGAAAGTTTAAAAAAAAAGTTTTTTTCAGTGATTGTATTGTAAGTAAATTAATGAAACTTTTCATATATGATCGTGCCAAAAGGGAAATCTTCTTTTAGGTACAATATATTCAATGCCAATCTGCATCTTTACCAAAAAAAAAAAGAAAGAAAAATATTCCGAAAGAAAATTTACTGCAGTTTTTATGAAAAGAATTATTTCTTGTTCTGTAAATCACTAAGACGGTACATTACCTTTATATTATATTTAATTTTAGTGGTGCTTTTTATTTTGGAAAGCATCTTTTGACAGTTATAAACGATTATATATATATCTAAAGAATGTTACTTATTACTATAAGAATATTTTTTCATTTAAGAATATTTAGTTTTCCATTTTCAATATGAAATGTTAATAAATCCTATTGAAAATTTAACAACACATTGTTTATCTCAGATACGGTTTACTTTTATAAATCATATATAAACAAATTCATCTTTCTTTTTTCATCTATACGAGAATAAATCGAAAATCATGAACTGCAAAATGAATTTCTTTTTGGTTACCTGTCCATAGAGATTCATCAGATTTTTTACATATACTTATAGTTCGTATTATGCATATTGGACTGTACTCTTGTAAGGGATATAAAATATTTAAGTTCTTATACATTTTTTTCCATTGAAAATTGAACATTATTCTTTCATACTTATTTCTAATAAAATCAAAAATCAAATCCATCTTCTAAGAAATCGATTTTTTATTTTGTTCACTTTGAACATAATATATTATATATTACATTAGTTATAAAACATAAACCATCAGAGTTGGAATTTTTTTTACATTTTACATATATCTTTATGATATATAGAAAAAAAATAGACTAGGAAGTAATCGGGTTAATGTTGTAATATATAGGAAAGATATAGGAAAGGTATAACAATGCAAATTTTAAAAGTTAAAGTGATGGTTTCAGAGTAGAGTAAACTAATGCCTGGATATTATGTGCATGAAACAAAGAATTTTCATTTCAAACAGGGTGATTATTTGTAACGTTTGCAATATATATGGGAAATAATTTATTTAATGATAATGTACTTTTGGGATGTGACATCGATATTGTATAGTCTGATTTGGTATTCGGGTAAAAAGTTTGCCTCACAATTTCTATCACAATTTTATGAACAAAAATAATTATAGAAAATTACTTCAACACCTTAAATAAATATAAAAAAAGTTAACTTCAATATTTTATAAAAATTAATACAACATCACCCTATATAATATTTTTATGATATTTATTTTGCAATTTATGTACTCTAGATTTAAAACGAATAAATTGTATTTTACAGGACATAGGAAAAAAAATATACGATTGAGTATATATATAGTATACAACACAAAGAAATATTTAAAGATAACAACACTTATATATGCTTTGATTATACTTAAATATTTTACAAAAAATTCTTAACTTTTTCAAGTATACTAAGATAAAAAGTAAATATATTTTAAATCGGAGTCCCATATGAACATTCTAAACTCATATTACTATATAGGCAAAAAACCAAATGGGACAAATTTTAGTTCTTAACAAAAAAAAATTAAATTATGCAATTTTGCAAAAAAAAAAAATATTTTACACAAAATTTTTTAAATTTACTTTTTTAAAAGAAGTTTTAAACAATTTTTCAAAGAATGCCTAAAGCTATTTTATGGTAAAATTACAATAAAGGTTCTATGAGAAATTAACTATAATCCATAATAGTTAAACTATATGAAATAATTTGATGACCTTATAAGGAAGTTCATATGAAATTTTAAGTGCATGATAATTTATATATAAAAGAATATTCACATTTGTATATAGTAATACCATAATATTTGAAACATTGTGTAAGAAAATTGTATATAATTAATGAAAATTTATTTTATGATGGGAATAAAATTAAATAGCTATATATTTCTATTTTTAATAATTGAAATTTATTATTAAATTAATTAAAATCAATTAGATATTTCACCTGACTACATTCAATTTAAGAAAAATCTTCTAGACAAATATTGAAAAATGATATAGAATTAATAAAAAGAAATTTTATAAAGTAATCATAATTCATTAAAACATAAACTATTAGTTATTTTTTCACTTGGGATTCATGAACTTGTAAATTCATTAGAACATTTGTAAAAATTTTGAAGAAATTTTCTTATAAATTTGATTCTGTTTCTGTCTAATCGATTGCAATATAATTGAAATTTTATTTTATTGAACATTGTTATTGTGCAGTTGTGAAGTAAGTTTAAATCCAATGACAAATTTCTAATAAGTTCTAAATATTATATATATTTAATTATAAATGCGTCCAACCAACACTATATAAAAAACCATATTTAGTATAATACTTTTAGCAAACTCTAAGTTTCAAATAAATATTTTAAGGTAAATTTCACTTAAATTTCTTGAAGAAATAATAATTCATTTTATTTTCAAGTTAGGTGTATATATATGTATATTTGAAAATCTGAAAATAAATTCCACATTGACATTCCAACTCCACCAGACTTTAGTAAATAAATTTAATTTTTGTAATAATCTGCGCCATCATCAATAAATGAAATTTTATATTTTTGTAAGACTGTAAGAATTTTAGAATCAACGAATTCGCCAAGATTTTTTTTATTTTAAGGTCAAAAGTTCTTTAGTTATTTTTTGTACGCGGTTTACTCTCTTAGTATCTTTTGCTGCAAATTATATTTGAAAAAAAAAAATAGAAGCGAAGGTGTTGGACAAAGCATAGATAAAAATCCATACAAGAAAATAAAAAAAAAACTATAAGCCCACACCGCTGAGGTCGTTCTTTACTTATACAGAATATTTCATTTTCTTATCCCCCTAATATAAATGGATTTTTGTGCGCTATCCAATTTTAATGGTACAAACGAATCAAAAAAAGAAGAAAAAAAAAAAACACGTCGTGCTAACGAAAAAGGAATGAAATTATGTATCGATATTCATGAATTTATTGCATAAATATAAAAAGATATTCAGACAAAAATAAATTGAATATTTTTGTTTCGAAAAATATTTAATGAACTTTGTAGGTTTTTCAAATTGTGGACTTGATTTATATAAATTGTTTTACCTAACCAAAATTTTGGAAATTGTATTAAAAATCAAATTTTAAATATAGTTTAATAAATTTGGTTAAAATAAAATAAATATTATATTTTCTACTTAATTTTTTCTTTACCAAAATTAATCAATTAAATCATATTTTTATTAATTTTAATATTGTACTATAAATACAATTAAAATATATGGCAGATTTAGCAGCTATATTATATGGGTAAAATATATTTTATGCCTAAAGTGGACTAATGCATAGAAACAGTTGTTAAGTATTTAGTAAAATTGCAATGAAATTGAATATCACTGTCGTCATGAATCGTAAGCTATATTGCCAAGGTATAAGGTATATAGCACAAAAAAACTGAATTTTAGAGTTTCCACTGTATCAAATCAAAATAGTCGTAGTGAAATTGATTTTGAAATATAAAATTAATAAATAATTAACAACAGAACCCAGTCAATAAAAGATTACATATCAATTTTTATAACAAATAAATAATTATTTTCCTTTATTAATTGCATAACTAAATCATACTTAATTATTTTAATTCAAAATTTCATTAGTCCATTAAATAATTCATAATTTCTTTTATTTAATTTTGAAAAATGAAATGTAAAATTTATGCAATTAGGGAAACTATATAAATATTAGCAAAAAAGTGTGAAATGTCACACTTAGTCAATAAAATTTAAATTAATAATACAATATTATTTAAATTTTATACCATCCAAATACTTAGTTCTGGCTAATCTAAACTGAAACAAACCATTCAACCATTGCATTTAAAACAAGATTTTTTTTTTATTGCTGCTGCTGTTAACATTTTTTTTTTGCAAAGAAAAAAAAAACAATGAAAAAAATTAAATAAAAACAAATTTTCTTTACGTTAAAATAAAAAAAAAAATCAGAAAATACAATGCTGCCTACCATTACCTGTGCATCATAAATATATCGACCGGCAAACAGTATAGACGCGAAACATAATTTTTATGTTTTTGTTTTGGTTTTTTTGTTAATATTTTTATTTTGTACAAAATAAAAAAACCAAATGTATAAAATTTCTGTTTGTTAAAAAGTCAATGTTAGTATATAGCTTTTTTATGCTTTTTGTATAGACAAAATTTAATGTTGAACTTTCTATCTTTTTTTTTCTTTTTAGTTGTTATTGTTTACGCTATTTAATTTTTAATCATGAATTTGGCGCGTTTTTATCTATTAAAATTAAAAGTTTAATATTAATAACAACAAAAAAAAAAATATAATTTGTTATTCAAAGTTTTTATTTGATGATAAATAATGAACAAAAACAGGAATTATCAATATAATAAAAAAAAGTGAATTAAAATTAATTTGATTTAGTGAATCGTGTGCTTATTATAACTGTCAGTGAAAAGTGATTTTGGTTTTTTAGAAAAGTGTTTTATAAATGAAATTTATAAACAAACAAACAAAATTATATACCAAAAATAATTAATTAGATTTAATTCAAAAATTATTTAAAAAATTTGCCATATATAATTAAAAGTCTGGAAATATTCAAAATATATTTCAAAATATATAGGTATATATACAATTTATGTACTATTGGTATAGATATAGATAGTGTAAGATTAATTTAAACCTTTTAAGAAGAAAATTTCAGAAAGTTTTTATATTTAAAGAAAACAAATATAGTTTTTTGGTTTCCAATTTAATTAAATATATAATTAGAAGAGAAAACAAAATAGAATATAAAAATTTTCTTTAATCTAGAAAAAAGCCCTAAATCATTTCGAAGGTTTACTGTATATAAAATATAATATATATATATATTCATATATATGTTTGAATTTAATTTAATATATTGAATTGTAATAATAAATATACTGCCGGTATTAACTATTATTATTTTTCTTTCTTGATTTATATCGACAGAGTGTTTGTATTATGCAGAACGTGCCTTTTTCCGAATATATTCTTATCTAGTGCCATTTATCAGTAGCATAAAATTTTCAAACATTTTATTTTTCTATATAATTTTTTTAAGCCGCAGCTTCAATTTTCTTATTTTATATATATTATATAGGTTAGTTTGAATGGTATAATAAGACTCCTTGGAAGTATATGGTACATTAAAATTGTAAATTTCTAAATAAATACAAAAATTTCAATGATTTTTTTTGAAAAGAAAAAAATAGTATACCAAACCAACATAAAATAGTGAATATTTTCAAATCTTCTGAACTTATTTAATTATATATATTTTTTATGTACGACGATATCTTATTTTTTTTTCTTGTATACCAAAATGAATAATGTTTAATTTCTATATAAAGGATAAATTATTATATATAGAAGCAAAAAAGTAACTAAGTGATTTATTACCATTAAAATATATATATATATATTTGTAAATGTATTTTTATACTAGATAAAAATTGTGTGACTGTTTTTCTCTTTTTCAGTTATTTTGTCTATTTAAAAAAAAAAAAGAGTTCATTTCCTGGGTTATTGGAGATGGTGATAAAATGATATGAATTAAAGATGTTTGAAGTTTTTCTATTAAAAT
The DNA here is from genome assembly GCA_949752835.1 of Empis stercorea. Taxonomy (NCBI): domain Eukaryota; kingdom Metazoa; phylum Arthropoda; class Insecta; order Diptera; family Empididae; genus Empis; species Empis stercorea. The sequence goes on along the minus strand of OX457086.1, from coordinate 60,082,536 downwards.
GAAATTAATTTAAATTTTTGTAAGATGTTCTTTTATTTCAATGAATATATTTAATCTAATAGAAATTGATCTCAAATGATTTATAGATTTATATTTGTAACTCAGAAAAGAGTATAAATCTATAAAAATTAATTATTTAATATGTTTTGGTTATGTAAATTGATTTATGTATGGCGTACATTATTAAAACTATGTATTTACTAATTTTAAAATAGTTTTATAATTTGAACAAATTGGAAAATTGTATCAATTTTGTAGAATCTTAAATTTTATATTTGGTAGTTGGTTAAAATTTTACCTTCTTGTGACTTTGAATTTATAGAATTGTCTACATATAGGTGATTTTATGATAAAACTCATTTCTTACTATATATATTATGTAAATTTACTAACTATAGAGTAATTTGTAAATTTCTCAAGATTTAAGATGATATTAAACATTAATAAAAATTAATTTATAGAGTTAAATGTGTCTCTCTCGTTATGGTGATAATTGAAATTGTTCTAAATCTGGACAAATAAAAAACAATTTCATAACAAAGTTTGTGAGATTTTAAGCTATTGATTTGTATTTAAATTAAATGCTTTTCAAATTAAATTTAAAAACAATATTTTTTTACGTGTGTTTGCCTATTTATCAAACTAAACGTTCATATTTCAAAAGATTATTTACAAGACCTTCAAAAATTTATATGAGTAAGAAAAAAATGTATTTCATATATGTAAATTTCAATATATTAATCTGACATTAACAAAATCTAGATTAAAATCAATTTAAAATACCAAAAATAAATATATAAAAATAAATACACATTAATAAAAATTAAAAAAAAAAAAAAACTGAACCTTAAAAAACATAAAAACGGAAGTCTTTGACCTTAGATTTATACAAGATGTTAGAAGTCACAATAATATTACATTTTTTCATCTTATTTTATTTGTTTTATCTGGAAATAATCTTGTATTGAAGAAACGAAACTATTTCAACAAATTGTTTTAGTTTTTTTTATATAAGCAAAATTAAAATAACTCGCTAACCAATTTCCCATGTTAGGAAAAATCCAAAAAATATTAAAAATAATGTGAATGGAATTTTAGTTTTTTGATGATTTGTATCTTCGTTTTTACCACTCCTTACAAAATATTTCTTCTTCTTTTTTTTTAGTTCTTAAAATGTCAAATCGAATATAATAAATAATTTAATAAGTGTTCATATTTTTAGCTTAAAAAAAAGTTCTATTTTACTTTGGTTTTTGTAGTTTATGAAATAAGAATTTGTATTAAAGGAATTTGGGTTATTTTAGTTGAATTAATTGGATATGCTCGAAAATAATACATAAAATATAATTTGTTAATCATAAAACAATAAATTTATTTAGTTTATCAAAAACAAATTTACCTATTTTTGTTGATTTTAATAAATTTTATTTGGATTTGTTCAAGTTTATCTTCTACAAGCAACTTAAAAATTAGTCTTGAAGATCACTCAAAAACTGTTGATTTTAAAAAGGCAATCTTAATTAATCCATTAAATTATAAATTTGACATTATTACTTTGACCATCAAATTTATAGTATTTGTCCACTTTAACATTACAGATTTATGGGTGTGATTACTAAGTTTTTTAACTATAAATATGTTGCCACCTCTATTGTCTTTGAAATATATTAAATTAGATTTTCAACACATTTAATATCTTTTAAATTTTAATGTTTCATTAGTAAAATTAAGAAAATAATAGCATGTACAAATAAAAGTATTAAAGATAGAAATATCGAAAATTAACGTTTCTTTTCTCGATGTTATCCAAAATAATAAATAAATGAAAATTATTACTTGAAGAAGTTAAAATTTTAGCTAAAAGTTAGATTATATTATTTTTAGTGCAAATTTTCCCTATCTCATTAATATGTAAATAAAAGTCTAGACTTGTTGATTTTCCACATTATAAAATTGCAACAAAATATATAATTTTAAATAATAACATTTTTCTATAATGCTGACCAATGGTTACAATGTTGGTTCACAATGAAAAATTATTTTCAATTTGTAAACTATGCGTTAACGACGACACCCACTTGTAAGCTTGTAATCATATTATTTGCACTCACATATTGTATTGTACATATAATTAAATGTCAGTAAAAATATAATAAAGTGATGCTCAATTATCTGAATAATATTATAAGATAACTTATAAGCACTTTTTTCTGCATAAATTCTTCTTTTGTCACAGAGTGACGTCTTATGGTTTCAACTCAACTATAAAAAAAATTAAATATGATTATACTGGTGATCTCTAACTGTGCCATTGTTGCAATTTCATTTATAATTTTTATTTTTGATTAAGTGTTATTGTTCTGCACAACATCGAACTAATCGTTTTTTTATATACAAATGAAATTTTCACTTTTTCTTTTGAAAAAAAATTAATTTTTGGTATGACGAAAAATTATACCATATTTTGGGATAATTTTTGGTATGATTGTAATATTAATTGCCATGATAAATTAATCATTGAAACTAAATAAATAAATATAGTTTCAGTTTCAATAGTATATGACAATTCAATTCTTCTTTTTTCCCCCAGAAAATAAGCAAAATTGGATACTAAAATTTTAAAAAACAATTACTAATTGTTTTTTCCACAAAAAAAAAATCCTTTCTTTAAACAATTTATGAAGTACTTATAAATTGTTTAAAGAAAATTTCGTGTAAGAATTTCTTATTTAAACAAGTTTCTAATTTCAATAAAATTAGTTCCTTATATTATAAACGAAGACAGGAAGTTATTTTATTTCCATAGTTTTTTTATTATATAAAAATAGACAAACATTCTTTTACAATTTCTTATAAAAGTTAGATAAAAGTTTGAATATGTCTGTGATATTTTTAGAGTCTTTAAGAATTTTTATTTACTTATTTACTTATATAATACTTACTACAAAAGAATTTATTATACCTAAAATTATTTCAACAATTTTCATTCACCACAATGAAAACAAAAAATGAATTGCAAGTTTCATTCCACAGACACAAAATAATACTTAATAAATAAATTTTTTATAGTTCTTTATATGCTAATATGTGTAAAGAATAGGTGAGAGTATAATGACACGTTTATATTCGCCTTATTTGCCAAAAAAAATTTATTAAACATATATTTTTGAAAACACGTGAAAATGGGGAAAATTAAAGAAGGGTTAATCCGAATTTGGCATTCGTGGTTGGTAAAGTGTAGTAAAAATTTGTATGAGATTTGTAAAAAAAATTTCATGGGTTTTAATACCAAACAGTATCCATACTTATTATAGAAAAATACAAAAATGTTAGCGTGTTTTACTTAAAAATTATATTGTTGTTCATTTTTTTTTTCCTTTCGTTTGAAAACTATTGATGAGAAGGTGTAATCGAAAATGGAAATTCCTTATGACTAATATTTTGAAGAGTTCTATATTTTATATTTGTAAATAGTGGTGATAGCACAGGGTGTTTCTGTTTATTAGAAATATGTATTTTAAATATCAAATAATCTATACATTTGTTGAAGTTGAAGAAACCTATAGTAGATTTAGATATAGGTATAAGGTTTTTTTTGCTAACAATGTTAAAATTATGTTTAAATGAATTAGATTCACTATTGAAAGAAATTAATAAATATATAAGGATTAAATTGTAGCACGAGTATTTGACATTTTAATATTGTTTCAACTTTGAATATCATTTACTAACTTTCCATGTATACATATATTATATATATTTTGTTAATCATATTTGTCTATTATTATAATGATTCGAAATTTACAAAATATTGTATATAATTTTTCAATCAAATTATATTAGTAATAATAATTTTATTATTTTCAATTTCTTTTAATAACAAATATTTAGGATATTTTTTTTTAATGTTGTTATTTTTTTAGTGTTAATAATATTTAGTGTTATGTTAAGTCTAATTTAGCGTGTCTAAAATTGATATAGAAAAATTCAACAGGATATGACCTACATTCTATCATGGCGAAATAAAAAAAAAAAAACATCACAAAATTTCCTTTCTTTGACGGAAAAAAACTGTAAATTAATATTAAAGTTGTGTTGTTGAAATATGTAATAACTTTGCCTTTGAATTTATTTTTAATATCAAAATAAAGGAACTAAAATTAAAAATTATATTAAATCAAAAATAATTATTTTAAATAATAATTTTACAAAATAATATATAAATTATTTGGTTGGAATTTTAATTTTTTTTAAAATTATATAGTATTTTAATTGAGTGCTTATAATTGTAGGATTTAATGTCAAAGGACTTACTAAATAAAATTTAATATAATCACTTTCATTTCTTTTCAACAAGGAAATGCAATTTACGATTTCATGATAAAATGTCATTAAAAATGAAATTTATAATGTATATGATTTGTTGGTGGAATTTTTTTTCTTCAAAAATATAAACATTGTTGAATAAATTTAAATAATGACTAAAAAAAATATGAGAATGAAGTTTAATGTCTTGTTATGATTTAGCTATGAGATATTTTTTTGAATTTACAAATAATTAGCTGTGATTTTACATAGAGAATATTTTTTAAAGGATTTTTCGTAAGAAGTAGAAGAAACCTGTAGTAGATTTAGAACAATTTTTCCAATTTCACATTAAAATTTAATTCTCAGCGCTTGTATTCGCGATTTTACTATTAAGGATTTGATTTGATAATTTTATTATTTAGTTTTGCCAATTATAGAGTATAAAATTAAAATGATTTAAATTTATTTGAAGACCTAATAAGACTTTATAAAATATATTTCAAAAAATTTCTTAAATGATCTTTTCATTTATCCTAAAATTATTCTATATTTTAACGACAAAAATCATAAAAAATTCATGTAAAATAATACAAATAATCAAAGTTAAATTGTAACCAATTTAATGGTAACACGCAGGAAGACAATAAATTTGAAAATAATTAACGATTAACCTCATTTACAATTTTCGTCCTCCAAAAATTGATTGTTTTAACTTTATAAAATGTCCTTTTTTTGTTCTCATAGTAGTTTTTTTTATATAAGTATGTATCACGAATTATTTCTGTATAGTTGTTTTTAATCACGTCTATATATAAGTATGTAGACAGGTGGAAACATATAATAATGGTGAAATGTTTAATATATTTTTCATAATTTTTGATTTGTTTATGGTTGGACATGTGCTTTTTCAATTGATACATGTGATCGTTTACACCTGGTAATGATTTGCTGTGTTGGTCATTTTAATAAGTTCTTCTCACTACGCATTGAAATACACAAATAAATTGGTTTGGATATAATAAAAGTAAAAAATATATTATTTTTTATTTTATGCTTCAGTTGGACTGTTTCTCAGTTGCGCGTAGAGCTTGAATGTTATGGTCATTTTGTGTTACTAAGGGTGACCATTTAATGAAGGGGAAGTTTTTGTTCTTTGCATATTGACCTTTTGTAGTTGAAAATTTATTCAAAGTGTTTTTTATTGCTCTTAAATTAAATATACAAAATGTAAATGCAAATGCAAATACATATTTATAATTTTTTTTACGTAGATATTTATTAATATTATGGACATTTTTTAAGAGTAATAATAAATATACTAAAGTTGGACTTAATTTTACACTTATATTTTAGATGAGTAGCTGATTGGCTGATTCTTCCCACAAATAGGATATTAGGTTTAAATTGAAGGCGAAGTAAGTAGGTATATTTGCAAAAAAATATTTCAAATATATTTTTCAGGCAAAGTTATATTTAATATAAAATTTGTAATAAATCTTAAATCAACAGTTTTTCTATGAAATTGTGTATAGATATTATTATTTTCAAAGTAATAAAACATGTGTCATTCATTTAATATTTTACAATTGAATCATAAATAATTTTTCCCCTTTATTTTTAAAAATTCTCTTAATATATAAATAACAAAAAAAGAGTTTTATATGTTTTTCAATTCAATAAAATATAATTTAACTATCATAAATTCAAATATTATGTTTTCCATTCTATATATGTGAACATAAAATATGATATTTTCATATTTTCCTTTAAGGAATATCATACATAAAAAAAACATCTTCTTTATTTAGATTTTTGAATAATTCAATAAATTAATGTAAATTTTTACCTTGGTTTTTGGTCAAACAAAATTCAAATGATTAACCTAAAATAGAAGAAATAAATGGTTTAATTTTACAATGACCTTTTTACATAATAGTGATAAATATTTATACTTTATAGTTAGGTAAACAAAGTTGGAATTTTATGTTAAATAATCTAGAATTGTGTAAATACAATTGTGAATAGCTAATAAAATTTCCGGTGGCATTTCACAAACCTTAAACACAAAATCTAATCAAATAAATATCGCTCCTTACTTATATCCTTTTTTGGATAAAAGTAGAGAATATAAAGTTAGCAGGACACTAGAAAAAAAACACAGTTTTTTTTTGCTTTTAGGAGAGTTGTAGGTTGTAGTATTACTAGTAAAGAGAAATTACCATATCAAAGTTCTGCAGAGCAATGAAATTTCCAGACGTAGTCAAGAATTCCAAGTAATTGGACGCGTTTTCATGCGGCGCGGAAAATTTTATTATTTCGGAAATAAATACCAACTAATAAAAAATTAAACTATTTCTTTTTCTTTTTTTTGTGACATTTTCTTATTCCATTTGTTAGTTTTATTTTTAATATTTAAACATATAAATTTTATTACTGATTTGTGATAAATCTATTAAATTTTAAATTGATAGCTATAAAAAATATGTAATAAAAACAATTGTAATTTCAAGTTATTGTTAAGTGGAAAATCTTTAGTACAAAACTTCGTTAAAGTATAAAAAATAAATATTATTATATAGATAAAATGAAATTAAGGAGTGAATGGATTTATTTGTAATTTGTGAAGTGGGCAAAGAAAATAATAATTATAAAATGTTAAATGTATATAATATTTGAATGTGTAAATTTAATTGCAAATAATGCAATAAAACTTTAATATTTATATTGTTAAATTGAAATTTTTTATTCGTTAAAAAATGTATGTGCACAAATTAAATAATGGATTAAAATGTTTTGTTAATTTTAAAATGCAATTTGTTGGAGATTGTTATAGTAAGTAAATATTTAACTTTCCAATTGTTGATAAATTGGAATATAAAATCAAAATTGATTATTATTTAAAATATATAAATATAATTCAAAAATATTAAATAGGAAAAATAAATAATATATTAAATTAAAATTAAAATTTTATAAATAATTTGAAAATTGAATTATTAAGTATACTAACTAACTACAATCTTCCCTACAATAATATTATTTATGAGTTATAGTATTTTCCAATTTCATTCATATACAATATAAAACTTAATCGGTTATTCCAAATCTAAATTTTGCTAAATTAAATTTCAGTGACTAATGCATTAGTAGGGAATTTAACAAATAAAATAACATATAATTTTTCAAGGACTATTTTTATGTATGGGACAAAAAAAAAATAATATTTATTATATATTTGTTTGATAATGAAATATTAAATTCTGTTCTAATGGCCTAATATAATAAAAGCTTTAATACATTTGGAATGGGAAAATTATTTTAATGCAATTTTCTAGTTATAATAGAATAATTATTATTCCATTACACATAAATATTTTATTTAGTAGTTGGAAAGTCTAGGATCTAGGTAACAATTTAGATGAAAGTTGTAGGAACAAGTGATTTTGCAATTTCATTTTTTTTTTTAGAAATCAAAATTTGTTTGTTCTATATTTATTTTATTAGGTCATAACCCAAATTTCTACTTATTTGGTCAAATAAATTTGATTTAATAAAGATTTACGAAAATAAATTAATATTCATAATTTCGAATTACTTAATGTTAATTTAGCAAAAAACTATTTCTACAAAAATAATTTATGTATATTTAAAAAGCTATTATTTGGGCTAAAATTAATAAAAATATGAATTTTTGATGAATTGTAAAAAAATAGTTTATATTAAAACACGATTTTAAATAATTTCCCTGCAAATCATAATTATCAAAAATAATTTTCTTTTCGAAATGATAAATTTCTTGAAATTTGTAATATTATTTTAATTAGTTAATTTTTTTTTAATTTTATTTTGTATAAATTATTCAATATATTCTAAATTAACTTTTTAACATCTACATTTTAGTATTTATTTAAATTACAATAATTAATTTTATAGTAAAAAAAACTTTCAAATAATTATTTATTTGTCCAGACAATTTTAATATTTAATTGCCATAATAATGTAATTTTTCAAAAATATGATTTTATAAATAAAAATTCCAAAAGGTTATGGATATAAAAATTAACACTTAAGTGACTTTAAAAGTGGTGCTAAATATCAAAATTATCTATAGAAATATAATTTAATTGGATTTTTTTTTTGTAAAAGTCATTTTTCTTCCATTATAGAAAAATATATTAACAATAGAAAAACTATTATAAATTTTAAGTACTTCCTTAATTTAATTTTATTGACAGAGAGCACTTAACATCCCGCTGCTATCATATATGTTCATATTTTTACTTATACATAATATTTTTTCCAATTTTCCAAAAAGTTATTTAATAATTTCATAAAAAATTAAATAGTTTGTACTTTCATTTTAAATGAAAAGAAATATAATATTAGACAAAAATGTATTATTACTAAATTGCATGGTATAAGGTTGAAATTTGTGTGATCAAATACGATAATTTAAACTATATTTGTAATAAATATAGCAAATTATTATTGAGATATTATGATATTTTATATTCAATATCCAAGTGTCTCCAAAATTCATAGACCGTGTAAATAATTATAGTGTCATATAGTAATTGTTAAATATTCGATATAGTTATTTAGTTTTTGGTTTTCGAAATAATCTAGTATTTAGATACCCACGTGAAAGTTATACATTCAATTATGAAATCAATTGCATTATGATTGTGTGTTGTTTGGTAATATTTGAAGAGAAATTATCACAGAAATGATGAGAAAGTTTTTTTTTTATGACAAATCGTGATCAGTGATAGACCGTTTGGACAGATTTAAACTAATTTACTACATTAATATTGTTTTTGAAATGTTTTAGTTCCTGGAAAACCAATTTTTTCACCTTAAAAAGTTAATATTTGCACCATATTTTTGTACTTTCTCGACCACTTGCAGCTCTCGAAGCTGTAATTAAGCTTATAATCTGCAAATACTTATGGACAAAGTCCACAGATTAATTTAATTTGTAGTTTACATAATTATTTATTTATTTATACAATTTGTTATGTTTTTATGACTCAAAGTTATATTAGTCTACTCATAAAATGATTATAAGGGGACAGATCACAAGGACATAATTATTTATTATAATAACAAATATAAACGTTTATTTAAATAATTTAATTGGGTATTGTTTATTTGAAGAAAAAAAAACACAAAACTTAATGCAAATTATTGTAAATTTTGTGGGCATGGAAAATTTGCAAATTTAAAATATAACTATTAAAATAATAAATTGCAATGGTATATATAGACAATTTTTATAAATTTTAGTTATTATGCGGAAATCTATATGAAGGTGGGTTTTTTTTTATACTAAAGTTATTATATAGGTTTTATGACAATTACAATTTTCATATGGAAAAATATCTGTTTCATCAGCAGTGAAGCAATCCAAAATGAAATTGAAAAATTATAATTCATTTGTGTAGGTTATTATTTGAAAATAAAAGAACATGTATTATTGCTTACTTGAGAAATCAATCAAAAAAACATTTTTTTACAATTATTTTCAATTCCAATAAGTTTTAACATATAATTTTGATTCAATCTCAGAGATTTTCAGTAAAATTTTTATACATTATTATATATTTTAATTGAATAAAAAAATAATTTTATAAAATAAATAAGCTTATTAACTTAATTTGTGACAATTTGTTTGGATTACAATCAAATTTAAGCATTAATTAATCAAAAATTATGTCATTTATACATATAATATAATATAACTTTCATTTCACATTCCTCTGAATAGATTTTGAAATCTTCACTTTCATTTAGAAGGCTGTGTAGTTTGTTTAAAAGTTTGTATAATAAATCCTCAAGAACTCTTATATTTTACGATTCATTCTAGAAATTCTTTCAACAAACTTTTAAATATCCATTTTTTAAATTTATTTAACTTGAAACTACAGACTTGTAAATTCCTTTTTTTTTTCTTATAACTGAAATTTATGGTATAAATAATTCGATTCTTTTTCTTTCTTTCCTGAATTATTAGCTACAGTTGTGGCTGCATTTGATTAATATATCCAAATGAATTACAGAAACTAAACAAGTTTTATGTATAGAAAATTTAAGTTTAAAAAAAAAATGGAAATAGTAATAAGTAATTTTAATGATTTGGTTTTAGTCTTAAGTTTATTTTATACCATTAATATACATCCGACTATTTCACAACAACAACAACAAAAACTTTATTGAAATTAACTTAAAACAATTGAAAGTAAAATAAAGTTTTAATTAACTGTAAAGGGTGGATAATTGAATAAATTACATTTTTAATAAATAAATTTTGAATTTATTGGACAGGATTTTTGGATATAATGCGAATAATTAAAGTGTAATGATGTAGAAAATTGTTATATATATTAAATATTTCAATTTATTTCATTTCTTATTATAGAAAATAGAACAATAATAGAATAAAATTATAAAAGTTATAGCTAGTTAAATGCTAATTACATTGTCTACAGTGGAAAACTATGTTAATCAATTAATTTAATTAGATTTTATTCTTTTCATTATATTCGATTGCAGTGACCATCGTTGTCTTGTTTGCTGCATTTCTTATGTATCGAATACTATTTCCGAAAAAGAGTCTTGAAAAGAAAAATTCAGAAAAATAAAAATGAAATATAAATTTCCATTTTGCTTACATGTACGATTTATATATGAAATTCTAGAATGAATTATATTTAAAATAATGAATTATTTCGTGAAATATGTGAATTTTGACATTTCCAATTATAATTCAATAAAAATTCCTTTAATGGTAATTAATTTTTTTTTTCAAAATGCTATAAAATTAGCAACAGATAAAAAATAATTACAAACTATATTTCCTATTTTGGGCTAGGTTTTAATTTTGGGCACAATTAAAGTCATCTTAAATATAAATCAAAATTAATATTAATTTATTTCAATTATTTATTTTCGATGATAAAAAAAATCTCTTATTAAATTTAACCAAAAATCAATTTTTATAATAAAAAAAATTTGGTTGACTCGTTTTTTTTTATTTATTTATTATTATAATCAATTTAAATTATCCATAAATCATTTTTGTGGACTGGTTTTATAAAAAAGAAAAATATTTGAATATAAAATTAATTTGAATGAAATTATGGTAAATTGAATTATTTTTTTTCTTCATAAATATCTCTTTTTAATTTGTACATAGATTGTTGTTACTTGGCTGCTATTCAAAATTGATAAAAAAAAAAAGTGAAATGATATTATAGATTGATGGTTTTGAAAATAATTTTTATAATAAAGCAATGAAGATGGAATATTTTTTTAATTTTTTACCATTCATCCCACACTCAAATTGTAGTTGATTAAATTTTATTTTTTATATGTTTTTTTGGTCTATATATTTTGAAAAATGAACCTAAAAGTTTTCAATTATACGATTTTGTGTATATGATTTTATATTTTATATCCGCTGCAGTAATCATAAAAAAATAAAAAATGTACTCTATGTGTGTATTCAAAAAGATATTTTTGGTTGAGATGAAAACCTCTGAAGACTTATAATAACTTTTATTTAAATTGAATTTATAAATAAATTATATTATTTAATTTAATTGAATTTTCCATGGTATTCAAATAAAAAAAAAAAAGAATTATTGTTATATACTTCTTTGCCCATAGGTTATCATCTCACATTTTCAGGTATAATTTTTAGTAGAGAACAAAATTCAAAACTTTTTTTTTAACAGAAGACATTCTTCGTATTATTTCGTATTTCAATTAAAATTTTGGGAATGAAGAAATATTTAAGAATTGAAAAATTTATATAAATGTTGTATATATTTAGATATATCATCAATATTAAATTTCTATATTGTAAAATAATCTTTAATGAGGCGTTTAGATTTTGTTTATCTTGTATAAAATATATTATTGAAAAAAAATTTATTGATGTTGTTTTTTCTTTTCGAAAAACAAGCAATTTAAATTTTGATTAGATAAGAAAAGATTTTATATTTATTATTATTATTAAAAAAAATGATGTTTTTCATATCAATTTTAATACATTTCATTTTGTATGGATAAAATTAACAGATATTTAGTTTAAATGATGTGATGAAGGCGTGTATTGTTTTCAAATTTTTAGGTTTTTTAGGTTTTTTTTTTAAATATAAATTTTAAATTTATGTTGAATTCTGATAGTTTTACATGAATTTAAAAGATTCCAATCAATGAATTTAATATAAAAGATAATAAACATGAATTTTATGTTTTGATTTTTTTTTATTGAAATTTTTTATTATCGACTGTTAAAGCTTTTTTGAAAATTAAAAAAAAAAAATGTATTTAAGTTTTAAAGGATTTTTTTATCATATTTTATTAAAAATTTAAATATTAGTTATTAATAATTTTTCTATATCATTAACATATTTCGTTTAAGACGACAATTTTCTTGTCACCCTTTCATTTTCTATAGTTTTAATGACTTGCAAAATTATATTATAACCTTTTCTTATATACATAAAAAATAACATAATCAGAATTTCTTATCAAATTTCAAATAATTACAATAAAAATTATTCAAAAAAATAACCTAAAAAAAAATTTACTATTCTGATTCCGTAAATCAGGAAAATTAAAAAAAAAAAAAATAACAATAATAATATTATTTTATTATGCTCAGACAAAAATATTATACAAAAACGGAAATTGATCAAATATCTTTGATAAATTGCAATTTTGTGTGTACTATTATGAAAAAGCAAGTTTTTTTTATTCTAGTGTTTTTATTATGCAACTTTGTATTATAAAATTGCTCGCGTATACTCATAATTTAGGTGTACCTTTATTTGGTTTCCCCAGATTTTAGTTTAATTTTTCTTTTAAAAGAAAAAACTCTAAATTCAAAATATATAAACTAATACTAAAAACACAAAAATTAAATAAACAAAAAACCAGATTTTAAAAATAATTCAAAAGTGTAAAATTAAAAACAAGGAGTCCTTAGCGCGCGTATCTTTACTATAAAGAAACAAATCTTTTTTACAAATCTAATAATAATCATCGTTAAAATTACAGAAATAAGAAAAAAATATATACTGTACTGTAAGTAAGTTGAACAACAACAAAAACTTGTCTATAAAAATGGCTCGAAGCTATAAAAATCAAAAGAAAACAGTGCGAACGTTCGCGGATATAAAAAAAAAATGGTATATACCACGAATCACCACACCCTCTCAATGGGAATCAGAGTTGAAATTTTTCATATTTTATTTGTAAAATGTAATTATTTATGAAGGTTGTATATGGTTGTTGTTTTTTTTTTTGTTTTATTTATATTAGAGACGAGGTGGAAGAAGGAGAAGGTTAACTGACATTGCATTATTTTATAACTGTGCTTAAACACAATCACCACAACCCCTTCTTGACTTGACCACCTGAATATAATATATTTTGTATGTTTTGCATTTTACTATGCCGATTTTTTGTTAGTTTGTTACGTATCATTGCAGAAAAATTATTAAGCAATATTTTTTTTTTGCATTTGGTAAATTGAAGCAATTTTGCTCAAATTGGGATTTACTACTCAGAAATAGGTATATATTAATATTATAATGGTTTCATTTAAAAAAGTGCAAACAACTTTTTTTTTTTATTATTATTTCTGTGTTATAATATTTGGAAGTCATGTAAAATTATTTAATTGTACAAAAGGTTAACAAAAATTTATCACTTTATATTATTTTTGTAGTATATACCAATAACTTTTTGTTCAAATTTTTTTTGTTAAAATAATATTTAATAAGATACAGTGTAAAGTTTTTTTTTTTGTTTAGCTGACCTGAAGTTTATACAGCATAAACAGTCATAGTAAAACAGATAAAGAAAATTACTTTATCTAGACTTTTGATCTGATTTAATTTTTGGAAAATTTATTATATATTAATTGGTTATTTATTATTTTATCATTTTGATTTCATATTGACTTGAAGTAATTTTTTTTGGTGGAGGTAAACTGGCCTTGTTAATTTTGTTAATTTGTATAAGAAAAAATTAATGAAAAATTCTAGAAATAATATTGAAATATAAATTATAGTTAATACTAAGTTTAATAGAGTTGAATGGTTTTGATAAAATGGTAAATTAAAAGTGGTTGAGGTGAAATTATTTAACACCTAAATGAACTAAAATTTAAATTTAAATTTTGTAATGATTCGTATTAAAGTCCATAATGTACTGTTGGGAATTAATAAAATTCTTTTATTCCAGACACTGTGGACTGTGGGTATATTTTCTATTAAATAATCAAATTCTAGTTTAATTAGCCATTTAGTTTATAGCCCATTTAACCATGTTCAATCAAAAATATCTCTAAAAAAAAACATTATAACTATTATGTATTTTACTATTTGTCCAACTTTATGTACAAATCAATTTATTTGAAAATGAAATACATAATTTGTTTTATTCATTATTAAATTACATCAAATCTATAATAAATTAATGTTTAAAATAATTAAATTTATGATATATTTTTTTTTTTTGCTATAAAATGTCAAAAAATAATTCTTACTAATAATTTTATTAAAACATCTCATTTACAATGCAATCATAAAATATATTTTATATAGCATAAATTTATATTGTATAAATATAATGTAATTTTATTAAAAGATTTTCTATTTTATTATATAACAACATAAAATGGCATAATCTTTGGTATAAAATGAAACGAATATATAAACAAAACTACTATATTAGCCATACAATAAAAAATAATGATAATAATAGAAGAAAAATTATAACCGGCCTTGTATCACTTTCCTGATATGTTTAGCGATTTTCTTTCTATAAATATATATACAATTTTATATTAATATTTAATATCTAAAAGACTACATAAAATCATTTAACATTATATTTTTGTTTTTTATTTATGTTTAGAAGAAACAGAAATTTATTAATCTTAACAACAATTTATAATATCGTCTACTATAATATATCAGAGTAAAGACATGGATATTAAATTATTATGTATAGTTTTTGTTTAGTTTTTCCATATATATTTATATATACATTGTATATTGGAAACAAGAAGATAAAAATAATAATTTTAACCTGGATGTTACTATATAAAGAGTGTTCAATTTCAGTCATAGTAATAATTATACGCCTTCAAATGTTTTTGGGGCATTATTTCCAATGAGAAAGAAAAATTGTTATTTCAAAATATAAAAAAAAAGATTAATTTTGAAATTTTCACAATTTAATCGATAAATTTTAATCTCTATATACTATATATATATATACTATGTAATGATAAAAATATGTTATACATTTTGTATATATTTGGTTTACAGATGTTTCTCATAGACCCATTCATGGAACAAATATGCTATTTTTCATTCTAAACCCATATTTAATCTTGGATAGACTTCTAGGTCAAATAACTGGATGATTAAATAAACATATCTTCTTCGATTTTTCTTTATATACAAATATAAATAAAACATTTATAAAAAAATTTGTTTTAGTTCTATATAAAGTTTTGGATAAATGTTATAGAATCTTGATAAAAAAAAATATAATAATGTTAATAATTTATTGACAGGGCAAAAAATTTTATGTTTTCATATTTTACACGCGCTTTTATAATAAAAAAAAATATATTTCAGGTACAAAAATTGTTTGGGATAATTTTTTGTTTTATGTCGCGACTTTAAAGACTTGTTTACAATATTTCTAAATAGTTTGATTATTTTTAATTTATGTATATTCCTTCAATATAGTCAAGATAATTAATTGAAGTTAGGTAATATAACATAAAATATATAATTTGTTTCTATTTTCGTAAATTTCAAGTTCGTTTTCATATTTTATAAAAAATTATGTTTTTTAAGAATTTTTTAAAATTCTACTTAAAAAAAGATTATTATTTTTCACAAATTTTTCTCATTATTTACTATTTCATTTGATTTTGTCGCTGATATTGAAAAGCAATTTCCTATACAAAATTTTAACTTTTATATACGAAAATTTGAGTTTTTTGAGTCAACTTTATCCAATTTATTATTAAATTGTAATTGTATGGTTAAATAAATATCTATGAAGCTGAAATGACAGTATAATAAAATATTAAACTTATACAATTAGTCAAAATAATCTATCTACTATTAGATTAGGAGATGCTTGCCATAGTAGTCGACTTCTTTTATAATTTTTGGATATATCGCCCATAAATAACTTGATAAACTTAAACGATCAATTAGATTATAGATAATACAAAATTGGATTAAAAAATTTAGTACAATTTTAATTTTAAGGAATATCACTTAATTTTATATTATTTGTAATATTCGTGTATGAATTATAATCTATAAAAATATTTTATATGCCCCGAGATATAATTTTTGATTAGTGGTTGATTTGATGAGGAATGTAGGGTAGGCGTTGGTTGGAATTCAAAATATTCAAAAAAAAATTGCTTATATACTTTATATGCAAATATTTCACTAAACTTAAAATTAAATTTACTAAATAACATAGAAATATGTAATTAATATGTGAAAATAATTTAATACTTATTTTAGTAGTATGAGTTTTTACGAGTTTAATAAGTAAATTATTAACTTTAAAATCTATTAAAAAATCATAAAAAAATATTTTAATAATTAATATATTTTAAAATTTTAATAGTTATTTTTATTACAATTTAATAACTTTATTAATTATTTTGCTGGAAAATGTTGATTTAAAGCCTTGAGTTTTGATTAGAAAAATATTGAATAGATTCAATTTTTCTTCAGGTCTATCGACCTAATATTGGTAATTTCTGTGAACTGAAAATTGTTTCAATAATTTAAAGTAAAAATTTTGAATTAATTATTTCAAAATTTTAGTTTTGTAAATTTAATTTTTCCTCATTTCCATTTCATTTTGTGTATTTTGAATTTCAGTTATGATTTTTAGAACGAAATATTAAAGAATGAGAAATAAATATTAAGTATAAACTTTATGGCTATACATACAAATATTGACCTATGGTTTATTTTACTGATTTTAATGTAAATTTCACAAGAATTTCTATTGGCGAAAAAACCTTTAACACTAGGCGTAATAATTTTATCACGACTAACAATATTTTTTCCCCTTAAAGGCTATTTTAAAATTCCTTGTTTTGAATATAAATTTAAATATTATTTCTTATAAAAATTTTGATAAAAATAAAAACTGAAAAGAAAAACTTTGTTTCAAATAAATATGTTGCCACATAGATTTTCACAGAATTGTAGAAAATAAAATGAATTTTGTAGCTACTTTATTTTTGATTTTTTTATGTTAAGTTTTATTTTTTATCAAAAAATGTAAATTAACTTTACATTGCGTATAGAATTGTTGTATTCATATCGAAATTGATCTGCAAAACTGGGGGCTTTTTTTCTTTCTAAAAGTTGAATAATTTAAATATTTTAGCTTCCTTAATAATCAAAAAAAAAATCGTTTTTATTTTATCAGTTTCTTATTATTTATCTAAAAATACTTTTATGCTTTGTAAAGATAATATTTATTTATGTAAATATAAAATAAAAACATAAAATTTTTTTCCAACATTTTTCTTATTTCCAATGGGAGTTTTTGGCGTCAATTTTTTCTATTTTATATTTTTAACAAGATGATTTATTGAGACTGCACCCACTGTAGTTATAAATTGTATATTATTATTATTTTTATGAAAATACAATTTTTATGTTTAAGTAAAAAAAAAATTTATGCGAATGTGTGAATTAAAAATTATAAATAATTTAAATAGTATTCAGTTAAAATGCCTAAATTGTATATATAAATGCAAGATAATAAACAGAGAGAAAAATGTATAACTGGTTTATAAGCAAAAGCATAAAACGTGACAGTGTTAAAATTTAGTTACTGTATTAGCAAATGCGAAAGTATGTTGAATTCTTTTTTTCCAAATACATATAATTAAAGTTACTATACTTCATAGTAATTAAATTTAATTATTCTTAATGAATGTTCAATGATCAACAAATAAATGATAGCTTTTTAATGGCAACAGTATTTTTGGGTTGATTCATATTTGATTTGGACAAAATTGGAATATATGTAACTATAGAATATACATAAATCGAAATACATAAAAATTTTCCGAAATTAAAATATGACCTTGTGTCATGTTTCGTTAGTTTTAAAATTTGGATTATAGATTTGTCGAATTTATAATTATTTCAACTCCAAAGTACTATTAATCTTTATAATCGACTTAAATATATTTCTCATCTAACAAAACCTTAATTTCTTAAACAATATTTAGCTTAAATAGAAATTATACTTATAAAAAACTGAACCAGCTGTTTCTGTACCTTATGCATAAATGTAAATTGATTAATGTACGGCGGCAATGAATAAAATTTATGTACATAAAATACATTATAATATATAACTACATATATAAATATTTTCATCAAAAATTATGAAATTTAACCAGACACTGTAACACAATTAGACCTAAATTTTAATAAAATTATGTAGATTAAATGTTTTATGAATCATCGATTTAAGCTCTTAAATAAATTGTATATAATATTATTAACAAAATTTGCATTTCAGATTCAAAATATAAAAAATATTGACGACGTTATAAATATTATAGGCAAAAACATACAATTTATTAAAGTAGTTTTTTTATTCAAATTAATATTTTTAGCATATCAAAATCCATTTTTTTTTAGCAACAACACAGGGGGTGCTTGTTTATTAGTATATAAAAATAGAAAATTGTGATGAAAAGTGACTTGCATTTAGCTTATACTACATATATATATATATATATATATATATATATATATATATTGTAATTTTTTTCATAGACAATATTTTACAAACAAAATGCAAAACATATTTTTGTATGTTTGACGCGTTAATCATTTTGCATATTAATATTGGACTTCAAAATTGAGAAATTGTAGGCTATATGGAAAATATAATGTAAAATTTTGAAATTAAAATTTATTTTATAATTCAAAAAAGATTTCTTTATATACTAAGTATATTCATTACCATTTTTTCCTAATATTTTAGCAATCTTATTATTTTTAATTTTTTGGAAACTTTACTTTATTTATTTTTTATTATACGTTTAATTTGTGCTAATATATTTTTAATTACAAATTGTGTCATAATAAAAATATTTTTGGCCATCTAAATTATTCAAATTTTGTTTTGTTTGTTTAACAGATTTATACTTAAATGCAGAAATATCTAAAGTTATTAGATAAAATACATATAAAAACCGTAAATAATGATGATTATTGAAAAACTATTGGTTTGGTTATTTCGAAAATTTCTTACTTTCTACGTAGTATTATTCGATAATGTAAGTTTAGATTTTGACGTAAAAATCAATTTTGATAAATTTTACAATGAATATTTGTAAAATTCGATGGAAAAATATCTAATTATTATACCAAAATTGCATGTCGAATGATGAAGACCTTTTCGAATATTAAGAACTCGTGTCCATTTGAAGTAAATTATAAAATTCACTTATACATATAAACTTAATTGATAGTCAGTTCAGACTATCAGTTCATACAAACTTATAGCTGGTAATTTTTTATTATAATTTTTATTACCATTGGTCAGATATAAGTTAACAGTTAATGTGACAGATAGATTCGATAAGTAATCATGGTAACGTTTTCCAGCAAAGCTGAAAAAAGAACCATCTCTAAATATTATTCTTGATGTAAGAAAAGGACATCATGATTTTAATCGATTTATAATTTTACATAAGCAGAATAATATATTCAAAATTTTGCTTCATGACTCTCTACTTTTACATTATATTGAGTTTTTTTTGTGGATATGAATTGACGTCGAAAAAACGCTTCCGATTCTAAAACTTCAATTTAAAAAATGTCTTGTTTATCATTGTAGAAATGTAAAATCAGACAAAATTTTTCAATTTTAAAAGAAATTGAAAATTATTGTTAATCACGAAATACTATTATTATATAATAAACCGCCCACATTCGATAAATGTGCAACATGTACATAATGTGCATAAAGTATGTAAATATTTTAACAAGAAACGAAATGTGCAAGTAGTATTTTGCAATTTAAAAATTATTTACTTTTACCAAATAAGTTTTCTAAATTCTGGGTATTGTGTAACTCAGAATGTGATTGATTTCATAATATTTATCGATATTGACAATTTGCAGTATTTTACAGACATTTTCCATCATATTATAGTTATTTATAAATATTTAGTAAATTTTAAAAATGTGTTTTAAAACGAATTAAGTCGATTTTTAATAATCAAATTTCAGCCGTTATCGAATATCAGAGGATAAGGCATTATTCCCACTATTTCACTAGCTTGGCCTGAACATATTTTAAGATAACTAAAAATTGAAGATTTCGTTTTAGATTTTAATTAAAAAGTGAAATTTGATAGAATTATAACTTAATAAACTTTATAGTATATAAACTTTTAGTTTCTTAATTATAATTTTTCTACCAAATTTGTTAATACATATATTTATTTTTATCTATTTGAATAAATATAAAACAGACTATGATTTTGATTTTGAATAACATATTATATATATATCTAATTTTATATTATGAAAGTCTTATGCACATGTTAATGTTTTTATAAAATATGGGATAGCTCGCAGCATGGTTGCTCATAAATTTGTATAAAAACAAAATATCATTATTATGTAAGAAAAAATTATATATATGCATGTATATTAAAATAAAAATATATGTTCATAGTTGGTGTATAATAAAATCAAATGCAAATAAAGTAATTTGTTTTATTGGAATTAGTTACGATTGCAAATCTTTTATAATGTTTTGAATATTAAAAATTTTGGATAATTTTTTGTTGATTTAATTAATGTGTAAATCATAATTTTATATTTTTAATTTATTATTATTCTACACACAATATATATATTCGATTATATAAGTAATCTAATATTATACATAGTGTAATCTAAAATCTAACCTTTGTCAATATCATATTTTGAAATTCATTTGAAAAATGAAGTGCTGATTAAAATATAAAATAAATTCTTAATTTCAATTGAATTTTTATCGATTAATATTTACAAAAATATTGGAATCTGCTACCGATTTCGGAGAATTAAAAATCATATATAGGAAAGTTTGTATTTAATTGAAATTATAAAAATCATAAAAAACTTCTTAAAAAAATCATCTAATTTCCGTTTCATTGTTTGGCATTTTCAAATTTTAAGATAAAAATTATGAAATTTCAAAAAAAAAAAACTTATCACAATCACAAAGCAAAAATTATTATTTAAATTAATTTTTTATGTTCATCTTTACGATTTATCTGTCCCATATCAACTGACATCATTCAAAAATTCCTTTTGAAATTAATTCGAAGCCCTTTTATTATTTTCTTGAGGTATATAGTATATTTCAATACAATTTTATTAATTCAATAATCTCTTATATAAAAAATTATAATAAAGATTTCTTGAATTTCTAATCAAAAATAAAAAAAAAATCCCTTCTTATTTTTCTGAATCAAAGAAGAAAAAAAAAACACAGCCAATTTCAAAAATATAGTTTCAAAAAAAATTCACATTGTTCCCGTTCAACATAAATAATTCAACTTTTCATATTTCGTTTTTTTGATATGATGTCTATTGAAGATTTATGACAAATTATGTCTGAACGATAAAAGGAATTAGAGTTGTTGTTCTTTTTTTTTTTTCTTGAATATTTTGAATGAATTTTGAAAAATCATAATTGAAATTTAAGACGAACAACATAAATAAATGCCACAGACCTCGAAATTTATTTCAGAGACGAGATCAAAAAGAAGTAGATTTCCTTGCGAAGTAATCGAATATCAGTTGATTTTATTTTTTACTACCTGAGTTCATTTTCAAGATTATGTTTAATATTTTTTTTTTTTGGTTGGAATTCTCATTTATTTTTGTGAATCTAATAAAATGTTTTCAAGTTCGACTGGTTAGCAGGTAACAAAAAAATATCTATTTTTTATTATTTTGTGCAAATATTTTTGGTAAAATTAAATTAAATTCAAAATATAATTTAAAAAACAATTTTCAAGTTTCAATTTACAAAAACAGAAACGAAAGATATATCGGAATGATAAATATAATATTTTTATGAAGATTGTTTCTAATTTATTTAAATTAATATATACCTTAAATTTTTTGGGGGTAACCCAGAAACAATTATATTATGTAAATATGAGATGGGAAAAGAGTTTTAATTATATTTCGTTGTATAAATTTTAGAAATTTTGTAAATGTAATTTTTGATATTGTATCAATAAATTATTATAGCAGTCATATCATTTAATTTAATTTTTAGTTATGATTAATATTTGAATTATTAAGGTACCATGATTTGTTAAGTGAGCTATAAATAATATGCTAGAAAATTTTTCAAAACTATTGATATAATATTTGCCGTGTACAAGTTTTTGGTTTTCATTATAGATTAACTAAGTAATCTGCGACATGAGGAATAGTTTTCAAATTATTAGTTATACTTCTCTAAAATTTAATTTTTCTCAAAAATATCTATCAATAAATAAAAACTAATTCTGAACAACAATTTTTTAAACCAACTTGCCGAAAATTCATTTTAATATAATTATTAAATAGAGATTTCATAATCTAATCTTCATCTCAGCTTCAAAGAAATCCAATTATCATGTCAGTTAGCACAAAAGAAAATTCAATTTAACCTTCTAAAAATTTTTTTTTATAATTAAATTTGATTCTTTATACTTTTTTTTTTTTACTTTTTCATGCAAAAATTCAAAAAGCTTTCATTTATAAACAATATATTTAAAATTCATGATGCTTGGTGACTTTTAAAGCTATTCATTCTTTTTCTAAGCATATTTTTTTTTATCTTATAACTATTTTACCTTGATCTATTTTTTCCCCCAATTTAATTTCCATTACAAAATTGCACTTTTCTTTAACAAAAAAAAATTGGTATTTTTTGTTATTGGTTCAATTGAAGTGCCATGGACAAAATTATAATTAATCTTTCCTTGCTCTTCAAAGATTAACGAATTATCTAAAATACAAAAACATATTATGTAAAATAGAAAATTGTCCACGCTTTAAAAATTTACAAGTTTTAAATATATTATTTTTCTTAGTGTAAATTGTCAATTATATATTTCATTTTTATTTTTGATATCGAAAAATTCAAATTTAAATTGAAGGTCTTTGAATTCAAATAATCTAATTAAATCTTTTAGTTGGTAAAAGATATGCTTTGAAATTACATATCGAATTTCATAGTTTTAAATCAAATCAAGAAAGTTCAAGCATATTAATATTTAATTGGAAATTTCAAAATGAGAAAAAAATTTTTTACTGTATAATTTTACTTTTAGATAATTTCTACCTTTAGAACAGCAAGTAAATTAATTGTCTTCAATATATTAAAGACGTCATCATAAATTTGTTTTTATTTATTTTACAATTTTAGTAATGCTACATGGCGTATACATAGATACAGAAGTAAAATTCTTGAAAAATGATTAAACTCGGAACATAATACGGAATTGTCTTTTAATTATTGTACTTCTCTAATTTTTTAACTATGCAATTTTTATATAATTTGTTTTTGTTTTATACCTTTGGGTCACAGTTAATTTTTTACCATAAGTATTTTTAATTAAGTAAATTTGATTCTAATTAGTTGTGGAAATTAATAAGAAACCATAAAATTTTAAATAACAAACTTACCAAAACATTATTTTCCATTTTTTTTTGTAATGAAATTTCTTATTTAATACTTTATGGGTTCTTTATGCTACCAGTTATAGTCATCATCAGCATCCTTAAAACATTATTAACTATATAAAACTATAAATAAAAAACTCTATAAGAATTTCGTTTTTTAACTTTAAAATCAATTAAAACCAATTTGTTATGGCAGATTCTTTACACCAATCACTTAATTCTGTTATACGAGTGAAATATGATCAATAATAAAATTATAATATTAAAAAAAAAAAATTTCTTAAGGTTGTCGATAATATACAATTTGTGGTTAGATTAGTTACAAAAATGATAACATATTTCTATTAAAATCGATATTTTTTAATGAAATAAATTAAAAGAATGGTTTCCTAGATTATATTTGAAAATAAATTTGGCAGAACGAAAGGAAATAAATAATTTAAACCAACATTTTTTCATATTAAATTTAAAACTTTTTTGTTGTTATAATTTATTTTTTTAAAGAAAAGTTTACATCACAAAAAAATCTGACCTAGTAGAACTGCAAGTTAAAATTACCAAATTTTAATGTAACTAATGATGATCTAAAGTTATACCTTTCGAGTAAAAGCTTTTCGTTTTACTATCAATCGCCCAAGGTATAGAAATTCTATCATTTCTGATGTACCACAATAATTTTTAAAACAGTGACACATATTTGCCAACAATAATAATTTTAAAGGCATTTAACCTTAAGCAAATTTAATTTTTTTCTTTTGCATAGCAACTAAATGTTTAAACTTTTATCGTTTCTTAATTTTAATCTGTTTATGAATTACTTTTACTTCCACTTTTTTTTAGAAAGCATAAATTTTATCGGACAGCAAAAATTATGCAATACAAATATTTTTAAATATATGAACGCGCTTGGGCGTTGGCTATTTTTTTTTTTTTTTGGTTTTTGCTTATTTTTCATAAATATATAATAATTTATATTGAATTATTTTTGTTAATATTTTCATGTAGTTTAATAACGATTAAATATATAACACATATTGAACTCACCAGGTTATCAAAATATTGTTTCCTAGAGAAAGTACTTTTTAATATTATTACGATTGAAATTATTTTATTTCTCTCTGCTTATATCCACTATAAATTGGTTTATTTTATTTATATTTATTTAAATTTAAATGAAAATTATAATTTTTTATTTGAATTTAACAAATTTTATTGTAATGATAAATAAAATACAAATTACGAAATTAAATTTTGAGTTTCTCTATAAGGAAAATTAAAATTAGTTATAAATAAATTTTATATTTTGCAAATTACTAATTTAAAAGGGTTCAATATTATTAATTATTACGTAAATGAAGTTTATTTTATAAAAAAATGAAAGTAAATTAATTTGAAATTAAAAACAATAATAATAAATAAAAATAATGAAAGAAAATATAAAATTTAACGATAAGACCACATGATGAGATTTTAATTTCACACCATAAAAATTATTCATTTTAATTTCATTTTGATATGGAAATTCAATATTATTTCTTTCAAATATTTATAAATTTCAAAAAATAATAGGTATTTCATATAACAATTTGTCAGAAAATATAATTTTTTTAAAAAAAAAAAAATTATTTAATTAAAATTATTCAAATTTTTTATTATGTAATCAAAATTTAATATTTCCATCTATAAAAATTTATTTAATATTGAATAATTTCTAAACTCTTTTAGAAAATTATCAAATTCCATTTATTTAAGTTAACGAGTCAATATTTCAAACCAATTTACTTATTTCATTTCGTCCACTTATTGAAATGACTTACTTTATTTTCACTATTGCAATGTAATAAAACAAAAGTGTTAAGGCAGTAACCTGATTTCAAATACGAAAATTACTTTTTAATGAAACTAACATCAATTTTAGTTTTATCAGTTTCAATATTTAAAAAAAAAACTATCATAAAATTAATTTTATGATTTTATTCAAATATAAAATTATTAACGTTTATTATTATTTTAATAAGCCCGGATAACAGAACGATCACAATATTCAAAAAGATACAAATAAAAATTGTTAATTTTGTATTAATTTTTTGAACAAAATAACATTTTATCCAAACAATACCGAATTTAATTAAACAAGGTCTTTGAGCATAATATTATATTCGAAATGCAATTTTTTTTCATAAAAATTTCGAAAATATAAACATAATCACGATAAAAAATTTTATTTGTTCATCGAAGATAATTGAGAATTTTCATAAACAATGGAAATCATGTCAGAAGTTAATCAAAAAAAAAAAATTATTCATGATTAGATTTTGTTTCTTTTTTTTTTTCATTTTGTTACCTTTTTTTGGAATATTGTATTTCTTCATTTAACATAAAATCAATTAAAATTTTAAGATGATTTTAATAAAGGGAATATAATCGTTAAAAAAAACATGCAAAAATAGATCGTATCTATACAAGAATTTAAAAAAAAAAAACTTAAAAATATCGGAGATGTTGTGTACATAAGAAAAAATTCAAATTCAATAAATCCTTGAAGGTTAAATAAACTGAATTTATTATGTAATGTGAATTTGTTTGAACAAATTTGCTTTTAAGTATAATTTGCTTTAAGTATCATTTTAATAAAAAAAATATTTTTGACAGAATTCGTTTATTTAAAAGTCATTTTTTTAAAGGTGAAGAATTAGTTAAATATTTATTTAAAAATTAATTAATAATGAATTTTAAGGTTAAGAAACTTTAAAATTAAAAAAAAATTGGCAGTGTATTATTAACTATTATAAGAACATAGTCAATTTTCAAAATTCATTTAATTTATATATATTTTACATAACTATATGGTATATCTAGATTATAATTTTATTTAGTAACTAAGAAATCAGGTTCATTTCAATTATGAGTAAATTAATGAAAGGTTGATTAACTTTAATATTTTTTTTTATTAAAATTAGTTTTTTAATTATATATATTTAAAAATATTTGATATTTTCACTGAAAAGACGATTTAGTATATGTTTTCATTTTCTGTTAGCCATAAATAATAATTTTGATTTACGTTCCTTGAATATTGACCCAAATTTTATATTTTTTAAAATTAAATACGAATATTTCAATAATTTTTTCTAGCATATTTTATTTGATAGACTACAGAAATTCAAATAATCTTCTAATTTTCTCACAATGTATTTCGATCATATTCAAATATATACTCGTATATGTATTTTTCTCAAAAAATATTATTTATTTTCCACATATTTGAACAAAATAATAATCATAATAATTACTGGTATTCTTTAAATAAATTATTTGCTTAATCTTGTTTAAAATAAAAATATTTGTCGTTGCATTACCATTTTTTATTATAGAATTTCGTAAAAACGTTATGTGTTTATCTTTTGATGATTTACTAAAATTATTTCAGTTCCCTTGATGTATGGTATATAAACGAAACCAAATAGAAAATTCATAAATTAAAAAAAAAAACAAAAGGTGAAATCGAATTTGAACAAATATTATCAAATAAAATTTTAATAATTGCGTCGATTTAAAATAATAAGAAAACGTGACCAAAAATTTCATTTGATATCAATTTATCTTCACAAAAAATAAATATTATTAAAATATATAATGAAAAAAGTAAATATTTTTATTTAAATATAATATTTAATTTTAAATTAAATGTTTTTATGTGATTTTTTTTGACAAAACAAATACAAAATGAAGATTCAATTATTAATAATGAAAATCTGTGCGTTCACATACAATAAAAAGTCCAAAAAGAAATAATCATTTTTATGCAATTTAAATGACAGATTTTAATCATAAAAATTATGTAGTATATTACAAAACATATTATTTTCCGAAAAAATAAAAATAAATAAATACATTATTTTGTTGTTCTTGTGTTGCTTTTTCGATAACCGCGATAATAAAGAGCAGATATACAACATAAATTTTGAGAATCCTATAATCATGAGTTAGCATATTAAAATATCGTAATAATTTTCAATCATGTTTAAATAAAGAAATTAAAATTTAATAAATATGTTGGTAATAAGAGACTTTTTCCACTTGAATGGGAAAAATTATGTTTTCAAAATTACATAAAATTCGGTAATAAAAAAATTATTAAAATTGAAAAAAATCATTTTGAAATAAACAGACACATTTTCTTTGTTGATAAAAGTTTGTTGATAAAGCTTCTATAATTATAATTAAATATTGAAAGTAAATAAAAATTTAGTTTCCTTACAATATCAATCAATTTTTTGTTAATAAATATAATTATATATATTAATTTTTACGTATTATGGAAGAGTCTTGATTATTTATACAAGAGATAGTTTTTTTATTGGTCATGGTTGATCTCATTCATATTTATGCTCGTGGAGAGTTTAAAATTGATCTGGAAAAATATATATTTTTAATTGAAAATTAAATCAACAAGATGAAAATTATATGGTAAAAAATAATAGTTATAATCAATTTTTATATATAAGGTTATAGAGATTGGCTAAATTTGAAAATACTTTCTAATTGATTAGCTATATAATAATATACATATTTGATTCGCTATCAAGATTGGACATTAAATTGCAAAATATTAGGATGTTTTAGGTTGTGTAATATTCAATTCTGTTTGACATAAGTGTATAAAATTTGGATGTCGATAATAAATAAAAGGGAAACTAAAAATATTATTTATTAAAAATAATAAATGTTTATAATTAATTAAGAATTGATTATTGAAAATTTTAACAGATATCACTGCTAACTTCAATTTATATTACACCTTAATTGGTTTCAGTCAGACAAATCTAGCGAAATTAAATGACAATTGAATGACAGCTGATAAAATTGTCTTTATGCTAAATTCAACATATTTTTTTAGATAGAATTTCAAATCGATTAATTGTTGTTATAAATTAAATTATGACCATGTTGTTGGGGAAATCAAAGGATCTTAAACACAGTTTGTAAACCCTTAAACTTTAATATATTTTCGCCCGAAACTATTAATCTTGACAAAGTGGTTTCAATATGAATCTTTGGTAATCATATATGTACTAAAAATATAAAATGAAATTTAAAAATATTTGCTTTGTATTTCTAATTAAATAATATTTCTGAAATTTTTACATTTATTATTCAACAAATTTAAGTTTTTCATAATTACTTTATTATTATTTTGACAAAAAAATAATGATGATCATGATCATGATTAAATGTCATTAATAAACACAGGTAGCACAACAATTAGACAACAATAAAATTACATAACTTCTATATTACATTATTTCCCAGATAATCGTATTCGATTGACTTAACTAAATAACAATTATCATAATTTCTATTATTACTTATGAAAAAAGTACAAGTAATAATAAAAATAATCTGATCAAAATTTAAATGTTTAAAAAAAAAATGAAATTATAAATATTTATAATCTCATAATAATTGACTTATAAATAATTTTTTATTATGAAATTTAAATTAAAAAATAAATATTAAAATGGACTTACGAAATTCAATTTCAATTAACATAAATTAAAAGAACTTATTGAACGAATTAGATATCATTATTTATTTATTTTTATACAAAACGAACAAAATGTAATTATTAATAAAAATAATAATAATATTAAATTTATTGAAATCCATTAAAATAATTTATGTTGCCCACACATCATCCTTTTACAAAACACAACTAAAAAAAAATTTAATAATTTTTTTTTGATTGAATTAATTCGTAAATGCATTTTAAAAAAGTTGATTTTCAAAAATATTTTATATTTTCCAATAGATGTTTTATCTTAATCTAAGATTTTGTATTATTTTCGGGGGTTTAAATTTTTATTAATGTTCCCATTTACAAATAATGTTTTTGTTTGTTCATATAGTTGAATTATGTTATGAACAATAAATAAATTAAGTGAGCTATCAATCTTATAATATGTATAAAGAAAATCAAATATGAAATTGTAATAAAACTTTTACATACACAGTAAAAAACATTAAGTCTGTCACATATCGTAATTATTGGCGACATTTTTGTATAATAAAATAGCTTCTGTTGATTTTATTAGTAATTTAAGTAAGTAAATAAATTAAATAAATTTAATTTAATGTCGAAAAAGTAATATTACTATGATTAATTTCAGACCCCTTTCAAGATTTATTAAAGCAAATTATAATAACTTTATTTAAAACTCTTTAATACAAATCAACTTTTAGAATAGCGAAAAATATTAAAGTTTATTTTTTCTTCTAAAATTTAGGTTAATATCTTTTTTTTATATCATTTTTAAGAATTAAAAATTGTGATCATTAAATTTTTTTTGAATTGTGCAATACTTTTATAGTATTAAAAATTATTTTTTAAAAATAAAATATTAGGAGTAGTGCATAATAATAGTGCATTAAATCTATCTTGATTTTTGCACACACAAAAAAAAAATTATTACCAAATTAAATTTTATAAAGATTTTTTTTGCAACAAAAAATAAAAATATTGTATTTGTTAATTTTTTGTCTACATCCCACACTAAAAATCAAATTTTACCATGTTATATTTTATTTAGTAAATTTTCACAGACTAAAAGAAGACTTCAAACAGAGATTTTATAAATGAAATAGGTTAATAACTATACATTATAACATAATAATTTTTTAATATATTATTTGCATAAACTTTTAACAATTACCAATTTTTTTTTGTATATAGATGGAATATAAAAATTATCTTAATATTATTTATTTAATTTTTTATTGAATGTGACGATGATAATAATAATTTTCTTTTAATACCTTTTATGGTTATGATGGTCATAAAGATAAATTTGATTTTTATTAGCCATGTTCAAAGATTAATTGCATTACCAAAATCAGAAATTGATGTATTAATAATTTTTCTTTTTGGGAAATAAATTAAATTACATCTTAATATCTTATTTGTATTCTCAAGTTTACAAGTCTTTTTTTTAAATTTGTTTGGAATTTTTCTAATAATTCATAATTAAATAAGTATAATAAAAAGAACATAAAATTTATATTAAGTGTATATGGAGACAATAATTAAAAGTAATTATGTAATTGACATAATTGTATACCCAACTTGAAATTTGAACTATACAAGAACCATATCCAAATTACATTTGTATAAAATTTGCATTATTCAATTACATATTTTAAATTTAAGTCCTTTCCACAAATTTGTCATTTTAATGACTTTAGCTTGTGGAAAATGGTGTTTATGGTGACATTTGTAACTTACACTACCTATAAATCTTGGAGGTACGACTGGCATGATCTCATTAAAAAAACTCTTTTAAATTTTATATATTTGATAATATATTCTTTATCTAAAAAATAATTTACAGATTTTAAAATTCTGGACAATTAACTCACTACAGCAACTCTTGTATCACAGTACTATCAAAGCTATTAATTTTATTACAATAATAATTGCTATAAATTTTATTTTATTATACCATAAATTATTTTAAATAAAAATTATGTCATATTTTATTTTTTTTTCTATTTTCAGATTTTTAGTTAATAATCAAGGACGAAGGACATTACGTATGTTCTCTTAATTTAACTAATTAATATTTATTTTTTTTAAATAAAAATATAAAAAATATGTTTACATTAATAAATAAAATTCCAAATAAAACGTTAAATAAAAATGGGTTAATCCAAAAGAATTAGTTTTCCAAAAATATAAATAAAATTAAAATCAATAGTGAAATTTAAATAACGCAAAATTAATTTCGTTTTCTTTTTAGTATAATGCTAAGTAATTATAATTCATATTTTGGTTTCTTTTTAAATTATTAAATTGTGATTTTTTTTTATTTACAATTAATCTTAAAAAAAAAAAAAAATACTGAATTTCGTGTTTAACACTTTGCATGACGTCACACAATTTTAAAAATAATCAACATTATCTCATCCAGCAAAAAGAAATTGAAAGTGAAACACGCAATATTTAAATTATCATTTATCATAAATTTAAATGAAGAAATTGTAAAAAAAAAAAATTTATTTAAGAGAAACTATAAAAATCAGGTAAGTTTATTAATTTTTGATTATAAAAGACTTTGAAATTTTCAATTTAAAATTATTTATGTTGTTTAAAAGTAAACCGCAAAAAATTTTTAATAAAAAAATTATACAACTTTTCTTATTTAATTCAGTTTGTTAGTGTTTAATTTGAATTATTGAAATTCAGTTTTTAACAATTAGAAAAAACCCAATAATTTTAATGGAATATTATATTAGAAAATCGCTTCCTCATTTAATACACATTCTCAAAATGATACTTTTAATAAGTCAATATACTTTTAAAAGTGCCCCAAATAATATTACGTATGAATTCAGAATAATATCAAGCAAATTTAGAAATTTTTTTACCATCTGACATTGCATTTTTTTATGTAAATTATTTACTCGAGTTACATCAAATATATTTAATAAATTGCAATCAATCAATCATATTTCATTTAAGAAATCGATTTCACTCCTCTGTAAAGAAATATTTAACCTAATTAAATTTTTATCAATAAATAAATTATTTATTTATCTTGTTTTCTATAATTCAAAATCGAGTTTTATTTAAAATTTATTCAAATATCCAACACTATACGCTAACAAGCATTTTCACTATAATTTTTTTTTATATATTTCTACAGTTCGACATTTATTACTAACTTAACTACTGAATCACGTAGGGTAAATTATTAATAAAAATAATATCAGAAAATTTCATTCCTACACAAATATTTGGCTTTCTGTCTAACTTTTTTTCTATTTGATATAACGTGACACAATTCCATTTTAATACGCAAAGAATTTTGTATTTTATATCATTTCAAAAATTCCAAAGAAATTTAAAAAAAAAATTATTATTATCGATTAATTAATTTAGTTGACCTTGGATAATAATACATATACATATATAGATAGCTGTCCAATTTTATTAACCCTGGGAAATTTTCATGAAAACTGTGTCCCTAATTTTCAATGGGAAAAGTCCGTAATATTTTGTTAGTATAGATTAAAAATAAATTCAATCAATTTTCATTCATATAATTGGCACCCTCGTTATTTTAGTTCAACCAAAAAAAAAAATCGTGACCTAAATTGGAACACTAACAATTTGGTCAACTGAAATGTATTGAAGGGTAATTATGGTCTGTGTAACACGATTTCTGGGAAATATAATATAAATAGATATCAATTTTATATATATTTTGTTTTTGGGAAAAATCAAAAAAAAAAAAAATTAAGTAGGTGAATGCCAGCATAAATCATCGTTTATATTTAAAGTAATTATTATGTTATCTAAAAAGTTAAATTTATTAATGTTACTTTCTATGAAATCATAAACTTTAAATAATAATCTGTATTATTAAAGTATATTTTGGAAATCAATATTTATTAGTTAATCTTGGCTAAGTAAAACTATATTGTAGAAAATTTTTTAAATTAGTTATTTGAAGAAATGATTGATTTCTTGATAAAAATATAAACTTTTTATATCATATAAAATAATTATTATCAATTTAATTATATTTAGTTTAGTTATTATGATTGAACTGAAATTATTTTTCCAGGTATACTTTCTACAAAAGTGTTTAATTATATCAAAATTTGTGAAATATTGCATTTAAAATTAAATTCAATTACAGATAAAATTTAGTCATTATGTGTTTTGAAATTATCAATATATATTTGGAATGGTTGGAAATATAAATAATTAATGATCGGAATTTTTATTAACTGCATCTCAATTATAAAAATTACTTTCTGTTTTAAAAACATGAAACTTCGTTATGTGATTGAGGCTTTTTTGTACGACTTACAACTTTCCAAATTGATTAAATGTTGATTTTTCAAAAATTTTGCTACTCGTATGCTACTCTGTTTAACAAGACTAATTTAAATAGTTTCAATAATTTGTAAGCTTTTACGACAAATAATATTCTCAAAGTCCTTTAATAGAAAACTCTTAACGTTCCTTATGAAATTTCTACCTTAGAACTGTTCTATTTTACTTTAATTTTTCAAAAATTTCTTTAAACGTTTTTATGTTTATAATTTATTAGTTCTTGATAATTCCCATTGCACAATCAATAAATTTACTAAATTTAATATATAAAATTATTATTTATGAAGACTTTTAAAGCCGTCATTGTTTTCGGAAATTGGGGTGTATTTTATAATATTTTATTTCTATATATTATCTCCTCTTTTTTTTATCCATGGAATAAAATTATTACACTCCACATACAAATGTGCAATTTAGAATCTAGAATTATGAATATATATTAACAATAATTTTCGAATTATATGCTATAAATATACAAGTTTTATTATTCATATTTTTCATTAAATACGTTATTGTATGCTAATTTTTTTTTTTGGAATATTATTATGTTCAATTTTTCATTGGCACAAAAATGCACGGCGGTTGGTCTAAAATTAAACATTTATGTAGAAAAAAAGGAGTTGTTTTTAAAGACCTAAATAATATAATAAGTAATTTTATCATGGTTATCCGATTATAAATTCATAATTGTGTTTTACAAGAAAAAAAAATAGACTTTGTTTAGCGCTACTGCTTATTGTAAGAATGTATAGAAATTTTATTGTATATATATGGAAAAATATATCATGAAATAAATATATGTAAATAGTTTGGTTATAAGCTAGTATATCTTAATTAAGGATATGAGTTTTTTAATAAAAAAATATTAGCAGTAATAATAATAGCAGTCAAACTATATGTATAATTTGATTTTTAGGTAGATATTATTTAGATTTTTCTTGTTTTAAAAAATATATAAGGTCAGTTTTTTGAAAAATTTTGATTTTACAAGGTTAAAATTTGAATTTTCCTAAGTATGTAGAGTCAATTAAGATTTATTATTGAATTACTCAACGTTTGTAAAAGTTAATATAGAAAGGCAATATATGTATAGTATGTATATTTAAAATGATTTTATCCGGGATGTTAAAAATTACGCAATGTTAAAAAAATGTTATTGTCGCGAAAAACTGGAAATATGATAGGCTCTACAGAGATGGGCTCGACAATGAAAAATTTCTTAAAATGAAAGTGAAAAAAAATAAAATATTTTGTTGTACACGACACCATAAAATTCAATTTTATTTATTTATAAATGGTAATTGATATTTTAATCAGTTGCGTGATAAATCCTTTAATTTTTTTCGTGTATTTCGTGATGAATTTAAAATAATAATGATGATTTTTATTAAAAGTCATTTTTTGTCTACAATTTTTATGAAATATATTCAAAAAATTTAAAAAGAGTAGTTTTTCTTTAAAATATTAAGTAAATTTTGAAAAAAATAATAACACATTCTCCAATATAAAAAAAATTGAGATTAATATTTTAATAAAAAATAATTTAGTATTAAAAAACAAACTTTATAATAATTTGTAATAAAACTAATTAATTTTCTTCAGTTCATAAATTATCGTAAAGTAACTATATGTACTATTTATATACATATACGTGTCATTAGTACATAAATATAATAAATTTGTGCATAAAAACTTTCAATATTTCTAATGTGACACGATTTTTAATGGTTTTAGTTTTTAATTATAATATTTCACAATATATAAATCGATTAAAGTTTATTTTTTATATTTTTACCTATATTTCGAGAGTAAATTAAAAAATTGCTACTAGTTTGTAATAAAGGATAATATCTATTAAATGACACAATGTTCACAAATTCGTTTTGAAAATTACTGAAAAAAAAAAAAAAAAATACTTAATAATAAGAATAAAGTAAATGTTGCGCACAAATTGCTAATAAATTTTTTTTTCTGGTCAAATTTTTTTATTTTTTTTGGTTTTCCAATAGACTGGCAAATAATTCTTTCCAATTGCATATAAATTAGATTATTGTATACTTAACTACAGATAAATTGGTGCAGAGGAGAAAATTAAATTTAGTTATAGATTTTTGTGGTTTTTGTTTTATATAGTAAAATTTTATATTCGTGCATTGGGAAAACATTTAAAACGCACGTGTCCACTTGAAGGCAAATTGACTGTTGGGTACTTAAAAACGTTTTTTTTTTTGTATATTTACCAGCGAATATATAAATATTACAAATTATGGTGCGCTCAATTTGAACCTATAAACCACAAAATCCAGTTTCATTTGAAACCTAATATGATTATTTTATTATTTGCTATTGTGCTTAAAAGAAAATTCAATTTTTTTTTGTAGATTGTCATTTCTGGGTCGTAAGTTTACAAATAGTATACGACACTAAAATATTGTTGTCTCTAGAAAGAGTTAATGGTAGAGTGATCCATGATAACTGAAATAAAATCGTAGACGACTTTTAGGGAAATATAATCATATCACCAGTTTTGTGGTTGAATGGTTACAAAGATTCATAGATTATTGGTAAAAACAAAAATGATTTAGAAGGATTAAAAAAAATATACTTTCGTTTTGGTACATATATCATTTTTACAATGAGTACGTTTTTAGGTTATAAAGAAATGTAAGTACTTTTTCGTTGCTTTTTTACATAAGTTTATATTTCGGTTTTTATCAATAAAATTATTATTTAACATGATGTTAAAATTAATTACGTGCAAAATTAAAGTAATTACTTAATTTGTGCAATATATTATGTACATGCATAAATTAAGAAAACATGAAAATGCATTTTCGCAAGTAATTAACCTTCATTCCAATTATGTATATAATATAATCATTGTCTGATGTAATGTAATGTCATCATCTTTTGTGGTTCATTTCTTAAAGCGTATATTAAACATTAAAATTTCGTTGAAGGTTGATTTATTTGGAAATATTTTATTGATGAGTTTATATCATAAATATTTTCACTTTTGATATTGTGGTAAATTTTAATTCAATTGGATTAAGTTTTGGACATAATTTCATTAATTTTTTTTTTTATACAGAAAATCTTAATTCAAATAATTTATTAGTTCATTTTCCAAAAGTTTTATAATCATATATTAATGAATTGTTAAAAATTTCTCACATTTTATATTATTTCACACAAAAACTGCGTAAATAATTAATTGTTTATATAAATCGTCGGAAAAACTTTAAAAACCGTCACACAAAAAGGTATCAAAATTTTAATTAATTCGGCCAAAATGCAATTAATTTTTGCTTTTAATCATTAAAATTATTAAGGTGTGTACTTTTATTTTTAAACTTATAAATAATTATTTTAGTCAAATCAAAGAAAAAAATAATAATCCTAAATTGGCCAAAACTTTTTATGTTATTATATAATTTTATAAAGGAAAAAAAAAACTCGCTCAAATTTAAAGTAGAATCGCGTTAAATAAATTAACATCGAATTGAACCCATTTAAAAATGACCATAATTTTTATTTTTCCTCCGATTAATTTGTGCCCTAAGGCATCCTAAATGTTAAATCGGGTTTTTGTTTTGTTTATTTTTTTTTTGCTATTATGCCCAAGAAAAAATTAAATATAGTTCAAATGGTTTGTTTTAGCATAAAGAATTAAATCTTAAAAATTCAATTTATCGATTAAGTTATGTATATAAAGCATTTAATTTTGAATTGTATATGGAAATTAAATGTTTCTAATTTTTTAAAATTATATCACAATTTCCAATTATTTATGTGGAAAATATAATAAATATTGAATTTTTCTTTTAACCATGTAAACATGTTTTTTCTGTTCATCCATCCGTTTCGGACAATTTACATTTCACATTTTTACTGGTTGTCGATTTCTTGTCATCTATTTAGTGTCTGAATTTGAACATAAATAGAGTTTTAGCGATAAAATTGTTAGCGTAATTGAATTAAAAAGAGAAATTCGAAAAAAACTTAAATAAAATTTAAGTAGGTGATATTTATTTTAAGATTTTTAAGATATTTTTGTGTATATTCAAAATTATAGTTAACAAACATTTATGTACATGTCTAATTAAACATGAGCTTAATTAGATGGTTAGCAAATTTCTTTAAAAATATTAAGTTATAAAAATAATTTCATAATACATATTTGTTTTGTTAAATAACAAAAAAATGTGAGAGTTAACCGAGTAAATATAAATTACTGGGTCAATTATTTATTTGTTTAAAGTAAAATTGTTGTCAATCAAATGAAACGCACAAACAAGGTCGTATTGATAAATTTGGGTGTCCTATAGTTAAGCAGGCACATACAGTACAATAAATACTTATTTTACATTTTTAGGGTAGGAAACGTGAATATATAAATAAATTATTGAATTTTGATAATAATTAATTGAAATTAATTATTCAATTATTTCCAGAAATAATTACCAATATTCAATTAGTAGTAATTAAGAATATTTTAAAAGTTAATTTAATTATATTAAAATATTAAGTATATTGTTTACTAAGAGTGTCTTTTAAGAATTATTCTTGGTATTACGTTTGAAATATTCTTGCGATATCTTCTTTATTATAGCTTTATTATTTATACTTAAATTCCATTATATAAATTAGCCTGAGCAGTGAACAATTCAGTGATGGATTAAAAGAAAAGTAATATAAATTCTTTAATTAAAATATTCAGATTTATTGGGAAAAAAATTTACGTATTGTTTTGCAGCATATACAAATATGGTTACAATTAATTTTCTATTAATTAGGTACCTAAAAAAAATTTATTCAAAAACTTTATAATTATATGTAATCCTGACAAACTCTTCTTTGTTACAATAAATTTTCACTTTTATAATTAGTATTTTGCCCCGATAAATTTAATTGATTATCAATTAATCAAATTGATAAATATCAAATATCTTTTTCTTCTATATACGTATTCAAAATTTCGAATGATATAATTAGATGCTACCAAAAAAAAATTCAACAAATAATTAGATATATGCTTAATAATATTACTTATATGGCTGACAAAATTAATTTCACTTTTCTTTATGTACATATTCATCTAACTAAAATATCCAAAAGACACGATCTATTACATTACAATCTTTCAAATATTATATGTACATACTCATATATGTATATATAATTTCAAATGACCGTATAGCATTAATGTTGGCGTTTCTAAAATGTTACGTAAATTGGTACCCAAATTGGCAATATATATTTATAAATATGTATGTATATAAAAAAAATTGATAGTAAAAAAATAAGAAATGTGGCCATTATTCGACATGCAAAATATTTTAAAATTGAAAGTCATACGAAAGTATTTAATAGGTCACGTCATTTTTCTTATGGAGTCGCGTCGCCGTTTGTCTATATAACTAATATTGTATTGAAGAGGCAATCAAAAATAAGCTGTGTCGATGAATTTGGTATGCTCATTTCATAAATAGTAATAACAATAATAATAAAACTTGAAAATATTTATTTTATTTATGTATGAAAATTTAATTCAATTATCTCATCATTTATTTATTGAAATTATAAACTCTTCAAAATCAAAATTATAATATTTATATTCATATATTTTCTTTACGGATAAACTATATAGTGATAAATTGGATAAATTGTTGAGCAATTTTGAGGAGATTTTTTTTTTATATAATTATTTTTTTTTTTGTATTATTTTTTATGTGATTGCTTGATGGTATTTAAAATGATTTTTTCGGGTTCAAATGAATATAAATTTAATTAAAAATGATATAATTTTTCATTTATATATAAAATGATTATAAATTTGATCGACTATATACTATAGTTTTGGTCTACCTTAACTCTTATTTTTGCACTCGTTTTTGATCAAATGAATTCTGTACTCTTTAATTCCATGATTTTTTACAAATTAATATTTAAAATTTAATATAAAATTTAAAAAAAAATTATATTTAACTACTAAAAATACAAAAAACCATGTTACTGAACATAATTTTATGTAAACCCAAATTTGATGCTCCAATTTCATAAAATTTCCAAAAAAAATTATGATAAAATTTCGAGTGGAAATTCCTTTTAAAAAAAAAACTTGAATTTTTGTTTATAACAAAATTAACAAAGTAAAATGTGGATCAAAAAATACATACTATACATATAATTTTGTTGTTATACAAACTTTTCAACATACAAAAATTTACTCTTTTTTGATATGCAAAAAGACAGAAGCCGTCAATTCCAGCTGCGTTTATATGGCGGCTGTTCTTTTTTTTTTTATTTGAACCAAATAAAAAATTTAGTATAAAAAAATATTGAAAATTAAATGGAGGAAATTGTCCAATGCTTAGGTGGTCCATCAATTTAATGAAAAACAAAAAAAAAAGTAAATAATATGACACAAACGAAAAATCGTGGTTTTGTTATTTCTTAGTTATAATAAAAAGAATAATTATGAAAAATTACCTTTTTCGCAAAACTAGTTTTCTCGATTATGATCAACAAATAAGCGAGTATGAAATATTAATTTTCTATTTGTTATAACTATTAATTTGATAAAGTGAAAGTCGTCTACAAAATCAACATTATAATAAATAAATACAATAATTTATAACAAAATATAAATTATTAATATAAAATAATATTGATGAAGAAATAATAAAGTAGCGGGTGGAAAATATGATATTTTATTTACTTATATCAATTTTATTTCAATTATAAATTATGTGTGCGACAATAATTTTTTTTTTATCCCAATCAACATAAAACAACTCTTATAAATATTTTACTTATGAACTATTTTGATAACGTTGAAAAGATGAAAGTATTTCATTATTAGATATTATTTATGAAAGTAAAATAAAATATGAATTAATTTTAATTACATTATGAAATTTTATAGAATTGGTAGATTATTTTTGATATACAATTATAGGAAGTATAATTAAATTATTATTAATACTTTTAACAATATTTGACAAATTAAATAATAGAAAATTGTAGAATATAATAATAAATATAATTTATATAAATATAAAAATATATACCTTTAATTTTCAAATACAACAAATTTATTGTAATTTCACTCAACTCTCAATTAATTTATGTCAAATTAATATTTTTATTGATTAATTATAATTTAAAAATTATTCATTATTTACAATTGTTTTTATTACAACAAAAAATTGAAGTTATATGTACCTATTTATGTTTAAAAATTAATAAATAGAATTTAAAATATAGACAAATATTTTTTATTTGTGTGACAAACAAATCAATAAATTATATTATATTTAACGCCACCCAGATAAATAACGAATCGAATAACAACTTTATATCATTCACAGTATGACTTCAAAATAAATGTAATTAATTTTATATTATCTATCTATATTATTGATAAATTATAAATTAAATTACTTTTCAATTTTGAATATAAAAAAAATAGAATGAAACTGGGTGGTTAATATTATATTGCGACAAGGGAAATTTGTCAAAAATATATATACAATATTAATGAATGTTTCGAAGAAAATTTGCAATATTTTATTTTATATACAATTCCATAATATATTTTTTTATTTTTTCCAAAAATTTTGTGATTTTAATTGTAAAATTGCGATTAATATCAAATTACTGAATTATTTGTGCACGACTTTCGTATACAATTTATTCAAATTGTGCGCCAATGCATAATGCATTCATTCACATATCAAATATTGGTCACTATATAATAATAACAAAAATAACATGCAACTTTTCGCATAAGTTTATTCAAAAATTTATAATGATAAACAAATTGAAGAGCTTGTAAAAAATAAAATGTTTGATAACAAATTCAATTATAAATTAAAGAGTGTATGGATTATTTGCTATCATTGCTTTTGTAAACTTGGTAGTATGTATATTTCATGCTTTGGCAAATAGTCTGTGTACAATAAAAAATATTTAATAAGCATATTTTATTATGCAAAATTATATGCTTAGTTTTTTAAATATGCTAAAAATGCTCATTAATTTATAATTTTACGATATTACTTAATAGACTTAAAATACAATATTCTTAATTTGAAAACATGATTTCCAATTAATATCACGACAAAAAAAAAAAAGAAGCTACACCAGAAAAAAATTCAATTATATAATCTATAATGAACTTTTTTATATAATTTATTTTTTCATTGCATGATATGATAAAGTATCTTTCAACAGATTGGTTTTTTTCCCTCTACTCGATATCCATTTTAAATGTATAATATAGTGTTAGACCATTAAGTCAAAATTCACGATCCCATTTAATTGAATCTTTTTTGTGTTGTTCAATCGATATTAATTTTAATAATTTTAACTAT
The DNA here is from genome assembly GCA_949752835.1 of Empis stercorea. Taxonomy (NCBI): domain Eukaryota; kingdom Metazoa; phylum Arthropoda; class Insecta; order Diptera; family Empididae; genus Empis; species Empis stercorea. The sequence goes on along the minus strand of OX457086.1, from coordinate 60,040,162 downwards.
ATAATAATTGTACGCGCAAATGTCTGTCTGGGCCTTTCAGAAATTTTATATAGTTCAGTTCAGGACTAGTTTTTGCATGTGCTATTTAAATATATTTACATTTTTTACATGGCATTTTATATTATTTATATAAATTCGCAAATAGTGTAATATCAATTTATCATAAATATTTATTATTCATGTATGACTTAGATCAGTTTATTGAAATTATTAATTTGTATAATAATTTTTAGTTTTATTTCGTTTTTGTTAAACAGCTGGAAGGAAAACGGATTAGAAATAAAAGAGAAAGTGATTAAAATTATCTGTAATTGGGAATCAAGCAATATATTTTTTTATAATTGACACAAATATAATGACATTGCTGGAGTGGATCAGTTATTATATGACTGACTAAACACTAAGGCTTAGCAGATTTAAATTTATATGTATATTAAACTTTAATATATTTTTTTTCATAAAATTGAATATTTCGGAATATGATTTTTTTTACGTTTCTTAGAAAAGATTCGTAATACATGGCTACCTTCTCCAAATGGATTTAGAAATTGTTTATATCAATTTTCTTCATATAAACTAACTTCATATTTAATTATTAATTATGTATTAGTAATTTATCAGCCTCCATTTTAGAAATCATGTACATAATTCAATTTAATTTTATTTTATTTTCAAATTGCAATTGTTTTATTTTTATTAATTTCAATGTCTATTTTCATAAATTCTTTAGTATTTCACCCACAATTTTTGTAAAAATTGTACTTAAAAGATTTTTTAAGAATGATATTAACATTAAAAGGTGATATCTTTAGAAAAAACTAAATTCTATTTAAATCTTAAAGCAAATCTTTATAAGCAATAAGCCTCGCCTTTTCACAAAACTATAAAAGGTTCAATGAATTATTAACAATAATAATTTACGTATATAATAACTTTTAAAATAAACATGACATTTATTCGACATGCCTACATAATTTTAATTTTAATTTTCTTTTTCTTTTTAATTTTTATTTAAACTTGTTTTAATTTCTTTAAACATTATAACAAAAACCAATTTTCATATTTGTTTTTCTTTATTTAGAAAAATAAATAAACATAAAATTTAATAACTTTTTTAAGCAATAATTGTAATATTATAGTTTCCTGACAAAGTAAAAAAAATATAAAATACGAAGCCCTGTAATAGTGCATTGACAATATAAATATTTAATATTTTGAGAAAAAAAATTTGTTCCGTATCATGTTTTTTATATTGTTACCAAAAAAAAACATATAATACATTTTTGGTATGTACATAAAAATAAAAATATTATTATTTTTATTATTATATTTTAGTTTAAATATTTTGAAATAAATTATTTAGATTAACCAAACTTAAAAAATACAAAATTTAATTATAAAATTTTGAAATTATTTTGAAATAATTTCTTTAATCTCAAAACTTGCTATTCAATACGGAGGGGAATTTACAAAATGTCTATAATTTCCGGTACAATTTCCATGTACAACAATTAATTTCTATAAAAAAATGGATAGAATTAGAGTATTGAAGATGAAAATATTTAAATTACTCACGATTTGAATATTCATGATTAATAAAATTTCATTTTTGTTTTCCTTATTTACAGATTATGTTAGTTTAGTATAATGATTTTTTTACATACCAGTTGAACTAAACATCATTTTGGAATATTAATGGAATATGAAAATTTGTATTAAGAAGAATTTTATGAATTTTATTTACAATAATATTTTAAATGATTTTGAAAGAATATTATCATGTGAAAAAATATACAATTTTACAATTATTCTAATAATGAATTTTCGATAGGATTGTTAGAAATGTAAAGGAAGTCTTCATAGGAACTCGAGATTTTCAAATTGAGGACTGACTTATTTCTTATTAACAGTCACTTTTTTAATTTGGAAAAAAGACCAATTTTGAATTCTGTAAAGGCTATGATTTGATTTCCTAATTTGATCTGTAAGGTACTATAAAGATGATATAATTTTGCAGCACTTTTTTTTTGTCTAAATAAAATAATTTGCAAATATCTTTTTCAAATGACCTATAAGACTAACTTTTGTTTTTTAATTACCTTAACACGCAAACTATAATTAAACTTTCAAATAATTAATTATATTACATAAAAATATTTCATTAAAATCATAAAAATCAACATAAAATTAATGAATCTGCCAAAAATAAAAGAAATAAATAAATAATATTAAATTACCTAATCAAAATGTGTTATAAAACATTAATTCGTTAATAATTAACAACAAATAAAAATTTAACCAAAAATGTTAAGTTAAAACTGTTAAAAATAAAACTTCATCATCCAAAAACAAAAACGACCTTCACACAAGGCCATTTACGGGTTTGTTTTAATTTCATCAGTTTTTTTTTTAATCGAATATTTATTTAATATTTTTAAAAAGCTATAAGAAATTTTCATTTAATTTATGAATTTATTTTATTTATTTGTTTTAAAAAAAAAAAATAATATATAAAAATTAACATAATTTCAAGCAAAACATGTACAAAATTTAAAAATTGATTAAATAAAAAAATATAACCTAAAAATTATTAAGGAATGCATTAAAAATATTGATTGTTAAAATAGCAAATATTTACATTGATCGTGGAAGTCGTGATACAAAAATTTTTATATTTAATATTTTCAAATAAATATTGTTATTCATTTTCAAGTTTTTTTTTTTAAATTTAAATTTGACAAAAAATATAATAAAATATATATTTATAATTTCTATGATTATGTTTATTTATGCTAAAACATTAAAAATATATATACCTATATTAAATATTTGAAGGCTCCACTAGAAAGTTGTAAATATTTGAAAAATTCTACAGGGTTGAGTAAACAAAGTATTCCAGAGAAATTTGTCAGATGATTTACATGTTCTGAATATGAAATTTAGCTTTTCTGAAATTATCATAATCTGATAATTCAATTCTTAAGCAAAAAGATATGATATTTTATAAGCAGTAATACATGCTACAAATATAAAGTCTTAAACTTCATCAAATTAAATAGAAATCAATTAATAATTATTTATTATTATTTATCTAATTTTCACAAACAATTTTGGACTGTCAGCCACTTATACATAAATGTCGTGAGTTTATGTAACCACAAATTATATTTTCGATTAAAACGAGGTTTATATTTATAATCTCCTCAAAACGCTCTTAGGAATTTCCATCCAAATATCGAAAACTTATTATAGTTAATTTGAAAAAAAAAAACTAACTCGAGGCTAAAAAACTTTATTTGAATGTTTTGCAAATATACTACAAAAAAAAATGGATTCATATCTACAAGGCAATTTAACATAATTCCAGATTTCATGTAATATATTTAAATTTCTTATACATACATATATATTTATTTATTTTAAAGTATTTTTTAGCTTCTTCAGATATCCATAAATTTATTATGGTATTGACTTTTATTTTTGGACATTAAATAAATATTGCAAAGCATAGGTAAAAAATTCCACCACCTTGTTTACTTTGTATAATAGTTTATTTATTATTATTATTATTATTACTTTTTGTATATTTTTCTATTTAATTACCTTCTGCAGGTATCCATATAAAATATTAAAATAACCAAACTCTCAAAAGATATTAATTGTGCGTGCATATAAGATATTTCTACTATTTTTTTAAGACATTAAACATAAGCAAAAATAGTTTTTTTTTTTTTTTTGAAAAAGCTTGTCTATAGTAAATTATCATTTTTTTTAATCTAGATTTAATTTTATAGATTATCCACAATGTTGAAAAATTACGATCAGTATATTTATTGTATCCATAACTAATAATAAAGAGAAATTAAAGAGTTTGTTGAGATAAGTTTAAATGATTGTGGAAAAGTTCATTTTACCAATTCTAATTTCAATTTTAATAAGATGAGATTTTTTTTTTGAAAATGAACTAATAAAATTCAATTAGAAATTGGAATTATATAAAAGATTTTAATCGAAATTTTTGATTAAATTAAAAAACAAATTCTGTAAAAGGAAGCAAAAAATATAAAAAAAAAACGTTTTGTATTTGATAAATAAATTAGAAAAATTTATAGACACGCATGTTTCTTTACTAAACTAATACGATAGAAGATAAAACTATTTTATTCTCTTGTTAGATATTTTTTAATTATAATAAATTTTAATGAATTTTTTTTTTTGTATCTAAACAAAAAAGTTGGATTTATTATAATTTAAATGTTTGTTTATAAATAAATTATTAATGAAAAGTTGGATAATCTCACGATAAGTTAATTTTTTTTATATAAATGTTGTGATTTTATAGATTTTAATCAATATTTTTTTATTGATAATTGTTTTAAATACTCCATTTTTCCATTTATTAAATTTTATTTTCGATTTAAATGATTCAGAATTTCATAGAAAAAATTAAATGAATCAAAATATTTATGTATATTATTAATGGAAGTAAAGAAATTTGTAAATTAAATTTAATAATTAAAATGAAACGAGAAAATGATCGAAAATTACTTTGTTGGAAAAGGATTTTATAGGAAAAGAGATATAAAAAAGGGAAGTCTATTAGTGTGTAAACAAAAATTAATAGAAAAATACTATATGTGGTGGCTAAAAGCCACTGGGTATGGACGATGAGTGTCGTATAGACAAGTATACTGTCTTGAATAAAAGGTGATTAAAATACCTACATTTTGATATAGTATACGAATAGATAGTAATGAGTATTGCCATACTCATTTCATACTTACTTTTATCATTAATAGAAAAATACTATATGTGGCGGCTAAAACGAAGTATAAAGATTAAATTTCGTATTTCTGAATTTTATTCTTTTGATAATTAATCAATTTAAGACTTCATTAAGTTGTCATATTATTTTTAAAAATTTGTGCTAATATATTGAAATGAAATCATCTAGAAACTTGTCAAAATTAATTTATAAACCATAATTATCAGCACAATGTAAATTTACCTGAAATGAAGCCGAAAATTTAAATCGCGTACATGTTGCTGTTACTAAATAAGAAGTTTTACTGATTTTCAAAAAAGTTATTATTTTTAGTTAATATAAATTTTACAATTTAAGAAACCTAAGTCATACCAGCATAATATAATTGTAATAGTTCAGTATGGGTATGGTAGAACAATCTTTATGAAACTATTACATTACGTATACCAAAATTTTCCATTTCTGCATCATTTAGTGAACTAATTTCAGGAATTAATATTAAATTGAGTCACGATTATCTTAAATAAATATATTTAAATATTTAATCAAACATGTTAAATCAAAAAAAAAAAAATTAAAAAAAAATATATTAATAAAATATTTTTTAATCATTTCCTTAATATTAAAATATTTAAAAATTTATTACGAAAAAAATAATGACCTTAACAAGTTTTTTTTTTCTTCAAAATTATCTTAATTTCACTGAAAATTAAATAATTATTTATATCATTTTTGTTAAAAGAAAATATCTTAAAACAAAATCTGTGAGAAGATAATCAAAACAAATGAATTTATAATTTTATTTTTATTAATTTTTAAATATATAATTAAATTTCGTGCGCGCATATATAAAGCATAAAATTGTTAAATCATAATATATAAAATAATTATAATAAAATATTCATAAATTTATTTATCGACTGACAGAAAATTTTTTCAAATTTATTTAAATATTCACAAAATTTTGTTTTTCGAACAAAATTCTGAAATTTTTGATTGGAACGGAAATAGAAACAGAAATGAAAAACAAAAATTGTTTAATTTATGTAAAAATAAATTATTGCATAAAATCATAATATATATAATCTTTATCGGCTAGTCAAGCCGTCGTCGAATTTGACTGCGCCAGCATTAAGTCTGATCTACATTAATGGTATCTATCTCTAAATCTAATAAATAATTTCAGATAAATTAGTAATTTGGCATAAGAAAAAAAAGGGAAATGATTTTATTTTTTTTTAAACAGATTTTCGATTTCCTAAATAATTTTTGGTTGTCATTGTTAATTACTTTTAATCTTAATAAATTACTTTATATTTTGGATTTTATACTATAAATTCAGTATAACAATTTTTTTTTTTTTAAATTGGTTCATTTAATTTATGCATAAAAATTCGGTAAATGAACCGTTTTAAGTCAAAAATTAAAAATTATTTATAGATTCAAATCATTAAAAATTTATATTTTTATTATAAAATAAACAAAATTTATAATAAAGAAATTAATGGAAACACTTTTTTGTATATAAAAAAAAAATATCAATTTCAAAATCAAATGGGGGATTATTTAATATTTTTATGATGAATTAATATCAATAGCAATTAAAAGATATTCTTTAATGTTGACATATTATTTGTTTTGATCGTAGGAGGAATAAATTTAATATATATTTATTACTAATTTATTATATTATTATTATTATTATTTTTTGTTAATGGTTTCACAAGATTAAGTCATAAATTTTGACATTTAAAAGTAAGATTTAAATTTTGCAGACATAAATAGTGTTGAAATATTTTTCAAAAAAAAAAAAAACTACTGTAGTAAAATAGATATTAGTGTGATATTATGTTTTATGTTTATTTGTAATGAACTGTGAATAATAATTTTTATAGTTTTTTATGTTTTTTGTAAAAAATTTATTTATAATATGCATTAATGTTTTATGCTATTAAAAATGTTTATAATATTTATATGGACAAAAGTTTTGTATTATGATTAGTAATATGTTTTAGTAGGCTACAATAATGTTATGCTTATGACGATATATTGAGACTAAAAATAAATTTTGACATACATATAAGATATAACCAATTTATTTTTATTGGAAACTATAAAAATATTTTGGTAAATTTTAATAAATATATAAGTAAATCTTAAAAATGTATTGCATAATGATAAAAATGAATTGATTAGCTTAAGATGATAGAAATAATGTGGACAACTTCAAGTTTTTCCTCTATTAACTATTTTTAGAGAAACATTCAATTGCAATTTATAATTCGTAATATAATTCTATAAGTAAATTATAGTTAGTAATTTACTTTAAGAAATAAATAGATTGAAATACTACCAATCATTTACTAACAACAACAAAATATTAAAATAAATAAATTTTATTACTAATAAATCAAAAAAATCAAATCATTTTAAAGAATTATACCAAAAATCATAATTTAATTTTCTATCATTAAATAAATTTCATATAACATACATAGACAATTTTTGTTCATTTCAAATCCATTTCAAATTGAATAAATTCGATTTTATAATATTTTCTCAAAATAAGAAAATAATATTTGATTTTTTTTTACTTAACTTAAAAGATCATAAATCATAATTTTCTAACTTTTTTCTACTATATGTTGTTATATATGTTCTTTAAATTCCATTAGCGAGTTCGTGAAATAAATAAAAAAAAAAAATAAATGAAATAAAAATAATTTTCACATCATTAAAAAGAAAATAATAAATTTTTTTTTTTTATAAAAACTTTGATTATCAAATTGTTAAGTGCACATTATTGGCTCAAAAATAAAAAAGTATTTTCATTTTACAATGCCATTTTTTTTGTTATGTTAGCCAAAAAAAAAAAACAAAAAATTGTAACAAAAAGCATAAAGAAGAAAAATAGTCTTCAAAAATAAATTTATGATTATTGGATGCCTGTTGGGGTATTAGATATTTTGTGTTTTGTAGAAAATTATTAAGTGGAATTTTTCGCTAGAATTTTTTTGTGGTTATTTTTATCAATTCAAAAGAATCACCAATTTTTTTTTTTTAACAAGGAAATATATAAAAATATTTATTTGAAAAAAAAATGGTAGTAATTGAAAAAAATAGTAGTGCTTATTAGTATGATTTGAGAATTTATATTGTGTTCAAATTGGTACAATATTGCAAAAATATATATGTAGAATAGAATCAAAAATATCTTTTAAGGTTTACAACAACAACAAAAAAACTGACTTTACAATTGTTTGAAATTATCTGAAATCATTGAACAGTTTTTTTTTTCTTGCCAGAAAAGTATAACAATTATTTTTTTTGTTTTTTTATTTTTTGAAAGGATTCATAATTTTGGAAAGTCCTATTACTTTTATTGTGTTATGGTTGTTTATTGGTTATTTATAGGAATAAATGTGAAAAATATAAAATTCTTTGTTATAAAATTTTAAATTTTATCATTTAGTTTCATTAATTTGCAAACTAGAGATATTAAGGTCATTACTAGCGGCCAAATTTAAATTTTTTTTATTAAGCAAATTGTTTGAAAGGCATTCAAAATGGTTTGCTGCAACAATCAATATAATTAATTTGAATTGAACTTTATTTATTTGCTATAGAATTACAAAATATTTGAACATTATTAAATTTGTGAATCGATGATTTTTTATTGTTATTCAAGATTAAAAAAAAAAAAAAATTATTTCTTGACAAATTGATGATATATGGGGTCAAAATTATGCTCTTTCAATAATATATAAAAATTATCATGTTGATAGTGACTATTTAACTGAAAATTTGATTACATTGGGAATACCTACTTTAATTTATTGATTAATGTTTAATATAGTTAACGAATTTCATTGTACACCGAGGTGATTAGTTGGAATATAGAAACTCTTTTGATCGATATTAAATTAATTCTAAGAGTATACTTACTTATTCTTAGTATACAGTCAGTATACAAATACTAAAATTTAAGAGTAATTTTGAATTCATTTTGCACTTTTATAATAAATTTTAATTAATAATATTAATTCATTAAATTATAGATATGACAAAAACAAGTAATTTGTTACAAATTAATTATTGTATCATAAAAAAAATTTAATATTTCACAATTTGACATAACAAATGAGTAATTTTACATTTTCAGGTAAATACAAAGCAAAAGAAAAAATAATTTTACAATAATACTTCTTTCTTATTAAATTAATAATTGATTAAATCTATAAGAATTACGCAATTTTACTACTCCTAAACATGTTTTTTTTTATGCTTTATCGTTTTTCCGACATTACTATACTAATACATCATTCCAACATCTTCTAACCTATAATTTTGATTTTCTTTTAAACAACTCGGTTTTTTTTTTACATGTTTCATAACTTATTTTTTATATATATAAATAAAATATCGACATTTATGAAAGAAAACATGTCTATTAATGGAAATCAATCGAATTTTTTTTTCATATTAAATGGTTTTCTATGTTTCTTCCCATTGAATATTTAATCGACGCAATGATAGCTAAAAAGATGACGACGCATAGAGTTTATCACAATTGGGAAGAAAAAATAAAATAACATAAAACTTATGTCTCATTGTAATTTGCAATATCCTTTTGTGGATAATATTTTTATGCTACATTTTGCTATGGTAGAAATTCTTTGTTTTTTTTTTTTTATATTAAATGTTGTCATTAAAAAACATTAGCCGCAATTTTCAAATAGACCGTTTTCTGCAGCATAAAGAAAAAACAAGAAATTACTAGTTTTTCGATTAATAGAAAAATTAATTTTGAATGAAGATGAATCAATAAAATGCTTTTGAAATCTTAGCGACAATTTGTGGAATTGAAATAGAAAAATGTTTATTTCTTTTTTTAATAATATTGAAAATAATCAATGACTGTGACTGCATTATTTCATAATTCAAAAATATTAGAAAATATTACTTAAAAATTATTACTTAATTTTCTGATTGGGCGTAAAATATGCTCAAAACCTTATTTTTAAATTACAATAATTCCAATTTTCAAATATTAATAAATTTATAAAAATCTCGCACTAAAGAAATAATTAAATAATTTCGTATTGCATTTTGTTTCTTATAGTAAATATCCACAACCAAAAAATTAAAAATATAATTCAAATTTATATTTTCATGTAAATCTAATAATTTACAATATTGCTAAAATTCATTAGGACCAACAAAACATAACTTTGTGTAAAGTAAATTTTCTTTTTCATTCGTCATGTAATGAGGAAAAATTAATCTAAATAAACATGACTTTTTAACAATTTCCTCAAAGTCCAAAAAGCATCCATTAAAAAAAAGATTTCTATATTATTAGCTAGTAGTAAGATATACTAAATTTAATTTTGAGTAGGTGGTTTTTTTTTTCTTTTACTTTAACGCACAACAAAAAATTTAAATAAAATTCTGTTGGACTAAAAAAAAAAATATATGAAAACAACAAGTAATTATTTTTCAAGCCATGGACCATAATGTAGATAGAAACTTGTGTATAGATGCTATATATAAAATCCTTGTATTTTAAATTACGGGATAAGGAAAATTGTTAAATTTATATTACTAGGAAAAGATAAATTTTCGTTCTTTTTTGCTAATTTAAAACTTGTCAACAACTTCATTCAAATATCTGTAGAAAATTAATTTTTATAGTTTGTGGGCGGTAATGGTAAAACAAAAAATCTACTGCGAAATATTTCAGAGTGTAATTGATAGTAAAAATTTTCTTAAAGAAAAGCAAAATAATAAGTATAAGTAGTAAAAGATTAGTTTGTCAAGCAGTATAATTAAATTTGATGTATGTAAGATAATTTACGAATGTGAAAAATACTAAATTTTAACGTATAATATAATATAATTTCTACAGGAATTTTTAATTGTCGCAAAGTGAATTTTTAAATATTAAAATCTCAGCTTTAATTAAAATATTCTCGGTTTCTTTTTCGAAAATCCTTCAAAAACATAAACCCAAGCAGTACACTATAAAACAGAAAATCTGAAAAGAAAAATACATATATGAATATTAGATAAGTTCTGCAGTCCTTATCCTTATAGTCATTAAATATATATATAACTAGTATATATAAGTGTCCCTGAAGCAAATCACGTTTCATTTGTAATTCATTCGTAAAACATTCAAAATAACCAGGAAATGATTTTTTTGTTATAGAAACCATAAAATAATTTAAATATTCTTTAATAATTGATAATTTTTAGTTAACCATAATTTTACCTTAACATATCTATACTTTTTCTGGGTTTTTCAATAAACAAATCTGTCTTTTTTTGGTATTATAGTTAAGTAAATAAAATGTAAAAATTCCTTTAGTCATCAAAAAAATGATCGAGTAGTTCAGAAGGCAAATAATCTGGAAAAGATAAAAATGAACTTGTGTAACAGACGTAATTGAATTATACAAAAGTACATACATAAATATTCTGAATATATTTTGGTTTCAAAATATTCCTTAAGGGTTTAACTTTAATCAATTTATATTTAGTTTCCTAATTTTTATGTTTGTGGAAATTTTGAAATTTTATTTTCAGTTTAAATTAGTAGACAATTGACAGGACATTAGTGATTATTATAACCACTTAGTATTACAAGGAATAAAATCATTTCAAATTCTATGCATTTATCTTATTCTTCTCAATCCATATTTAAAAATATATTGGAAACTATTCCATTTATCTTCATTTGCTTCTACTTTTATGAATTCTAAGTATTTCTACACTAGTCTTTTTAAAACTACTCAATTATTATTTACTCTGTTTTGAATTACTTCTTCATATTATTTTACTGAAAGAATTAATAAAACATATAGTAGATGCGAAATTTTATCTTATTGATTTTTTTGATTTTAAGATCATAATTTTTTTTAATTTCACGGGTTTCGATAGCAAATTGAAATCAAATGGATAAAAAATTACTATACGTTTTGTTTTGGTACATAGTTTTTTGCATAATTTATTCATCGATTTTAATATAATTTTCTTTTTCCTTATTCAAAAAATACGATAATAAAAAGAAAAAGAAAATTCTTTTCAAAAGAATTTACTACTCGTACAACATAAAATTGTTGCCTCAGAGATTTTGACCACATAAAAATTCTACGCATAAAAATATGTAAAAATATTTTACCAATATATATTTTAATTTAAACAATTTTTTGTACATATGAAAAATGGTTTTCGGCATTTAAATATTTCCAATTCATTTTTTTTTTTGTAGTTTAAAACCATAAATGAATTTACAATGCTAAAACATTTATAAAGTCCTCGTCATCATCATCATCATCCTCATAATTTCTATTAAGGAACTCATTTTTGTTATTGTTCTTGATGAAGTTAGTTTTGCCATTAGGCTTTGTGATATTATAAATATGGAATTGCATAATGTAAAAGAAAAAATCATAATCTTGATTTTAATATCTTTTCAAATATTTTGTTTTTGTTTCTATGTACATATGTAGATATTGCAATTTCTTAGGGCTTTAAGTGCACAACATATTTTATTTATGAAGAGTTTTTGCATTAAACATTACAGTAAACATAAAAAATTTAAATTATATATTAAAATATATGAAAATGTTTACCTTGTGGCAGGTAAATTTAACTAAATATGGTTTTGTAATTGAAGGTTTTTTGAAAAAAATAATAATGTATCCTTAATGATTATTTTCTCATTGTTGTCATTCTTACAAAATGAAAAACGTTTTTAATAATATTGAAGGGTGGATTAACCAGAGTACAAAAACAAAAACTATATAAGTAATGAAAAGCATAAAATATGGTTATAAGATGTCAATCTCCATTAATTAATTTCCATTAATTTAAATTATTATTTTTTTTACTACTATAAATGTATATTCTTTGTTAGTAAAGTAAAAGGGCAAATAAAGTATCAGGGCCGCCTTAATCATAGTACAAAATAGCTTCTAGCTTATAGCTAAGATTAATTCATTTTTGTTTCATAATTGCACACATATAAATCCTAATTCCGAATATTAATAAAAAATGTGCCTATTTTTTTTATTAATCACAGGGCAACTAAATTCGTTAATACGGCCTCGGCCTTGATCACATCTATAAATCTATATTTGGTATAATATTAAAATTTTCTATTTTTAGGGATTGTTATTTTAGTTTAAATAAAAATTTATATATTTTTAAGCAAGATTTGCAATTATAAAAGAAAATATTTGCAAATTTGGTTATATGAGGAGTGGTTTTAATGAAGACAGTTTTTTCAAAAAATTTCGAGAAATTTTTATAATATTCATTTTTTATCGTATATTATTTAAGTCATCTTCTTTTCTTTTAAAATTTTTTTAGATTTATAAATAAATTTCTTATATTTAAATAAAAATAAAATTTATTAGAAAACATTATCTATAATTTGATTAATGATCCGACAATGGTCAGAACATTTAATTTTATGGTTTATCTCTATCATTACCTCATTAATAATCACTTTTATAATATTACCTACCGATGGCACAGACCGTGAAAAATATAAACATTTAAATATAAGAATAATTCTTTTACTTTATTTTTATTTTTATATAGTGATGCCACCGTGTAATAAGCGCAAAATTTTTATAAATTACTTAAGAAATTTTCTTACAAGAATTTATTTTCCAACATTATTTATTATTAACTATAATTTTCCATTCTTTTAGAATTTTTTCCCTTTAAAAACAGCATTAAAAAAGTCATTATAATGATTGTCTATCTATATTGTCGGTTATGGAAATTTTTACAAAAAAATTACCAACAAAAAAACCAATTAATCGCTTTAAATTGATGCAAAAACAAAATGAAATGAAATTAATTTAAATTTAAGATGCTATTTACACTATAAATTAATGATTTTTGAATAGTGTAAATGAATAATTGTTATGCTAAGTTTCTAAGAAAATCTTATAAGTACTTTACGTAAATTTCTCGTAATTCTTTTGTGAAAAATGTCAAAATTAAACATGTGCTCTGTAGAGCCAACACGCATAGTGTGAATAGTAAATACATAAATTTATAATTACTTAAAATATTAACTCTATAATTAATTTATTTTAACAGTGATTATTAGTGTAATTCAATTATTTGTAATTTGATTTCAAAGTTCAAAAACAGTTACATATTATTACCATTTATATTATTACCATTTAATTATAGTTTAATTAAATTTTAGTTTTCCATAATTATAATATAATTATTTACAATTTATTTTATATATACTTGATTCCAAAGATGAAAAATATTTAAATATACACATAATAATGAAAGTTAAATATATTTTTATTTAATATAAAATTTTGTGGTAAAAATGAAATTCCGTCAAGTTATTATTACTTTATTTATGTTTAAATTAATTTTACATAAATTTATAATACTAAATTTTTATTCAATTAATATATTTTTTTTTTAATAATAATTTTGCTCATCATTCTTGTTAAATATAAATCAATAAAAATTGAATTTTACTGATTTTTTTAATATTTACAATTTACATTTTTTCATAAAGTCAAGTTCATAAAGTTCACGTACAAAGAAATCCAATTAAGATTATAAAAATATATAGAAGAATCTTTATTTTATAAAATATATACCATAACTTTCTAGGCAGATGAAGATTTTAATATAATAATAATAATAAAATTTTCTTTAATAGAATTTATCTTAAGGCAAAAAAATTTATTTATTTTTTCTTTAAAAAAAAAAAATTGATATATTACTTTGTGTATTTTTGAGAAATTAATAATAGTCGTAGATGATATAAGAAAACAACCGCCTTTATATATCACATCATCGATTGGTGCATTAAAAAGCAGTTTTACTAATCAAATGTAGAAGGTTTGAACAACAATCTTACAACAACAACCAAAATTAAACTATTAAAATTGGTTAAAAAAAATATTTTTTCTTATCTCAATTATTAGATACAATAAATTCAATGATGTGTGGTTTTTTTTTTCTTTAAATTTTTGGATTCATTTTGTGGATCGTTTGAATCTTTAGTTAAGAAATAATTAAATTGAGATGGGAAAAAATATATCTGCGGTGTAGATAATTTCATTATTTTATCATAGAAGTTAAAAAGATTTTTGGTTAAAATTGATGGGTTAAAATGAATTAACAATTTTCGAAACAAAACAAAACAAAAAAACAAAAATGTATGTGTTGTAAAAAAGAATGATTCTGATAAAATTATATACAGAAAAAAAATTGTATGAACTTGTTAGAATATTTCTATGAGAATATAATGGAAATGAATATAACTTTGACCAGGGATTTGGAAACTAATTAAAGATTATATTTATTTTAATTGCATGGATTGGGTTTCTTTGTTTTATGACTTTTATTACTAATTTACGGAACTAATAATTTTAGAATTGTCGTTAACTTAATTTTATATGAAATTTAAATTGTTTTGCGTGATAATATAATATACGATATTATTTAAATTACATAAACATGAAATCACATTTAAAATTCCGCCAAAATTAAATAATTTACAATATAAAAAATCTTAACATCATTATTAAATATAATTCTATATTCAAACGAAAAATATTATTTCACCATTTCTAATCGCATCAAATTAATTTTTCCTCTACTTCTACAACATATAGAAAATAGACCCAAAATGATGTTTCATAATTTTGTAGGAGATTACATAAATGGTAAATAGGGTTCGACGAAAAAAAAAAAATTAATAATCATCAATAAAATTTATTTCAATTTATTGTAGAGTATTACATTAAATTCATAATTAGGTCAAAAAATAATACAATTTTTTTTTGTTATTTCGATAAGATTTAATCACAATTCTTCAAAAACATACTTAGAACATGGGAAGCACAGAAAAGTACATAATGAAAATCATGCCAAAAATAAAAAGAAAGATTCAAATACAATAAAAGTCTTCAATTATAAATTTATCTGGGGACTTTACCGTTTTGATTACATGAAAACAACAAAATTGAAAAAAAAAACAATATAAATTAAGGTGAACGAAAAATACCTTTACATAAAAGGTCATAAAAGTATCAAAAACTTTGTCCGTGATGATGATACGACAACGATGTTATAACTATACAAAACTGATGGTGGAATAAGTTCTATTCTTGTTGTTTACATCGAATTAAATGAAGAAATTACACTAAAAAGAATTATTGTACATTGTAGATATACAAACTCAATTTAATATTATTTGAAATGCAAAAGGCCATACCATCCATACCTAACCGATTTATAGTCTTTTTGAACTTTTGAATTATACCACCAACATTTAATCGTGGTCATAAGAAACTATGTATAATTAATTCCAAAAACTTACAAAAAATTGATAAATAATTGAATTGCACTTATACAAATATAGAAGATACAAAATTAATTTATATACTATGAAGAAATTGTTTTGAATACAAAATCAATATTTCAATTAAGGATTTTTATTTTAAAATTAAATTTTTAATCACATAATTAAATGATTAACAATTACAAGCAATTAACAGATTTATATAAATACAAAATAATGTAATTAAAATTATAATTAATCATGATTATTATAAAAGAAATGAAATAATTCAGAACTTTCCAAATTAGAAAGTTTACATGTATTTTTTTTGGTTAAATATTTTCAATTTAGTTTTAAATTAGTCATCAAAACATTTTAAAAGTTATATTTTGTAAAATTAATTAAATTTAATTTTTCAATTTTCGTTTCTTTTACAATTTTAAAGCTGGCTAGATATAATGTAAGACATTTTTGAATGTGAATTAAAATAACTTATACTAGTTAGTAATCAGCATTTATATATTTGACTTAAATTATTATATAAATATAACCTTTTGTGCGTGACAATGTCACGTTTTGACATTTTTTAACGTATCTACTTTGTAATTTTCAATTATATTTAGTAAAAATTTTAAATATTGTCACCTTTAACAATGCGGAAACACAACAAATTATAAAATTTTAATACAATTTACCTATACTCGTTTACATTCAAAAATATATATTTTCCTTTAACTAAAAATAATTATGTTGGTATAAATTTTATGCTATATAAATGTCATAGTATATAAAGATTTACAAATTTTAATTCTTTTACTAAATAATTTAATAATTCTGTAAACCAAATATTATATCTATAGAATTATGTATACTAAATTATAATATAAAAAATTCTTAAATGAGATTTTTATGTTTAGTATTAGTTATAATATTATTATTTTTGAAAATTATTTAAAAATTATGTAAAATTTTATGAAAAAAGAAAATACATATTACAATTTCATTATTTAATAAAAAAGAAAAATTTTGATTGACCATAAATATCATTAGAAAGGATATGTACATAAGAATAATAAATTAATTTTATGTAAAGAGTTTTTCTGATTTTGTGAAATAATAGGTTAAAATTTTAATATAAAATTTTGTATAAATGATTTTTAATTTTAATAAATTCGTTATATCATTTAAATTCATTTCATAGCATTTGAACTATAAATTTAATATTCTACATTCAATTTAGAATTATAAATTTACAATCTGGTTTGGATTTTAATTAGTATTATAATATTTAAACACGATTAAGTTTATTTAATCAATTCAGAGAAATAAAATATGTAATCGATTTTTTTTTTGTCCAAATAATTTCGTTTTGAAAACTAAACACGAACAATTTCTAATTTTATTTCTTTGGTAGAAATTTAAAGCTTACGAAAGTAATAAAAAAATTGATTAAGTTTCAGTTAAAAATACATATATTTAGATGGCAATATAAAATAATATATTTTGGTCACTTGTTTATATATTTTATGTAAAACATTTCACAAATTTTTATATAAAAATATATTAAATTTTTATTAGTTGTGCCATTTCGAATATTAAATTAAAGTTAAATTATGAATTTCAAGGACAGATATAATTCAAATTTCAATTTCTATATAAAGGATAATATTTAAGCCACTAACCTAAATGTAAAAAAATATTTTCATTTTGTATGAATTTATTTTTTGAATTTTTATGTAAGTAGATGAATAAATTTATTACAAATATTTTTGAATATATTTCACATATGTATATCCATGAATGCTGGTATAAGAATATTATAGAATAGAAAAGCTACAAAAATATTTAAAATATAAATTTATTTCATCTATTTAATTTATTAATTTATTAATTATAATTATTAATTAATATAATTTTATTATCAACTGTTTGTTTTAAAATATTCAATAAATTAATTACATAAATTTATGATTTTGAACATGATTCCGTGTTCCGCGTGCGACAGCGCATTTTTAAATTAAAAAAAAATGAAATAAATTATAAAAATCTTACGGATAAATAAATTTAATTAATTCAACTCGATAATGAAAATTTATACAACGAAAAAAATACTAAATGATCTGACCAATTTAACATATATAAAAAATATTTTAAATATTTAATTCAACTATATACATAGCTAGTTTCAGATTTCTTATGGTCACCCAGGTAAAAAGACTTTAGCACCAACTACGAGTATACATATAAATTTATTCGTTTTTTCTAGATATAAATATATTTATTTATTTTTTTACTTAAAAGTGAAGGCGCCAAGTCTGGTTAGCTGATAAATAAATACTGAATTTTAACTTATAACTATATAGCTATAGTAAATTTTATCTAAGGTAATTTTTTTTTGTTTATTGCGTGGGCAATTTTTAAAAAATTCAATTGCATTTTTTCACAATTTCTAGAAATCTAGACACTAACAATATACAATTCTTTTGTTAAAAGTACGAAAAAAAAAACATATTTTTGACGAGATATTTTATTACAATTTTTTTCGGCGTCTTAAATCTAATAATATGTGTAATAAGTATTAAAGATAATTTTAGATACAATGATCTATAATAGAATCAAAATTATTTTAAAAGAAGTGATACATTTATATTATGTATAAATATTTTAAATACATAATTAAATTTATAAATTTACTATTTTCTCATAAATTTTAAAAATATTTACCTTACCACACTATTTGATTCGCCATCAAAAAATTTACGGTAATCCCCATCGTACTAACCTTGAAGTTATGCTGTGAAGCCTATAAACTTTGATTTTTTGTGCATGTTTAACTTATAACTGATAGAATGCTATCTGTTAATTGATTATGTCCTTGTCTAGCTATATCTTCATCAATTAATATGATTTTTTCTCTCCATTTTCTTCATGTACAAATGAATAAAAAGACGATATTATATTAGATATTGTTGACTTTTCTATTTTTCTATTAAATGTCATTGACAAATATTTAAATATAAATTCATTTAAATGAAAAATATCACATTAAATTGTCAGATTCAAATCGAAGACAAACAGTAAAACTATGATCTTTATTTTCATTTATGTCTTATGTGAGTAAAAAATCAATTAATCAAATTGTGAATCATTATTTAATTTCGTTTTATAGTTAATTAATTTTTTTTTTCTGAATTGCATTAAAATACCTAATTTTTATGGGTGAGGAAAATTAAATAAATTATTTTTTAAATACTTGATTATACCAGAGACACACTGAGGTTCACTAAAGAGGACTTAGTTTAATACATTTTGTATGGGAAAATGAAAAGGGGTAGATTTTGATATAGGGGATAATCCAACTACAAGTGTCGCATAGCCACGTATACTATCTTGAATGAAAGTTTATTTTTACTGGCAATAATTTTTCTGACAAACATTGGTACTGTCTATGGCCATCAGTGCATATAAAAACTTTGGTTTAGATGGACTCTATAAGAAAAATATCACATATCATATCAAACATAATTACGTACATTTTTTTTATATATGTAAAAGACCATCTGTTTTCATCAAAGTGTATACTAATTTATTTTTAGAAATCTTACATTACGTTTATATAAAAGTTATTTAGAAAAAACTTGCCTTTTTCCAATGATTTTATCAAAACAAATTTACCTTCAAGGTAAAATTAAATTTAAAAAAAAAAATTAAAAATAAGCGCCGACAAAATGTCGCCTTTTTTGAATAATCTGAATAATCTATCAGTATATTATAATTTGTTATCATAATTTATATTGAACATTTTCAATTTTAATAAGAATTATAGGATTTTATTCACTAGGCTAAATAATTTACCTTATATTTATTTACGTTTATTTGTTTATTTGAATTCCTGTTGCTTTTAAAACAGTTTCAAATTTCAATCTAGAAATATACATGTGTACAAAAAAAAAATTTAAATATTATGAAACTTTTAATTTCAATTTGCAACTGTCAGATTATTAACTGATTTGATTCATTTGCAAAATCTTAAAATATTATAAATAAATGTGTTATATAGTCATTCAAAAATGCAGAGAGTAGTAAACCAGTTCTTTAAATCATTTTTTTTTTTCGTAATAATAAAAAAAGTAAAAAATCTTGATTTGTAATTAATTCATCTAGAAAATTAAATAGTATCTTTTTTTTCCGAACAAGTATAATAAAAAGACTATTTTAAAAGACTGAAACTTAAAAGATTGATTGAAATAAAATATTTTTTTTTAGATGGTAAGTAAAAATTATTCAAGTGGAAATTTGACATTAATTAAATTTGAATATTTTTTTTTTTTTTAATGTGGAAGTTTATTTCAATTATTATAAATTGTCCGGATTATTAAATAAGATGATTTTTCAATTTTTTACTGCGTGAATTATTTTTAATTGGTATTTAAAAAATTATCAAAATAATTTCACAATTTTTATAAAAAATTTTTAACTACAAATTGATACAATATATCATGAGTTTTAATTATAGATGATTTTAAATTTATTTATTAATTTTACAAAATGTCTAGATGAACAAATTATAAACTATACTTTATCTATTTTTATTTTAAATTTTATAGAAACTAGTATCAAAAATAGTCAAATTTCCAATAAAATATATTATTAAATTACTTTTTAATAATTTCAATTTTATATAAAAAATCAATAAATTTGTTATTTTTAATGCTTAAAATTAAAATGCGAAATATTTAATTATTTAATTTAAAATTAAGTTGTTAATGAATATCAAATTTTAATTAAAGATAAACTTTTTAATTACATTTAATAGTAATTAAATTTTAATATTTATTAATAGTTAATGGTATTTAATTTTCAGTTATTATGGTGGCTGTCATATTAAACAGCGTGGGTCAAATAAATAATTTAAATATTATAGCACATTTTATAAAAAAAAATATTATTGTAGAAAATCATACTTAATTTTAATATGTTTATTAAATATGTTTTTTTTTAAAATTAATTATTGATATATATGTACCATTTAAATGCAATGAAATTAATTTGTATATTAATTTATGGCTTATATAAAATTTATGATAATTTAAATTACTAAATTAATAATTTTAATTAAATAAAGTAAATAAATTTATGAAATAGGAAATTTTAAAAAGTATTAATTAATTGACAGTATAAATAAATTTTCCACTAATTACAAAAATTACATATAAATTAATTTTAATGTTGACAGAAATTGAATTTTTGTAAAATTTATTAAATATTTTTTCGATAAAAAAAGTTCCAATATTATTTTTTAACGATTATTAAATAAACAATAATATATTTGAATTTAACAGATTTAAAGTCCATTGCTCTTACATTATACATAAATAAACTATATCTCGAAATTGTTCAATTTTTATAATCACAATTAGACATGGCAACATTATATTTCCGACAAACAAAACAAAGTAAAATTCCCTAACAAAAAAACCTTCAAACTCTTAATAATATATTAATGAAAGTTTATTTGATAAAATTTAATATAATTCCTAACAAATTTTTATATTTAACTAATCTGGAAAATTCATAAAACAAATGAAAATTGAAATAATTAGCGGCGCCATTTATTTATTGACCATGATTAAATTTTGTTTAAAAAAAAATTCTACAAAATAATAATAATTATTATTAAATATAAAAATATATATTTAATAATTCATTAATAATCTATATTAAAAATATTCGTTTAATCATTGATTCTCTACTGGAGTTCAGAAAACAAAATAATAATAATAATATAATAATAAAAATGATTAATTTCATAATAACAAGATTTACCATTACACAATATCTCAATTCAAAACATCCGCAAAAATATCTTAAATACTAACAATAAAAAAATGTTCTATTTTACCATAGCATAATAAAAAAAAATCAAGTTAAACTCTTCACGTTTATTTTTGTTCATTATTCTTTATAATAGTAAATAATTATTATCCAAACTGTCTTGTCAAATACAAAAAAAAAAATAAGAATTTTTCTCTATAATATTTTACAATTATTATATACATACAAGTATAATATTTTTTATGATTTATGATTTGAAGTCAAGGTCGTATAGGTAATTATTGAAAAGGCGTTTTTCACCTGACATATAATGTTAAATTTTCAACACTCTTCTGGAGCTTAGAAACATAGTACAAAAATATACTTGAATTATAAATTGTAGTCATATTTTTTTTCTTAAAGATTAAGAATTTTAAAATGTTTTACGTTAACGATTTATTTTTATTAATCGGAAATAAATAGAACATGTTTTAATTTAATTATATATAATTAAAAATACATTAGTTTTAATTATAGTTCATTATTTACAAAAATTAGAATTCTTTTTGATTTTCTGTTGAATTGAGAATGTTTCATGTTTACAAAATAAATTTTTGAAATTATACATATAGCAGGTATCCTTTGTAAAATTGTTAGAAAATTATACTATTTGTTAAAAATTCTAAAGTGTTTTTATAGTTTAATTCTATATACAAGAACAGAAAGTTTGTGTACCATGAAATTTTACATTTGTTCTTTTAATTATTTTTATGGTTTGATTTTTGATGTAATTAGTAAAATAATTATCTATTTTTCGATCAAATATACAATCAAATATTTATAATTCCAATGAAATTTAATATTTTTCGCTAACTATATATCAAAGATGATTGAAAGCAACATGAAATTTCACACCAAAGAGGAAAATTATTTAGAAATACGTATATATGTATTTTTTATGAATTAGTTTTGGTAGCTTTTTGGTTATATTTGGTACATGTAATTTTTTGCTAATTATTTTTAAGTATAATTTAGATTTAGGGTAGATTTTTTTAAATAAATAAAAAGAATTTAATTCATTTAAAAAATAAATGGAATATATAAAAAGCAAAAAAAGTGCCTTTAATTTCTTTCAGAAATTTTAAATTTTCGGAAGATGAATAAGAATTTCAATAGAATTTCGAAAATCAATGTATTATTAAATTAGAGTAGGACAATTTGTTTGTTTAATATAATAAATAACTACAAAATTCTAACTGATTTACATAAGAACACAATCTGAAATTAAATCACTTATTGTGTTCGTTACATAACAAATTCATCTATAAATATCCTATGAGTTGATTTTAAAATAATTACTAAAGCCAATATAAATTCAATTGCGAATCTAAAATTTTAATTATTAATGTAAAATCCATAAAACCCCATGAGAAATAATAACAAAACTAATAAAAAAACCAACAAATTTAATCCAAAATATTAGTTTTTTTTTGTAGTCAGAAAGAAACTGTGATCGATTTAACTATTAAATAGATTTTAAATAACCTTCAAAGATTACTTTTTTTTGCAGCAAGCATAAAAATTGAGAAAAAATAAATAAAATAAAACCAAAATATTATTTTATATGACATCACTTCCTCATGATCATACTTATCGTTATATTTACAACCTTCCCCCAACCCACAATGTACGGGTCCCCTGGCGATTTTTTTATTTTAAATATTATATTATTATTTTAGAATGATTATACAAAAGAACATTTAATTAACAACAATAAAAATATGTAAGAAACATTATAAATGAAAAATATTCATAAAATGAATCTTTTATATATAGATAAACCTATATATATCCTACTCAGCAGGAAATGTTTAAGGTTCAAAAATGTCCAATATTTAATTGATTTCAAAAATTGCAATATTATTTGAAAACAACTTTTCCCACTATTTTCATTTTAAATAACCTTCAAGCTATTTTTTTTTTAAATGTTTTTTTTCTTCTGTCTGTTGTTCATCTTCTATATGGCTGTTAAAACTGAATATAAATCCTTTTAAAAATAACATTAGAATGATTTTAATATATTTTATTTCTAATAATTTAAAGAAATAATTCTTAGTTCTTTTGCCGACACAAAGTTAAAGAAAAATTGCAAATAAATCTCCACTAACATTAATCTAAAATTTTTAGTTCTACTATGATGAACCCAGCAGCAAATTTCTATCGTTAATGAAACACTTTTTTTTTAAATACATTATATATAAAAACAAATGAAAATGATAGAATTTATAGTTTTAGAATTTATTTATAAAATGTTGAAAAAACAAAAGACAACCATAAATCTTATGCCAAGTGAGAAATGTAATTTTATGATGATATTTTAAGATTTATTTTACTTTATTTTGAAAAAAAAAAAAAATTGTCTTAAATCATGTAAACAATTTTAATTGCTTTAAAATTAAATTTTAAACTTTAACTTCCTCTTTTTTTTTTTTAAGATTTGATATTGTATAAAAATTGCTAAGAAAATTGATTTTAATATATGAAAGTCATATTAATTTAATTTCTAAAATTACTAAAAATAAAAATTGTAAGAGATAATTTTGTTCCGAATAATTTTCGTAGGATGATACAAAAGTGTAATAGTTGAAAGCTGCAATTTTTTTAGTGTCCACGTACAAAATATTAGTTGGTAATTAAATTTGTTTTATTTTTAAATCAATGTTCTCAGTTCCGGACTATTTACTTAATTATTTATGTACTTTCACAATTTTTTTATATAAGTATAACAATTTGTAGGGGGCATAACTCTATTAAAATAAAAATTTGATCTAGATTACTCATGCGAATTTAAAGCTAAAGACTTTCTTCATATAATTATTAATATAACTATAATAAATTTTCGAAAATGATTCAATTTCTTCTAAATTAAGCCTAAATTAACGCTTACAGAACTTAATTAATTCTCCTCTAATTTTTCATATATGTATACCTATATCAGATCATCCACATACCACATTTAAAAATTAATTAGTCGAATTTTTATATAAATAATCTTACAAACTCCAATAATTATTCTGAAATCACTTAATTTCACATTCATAAAAATAATATTTATTACTGTTTAAATAATCATTTATCTTGAAATTCGTGTAAGGTCATTTATCTCAATAAACTTCAATTACTTACGTAGAATTGTAAAAATATTCTCATTATTTATAATTGATTTCAATATAAAAAAAAAAACCTTTTCCCTTATTACTTTTTAACTCAGAATCCTTAATACATTTACGTTGTTATAAAAGTAAAAATATAGTATATACAATTACGGGTAATGGACTGTCCAGTACACAAGAAATATTACTGAACACGATCAACACGATCGCATGATTAATTATCGTATTCACTCAATTGACTATTTATAGATTTTTTTTTTAAGTTTTTTGAATTTTTTTTTTAGTATCATATCTTTTATCTGAAATCTTAAAAAGATTACTAAAATAAAATAAAAAAGTTACTGCCTTCTGTCCACTTGGATATAAAAGAAAAAATTGCAATTCTGGTAGCCTTTTGAATAAGAAATGAATATCGTTTTATCGTAAATTAAGGGTCGATTACACTGATTCAGTTTAGTTCAATGAATTTTCAGTGTTTTTGGTGATAAAGTTGTAAGTCAACTTTTAAAGGTTATCAATAAATTTAAAAATTTTTACAATGTAGGAAATTCGAAAAAATCTTAATTAGATTAATTTCGACCTAGTCAAACTATTACTTATAAATATCTATGAAATCCGCACATTTCAAATAAATTTTGATCCTTTTTATATTTATTTCTGAAATTGTATTTTTTTATATTGTGATCGATAACACAGTTTGTCAATAAAATTGAAAATTTTATTTAAATATATTAATAATAAATAATACTTATGTACGTACTTTTCTGGAAAATTTATAACTAATAGTTTGGATCATAACGAATTTACTTTACATTACATTTTCCATATATAATGACAAAAAAAAATAATATTACGTACATAAATTAATCTTTTTAAGAGATAATTTTCATTTTCATTTATTATTTTTTGCACATATTTTTTAATGTCACTCTGTTTTTATCTTTATCGATTGTGTGTAGAAAAATATTGTGGAGTTTATCTAGTTTTTTTCTATGAAGCTATTCGCACAGTTGGATGAAATTTCTATAATTTATTGATAAATAATTAATTGAACAAATAATAATATTTTTTTTTACTTAGTTTATAATGTTACATTACGCTGTGTGGGAATTTTGTTAATTAGATATTAGAAAGAAAAAAAACGAAAAACAATTTTTTGAAATTAGATTCGGTTTTGGTGTTGGCTAAATTCGCATTAATTTGATAAGTAATTAAGTTTAATAGATTTTTTTTTTAATATTATGAAATAACCTAATAACTTAGTTTTCTTATAGTGACATTTATGGTGTCTAATTCAATGATAATTAAAGTTTTCATTTCAATAATGATTCAATTATTATAAATTTAAAATTCTTCGGTTGAGACCTAAAAAATAACATAAATAAGCAATTCACTAGAGAAGAGAAATATCAAGTTTTAATTAGTAAATAATATTAAATATTTTACTAATTTGTGACCTTAAAATTTTTGGTATTTCTCATAAATTTTGATAAATTATACTACTACTCACTACTAATTTGAAAAAAAAAAAAAACTTAATTTAAAATTATAACATCAATAAATATTTTAATTTAAATGATAACAATCTTAATATTAAACAATATTTATGTAAATTTTTAGATAATTTTATTAGCTACTGTTATACATAGTTTTATTTTTAAAAAAATTTTCTTAATGTTGATGATTATACATATAAATATTCATATTTTTAATAAAATTTAAAGAATTAATATAAAAAAAACTAAAATTTTTATAGAATAAAATAATTTTACTAATTTATTAAATTAAAAATTTAAAAAAAAAATATAAATTGTAAATTTAATTATTGTAGAAATGAAAATCATGTTTTACAATATTTATTTATAAAAAAAAATTTATTCGATTGAATATTCTCTATAAAATAAAAACATTGCTAAATTACATGAATGACCGCCTGTAGTTTCTTTAAATTTATATAAATCGATTATAAAAAATAAAACCTCGAAATTATTTTGAAAAATTAAAAATAAAATAAGAAAATTATTTTTATTTGCTCATCATTTAAAGTGTAAAAGAATAATAAGAATTAAAGGGGATTGTAAAAAGCAGACATGAGTATTGTAGCTTTTTGTATTGGGAATGTGGAAGAGAAAAATTATTAAATTTATGTACATAATTTAATGTAATATATGTTGCACAACAATTTGTCTGATTGCTTTACACAATATTGTCGAAAATTCTTAATTCTATTTATACATAAATTCAAATTTTGTTAATAAAATTTTGTTTGCATAACTTTAAATAATAAAATTGCTTAAATTAACTTTACCGATTATTGTGAACATCAGTAGTTTTATTGAGTAGGTGGTAAAACGATTAGCTTAAATGGACCTCACATCTATAAACTCCAACATAGCATAAATTAAATGATTTTATTTTTGATAGTTATGAAATATCTTAAAAAATACATATATATTTTATGTATAAATTGAAATTATACACTAAAATGTAGTTAGAATCGTGAATAAATAGAGAAAAAAAAATTATTTATAAAAGATTCAAATCAATTTAATATGAGAAAATTATTAATATTATTATTTATGTTTATATGTTTTCAATTCTGACAATTAATTAACTAAATTTAATATTAAATGTTTTCCTTGTTAGTCAAATTGAATTACATACATTTTTTTTTTATTAAAAAGTTCATATCAAAAAATTTATTGAGTATTATTTTTCTATTATTGTTTTTTATGTTTTTTGAAATATTAATAATTATTGTGAAAAGTAATTAACATAAAATAAAAGAAAATATATGATACCAAAATATTATTATGACATATTTTGTGTAGGATGATTGAGAGAGAATTACGTTTATTAAATTTATTTAATGAACAGATTATAAAATAGAAATGAAGGAGAAGTTTATCATGGGAAAAAAATTATAATTCGGTATAATGATTTTAACAATAATTATATTGGAAATTGAACAATCAAATCGTTAATTGTTTAGCAATAATATAATAATTGTTTAAATGCCATTCCTATTTTAGTTTTATTTATGAATTAAATATTATTTTCTATGAAGGTTCAAGTTCAAGAAAAAGAATTGAGGGTAAAACTAAATAACTTAATTTTATAGAAATAAAGAAAATGAATTAATACTTACATACTTTATATTTAATGAAATTTTGAGTTCTCATTATGAAATAACCAATTAGTCTTTATAAAAGTTATTTCAAAATTATTCTACTTATTTATTTTATTTTCCAAATCTTGCAAGAAAATTAAATATTAAAAAAATAAAATAATATTAAATTCAATTATCACCCACATTACAGCAATAAACGTTTTTCTAAATTGTACACATTTTTTATATTAAATTATTCTGTGCACATAATCTGTAAGCAATTATCTCCTCTCTATTTCTATTACACCATAATCAGAAATTTTTTTGTGACAAATTTATCCATCCACTAGTCACAAAAAGATACCAAACTGATCATTCATTAGTGACACAAGTTAAATAAAAACCACTCAACAGGAGGTGGGCTCACTATTTATCACATTAAAATTTTAAATTTCTTACAATTTATTTACTATACTTATATAAAAAAAATCGTTAGCCTTGCATTTTATTACTGTCGTCAGATAGTCGCAGCATAATTACTATAGGACATTTTCTACTATATATTTTCATTTTCAGTAAAAAAAATTATAATTTCTTAAAAGTTAATCACGAGCAAAATTCAAAAAAGAAACTAAATCTAAAATTAATATTTTTATAAGTCATCATGATTTTACAAAAAAGAAAAAATAAATCATATTTTCGTTTTTCATAAAATTGAAAATAAAAATTTTCCCACATCCTCATTATTTATTTACCTTAAAAGATAATTTGACTTTATTTTTAAGGCGTTTCTAGTTATGCAAAAATTCACTTTGTGAAACGCAAAAATTAATATTATCTTAAGCTCATCTAACTTGTATATAAAAGAAAAATCTAAAATCTAGTTCGGTCTCTGAGTTTAGGCTAAATTAAAATAATTTTTTGCAAAACAGAAAGTTATGTGCGAGAGTGTGAGGCAAAAAGAAAAAAGTGGTGTAATCATGTGGACAACAAAAATTTGCAGTCTATCTATAAAAATTATCATATTTTAAAAATCTTGTAATAAATTCTGAATATTTTTGTTGTTGTTGTAGTTGCAAGTAACATATTAAACACATACAAAAAAAAACACTGAAGATTTTTAATCTGGCATAAATTATGTAAAAAGGTGTTAAGAATCTTAGCTACTGTGTTTGCTGGGGATTCTATATATAGTTTTGGTCTGCAAATAAATAATAATAATAACAATTTTCGTTAACAAAAACTGATGATAATGAAAAAAAGAAAAAGAAAGAAAATAGTTAAAATGTATAATTTTTTAAAAAATTAATAAATATGTTTTTTAAGCATTAAACATTTTGTATAGAAATTTTATAAGCATTGATTTGTTAAAAAGAATAACCACAACATGATCACACAAAAATTGTTGTAAAAGAGTTTATACATAAATGATTTTGTTCGTACTTTTGATTTTGCACCTTGAAGCAAAACGTTTTTATTGAATTACTACAAAAAAATATATATATATAAATATATGCACCCCAGTGATTTTGCCAGCTAGTGTGCAGACATATAAATGATTATATTCATATTTCATTTTAGTTTAAAGATTCTTATTATCATCTTATATTTAATTTGCTTAAGAATTATTATATATTTTATTTTTTATATTTGATCACAACATTTTAAAGGGTATGTTGAAAACATGTTAACTAAGAATTAATTTAGTAGATTTAGAGAGTATAACGAAATTCATTTGGTCCCAATAATTTTGGAAGATAAATTATATTCTTTCTTATCTTTGTTTCTTTCAAAGAATGTTTACACACTGTGGAATTTATTTACCTTTGATACGATTTAATAATAATTGTTTCATATTTGACAGTTTCGCAGAAAATCTATCTTATCATTAAATTATCAATAATAGAATATCACCAAAATTATATTATATTTACTCTGTACCAATTAACTCAACAAATTTTATGAATAAAGTTTGTCAATTTAGTTACGATTTATTTTATTAATAATATTTTAAACAACAAAACAAAATTACAAAACATAAATAATAATTTTATAAATAAAAAAGTTAAAATTTTTAAAACAATGTAAAAAATGTGTTAAAAACAATTAAATAAATTTTGTTTTATCTCAACCAATTTACAAGTTTTGTGGCTTAAGGATTTAATATTCCGCATATATTTAAAGTATATAAAGAAAAATTACCAAAAAAAAAGGATTTTTTGTTAAATTAAAACTTCTCTACATTTCAAAAATGATACCAGACAAGTTTTTACTTTTTAATTTTTTGTGATTACCACAGCAAATTTCTTATGGGTGTGCCCTTGAACGCATTTTATAAATAATATTTTTAATTTTTATCTTCATTTTTTTTTAAAAGTAATAATTTAGTTAACGCCTTACTTTCGCAAAAAAAAAAAAGGAATGCAATATTTTAAAAAATAATTTACCAAGCATACAAAAAAAAAAACTTGAAAAACAGTGTGGCGGATGTAATAACCATCAGAAAAGTTCTTTTACATAAATGACAACAGCAAAAAAATTTTGCATATAGGAAAAGATATATAAGAAATGAAGAAAACCCTCAGGGGTAAAAGGGCAAAAATTATTTAAATTGTCAGGCAATTTATTAACTGAATGACTGGGGTTGGTATTTAATGTCAGAAATAAAATGTTTTTACATTTTTTGTTATTATTATTAATATTATATTAATATTATTTATACCAGAGAGAGAGAGAACACTCCACAAGCTAAAAGTTTTGTATTTATGAAATTGAAATAAATATCTGTGAAATTTTTAAAATTATAGAAATGCAATGGAAGATTTAATGCATAGATAATAATTGGAAATTAATAATAATTTTATTAGTATTTTTATGCATTATTATTTTGTTTATGTTTTGAAATTTTAATTAAATGATAAATGATAATTGCTTATAATTATGACCGTATATTATTTATTGTGTCTGTCGTTAATAATTAAGTTATATACAAAGTAAAGTTTTTTGTAAATAAAAATTTTGTTTTTCATAAATAGGGAAGAAATGTAGCATTAATAAATTTAGGCTGACGGTAGTACATGTGCATATAAAAAAAAATAGGCGCCATAGTATAGATTAGACAACGTAATATCATTTTTCAAATATAATTAATAATTGTGCAACCATATGGCTACCTTATAAATACTGGTTAAATTATTGATATCCCCCGGTTATATATTGATTTAATGGACAAATTTAGCTGGATTAGTAATTAGAAGAAATAAGTTTTAATGACTTTCGTATCCCTTAACTTAAATCTGTTTTATTGTTAAGTTAACTTGGCTTGAAAAATTATCAAATTTCTTTTTCGATATCAAATCAATTTAGAATAAGCAATGTTATTTAGTATAAAAATTCATGATACTATCTACTAAAATTGAAATTATAATGTTCATCCTATTTTATAGCAAAGCAATTTTAATTCGTCAAAATTTCTAAATACAGAAAAATGTTTGAAATTGTCAAATTTTATGAATGTAATTTTCAAATAATTAAAATAATTATAAATTATTTACATATAATTTCATTTTATATTCAATTTTGTCCGATATATAAAACAATTTTACATTACCTAATTAATTATCAAAATAAAACATAAAACTAGATCAAATAAAAATTCGATTAAACATAAAAATATATATAAATGTTTCACTTTCACACGTTGTGCGATTATGTTATAACATCATGTAATTTATCTCGTGCTAATAAACCGACAAAAAGTAAAAATCTATTAAGTTAAAAAGTATGCTCACCAACATTAAAAAACATAAGAAACGACAACAGAAAAAAAAATCACTAAAGGTTAAAATGTGCGAACTTGCGCATTTCTGTTTATATACTATACTCTTACATATATTTTTTTTAAAAAGCTGAAATTTCTGGCGGTTTCTTTTCACTCACCTATAAACAAGAAGAACGAAAACTAAATGAAAATAAATATTCACCAAAAAATAACAAAAAATTTTTTTTTCTTCGGTTTCACTCAACTCTGGACAACATTATAAACATAAAATATTTATGCTCTGAAGATACATTATATATAAAGTGATTAATGTAACTAAATAATCGCTTCCACGAACAAATTGCATTTTTCATATATATATTTTTTTCTCTGGTAAATGTTGGAAAATGTCTGTGTATTCTATAAAAATTACAAAATATTTTCATATCTTCTTCATTTTTAGATTCTACTTGTAAATATATATCGTTCAAAGAGTCATTCATCGTTTCTTCAGTTAAAAAAAAAATCTGAATTATTACTCTGTAATAGCTTGTTTAACACCTAAATTCAACCACTAAAAACATTATGCACTTATTTCAAGTTTTTTTTCTTGTAAAATATATTATTTCAATCGACAAAATAGATATTTTCCGAAGATAGTTTTTTGCTTTAGATATAAATCTTCTCTTATGTTGAAGAATTTCGATTTCAAGAAACAAAATTTGTGCTTTTTAAAAAAAGAATTTATGGTTTATTTCAAAATTTATTATCGTTTAATCTTTAAATTCCAAAAATTTATAAAAAATATATAAAATTTCCTTTTTCCGATCATTTTTATTTTGTAAGGAATTAAATTTCACAAAAAAATAAAAAATTCGTTTAACTAATAAAGTTATGGAAAAAATTATTATTACGATAATCGTTGACGTGATAATGATGGTAAATGGGGTCGCTGACACTTGAGTTCACCATTACAGATTTTTTTTTTCTCTAAATACTTAAAATATAATTTGCAATATTTTTTAACATCTTTATTTTTTTATTATTTTCTTGTTAAATAAAAAGTCGATCAAAAATAAATTTTATTGGCATTTTTTTTCGAAAAAAAAAAACAAAAACAAAATTATTTTGGTATTTTGAAGTTCACAGCTTCAGATCATTTAACCGGCCAATTTGCAACACTTTAATATTAATAATAGCTTTAATATTTTTTTTCTCTAAATTATATTTATATTTTCTCATATAGAATTTAATTTATTTATGTAAATATTTTTGGTCTTTGTTTAAATTCGTTTAAAAATTAAAATTTTAGAATTTTTGGTATAAAAAAATTAATGTTAATAGAAAATATGAGA
The DNA here is from genome assembly GCA_949752835.1 of Empis stercorea. NCBI lineage: Eukaryota > Metazoa > Arthropoda > Insecta > Diptera > Empididae > Empis > Empis stercorea. The sequence goes on along the minus strand of OX457086.1, from coordinate 60,006,845 downwards.
AGAATAGTAATTTATATATTAATAAATTTAAAATTTATTATCATGAAAAATGATATACACGCTACAAACACGCGCCGAAATTGTTAATAAAAATAATAAAACATGTTTTTTTTTTTTGAAAAGTCTATAAATTAAATTTTATTTATTGATATTTTTTTTTTGTCAAAAAAATAGTCAAAATTGTCTTATTTTGTGTATAAAAATTGTTAATGATGAAATAATAAATCGTCAATTAAATTAACATAAATTATAATTTTCTTTTGATTTGATTTTTAAATGGAAATATATTTTTTGAAAACGAAATGATTTTTTTTTTGCTTTGTAGAAAATGAAATTTAAGATTTTAGCTATATTTAAAAATTATATTTTTTAGTATAATATGTTATATATTTTTGACTACATATATATATTTTGGATAGTCAAATTTGCAATGCAGTAAATGTGAATTATACTATAGAAAAATTTATTCTATGTATATATGTTTTATAACGAAATTAATATTTTTTTCATTTTACTTTCAAAATCAAACAAAACTAATAAAATTTTATTTTTATATAAAATATTTTTTTAAAAATTTAGATAATTTTAAAGTTTTCATATAATTTAAGTATATAAAAACTTTGAACAATTTGAACAAACATTAAAAATTATAATTAAATCTAAAAGTTTAATTTAACTTTATTATATTGATTTAACCCTTTTTCCTAAAAATCAAAAATTTAAATTTATTTCAGCATAATTTTTTTTATTTTACGAATAATTTTTATATTTTAAAAAAGGCAAAACGCATAAAATTACATTTATTATTCCAAAATATTAAATATAAAAATTTAAAATTGTTTAAATTGGTATTGTAAAAATTTATATATGACATATTTTTCCGTCTGGCTAATGTCAGTATCAATAAAATATTTCTCACTTACTTTCACACGAAAATCTACATTTCAAATTTATATATTTTTATGCTATACAATACTTATTAAATAACTTTTATATTATAAAATTTATTATATTTTATTACTATTATGTATTCAAAATAATATCAAACATGCATTTTTATTTATCTTAATGCAATTTTTGACTGACAAGTTTCAAACTGAAACTGACAATCATATAATACACATAATAATAATGTGTGTATTGCAGCAGCCAGCAGCGCCATAGATAAGCGAAACAAATTTTATGTAATGTTTTTTTTTTCTTAAATAATTTTGTTTCAAATTATAATTTGTATTTTTAATATAAAAATCATAGAAGAAACATTATTAAATTTTTTTTTATTAACCTACACGCATTAAATTTTTAATGTTTTTCTTTTTAAATAAATATTTTATTTTCTTGTGTTTAATATTTTATGGGTAATTTTTATGTAAAATAGCCAATCATGCTGCTCCAGATTAATGTGCCTCTTTTTTTTATGAAATTATGTTTTTGTTTATAAATTTTGATTTACAAAAAAAAAAAACAAATATTGGTGAAAGTTACAGAAGAATCGAAATTTTGGTTTTTTCTGTGGTTATTGTCTTAAAATGTTTATATGATGCCCGAAATGGTGGGCATAACATTTTGGAACATATGTTAGCTTAGTTGTAGCACTAAAAATGCGGATGTTTAATATAATTAAAATATTTTTGTATAATCTTTTATGTATGACCTGTGCAGGTGAAAATATTTAATCAATTTTTTTCGGTTTTTCTGTTAAATTCAATATAGTTTAAACCACAAAAAAAACATTTTTGGGAAGATTTTTTGTAGAGTAATTTAATTTTTGGTGGATGTTAAGAGAAAATCAAATTTTGTTCTTTAAAAAATTTAATTAATAATTATATATTATATTTTTATTCAATTAAATTATGAAATTTCTTGAATTATTCATAAATTATGGTAAAAATTGTCATTAAATATTATTTTAATTTTACTTTTTCAGGTAATTACGATTAATTAGGATCAAATATTTATTTTCCACTCAATTTGGTATTATTTAAATGAACATAATTTTCAAAGTGTATATAAATAAATATTACTAAAAATTAAACATGAAATATTGAAAAAAATATATTGTAGATTTAAAATCATATCTAAGTCAATAATTTAATCATATTTTTTTTTAAATCTTTAACAAATTGATATTAATTGATTGAAAATTAATTATAATTTACATTTAAACACTACAGTATTTTAATATGTTTCAGAATTGACCTAATTTTCTGAAAGAATGAAAATTGCTATAGTCCATTAGATAGCAATTTTATATTTTTATTAAAATAAATTATTTGAACTAGTTTTTTTATAATAATTTTATATGGAATGACTCATAGCTTTTTCTTGTTTCAACTTGGCCGATTGATTATTTTAGATAAATTGATAATTATTAATCAATTATTGATCAAATCATGCATGTAAAATATTATATAATTTTTTTTATTGAAATGAAAAATTATAAAATATTTTTAGAATATGAAGGTGTAGCATTGAAAATTCACAAAATATTAGAAGCTATTTTTTTCCAAATTCAGATTACATATTTCATATTTTCATAATGTCACAAAAATTTGTGTAAAAAACAAAATTTATTCAGGGTAAAATATTTAATTAATATTAAAAATAAGAAAAACATTGTAACAAATTGTTGGAATATGATTTATTAGGGAAATTTGTAGGGGCTTATAAAATTTTTGATATAATTAAATAACTATGATGTAATAATTATGACCTTAATTAATGGTAATATGGTCAAAAGAATTTTGTGTAAATGATCACGCAAAGAAATTATTATTAGTGCTCAGTTTTCTTGAAATTTCTAAATATATAAACTTTTATTCCTCCAAGGATACAGGAAGTTCTTGATGGATATGGGAAATATTATTGTCCTTGTAATATATATAAAAATTATTCTAATCTTAGGACTATACAATAAAAATATCCACAGCAAATTTCTACATAATTTACTGTAGTTTTAAATTAATTTTGTTGTATAGAAATAATTTATTAACAAACCAACTTTGATTGTTAGCTGCTTATTTATCAAAACCCCAAAATTTTATATATTTTTTTTGTGAATTTATCAATAATTTCTCGTGAGTCCAATTGAAAATTCGCTTAGTTTTAATTCTGTGGAATTTTTTTTAATTGATTCATGTAATAGGATTTTCCAATACAAGTAATAACAATAATAACACTTTATTACGAAATTATCTTTAGGTAAATGTCTTTAAAAATAATGTATACTATTTTTATAGTTAATTTTGTGTTGTTATGAAAATTCTACAAATAAGTAGCAATAAATTTGGATTTCATATATAAATAAAATAAAAATCGTTACAACAAACAGAAACAAAATTTCAATGAAATCCCAAATGAATATATCGGCTTTTTTTGGAAAAATGATTATAAATATAATATGGTACATCACTTTTATAGGATTAAAAAAATCCTATATCACATATAGGATTTTTTATCTACCAAACATGATTTAATTTATCATTTTGCCGCGTGAGACATTAAATGATCCCTTGGGTGCTACTAAACGTTTTTTAACCATCGCTCATTGACACATAACTACTACAAGTATTCGAACAACATTTTCTGTTGAAATTATATTTATCATGGTATTCTTCTTTCACTGCAGGCATCAATGTCAACCGTTTTACATATATATATAATGTTATATAACATTTTTATGTTATATTAAATAAGTTGAACAACTTCACCATAAAAATTGCGTATATGATCCCTTTTTCAGATTATAGGTAACTTTTCTGTCATTCTTTTGTTGTGGTTTTCTTTAAACTATTTATTTAATTACAATCAAATATACTTTGAAATACTTTTTGGTCAAAAATTGCTTATAAGAAATTCCTGTTCCGAATAAAACGGCGTCATTTTCATATTATTCTGATCTGACAGTTATAAACAAAAGCGGTAAGCCTAGCATATAAATTACAAAATGGCTAAAATATATTATACCAAAGTCGGAAATATTGTTTTCTAAAATATTGAATAAAATATTAAAGCAATTTTGCCTCTGCACAGTGATACCAATTCAAAAATCTTCAATATTTAATTAAAATTAAATTCAATCAAAATTTTACATTTTCTTAATACGGTAATTATTATTTCAGCTAAATTTCTTCTATGAAAAACATCTGATTGGTATTTGGCTACTATATATAATGCAAACAACCACAGCCCTTATGAAATTCATTAGCATTTATATGTATAATTTTGCTAACCACCTACAAGAAATTTTTCTACAAAAATTATTTTTCCAATCTTATGTTTAAATCGATTATAAGGAAATTGTAACTTCTCATAAAAATTTTGCAATCTACCACAAAAATAAATAGGATTTTTGAATACCATAATTTTAAAATGTAAAAAACTAACAGCTCCCAATTTCCCATTATTGTTGTTGTGCATTTTATTACTTGACTAACCTAAATATTATATTTAGTATTTTTAAGGCAGTATCAATTTATTTTCTTTTACCATATGGTTAAACCTAAATTTTGATCATTTTATTTATTGTCTCGTTTTGAGAAAGTTTTTTTTGTATTTAATGGGAAATGGTTAAAGGACGTTGTTGTCTTTTGGTATTGTTTTTTTTTTTTTTTTGTGAATTATTTAATATATTTTGTACTCTGTTTCGAAACAGAAAAATATATTGTTGCAATTGCATTGTGCAATTTTATGCAACACAAATAAATCGAACCAATTTTAATAGTGTTAAAATGTTACGTAAAGACTGTAAGTATATATACACTGAAAAGAAATGTTATGGAATTTCATAATTAAATCTTATTTAATTTTCTTCATTATGTCATGAAAGTAAAAATTTGTTAAATTAGTCAAAAACTGATTAAATTTAAATTGAAAATTACGAATAATACGGAAGTTACTATATATTATTTAAATGTACAAAGAAAATGAAAAAAAATACTGAGTTACCGGAAATTAGATGATTAGAAAGTACATATTTTTAAGTAATAAAATGTGATTTTATGCTGAACATTTTTAATTTATTTTTTTACAGTGTACAGTTTGGTTTTCAACTACGTATTAAATTCGATAACTATAGATATAATATTTTTTTAATTTTATTAGTTTTTCAGTCTAATATTATACTTGTGCAATTACTCGCGCCTTATCACTCGCCCAGCTGTTCAATTTTACTGCATACATATATGTATTTATTTACTTATTTTCCACAATTTTATTGTTATAGTTTTTTTTATTATTATTTCAAGATTTCAACAATTTTCGCGATTTTCTTTTTTTGGAATTATACTGTTGACAGTCAAAATTTATTGCTATTCGATATAAATCTTATTGTTTTCGATATTAGATTTCAATTTTTAGGATTATGGTAAAAGTTTACAAATTCTGTGCAAAAAAATTTTCAACTTTTATAATGAGTTTTTAAATATTTTTGGAGCGATAGGAAAATTAATAAAAAAAAAATCAAATTATAAATTCAGAAATTAATTTAAATTTAAATGTTTTATAAATTTGTGGAAATTTTTTTTTTTGAAGAGACAACAAAACGAAAATTTTCCATTATTTTAAATTTATGTTGACATGAAAGTTTGTTATTTTAAAAATAATAATTTGAATGTGGTTTTAATAGATTAATTTTCTCATTATATATTTGTTAAGCTTTCGGTTGTTGGTTTTTTATTTCACATTATGCTATTCTAATATATTGGGTGTTTTATTTTCCATCAGGTTACAACGTAAATTAAATATATGGAAAGAATAATTTTTCGTTTTAAGAAAAACAATACAAAAATAAAATAACTACTATCTATCGATAATAAATTACTTAAATAATATGTTTTTTTTTGTGGTTAGCCGAACCAGAAAATGAAAACAAAATCTATTTTCACGGATAATATGTTCATTAGAAATATAAAATTTCAACATAAATTCTTGCACGTTTAACAAGATTAAAAAAAAATTATAAAATATTTTTTTTTAAGTTAATATCTTATAGAGAGTGTTTAAAATAATTGCTAGAATTCTTATTAATAATTTATTAAGAAATTAGTTTAAACAAAAAAAAAATTAAGAAAATATTGTTTAGATTTTGATTTTTCTGTTTTCAGGTTCGTGCCTTAACACTTTTGTTTTCAAACATTTAAAAGTCAAATTTTGTTGTTTATTAAATATCCAAAAAAAAAAAAAATTTAAAAGCTGTGATTTTAATTAAAAACTTTCTATTTATGTTTTTAGTGTATTTCTTATCTACATAAAGTATGATTTTTATTATTTAAATTTTAGATTGGATATTTTAATATTTCATGCTCCGACAAATTTTAATATTCTGAATTTATATAAAGATAATAAATAATATTCAAAACTTGTTAATAAAATAAAATTAATTTTATTAGGCCTGTTTAATATGGTTTGTTTGATATAGGTAAGAAAAAATTAACTTTTAAATTAGAAATATTTTCATATCTTAATTTAAAAACAAAAAATCCAAAATATTTCATCACCAATTACTTAATAATCATATATAGCTCTAAATTTTATATTTTAATATCTTAATTCTATGATAACTAACATTGCAGATTTTCAAATATATTTTATATACCTTTTTGATTATTTAATTTAAATAATTTAAATTTTTTTTTTTCATTTTAATTATTTTTGTGGGTCTACAATATATGTGTTATACCCCGGATCAATCAAATTCAGTTAAAAATTAAAATATATAGAAATATAAAATACACACCTCTTAATAATTATTCAGGTTATTCAAGTCAAATTGTTTAAAAGTTGAAAAAAAAAAATAAAAATAATCAAAATTGAGATACTAATCAAATGAAGCACACTTAATCCTCCATTGTTTTCACTGTTCTCAATTTTAATAGGCTTCATATACATATATATTTTTTTTTTTAATATTACCTCATCGAAATTTTCCATTATTATTACCTATTTATAAATCTTAATGGGTTTTCAGGTTATATTTTCAACACACAAGTAAGAAAAAAAAAACAATTTTAATAGTAAAAGTGCATTTTTATAGTCTGATCGTTTTCGCGTTCTGTTTTCAGCACGTTTTCATTATTAAAAACTATACTAAAATGAACATTAAAGGGTTTGTTAATTAACTTTACAATTTTTGAAATGACTTAACACTGTTTACTTTATAGTTTCCTAAATAATAATAATTTGTAAATGTTAGATGGGGAGATGTAGCCCCAGCCAGTATTATCCGAAAAATTCTTATATGGGAGAATAATTTTTCCCCTTCAATTATGATTTATCTTAAAACAGTAACATTGTTGGAACAGAAATCATTGTCTTAAATTTGATATTTTCTTATTTCTTGATTTAATCAAAAATTATGATAACACCAAATCGAAATTAATATTCTCATTTAAATTAAAAAAAATTTGTGCTTGTTTTAAAAAAATAAACAATTTATAAAAAAAGATGATTTAAAACTTTTCAAAATATGATGAAAACCGATTAACTTGACCCTGAATCAATTCGAATATTTTGAACAGAAAAGCAAATACCCTAAAATATTTTTTTCCTAAAATTATATCTATAAAAAAAAAAATAGCAAATATAAAATTCGACCTTAACGATATTTTTCTGTTGATTATATAAACTTTTAAAATTAATCATTAGTAATACACTACAATGGAATTATTTACTTTTAACTTTTTTTTCTTATATATTCATTTTAATGATGTACAAATAATAAATAAAAATGCTACTTAACTTACATAAAATACTCGTATATATATAAAAATTATTATGTTTTTCGATTAATATTTTATTATCATTATTTTTTTTTTAAATTTGTTATTCGGTAATTGTTTGAGGTTTTATTGGAGATTTTTTTCTTTTATTCAAAAAATAAATAATTTTACAAATAAGAGAAGACTAATTGAATAAAATAAAATTGAAATTGAAATTTTGCAAACAACAAATTATTTAGCCTAGTTAGGATGATGGATATGGTAATTTATTAGATAAAGATTTCATAATTTCATAATATTGATATGTTAAAAATGATAAGATTAATTAAATATAGAAATTAATGTAAAATATTAAATATGTATATCAGAAAAAGACCAATAAAAATTTCAAAATTAAATTATTTTTTTCAAGATTTCGGCCAAGTAAAATTATGCAAACATAAGTTTAGTGGAAAAACAAATTTTGTCAAATTTAAGTTTTGCAATTTTATGTTGTAAAAAAAAAAAGTGATTTGTTTATTTAATTTGATATGCAAAACTCTGTCTGAAAATCAGAGCCACCCAAATTTTATACATATATTCAACTCAATATTAAACTCTATATTATAATATTTTTATGTTGCAAGGCAATATTTTTACATAATTAAATTTTTTTTTTTTAATTTATAATTCAAGTGATTCTTGAACAAACAATAATTTAATTTACATTGTAAATGTTTGAAACTTTCTTTTCAATTTTATATATATACATATATGTATAAAAGCTCATAAATCAAAAAAATATATTTTTACACTCCCTTCAAATTTAACACTTAACATTTAGAAATAAGGATTTTCATTACCATGACTACATAAAAAAAATGCTTTGTAACGTCAATATGTTACAAAAATATTTTACACATTTAACATAATTGTAATAATGTTCCTTTAAGTCTTCTGTGAAATAAAACCTGAGAAATTTCCAACATGATGGAAATTTAAGGAGTGATTTTTTTTTTTGGTAAATAACAGTTTTAAAATGTTTATGTTATTTTCTTATGATAATAACAATATTATTTATATTATGAAAGTACATTTATTTACATATATATAATGATCTTTTTAACTCTCAATTTGAAATCACAAATTTTGTATTAATACAAATATTTAATTTCAAAATTTAAGAAATGGCAAATATATTTTACTAATATAATTATGAAAATTTCTGCAAATCATAGTTTCTACCAACATTATTTCACATAGAATTGGTATTAATTTTTAAATTGCATTATTTTTTTATTTCACTAAATTTTGTACCATAATTAATTATAAAACTAGTAATCCAATTATATTTGATTTTTACATCTTAGAATATTTTAAAAAATATGTCATTTACAATATTTAAAATTAAAAAAAAAAAAAATTTAAAATTTCGAAGCTAAATTACACCAAAAAAAAATTAATTATTTCAACTAAATAAAAATTACAAAATTTCTTGTACTTAAATCTTGATAAATTTTTGAGCATTACATCCACTATGACAAAAATATAAATAATTACCTACTTTTTATAACAAAGTTGACAATGAGAATTATCTAAAGTTTTTTAGAACAATACAAAAAGAAATTAGTTAAAAAAAGAGTGTAGTTTTTAAAAATAATAATAAGTCTACAATTTAACTAGAAACATAAAAATTAATAATGGACGGAATTGGAATTGGTAAAGGTGTTATGATTAAAACAAATAATGGTCAATTATATTCAGCATTTATATCAGACATAAATAATATTACTCAATTAGTAACATTAGTATGGTTTGAAGATGGTAAAACAAATTCAAAAGATATAACATTAAATCAAGTTTTAAATGAACCAATTTTAATTGATCAACAATATAATGATGAAGTGATTAATTTAAAAACAGAATGTACACCAGAAGTACATAGACTACCAAATGAATTACTAAATGATAATCAACAAAATCAATTAACAGCATCATCAAAAGATAAGAAAAATTTAATTGAACCACGATTAAGCAATACTATTGAAGAATTTGAATCAGATTCAAAAGTTGATGTAAATATGACATTGAAACGAACACCATCTTCTACACTATTAATAAATGAATTAAAACAACATAGTAAATTATTTCAATATAAGGAAACGAAATTAAATAATAATATTACAACAGATGATGATAATTTTGAGGAAGATGATGATTTTTATACAGATAATAAATCAATAAAATCTATACATTCATGTCATTGTCCAGAATCTGAAGTTAGTTTAAAAAGTAAATTATCTATAAAAGACAATTTATTTAATATGAAAATAAAACCATCAAACCAATTAATTGATATACAATTATTAGATAATAATGAAAATAAACCGAGTTCATCAATTAATTCATCAATTAATTCATCATGTTTATCAATACAAAAATCATTAAAATCTGTATTAAATAAAAAACAAACAGAATTACAACAAAAAATTATATCAAATCAATTATTAAAACGTAAAAAAAATAAATTATTAACATTAAATTTAGGTGATCCATCAAAAGATACATTAGCAATGGTACGTGAATATAAAATGTCATTAACATATGAGCCATTATGTATAGATGAACCAATTAATAATAATAATGCAATTACAGTTTGTGTTAGAAAACGTCCATTATCATCAACTGAATATTTACAAAATGATATTGATATTGTATCAATACCAAATAAAGATTTAATTATTGTACATGAATTAAAAACAAAAGTTAATTTACGTAAATATTTAGATAATCAAAAATTTCGTTTTGATTATAGTTTTGATGAAACATGTAATAATGAAACTGTATATAATTTTACAGCAAAACCATTAATAAATACATTTTTTGATGGTGGTATGGCAACATTATTTGCATATGGACAAACTGGTGCTGGTAAAACATATACAGTTGGTGGTAATTATAAATATGATACAACAAATTGTGAAGATGGTATATGTGCATTTGCATCGAAAGATATATTTGATAGATTAGAAAAATTAAATAATGATAATGATAATGATAATTTTCGAGTATCAGCAAGTTTTTATGAAATTTATAATGGTAAAATTTATGATTTGCTTGCTGACAAAAAATTATTATCAGTATTAGAAGATGGTAAACATAAAGTTAATATTATTGGATTAAGCGAAAAAGTTGTTACACAATACGAAGATGTGTTACACTTACTTGAATATGGCAATAATATACGGGCAACTGGTGAAACATCTGTTAATAAACATTCATCTAGATCACATGCTATTTTTCAAATAATACTTAGGAAAAAAAATCTATGTAAAGTATATGGTAAATTTTCATTTATTGATTTAGCTGGTAATGAACGTGGTTGTGATTCAAAATCAACAAATCGTTATGAAATGATTGAAGCAGCTGGTATAAATACATCATTATTAGCATTAAAGGAATGTATTAGAGCAATGGGTAAAGAAAAAGCACATTTACCATTTAGAGCATCAAAATTAACACAAGTATTAAAGGATTCATTTATTGGTAAAAACAGTAAAACATGTATGATTGCAATGATATCACCTGGTTTAAATTCATGTCAATATACATTAAATACATTACGTTATGCTGATCGTGTTAAAGAATTAGTAGTGCATAGAGATAGTCTTGTTAAAAGCCAACGTAAGGAATACATAAAACAGATAAATAATAGTAATGAATTTATAACGTCTTATAATTTTTTACCAAGACTTTAAAATACATGAAAATTTGATGGAATTGTGTCCTATTTTAACATCTTATTTAACAAAAAAAATTATACATGGACGATATATAATATACAATTTTTTTAGTGAAATATTAATTACAAAAAGAATTATACAATTTATATAATATATAACTTTTAGAATAAAAAATTGAAACTTTTAGAAACTAATTTTATAATATTTTTCTTATAAATTTAATTGGAAGATTAATTAATTTTTTATGTATAAAAATATATATATAATACATATAGACGTATTTAAATATATAATCTTACTTTCAAACAAAACTCAAATTTCATGTCTGATAAATTAAAATATTTATATTATACTTAAATTGTTAGTGGCATATATGTTAATTTTTGCTTTGCATTTTGTTTTGTTTAAATATTTTCTACAGTAACAAAATTAATCTAATATTTTCAACAGACATTTTAGTAGAAAAACAATATTTTATCATATATAATTAAGAAGACAAGCGATCGATTAATAAAATAAAATATGACATATATATTTTGTCTAAATGACTGTAGAAGTATGTAATTAAGTAATTATTTAAGAAATAAAAACAATATTTCTTGTTAAGAAAATTTGCACTAATTTAAATCTCCGACTCCGACTTATAGGAACCAAAATCGCATTAACATATATTTCTAAATTTGCATAATTATTATATGTCATTACAGAATGCATTCATTTTATATTATAAGTAAAAACATTTGTGTAGGCTTTGATTTATTTAAAATGAAATCTATATTATGTATAAATATTGTAGATGAACTTATTTTTTTCTTTATTATTATTTATTAAATTATTATTTCGTGATCAACAAATCAATCAATTTTTATTATAAAATAATATTCTTGAGACTATATGGCACCCCCATTCTATCACAAAAATCAATTAATTTTTAGATACTACTAAAATTGCGACATTTATGTATAAGTTTAAAATATTCATAATGCATTTCTATACTACATATATAAAATTAATTTTGATGAAATGCAAGTCTAATGCTTTTACCAGATAAATTTTTCACCCAAAAGGAAGAAGAAGTTTTTAAAGAAAATAAATATTATATAATTATATTGTGATTATTAAATTTTGGATTACAAATTTTATTAATTTATTTTTAATGTGTGGGTATATAAGAAAATTTAATTGTTTGCCTTAAGATTTACTTTTAAAATACTTTTATTTTGACAGACGTTTATTTCCTTTCTACATAAATTTTTTTACCTCATCGTGCAAAAAAATAATTTCAATCATGTAATAATAAAATATCTATCCCATAGGCTTTCTCAAAGTTATTGTTATTTTTGATTTCTTGTAAAACTTTTTAATTGATTAATTTTTTCGATTTTAATTTAATTACTACAATTAATTGAATTTATAGTTTTATAATAACAATTAGTTTAGCTTTCTCAAAAAAATTTATTATTTTGTATTTTTTTTATGATCTGTGACAAAGAAATGACAATTAAATTTAATATATGTATATATAAAAAAGCAGAGAAATTCAAATGATATAAAAAAACGAATATTTATTTAGTATTGATTTTTGTTGAAATTTCGTTGAAATCAACAAACAGAAAAAAGATATACTTTCTGGTTTGTTATAGAAAAACTATCTCATTATAAGATAAAATCATAAAAAAAGTGCCATAAAATGATAATTAAAATTTTATTTTAAATATAAAATTTCTTCTTGTGGTATACAAACTTTTTTTTTTGGTTAGGTTAGGAATAATAATAAAAAAAAATTGAAGAGGTTAAATTAATTTTTATGTTTCATTTTTAGGAGCTAATAATCTAATAAAATTAGCACATAAAATCGATATTAAATACTATAAATAATTTATTAGAAATTTAAATTGTGAAATTTTGATATGAATAACTAAAACTTTTGTTTTGTTAAAAAAAATTATGACACTTTATATATGTATTTTAATGCTATTGGGACATAATTATAACAATTATAAAATTTCAAAATTGTTAATTTTGATTTGATACCTGATAAAGCTGATATTTACTTTAAAAATTTAATTTTTGAATTAATGAAATGATTTCCTGCAAGTAACAATTCAGTTTTTTCATTATCAAGCAATTGAGTTTTAGGATAAAATTTTTTCTTTAATATATAATTCTAATTTTTTCGAAATGTTTTTTTTTTAAATTAAATATTTGGTAAATTCATCATCGAAAATCTTGAATTCTATAAAATCCTGGTAAAATATATTGTCTAAATTATGTTATCTGCAACTCTAAGAAATTCAAATTATTTTAATAACTTAAATTTATGTACAAGTTAATATTTATTTTTGATAATTATAAAATCACCTACACGATTGTTGACTTATTTTTTATATTGATTTAAGAAAAAAACAAGCTTTTCGGATCATTAAATTCGTTACGGATTAGAAAATAAACAAGTTTTTTAACAAATTATATTGTTTTTTCTACAGTTTTTATTTTAAATATATAAATTTCTTAATTAAAAAGCTTATCTTAAATACCGAAATTATGTAGAAAGTTTCAAAATATTTAAATCGATTTTTATTTTAGTGTAGGTTTTAATTTTTAATTAAATTAAATTTTAAATTTTATTTCATTTGACATAAACGAACATATTTTATCTTAAAAAGCCCTTTATTTATTTAAATTCATAAACAAAATGAAAGATCAATAAAGTAAATAAGAAATTTTGAAATATTTTATAATAAATTTAAATTGTAATTTAATTTAAAATATTTCTTTCAACAAATATAATTTAAATTTTCGCCTTCTTAATTAGAAATCTTTAAAATTCAATTTACTTTTTTTATGCAGCAAAGAAAAAAGGATCAAATGCGTTTAAAAAAGGAGTTCATCCGAAAATAAAAAAAATGGTTACCATTGGGGATATAATTGCAATGCTATAATCAATATATTCTAAATTTTCCTATCTATGAAAATTTTCTACAAACATTTTGTAATTTTTCCGGCATTGTAACATAAGTTCAATTATAATTCACTTATAAATATAACAAGCTTGATAGATTTTAAATAAAATAGTAAAAATTGATTTTCATGCACTGTTTAAAAAAATAGTTTGAATTTTCAATTTTCAATTTTTACGAACTGATTTTAAGGCAATTACTATTTTTAAGACACTGATTGTAAATTAGAATTATAGAAATAGAAATTGTAATTTAACAGGTTATTCTTTAGAAAATGTTCTGTTCTGGCTTTGAGCGTATATGTACATATGTCGGTGCTCTAAAACAATTTTTGAGAGTAGTAAACAATTTAAATATCAAGATTTCAGAGACAATTTTAATCACTAAATATCTTATAACAATTGTGTTAATTTGTCTAAAATTAAATACCTATTTTACTAAAAAAATTAATTATTGATTAAATATAATTTTGAGCAGTGTAAAATTTTTCGATTAATTTACCTTGGTATTTTAACTCCCTCAATAATTTTATTTTAATAAACCTTTTTCTGCTTTCCAGTATTTAAAACGAATAATTTTTATTTTGCTTCATATCTTTTTTTCAATTCTTGTGAGCAGATTTAGTGTCAATGTTCATTTATTTTTTATTTTATTTTTATTTTTTTTATGCTTAAACATAATATCACTACAATTGATTATCATGGGAAAATCATTTTTGTATACTGATTGTTATTTTTTTTTTTTTTTGTGTTATCATTTAAAATCACGACAATTGCGATTTGATTCTTTTTTCACGATCATCGATTTTTTCACTTGTGTTTTCTCCTGTTTTGTATACCAAAACTTTTAAAACATTATAAACTAAAAAATTATATGGCGTGGTGATTTGGACATTTCCAAGATGATTAAAAAAAAAAAAGATTTTTCGTTTTTTTCTATAATTTTGCAATTATATATCCATTTTAGCAAAACCAAAAAAAAAAAAAACCTCATTTTTTATGTTGTATACATAAAAAGATAAAAGTTTTAAAATGTGATCTTGTTATTTATATTCATATTATTTTGGATTTATGTATATATTATTTCTCTTCTTTCTTTTTTTTGATTTTTTTTTAATGCATTTTTATGCTGGCGCTATAAATAATATTTCTGTGCTTAGAAAATTGTATTTTTTTCTTAGTGCCGGGAGTTTCTTTTTTTTTATATATAAATGTAATTGCAACAAAACAAATCATGCTGAGAATTATGCTACTTTTATTTGCAATTTTATATTTAGTTAAAAATATATAATTTACAATTATTTACTACTGAGTATTTAATGTTTTAATAAATTTATATATTCAGTTATTAATATTATTTTTAATGTAAATATTATACTATGTTACTATTTTGGTTTAAATTTAGTGTGAACTTTTTAATATTTCAAATCAAATCAAATATTGTTAATTTATCAAACAAGGAAATTATTATTATTCAATTTTTATTTTTTATTATTATTATTGGTATATTTAATGTGGCGGATTTGTAAAATGATTAATTAAATTTATTTATTTTTCGAATTGATGTAAAATATTAATCGAATCACAAAATAATTCTAACTAAAATTAAATTAATTTTCTTATAAATATTTCTTAATTAAAAAAAAAATAATTAACTGTGAAACATTTACTAACATTTCAGAGAAAGATTTGAACCAAACTTTATTATAAAACTGTCTGTTTTTTTGTTTTTTTTTTTTTGAAATTCTGCAAAATATATTCTATAAATTTCATAAAAGTTCAATGATTCGTTATAAATTACTTCTTTATGTCATATATAATTTCATCTTTTCTAATCATTTGGTACTAATCACATATATGTCCAATAATTATAAATAATTATTATCAGCCCACTGATTTTCTTCTATAACAAAGAACTTAATTATTATATTTATATAAAAAAAAAAACTAAATTCTATTTCATTTAACCATCATCATCTTTTTAAAAAAAACTGGTAGCATAACAATTTATCAAATATGAAATTCTTGTGAATCAAGAAAAAAAAAATTAGAAATTTTTTTTTTATATAAAATATTTAATCACTAATGATTTTTGAAAAAAAAAAACCAACTAAACATGAAAAATAGTTTAATCGATTGGAAAATTAAAGCATAACAATTTAAAACGAAAACAAAAATTAAAACTAATATTGTTTTCGAAAAATTTAAATTTAATCGTTTATGACAAAAACAATGATTATTTTCTAAAATGTTTTGGATATCTTTTACTTTTTATAAATATTCTAAAATATATACCAAAAAAAAAAAAACAATTTTATTCTAATTTTCAATTCATTTAACGTCCTAACTAATTATCACATCATCGATCACACAAACAAATTGGCCCATCACACACCACAAAAAAAGAATACCATAACCACCTCTAAAAAACCCAAAAAAAAAAAAAGAAAAAGAAATAATAATCATTTATTATGTATACACATATTATTTATAATTTCTTTTTCCAAGGTAGAATTATAAAATCGGGATGATGATGAAGGCATATATAAAAAAAAACTGAAGAAAAGAACGTTTTTTTAAGTACCCAATCATTGGCACATTAACCCTTTCTGCCAGTCCCAATCAATTTTTGTTTTCCGATTGACCATCATTATAAGCTATAAACATGCTATACGGTAAATAACTATACCTTGAGCATACATATAAGATACTTTATACTTTTGGTATGTTTTGGCTTTATGTTGTTATTTTTATTCCTACTGATAGTTTCGTTACGCTGTTTTCAATAGCTCTTCAAAAACAAAACCAAAAAAAAATACAATAAATTGAAGTTATTTGCCCTCATCATCATATATTTTTTCACTTGTCAATTTTCTGTAGTATGGTAAAAGTGACAGATATTATTAAAAATGTGGTACAATGAAGAGTTTCATATTATCATATATTTATTTTTTTGCTGTGTTCCGGAAGCATTCAAAATTCATTTTGAAGCCAATGAACATTATAATTAAAGATAAAAATGCAAAAGACAAGATTTTTTTTTTGATCTTCAAAAGATAAACATACAAGAACAAAAAAAACTACCCGCATTTGTATTATAATTAAGTTACTAAAATAATTTTCAAATTAATTATTCTAAAAAAATTTAGAAATTTGTCTGCTGAAAATGAAGAATTAATAAGTCAATTTTAAAAGTTTGTAAAAATAATTATGTCCAAACATTTTCTTGTTGTTTTTATTTTATAAATAACCTTGAATGGCATTGAAATTATGTTTTATGTTACAATTTTTCCATTAACAATATCGAAACTGTATAAATATTATACTAACTTTTTATATTACAATTTAACAGTTTTCATTTTATTTATTTTTCAAGAATTTTAAAAATTATTTGCCATGTAGAATCTGGCGATCACCTAGAAATGTACGTTAAATAAATGGTAATGCACAATTCAATCTGAAAACAAAATTTTTCAAATGAACCACGCATGTAAAATATATGAAAAAAAAAAACTGAAGAAATAATAAAACAATAACAAAAAACCACAAAAAAAAAATCTAAATTAACATAAAAAGAAAAATCGATTTTAAAATCGAAATTTATGGAAATGTTTTTTCCTTTACAAAAAAAAAAGAATTGACCACAAAAATCGAATTTATTTTTATGATCAAAGATTTTACAGATACAAAAATTTTACACACATAAAAAATGCCCAACCTTTAAAGTCTGGAGTCTGGACACTTTATGTATATGCTCTTTGTTTGTGCTGAATTTTAACTATGATATTAAATAAAAAAATTTAACTTAAATTATATTTAAAATAAAATAAAAATGTAAATTTCAAGATAAACTCAAGAAAATCTATCTTTTTTATACAAATTTCAAAGTTGATTTCAATACTTCTTGTTCGAGACTCGAAATTTATAAAGGGGAACTTGTTTTGTTATGCATGTTTTAAACCAATTTGAGTATAAATTCTCTTTTTGATTGATGCTCAAAATTGAATTTTTAGAGAAATTAAATAAAACTGTTGTACACTGATCTTTAGCTGAGCATAAACAATTTTTTATAATAAATTTATACCTGGAGCTTATTGTTGATCTGTATTCTCCTGGTCAATATGCTTGCTGAAATATCAACAATTTTTTGATTTTAACCATTTTACCACCACTCCTTCAATATTTTTAAGAAACAAAAAACAAAACGAAAAGAAATGAAAAAAAATTGAACTTGCGGTGAACAACAACACCTGAACTAAATGGTTTACCAGTTAGTATTTTCTTGGAGGACAGATAAAACGTTCAAATCCTCCATAACTTTTTTGTTTAATCCGCGCAATAAAATATTTTAAAAAGATAATTTTTATTTTTGTGATCGTGTTTTAGTTCATTGATATTAATTTAATATTATTTTTGGTTTTTTTGTGAATTTTTGAAATATATACTCGTGTTTTGATTGACCGGTTAGAATTGTTTTTTTTTTGCGTATTTAAAAACTGAAGAAAACAAAATTTTGTTCTTTTTCTGGTTAACAAGAACATAAAATAGATTTCTTTTTTTCTTAAATTGATAAAATTGATTGATGGAATAATAAATTTAATGTAATTTTTAATCTCGCCATATGTATATTTTTTTTTAAAAGATATATCTTAGTAAATTAATTTTTACCTTTAAGATACAATAAATTGATTTCTTCCTTTCAAGTGATTTGTATCTTTTGTGTAATATTACATAAAAAATATTTAACATATTTTATTTAAGTATATTTAAGTGCGAAATAATAATATAATAAATAATTTAATTACGAAATTTTGAAGTAAAAAAATCTTATAATTTGTTAGAAAGTGGATAAATCACAAAATGTGTTTATAAATGTTTTTTCGATTTTTTTTTTTATGTTTTGTTAAACAAAATTGAAATAATTATTTTTACGAAAAAATTTTGATTTTATATGTTGTTGTTAAATTTATGTATAGCATTAAATGTTTTTGTGTTTATGATATAAAAATTTTAAACTTCTTACAGTGATCTAACACACAAAAATATATTTATATATGAAAATGATTTGTTAAGTGAATTCAGTAACGAAATTTTAAATCTTTAAAACTGAAATTGGATTAACAAAAATCAAAAAGAAAACAAAAAATAAGATAAAAAAATGGATACATAAATAAATAATTGGAAAAATATATTTAAATCAATTTAGGTAAATCATCTTCAATTATAATAAATTAATAAAAATAAAATTTTTCTGGGTATATTTAATTAAAAGTGAAAGGTGAAATTAAATAATTCAGGATTTTAAATGCATTTTAAAATTACACATTAAAAAATATAAATTATATTATTAAAATAATTTATAAATTAAATTTTTAATTAATCGAACTTGTTTTAGAGGAAATTTACTTAAGATAAATTTTCACCATAATTAAAAGATCACAATAATATTTTATTTCTGTTGTAAAATGAATTATAATTTGTTAAAATCAATCTTTCCTCCTTTCACATAATCTGGAGAATATATAAATATTTTTTGGAATGTATTTACCCAAATTTAGTAGAGGTAGTAAAATTAGGTATAATTTTATTATAGGGCAATTATAACATTTCTCCCTAAGCAAACATTTACGAAAAGCATCCATTTTCAGGATGGAAGTTTCATTCAAAATTACATAAATATTATAAATATAAATTTATATACTTCCAACATGAAATTTGGATTCAGGCAAATATTAAAATTTGTCAAAAATTAATCCCAAATCAAAATTTGCCTATAATAACAATTTACTTTCTTTACCTTAGGCAATTCGGTAATTTTTGAATTTACTAATTTGATTTATTTTAATGATAATTTTAAAATTTTATTTTTCTAAATGATAAAATATATATGTAGCTATTTATGTTAATTTTTGTGAATATTATGATAGATTGAAATTTCTAATTATTCTTTACTCAACAACCTGATGTGGGCATCATAATGATTTCTCCGACATTTCCCTTTGCAAAGTATCAAGTATTTAACCATCAGAATTGCAAATTAATTTAATTAATGATTTTTTACTTTATCTAAGAAAAATATTAATAAAAAAAAAAAATCGTAATTAATTGGTAAATTCCAAAATTAATTTTTAATCTTGAAACTGTATTTTAATAAAATTCTTTAACAATTGGAATTCTTCAATTTAAAATTACATATTTCTTTTCGAAAATCAATAAATTATATTTTTTAAGTAAAACATATTTCCCAAATCTTTTTTTTTTTATATATATAAAAAATAATTTTTACCAATTACTTTTCAATATTTTCTGATTACAATTAATTAATTTACATAAAAAAAGAATTTGATTAATTACTTTTATCATTTTATCGATGATTAAAAAAAATTATCTACTTTCTTTGAATAAATTATTAAAATAATATATTATAAATATTTTACAGATGGACTTTTATTTTTTTGATTATTCATAATTTTTGTATTAGTTAATTAATTGTATTATTAAACAGTTAAAAAAAGTCCATAAATTTGCTTAAAATTAATAATATTCATAGTTTCTTTTATTGAATATTTATAGTTCCGTGTACCAAACAATATGTGTTTAAAAGCTTATCGATTTATGATTTCAAGACAAATTTTTGAATTAATAATTAAAATAAATCTTCTTTTTTTTTGGGTAATTTATTTTAGAGAAAATCTCTTCCAACAAATTTCCACTGTAATAAAAGAAGCATTTTAGAAATATTGTCAATGATTGCTTATAAAATTAGGTTGTTGAAAAACTGTTTTTAATTTTTTTCTTAGATTTGAATTTATAATTCACTTTCTATTAAATTAATTATTTATATTTGAATTTTCCACAACAAAAATATATAAATGATTATATATACTGAAATGTTGATAAGTTATAATTAAACTAAATTTTCCCATAATTTAAAAATAGCACAAGATTTTTAAGAAAAAATTTTAGTTGTGTTAATTTTC